>JAUIMM010000197.1:17892500-19092500 GCA_031769625.1 Taudactylus pleione | reverse complement strand
TGTTTGTAAAGAGTACGATCCATCAAAAACAAAATAATTTCTTGTCAACATAAGTTTAAGCAATTGTATGTATAAGTCCACATTAAACCCCAATGGTACTATTAAATTATTCAAGAGTTCTGTCACAGCCTGAATACCTAAATCATGTGGAATGGACGTGTATAAACTACACACGTCCTTTGTGCCTAAGGTAATTGGTTGAACTAAATCAGTAAATTCCCCTAATTTTTTTAAAAAGGAATTGGTATCTCTCAAATACGTGGGTTGCTGTACAACATATGGTTGAATAAGTTTATCTGAAAACTCTGAAACTGGTTGATAAAGCGATCCCCGGGCAGAAATGATGGGTCTGCCCGGGGGATCTACAGCGTTTTTATGAACCTTTGGCACTGTGTATAGTGCTGGTACTATAGGGTTGTTTTGAGTTAAAGCTAGAAGAGTCTGTGGGCTAATATATTTTGATTCAGCTGCTGCTTTTAATATGTTATCAAGTTCCTGTTTAAATTGTTTTGTAGGATCTCCTGGCAATTTGGAATATGTTTCAGTTACTGATAACTGTTTATAAATTTCCTGTTTGTACTGAGATATGTCCTGTATTACAATACTTCGGCCTTTGTCGGCGGGACGTATTACTATACTGTTATCATCTCTTAGATTTTTCAGAGCTTTATGTTCTTGTTTGGTAAGATTAGAAAAAATCCTATCAGGCGCCTTGTTGTATTTTGTAACTGCCTGATCCATTATTCTTGTGTAGGTTTTTATCGAAGGATTGCTTGAAAAAGGATCAAAACTTGATTTGTTGTATTTTTTATGGAATGAATCTAAAACATTAGAATCAGTATTAGTACTTGGTTGTTTTTGAAAGAATTCTCAGAGTCTCATCTTACGACCCAGTTGATGAATGTCCTTTTGCCATTCAATCTCATCATGTTTGTTAGTCGCTATATACGAAAAGGCCTTTATTAAGGACATTATATTCGATGGTAGTTAAGGGCCTGGATGATAGATTAAAAACTATTTTTTCTTTTTGGCAATTTCTTTTGTAGATCCTATCTGTTTGGCCGCTCCTTCGGGTGGGTTGATTTTGCCTTGTCCTCTGCCTCGAGTACGGACCCCTAAAGGGACCCTCGTGGAGGTAGAGGCTTCATCTGGCTCTGCAACTATGAAATCGCTGTCGCTGTTTGATGTTGTATACTCTTTTTTAGATGTTATTCTTTCCCTTCTCTGTCTCCAAGAGATCCTGCTTTGGGGTCTACTAAATTTTGATCTATTGTCAGAACCCGTGAGCCATCGATATACACGATGTTCCTCATAATCCTGAGTTACTGAGAGCAATTTAGATTTTTTAAAAGAAACCAGATCTTTTCTATATGCATCACATTGTGTCTTTAATTTAGACCACCAGGACGTATGTTCAGGGTCCTGCAGGGAGATTTGATGTGCAATTTTAAACTGATCAATTTTCTCTCTGACCAATCTTAGTTCCCTTCCTGCTTCCTCCGTAACTAGAAGAATTAAGTCCAAACTGCATTTATTGAGTATTGTGCACCAGCGCCTGCAAAATTCCATATTATTCCTACCAATAGTTGGTACATTCTTCACTCTGAATCCCCTAGGGATGAGATTTTGTCGATGGTAGTCCGATAGTGATGTTCCATGGAGTAAGTAGTCAATTTTCCGGTTTTTAAGCCTTAACAGCTGATGGTATAGATCCTCAATGTTGTTGTCTTGGTCCCCCTCAACTGTATCCAATTCGAAAAGTATCTTACTAGCATCCAAGTCAGTGAAGGACAACGTGTCCCCTGTGATGAGCTTAATGCCAATAGTGCAAGTGTCTTTAGGCATATGCAAGCCTGCTCCAAGTTCAATGTCAGGTTCCATATTCCAACTTTATAATTCAAGGATAAGGTTGTGGTAAGCGAATTTACCTATTAACCGTTCACGGTGCACGGATACTTCTGTGGTGCAAAGCTGCACTACAATAGATACATGTACAATAGTCCGGCACTCCTGTTCTAGTCCATATCAATGGCCTGGGTGCTCCTGTTGCAGTAATGTAGAGATAGTAGGAAAGGTACTTATAAAAAGTACTAAACCAAACAGGTCACTCCAGGACTTTGCAAAAAAAGAATCCTTTATGGAAATAACATGTAGATCAATGTTTCGGGACTGCGCAGAGCCCCGTTCTCAAGATCACAAGAATTAAAAAAATATACGAACACACGCTTACCTTATGTACCTGATCGTGTCCTTCTCATGCTTCCAACGGAGGGGAGTGGTGTCCACTCCCGTCCAGCGTCACTCACTGGTGACGTCATCACCGTGTGCCAAAGAGTAGTCACGACAACGCATGGCTACATAAACACGTCTCTCCCTCTGTCCAGGAGCCTGAGAAATTTAACAAACATAATACGTCACCAAACGGGACTGATAACCCGAACAATATAACGAGCAGCATGTAGCTAGTTAGCATATCTATCAAAAGTTAAATAAAGATAATTAACTACACAATATATAATATTACAATTAAGATATTTTTCTATTTTCAATACATTGAAGAACCTATTGGACACTGATCACTAATACAAGAACGTTCACAAAGTATTACAATATATAATGCTTAGAAAAAATCCAAACAGTTCATAGAAAAAATCATCCAACATAACAACAAAGTCTATCCCTTTTTCAAATGCAACTATGACCTCTATTTATTATTATTTTTTATTCTTTATTCCTCAAGGCATAATACCTGATATGGACTAGAACAGGAGTGCTGGACTATTGTACATGTATCTATTGTAGTGCAGCTTTGCACCACAGAAGTGTCCGTGCACCGTGAACGGTTAATAGGTAAATTCGCTTACCACAACCTTATCCTTGAATTATAAAGTTGGAATATGGAACCTGACATTGAACTTGGAGCAGGCTTGCATATGCCTAAAGACACTGGCAGTATTGGCATTAAGCTCATCACAGGGGACATGTTGTCCTTCACTGACTTAGATGCTAGTAAGATAATTTTCGAATTGGATACAGTTGAGGGGGACCAGGACAACAACATTGAGGATCTATACCATCAGCTGTTAAGGCTTAAAAACCGGAAAATTGACTACTTACTCCATGGAACATCACTATCGGACTACCATCGACAAAATCTCATCCTTAGGGGATTCAGAGTGAAGAATCTACCAACTATTGGTAGGAACAATATGGAGTTTTGCAGGCGCTAGTGCGCAATACTCAATAAATGCAGTTTGGACTTAATTCTTCTAGTTACGGAGGAAGCAGGAAGGGAACTAAGGCCCTCATTCAGAGCCGTTCGCTATTTGCGGTCGTTCGTTTAAAAACAAGGGGTGGCTATTCAAATGATCCGTACGCACATTGCAGTCTGTTCACACCTCTAAGTCTGAACGAGCGAGCAAAACATACGCTCGTTTATTTGTTAAAAACGCCCCCTGGCCGCTCGCATCCTACGTCATGTCCGCTATTTATTAGATTAATCGAGTACATCGACCAGCGTATGAACTGCTCGCTATTCTTGTGGTTGGTGTTTGCTACCACAAATTTGCGAGCAGTTCTGGCTATAAAATAACCCAGTGACGTGGTCAATGACGCTGCTGTTTTAAATATGCACACCCATAAAACGCCCGTTTTGACCTTTAAGCACGCCTGCGTTCGGATCTCCACTCCCCATTTTCAAACACCTTCCCCTGTTACCACCCACATACGCCTCATTCTGTCACTCAAAATAGCAGGCCCTCGCTATATTGCGTACCAACGATTTTCGGCCGCACTGACTGGTTCGCGCATGCGTACTAAAAACCGTACGCATGCGCAGATGTGCAAACATCGCTCGGAACGAGCGTACTGCCGCTAACGAGCGGCTCTGAATGAGGGCCTAAGATTGGTCAGAGAGAAAATTGATCAGTTTAAAATTGCACATCAAATCTCCCTGCAGGACCCTGAACATACGTCCTGGTGGTCTAAATTAAAGACACAATGTGATGCATATAGAAAAGATCTGGTTTCTTTTAAAAAATCTAAATTGCTCACAGTAACTCAGGATTATGAGGAACATCGTGTATATCGATGGCTCACGGGTTCTGACAATAGATCAAAATTTAGTAGACCCCAAAGCTGGATCTCTTGGAGACAGAGAAGGGAAAGAATAACATCTAAAAAAGAGTATACAACATCAAACAGCGACAGCGATTTCATAGTTGCAGAGCCAGATGAAGCCTCTACCTCCACGAGGGTCCCTTTAGGGGTCCGTACTCGAGGCAGAGGACAAGGCAAAATCAACCCACCCGAAGGAGCGGCCAAACAGATAGGATCTACAAAAGAAATTGCCAAAAAGAAAAAATAGTTTTTAATCTATCATCCAGGCCCTTAACTACCATCGAATATAATGTCCTTAATAAAGGCCTTTCGTATATATCGACTAACAAACATGATGAGTTTGAATGGCAAAAGGACATTCATCAACTGGGTCGTAAGATGTGACTCCGAGAATTCTTTCAAAAACAACCAAGTACTAATAATGATTCTAATGTTTTAGATTCATTCCATAAAAAATACAACAAATCAAGTTTTGATCCTTCTTCAAGCAATCCTTCGATAAAAACCTACACAAGAATAATGGATCAGGCAGTTACAAAATACAACAAGGCGCCTGATAGGATTTTTTTGCAATCTTACCAAACAAGAACATAAAGCTCTGAAAAATCTAAGAGATGATAACAGTATAGTAATACGTCCCGCCGACAAAGGCCGAAGTATTGTAATACAGGACATATCTCAGTACAAACAGGAAATTTATAAACAGTTATCAGTAACTGAAACATATTCCAAATTGCCAGGAGATCCTACAAAACAATTTAAACAGGAACTTGATAGCATATTAAAAGCAGCAGCTGAATCAAAATATATTAGCCCACAGACTCTTCTAGCTTTAACTCAAAACAACCCTATAGTACCAGCACTATACACAGTGCCAAAGGTTCATAAAAACGCTGTAGATCCCCTGGGCAGACCCATCATTTCTGCCCGGGGATCACTTTATCAACCAGTTTCAGAGTTTTTAGATAAACTTATTCAACCATATGTTGTACAGCAACCCACGTATTTGAGAGATACCAATTCCTTTTTAAAAAAATTAGGGGAATTTACTGATTTAGTTCAACCAATTACCTTAGGCACAAAGGACGTGTGTAGTTTATACACGTCCATTCCGCATGATTTAGGTATTCAGGCTGTGACAGAACTCTTGAATAATTTAACAGTACCATTGGGGTTTAATGTGGACTTATACATACAATTGCTTAAACTTACGTTGACAAGAAATTATTTTGTTTTTGATGGATCATACTCTTTACAAACAGCAGGCTGCGCCATGGGGTCCCATGTGGCCCTGGCATATGCCAATATCTTTATGTTTAAATTTGAAAAGGAGTTTTTATTACAAGATCCAAATTACTGCCATTATTTTAAATGGTATACAAGGTATATTGATGACCTGTTTGTACTTTGGAGTGGAAGTGAGAGTTTGTTTAATGAAATGATGACTAAAATCAACCTTTCTAATACTCCCATTAAATTTACTTACGAGTGTAACGCCAATACCATTCATTTTTTGGATGTGCAAATTAGTTTGAAGGAAGGAAAAATCAACACATCAGTTTTTTATAAACCCACGGATAGAAACACACTATTAGAAGCAAGTAGCCACCATCCTAGAGGCTTAAAGCAAGCCCTTCCATACTCTCAAATGCATAGAGTAGCTAGAATAACTAGCAATAAAGAGGAATTATATGAGGCCCTTGATGTAGTAGTGGAAAAATTTAGAATGAGAGGTTATAGATTGAAACATCTTTTAAGCATTAAGGACAAAATCTTAAAAATGGAGAGATCTGCTCTATTAGAGGGTAAAAAAGAAGATGACAAGGGCGACAAAAGCAAGAAGTTCATTTGGTCCACAAAATATTCTACGGCTAGCCCAGTTATACCGTGAGTATCAAGAGCCACTTGGCCTATAGTGTCAAGTGACCAAGATTTACCGGTATTTAAAAACACAAGACCTATGCTCAGTTATAGAAGGGGCCGTAATTTGCGTGACATTTTAGTCAAAGCCGATGTCACCAATCTAACACAACAACAGGGTCTCTTTGGACAGGTTAAAAAACCAGGCTGCTATAAATGTCCATCTTGTACTACTTGTGGTTATTTAAAAACTGGTGTTGAATTTAATCATCCACATTCCAATGTCAAGTATAAAATCAGGCATGTTCTAACTTGCAGTACACAGTTTGTAATTTATTTTATATTATGTCCTTGCAGCAAGTATTATGTTGGGATGACCACCCGTGCATTCAAAGAACAAATGGTCTTGCATCGTTCGGCCATTAGACAATCGTTATTGGGAAAAGAAATTGAACAGCCAGTGGCTAAACATTTCAAACAACACCAACACACTCTTGCTTCTTTAAAATACATGATCATCGACCACGTTCCTCCGAAACCTACAGGCGGTGACAGAGTACAGGATCTCATGAGATTAGAAATGAAGTGGATTTTACGTTTAAACACATTGTTCCCATATAGTTTGAACGAAAAAATTAATTGGAACTCTCTTCAGTAATAGAGCCAAATAGGTCCTATGCCTTGAGGAATAAAGAATAAAAAATAATAATAAATAGAGGTCATAGTTGCATTTGAAAAAGGGATAGACTTTGTTGTTATGTTGGATGATTTTTTCTATGAACTGTTTGGATTTTCTCCAAGCATTATATATTGTAATACTTTGTGAGCGTTCTTGTATTAGTGATCAGTGTCCAATAGGTTCTTCAATGTATTGAAAATAGAACAATATCTTAATTGTAATATTATATATTGTGTAGTTAATTATCTTTATTTAACTTTTGATAGATATGCTAACTAGCTACATGCTGCTCGTTATATTGTTCGGGTTATTAGACACGTTTGGTGACGTATTATGGGCCTGATTCAGACACACTCGCGAGCGGCTGTCCGCTCGCAAGTGGGTCGATGTTCTGCACTGAGCATGCGCACGACGGAGGGAGCTCCGTCGTGCGCATGCGCCAGACGAGACGAGCGAAGGAAAGTCCTTCGCTCGTTGTGTCTGATCAAAGGGGGCGTGCTGTCGATGTTGATTGACAGCACGCCCCCTTTGGTAGGCGTGCCTCCCTGACGGGGGCGTTCCCACGGGAACGCCTCCCGTCAGAAGCCGGCCCACTGACATCACTAGTGATGTCAGTGGGAGTGATTTTGGCTCTGATAGAGCCAAAATCACTCCGGAGCTTGCGGTTGAAAACCTCAACCGCAGGCTCCGGCTCGCAATTTCGATGGTCGCGATGGTCACGGCCATCGCGGCCATCAAAATGCACGCTCGTATAGCCTGTGGGTGGTGACCCACAGCTATACGAGCGTCCAGAAGGATGCTCCATTTTCATGGAGGCCGGCCCTCATTCAGAGCGTGCGGTCTGCTCAGAGCGTACGGCTCTGAATGAGGGCCTATGTTTGTTAAATTTCTCAGGCTCCAGGACGGAGGGAGAGACATGTTTATGTAGCCATGCGTTGTCATGACTACTCTTTGGCACACGGCGATGACGTCACCAGTGAGTGACGCTGGACAGGCTTGGACGCCGCTCCCCTCCGTTGGAAGCATGAGAAGGACTCGATCAGGTATATAAGGTAAGTGTGTGTTTGTATATGTTTTTGATTCTTGTGATCTTGAGAACGGGGCTCTGCGCAGTCCCAAAACGTTGATCTACATGTTGTTTCCATAAAGTATTCTTTTTTTTGCAAAGTCCTGGAGTGGCCTGTTTGGTTTAGTACTTTTTATAAGTACCTTTCCTACTATCTCTACATTACTGCAACAGGAGTACCCAGGCCATTGATATGGACTAGAACAGGAGTTCCGGACTATTGTACATTTGTATATATATATATATATATATATATATATATAAATCAATAGACGAAAACAGCGCCAAATTTGTCCACTCTGTTTAACGTGAAATACCTTTCACAAGTGTGTGTTTTTTGTTTTTTTATATTGGTAAATCTAATAGAAATATAATAGAAATATTATACATATATATATATATACATATACTATTTGTATATGTAGCACTCCCTTGATAAGTATAAGGTGTCTGCTTGGTCAACAAAAAATGGTGGCCATGGCTAGGCCACCTTGGTACAGGAAACAATATGACAATATAGCTGACCACAAGCGCCTCCTAGTGCATATACAGTGAACCAATTAAACCTGTGCAAATCTCGCAACCTGTGCAAAAACAATTTTTTGTGTTTATATCCTTGTCCTTATACAGGACCGTGACATACAAGTGACTTTGTGCAATAAATACAACCGTGTAATATATATGAATAAATATATTTAAAACTGCATAAATAATGTGCATAAATTTTTTTTAATTAAATAAACAATTCATAGACAACACACAATGACATAAATACACAGAAATAATGGATAAAAAGCTAGTACTAAAAGATAATAAATAGCGATTTTGAGTGAAAAATAAATATATATTTTCTAAAATAAATCGGATTTATAGCTTATCTTTTCCAGCAGTATTTTGGGAAGAGTTTATAAAGTGCAAGGTAAATTCAGGCTAGTATACATAACCAGTTTGTCTACAGAATATAGGCCCTCATTCAGAGCCGTACGCTCTGAGCAGAGCGCACGCTCTGAATGAGGGCCGGGCTCCATTTTCATGGAGCGTCCTCCTGGACGCTCGTATAGCTGTGGGTCACCACCCACAGGCTATACGAGCGTGCATTTTGATGGCCGCGATGGTCGAGACCATCGCGACCATCGAAATTGCGAGCCGGAGCCTGCGGTTGAGGTTTTCAACCACAAGCTCCGGAGTGATTTTGGCTCTATCAGAGCCAAAATCACTCCCACTGACATCACTAGTGATGTCAGTGGGCCGGCTTCTGACGGGAGGCGTTCCCGTGGGAACGCCCCCGTCAGGGAGGCACGCCCCCGGCACGCCCACCAAAGGGGGCGTGCTGTCAATCAACATTGACAGCACGCCCCCTTTGATCGGACACAACGAGCGAAGGACTTTCCTTCGCTCGTCGCGTCTGGCGCATGCGCACGACGGAGCTCCCTCCGTCGTGCGCATGCTCAGTGCATAACATCGACCCACTTGCGAGCGGACAGCCGCTCGCGAGTGGGTCTGAATCAGGCCCATAATCCTTTATTGGCTAAGCAACACAGGAGACCTCTGTCACGGAGGGCACAATTATTGGACTCCATTTATATGAACCTATCCCATGCTGGTAACTACATCAAGTTTTCTCATATATATATATATATATATATATATATAGCTCTGATACCGTCTAATGGTCTGATTCAGTGTAATACTACTTCTCCTGCTTTTTATATGTGTATTTTTTCATACATTTCAAGTGTGTGATATTAAATTTGGTCTTTTTAAGTATCTATTGTCATTGTCTATAGTAATCCTCAGCAGTACTGTGTTTATTAGGAGGCTTGACACCCCTCCTCACAGCTGCATGTTTAGTATTTGATAATCATTAATTAGCACCTCTTTTGAGGAGTTTTTCTTTCTTTGTTGTTTTAAAAGATGTTGAAAACTGTAAAAAAAAAAAAATGGTAGCGGGTTTCTCCCCCCCCCCAAATCATTAGCCAGCATCAGGCCTCTGAGCCTAGGCTGTTGTTAAAAAAGTAGGGCTGAAAAACGGTATGGGTTTCCCCTTATATTCCAATAACCAGCACTATACTGAACCAGCAGGGGGGTGACACTATAGCAGGGTAACACACTGCGTAGGGCCCAAAACTGGTCAGAGTGGTTGCTGATCCCATGTGTCGCCCAAACCCCCATTTTTCATTTTTTTTAACTTATAAAGATTTTTAAACAAACAATGCCTGCACGGATCATAGTGGTCTGTGCAGGGCTTCCACTTAGCAGGGTTTGTAGACAGAGGTTTAGATTTCACTTTTCTCCTAAAACTGAATTTTGTTCGTTTCACGGTCAAATTAAAGGTAGAAAAAAGGGGGGTGGGAGGGTTTATCTACTGTAATTATCATTGCCTCATGATGGACACCTCCCTGATTAAGGGTCATTATATTCACTTTCACACTGATCCTCTGACGTGGGATATTGCTGAGACAAACCGTGTCCTAGATTGGTGTGAAAGGGTCAACACGGGTTATTTAACCCTCGTTATGGTTACAATTGCTCATTGGCAGATTGAAAGCTCCCACTTTTCATGACTCATCTTTGTGAGCCTGTAACGTCCACTTTTTTTGACTCTATTAGTTTTGCAGAGCAGACACGAATGCAGTGTGAAAGGGGCATGAATAGTATTGAGACAATGTTCAATAACCCGGATCAGAACTGGGATTTAGGTGTGAAAGGGGTATTGATGAATGTATTCTAGACCTATAGGAATGACTTCCAATATTATAGGGGCCCATTTATCAAAGTGAATTTGAGGTAAATTCCCCGAAAACACCTGTTTTCGGGGGTTTACCTCAAATACTAAGTATCCCCCGGATGTATGAAGGAGGGACCGCAGCAGCTATCTCCAATACCTGCTGTGATCCCTCCATTGCCACTGGCAGCCGCCTCCCCCGTAGGTTTCTATGGGGGATGCGATGCTGCCAAATGTATCAATATTTGGAATGCGAAGCATTCCCGATATTGGCCCCAGCAGCTAACGCCATCTGATGATAGCGTTAGCCGCTGTAGTCTATGGCAACTTACCGCATAATTAATTAGCCAGCGGAGGGATCTCACGGAACCCTCCGCTGGCAATGAGAGCCGCTCATGTGCAGTCCGCGGGACTGCGCATGCGCAGCAGCCCCAACTGCCCTCCGGAGACATGGCAGGGATGGGCTCCTTTCGGACCCCGTCTCCCTGCATGTCCCGGATAATACATCCAGCAGATAGGATCGCATTTTGCAATGTGATCAGGGGCATTACTGGCATGCCCTGATCGCATTGCAAAAGCGATCCTTGATAAATGGGGCTCATAGACTTTTTAATTGTGGGATATTGTGCATATGAGAACAAAGTGAAGTCATGCCACATTGGGACATTCCAACCTCTTTTCCCTCCCCTAAAAATAACATTTCAATGCTGCATACAACATCACCAGATGCACAAGATACACTTTAGCAGGATTAGCAGGATGCACTGTATCCTGTATCATCCAAATGTCCTGGAACCTTCAAAAATATCCTGATTGATTGGTCAGTCCCCTCCAGTCTGGAATTTACCAACTAAATCTGGACAGTTTAAGTGTATGTGCTAAGTGGTTGTTGCAGCAGCTGTTCTTTAGGTGCACTTATCTGGGTTAGTAAAGGTGAAGCTTTTGGTTACATACAAACATCATTACAAGGTTTATTCAAGATCTAGATGTGATTGCAGTAGCCTCATGACCATAAGGACTTTCAGTATTTTAGTGTCTTGGGAACTGCTAAAGTTCACAGAATAGAATGTACAGTATGGGTATGAATATGTTATATGTGGCATAAGAGCTTTTAGTAAATTGTACAGTATTTATACTGCTGTGGTTTTCTTGACCTGGACCTGCATCTATCACCTGCTCTGTACATGCTCTGTCTTGACTGCTAAATGGCCACAATACACTGTATTCCTATAACTGTTACAAGACCTCTATGTCATGTGGTCCTTTTAACATCATTGTTTTATCAACTTATCAGGTGTAAACAATAGTGTGCAATGAATTGTTCCCCTTTTCCTGAAACTAGTGATCGGTTTCATCTTTGACATGTTGCAGAAAACGCTGTGGAACCATCAGTCATGAAAAATGTGTTCTCCAGCTTTGGTAGAATTTATATTTCTTTTTGTATTTTTTTGACTATCACAGATGGACCATTGGAATTACCTTTGTTTCAAATAATCCCATCACAGAAGCAGATTGTTTTTCACGGGGATCGTCTTCCATTCCATTGTACCTCAACCTACATGATGGGTACAAGTGATATATACTGGCTTCATGATGGACAACTGATGGAAACGGATGAGGAACGTGGGATATTTGTGGAGGAAAGCATAATACATGACTGTTGTTTAATAACACGGTAAAGCACTGGTTACTCTTCTGTTATTAATTGCCTGTGTTGTTGCTTATAATTCTAGTGTGGATTGGTAAGGAATGCATTATACAGTAGGTAGTATTGCACTAATTATAGCAGATTGTATTTTGTATTGTTATACACAGTGTATATATATATATATATATATATATATATATGTGTGTCCTTAGATCAAGCACCCGCCTTCCTGTATAGTAATGCCGTGGTGCCCGGTACAAAAGCATAAACAAGGATCAAAGTGCAGCACTCAGCGGTCTAAATAAAAAAATTAAACGGGTGTTCCCATCAGCGACGGACAATTAAAGCCCGAAACGATGCTGATGGGAAAACCCGTTTCATGTTTTATTTAGACCGCTGAGTGCTGCACTTTGATCCATATATATATATATATATATATATATATATAAAACACTTAGCGGCATCCATAGGAACAGGCAAGATAGACCAGCACACCAGCCTTGTAGCAAAAATTAATCCATTTATTTTATTTTTTTGAATTTTTGCTACAAGGCTGGTGTTCTGGTCTATCTTGCCTGTTCCTATGGATGCCGCTAAGTGTTTTATATATATCACCGAAACATCGATACTGAGGATGCTATAATACAAGTTATTTTTCTATTTTTACAAAAACCTCTGAGTGCCGTCCCTATTTCTTCTATTATTGTTGTGGTATATCTCCATATTGGACTGTGGACACCGGGGTGCTTGTTATGTTATTATTTGAGTGCCGGACCTATTTGAATATATATATATTTAGTATGTTAGAGAATCTTTGGAGAATCCAATACGGTAACCCACATTGATCAGGAAGATGACATTGATAGTTTATTTTGGGATATTGAAAAACTGCTTATAAAGGAGACCAAAATTTGGAGGGATATACAGTAAAAGGTTTAGAATATTCCCTAAAAGCTAATAGAGTGCCTAGGGGTTTACGTATCCTTAAAACCCCCAGTTTTGGTTTGAATAACCCTCCCTTCATGGAGAAATGGGATCATATTCTTCATGATTGCGCCAACAATTTAATGAAATTAATTTTAGAGGAAAAAAGAAACCAATTAGAAAGTATAGAGCAACAAATTAAATTAAAGGAATCAAATATTTCAGCACAAAAAAAAGAAGATTATAAACAAAATGAAGTAGTATTGCAAATGAAATTAGAAAAGGTTGAGGAGGACGTTATTAAAATAAAAGAGGAAAAAAATTCTCAGAGATAAATTTGATTACAAAAATAATCAGATAAAAAATTGGAGTCACCCAAAAAATATCTATAGGACTAATAATAGGTCCGTGTCACATAATCGGGCCTATAAGAAATGGAATGTAGTTCCAAAAGAAACTAAAATTAACACCCTAAGATTTGACCCGAGCCCCATTGATAGGGAAGGGTTATCTTTAAGAAAGGTTTTCAGCATTAAAAAGACTTAATTCAAACAATGACAATGATTTTTTTTATCCCCTGCCCTGACTCCATATCAGCATAGGACGCAAAAAGAACAATGTTCAGGGATCAGTCGAGACCCACCTCCCCACTAAAAAGAAGACACATAGAGGAAAAAGAGCAGTGTGCGGAAAGGGACTCAAAAAGGAGAAACCCATACCAACATCATTAGACCTCAAATCACAGGGAATCTTTAACATTTCAGATTATTCACTTTCCACATCAGAGACCTCCCTCTTAACAAAAGGTCTTAAATTTGCACCGAACCGGAGATCTAAATAAATTCACTAGAAAGCTCACACTTAAGGGGCATTTTTTGTGTAAAGAAACAGCAGTTATTGCGAACTATGAGGCATCTAAGTCAGGTCTAAAACCCACTTCCAAATTTTATCCACTTGAATCCAAAAGTTCAAACATCTCTATGTTCTATGAAATGGTTAAGAAGGATCTAATTGATACCAATACCATAGTCTCTACAAAGAATAATATAAATTATCAAGAAAAAAAAGCATTGAAAAACCTTCAGGGAAATGAACACATTATGATCAATCAAGCAGACAAGGAAGGGGGAATTGTGATAATGAATAGGTCTGATTATGTTAAAGAAGCTGTTCGGCTCCTATCTGAAGTAATATAAAACTCTCCCATGTGGCTTTGTCAATTCTCTAAGGGAAAAATTAGTAAAAGGTTTTCACAAAGGGATTTTAAACAAGGATGAGTACCAATATGTTATGCTATCTAACCCTGTGATTCCCATATTTTATCATCTCCCTAAAGTTCATAAGGATCCAAGGAATCCACCAGGTAGACGCATTGTTGCGGGTATTGACTCTGTGACTTCACATGCATCAGAATACATTGAAGTTTTCCTTAAGAAATACGTACTACAATTGCCATCTTATTTAAAAGACAGCACAAGTCTTTTAAATTCCATTCAAACTATGGAATGGGAAAGTGATTTTTTATGGGTTACTATCGACGTTCAATCACTTTATACATGTATAGAGCATCATAAGGGTATAAGAGCTTGTAGAGATTTTTTAGAACACGATCCAGAGATGTCCACCCAACATAAAGATTTTATTTGTGAACTGATCTTATTTGTCTTTAAAATTTTTAGATCAATTTTATTTGCAATCCTGTGGGACTGCTATGGGTACAGTTTTCGCACCCAGTTACGAGAATTTGCTTATGGGTAACTGGGAGGCAGATTTTATTTATGCAAATAACCCTTTTAAAGATAAGATCTACTTCTAGAAATGCTATATTGATGACATTATTATTATTTGGAGAGGGAATTAAAAGGTTTTCAATAATTTTTTTTGAGTATATCAATATTAATGACTTTAACCTTAAATTTACTTCTAATGTACAGAAAAAGGAGATTGAATTACTAGACATTGTCTTAGAAGGAAAAGGGAATAAAATGGAGACGAAGACATTTTTCAAATCTGTTGATACTAATAGTTATCTCCATTATAAAAGTGGGCATGTCAAAAGATGGAAAGACAATATCCCCTACTCTCAGTTACATCGTATTAGAAGAAATTGCTCTGAAGTAGAAGTTTGTTCTCAACAATTGGATGTTTATTCGGAGAGATTCCGTGACCGAGGTTATCCTGAGAATTTAATTTCCCAAGCTAGAATTAAAGCTGAGACACTTCAGAGAGGATCTCATGCAATATAGAGTGAAGGAGGAGAAAGGGGAAATGGTTCCTTTTGTGACAATATAACACTGATGAAAAGAGAATTAAACAGGTGATGAACAAACACTGGGGTATCTTAAAATTGGACCCAGTTTAAAGGAGATCTTACCAGAGAAACCCATGAATATCTTTAAGAAAGCAAAAAATCTGAAAGACATTCTAGCTCCCAGTCTACTAAAAGAAAAAGAAAGACCAAGTAACATTTTGAACAAGTATGTAGGATCTTTTAAGTGTGGGAAATGCAACATGTGCAAATTCCTTCACCCTAATAGGAAGACTTTTTCAAATTACAACAGTTCTAGCACCTTTCCAATTAAACATTTAATAAATTGTAATACCTGTTCTGTGATTTATATATTAGAGTGTACATGTGGTCTTAAATATGTTGGCAAGACAAAAAGGAATTTGAAACTTCATATCCAAGAACATGTGAGGAATATTAAAAATAAGGTTGAAAGTCACTCTATTTCAAGACACTTTAAAGTACATCATGAGTCAAATCCGGAATTCCTTACAGTTAAAGGAATTGAACTTGCCAGCCTAGGACCTAGGGGAGGTAACCTGGCATTAAAATTATCACAGAGAGAAATGTACTGGATATTTGAGCTTAATACTATTATGCCTAATGGCTTAAATGATAATTATGAAGTAGCTCAGTTTCTTTAATGTGATTAAGTCCTCTCCAGCCCTTCCCTATTGCACCTGTTAATCAACTTCTGTCTTTTTATTCTCATCAGTTTTTACTAGTGGTCATTTCCAATTTTATTCTCATTTTGCTAGCCTACGCTACTAGTATTTTAAAGTAAATTATTTTGTCTTTATGTCTCCAAGGGATTTGTATCATTGTACTGTATTTCATTAACTAATTGTCATATATAAGTCATTGGTATGAACTGTATTTATATCTTGTTAATTAGACACCAAAAAGATGTCTGCCTGTTATTTAGCTTATTGGTGTCACACTTAAGATGGAGGATGATTGTATTTGGTTGCCATTATGGGGCTTTTATACCAAAAAAATGGCCGCTATGTGTGGATTTGATGTATTGCCACATGTAAGATGGCCGCTGCTGTATGCTCTATATGGCTGTTGTCTATCTGCCTTACACAAGATGGCTTCGTCCTTAAGAGTTTCTAGCCTCTACTAAGATGGTGCCAGACCTGGAAGTGCGCTATCGCACTTCCGGTCTATGGAATATCACTAAATGTTTAAACTTCGGTTATCTAAGGGAAGTGTTCACACCGCATTAGGCGTTATGGTTATTACACTACGTGTCCACTGTATTAAACGGCGTGTGTGCATTTGTAAGTCCTGTAATTTGTAATTACTGCCAATGATGCGGCTATATGATGTCATCAAGATGGCCCCGCCGCGTAATGGGCATGCACGGACGGTGTCTCTAGCAGTTTCACTTTAGATTTTGGCACACCCCCATTAAAGGGTATATAAAGTGGCACTCCAAGGTCTGGACATCACCACTGAGGAAGTCCAAGTAGGACGAAATGCATTTGGACTGGTTCTCCTGCACTTCCAACAAAGTGGACTTTATTCTGCTCAAGCCATATTCAAGATAAGCAATTTTAAAAAAAATATTCCTGTCACCTTTTGTCTTTCCGTGTTTCATGTGTTATTGTTTATTAAATGCTCGTTTACGGAGAATCTTTTCAATTTTTTTGGTCTGAGGCCTGATATGCCTGGTTTATGAAGCTGGAAGTTGGTCTTTGAAACACTGGAAATAGGAAGGAGTGACACTCTTATATGCACTATATATTGCATTATCTGGTATGCAGATTTATGTACGTCCACTGTCTATCATGTTTGCATAAGAAAATACTACACCATATTAGGTTCATGGCCTTGTTTTAAGCCCTCTCTTTAAGGTTTATTCAAGTGGATATCATCTCTTGGATTAATATTCAGAACACATTGCCATCACGTGCTTCCTGACCATAGGGGTGTTACCTGGACATCAGATAAGCTTTTAAACATTACATTTTTGGTGCGCACAATATTTACTTTGAGAACAGATTGCTTTACTTTAAATACTACTCTATTAGGCGCATGTCTCTTATTTTTCAGCACCCATCTTCCCGTTTCCACATGGACCACTAGAATACTGCTGCCACCTGTCATTATCAGGAGTGTTTTTTTCACAAAGTATCACCACTTTTTTCAACAATATATGACTTTATTCACATGAGGAACTTAATAATTTGCGTGCCAGTGTTCATTCTATATATATATATATATATATATATATATATATGTATATATTAATTTTGGGCTTTATATCTGGTTCAATAACAACCAGAACAACCTGATTCACGGGGTTATCCAGGTTGAGGGACTTTGAACATGAAGGTATTGTGTTTTATCCCAATGACTGTGACCTTTTTCTATATACCACAACATCAGGAAAACCTCTCTTGTGAAATTATAGTACAAATTGAATCTAACTACTAATAGTTTACCTGGAATGGATATTGCCATCAAGACTCCTTTAGGATCAAACGGTTTATAAATTGTGAAACTAAGTTTGTTGTCTGTGTTTTACGCTGTAATTGCCCCAAGTTATATGTGGGTCGTACTATTAGGACTTTAAAGGAACGATTCAGAGAACATCGAATTAATATTATGAAAGGGTTGGAAACACATAGTGTCTCTAGACATTGTAGAGAAATACATAATTGTAACCCACAGGAGCTTTGTGTTATGGGAATAGAGAGTAATCCTAAAACTGTGCGAGGGGGGTATAGATTTTGAAAATTGTGTATGGCGGAGTCGCAGTGGATATTTAGACTCCGCACCTTACAACCAGAGGAACTGAGGACCTTATTCAGAGTCAGTCGCGAGCGCTGAGTGCTCGCAACTGACTCGATGTTGGTCCACAAGGCATGCGCACAACGGAGTCGGCTCCATCGTGCGCATGCGCGAGCCCCCGCTAACGATGGGTGATCCGTTGTTAGTGGGCTCGAAGCAGACGGAGCAAGCTGTCGATGTTGATTGACAGCTCGCTCCGTTTGCTGGGCGGGCTGGGGGCGTGCCTGCCCAAACGGAGGCGTTCCAGCCGGAACGCTAGCCGTTTGGGCGCGGCCCCACTGACATCATCAAACACAGCAGGAAGCTCCCTGGGGCTTAAGGTTGACGAGACCCTACCCTAGGGTCTCGTCGTAAGCCCCAATGGTCGCAATGGTCTTGACCATCGCGACCATTTCCCGTAGCGGTCGTTAGAGCTGTGGGTGTTGACCGACATGGAGGCAACCAGTCAGGATGCAAGCGGCCGCCCTGTTTCTGAATGACTGCTTGCATCCTACGACCGCCTCTGAATGAGGCCCTGAATGAGACACTGGCATTTACTGATTAAGAGAAGTGAGCATGTGATGTGTTTCACTATCCACATGTACTGTCTGGTCGGTGGAAGGGACATGCAGCCCACGTCCACATCCTCTATGGAAAATGTAATACGGGAATGTACTATGCTGTAGTTGAAGCTAGTTGTCTATATACATTGGCCATATATGTGCATGTGAGATTTATCCTCTCGTCCTTCTTTCTTTCTCCATCTCCTTATCGGGGTATGGAATTACAACTGGAGCATGTATACTAAGAGATATATTTGAGAGATGTGTTCTTGATATACTGTATATGTGTCTAATAAGATAGAAAAAGGAAAAAATATAAACAGAGGTATGGGCATGTAGTATATCTCACCATCCACACGTACTGCCTGGTCGGTGGATGGGACATGCACTCCACATCCACACCGTTTATGGTAAATGTGAAATGGAAATTCTGTATTATGCTGTGATTTGAAGTTGGGTGTTTATACAAATTGGTCATAGATGTGCATGTGAGATTCATCCTCTTGCTCTTCTCTTTTTTATATGGTTTTTATATGTATTTTAATGTGTTTAATAAGATAGATGGAAAAAAAATAATAACAATTTGGGTTAAATGTGTGGGAATTGATGCTGCTCATACGAATATATAACATATATAGTTTGTTAGAGCCAATATAAACTGTCAAGAATTAATCAACTAAATAAATAAAGAAACAAACAAATGGATACTACAATATTATCTAGGTATTTTTTTGTTTTGAATAACACAAATGATCTTAAAGATATTCTTTTTGTTTTATGGTTATTATTATTATTATTATTTATATGAACTGTTGTCCTTTCTTTGACATATGTATATATGTGTATGACGTATGACACAAGGGTACTGGGCTATTTAAGGTGTGTATGTTTTATGTTTTTTTGTATTCTTGAGAAAGGTTGAATAAACCGAAACGTTGAATCATCGTGGATCTGGCATCCTGTATTTGTGATTGAATGACCCGTGAGTGCCGCTCTGCTGTGGGTACATTTTTGGGCTTGGAACTTGGTCCTGAGAAGGCACCTGGGCAAGTACATTTGGTAGTTTTTGGAGTGCCGGCCTGTCGCTTTGTTTATAGATAACCGTTTGGATTATTTGCAAGGCACCCAGCTATGTATTTGATGCTTTAAGTATATTCACAACCTTTGTTGCTACAAGAACTTTCTCTGGGTTGAATAACCACATGAATTTGTTTTTAACTATACACTACTGGGACGCTGGTATATCCAAGTGTGGCCTTGATTGATGCTGCTGCCCTGAGTAAGGTACTCACTATTTTGCTCTATAACTGACAGGAAGAGCTGGGCACATTACACTCACTAAAGGAATGACACATTTATATGAAGCTTCACTGTGGCCGATAATATGGCTACTGGCAGAGATTTAACCCATGGTACTCCGAATGATGGGAGTGGTTTTGTGAATTTCCATTTACCTATCGGTGAAATCCTCAGCTTCAGTGACTCTGAAGCAGAGAATGCATATTTTAAAGAGTCGTTTAATACTGCTGCAGGATCTGAATTACCAGAGGATTTGTACAGCTTAATATTAAAATATAAGAAAAAAGAAATTGATTTTCAACTCCATGGAATTACACTCTCTGAGTATCATAAAGAAAGGTAAATTCTGCGAGGATTCAGAGTCCGCAATGTCCCTACTATTGGACGTAACAACTTGGAGTTTTGCCGTAGGTGGGTTGCAGTCCTAAACAAATGTTCCCTGGATCTGATGATTCTCGTGATCGAGGAAAACAGCCAGGGAACTTTGTATCATTAAAGAAAAAATTAAAACCTTTGAGGATACCCATAAAGCGGTCCTTTCCAATGACACGCAATGTGATTGGTTAGGCAAAATTAATAAACAACTAGAGGAGTATAAAAGGAATTTAATCAAGTTTAAAAAAGAGAAACTTGCCAAAGTAAATGCTGATTACCAGGACCAAAGAGTATACACCAGGACTACATCACGTCATTCTGGTGGTTATTCACACAGGTTGGAGAACAGGAGACATTTTCGGATTAGAGACATTGAAGCCTCCAGTAGTGCAAACTCCTCTGCAAGTGACACTGAGCCCTCACCATTACCCATCAACTCTAAACCCCCTTTAGGGGTGGTAGCCCGTGACACCCGGGCAAGAAAAGATGGAGGCATAGGACGAGGCGTGGTGGCCAGAGGGAAAGGCAGGAGAAACCACCGGTAATTAGCACCATTATTAACTTATCCAGCCGGGACATTTCTGAGTCAGAAGCTAGTGTATTAAACAAAGGGCTTACCTTTGTTCCAACTAACAGCTTCAGACCTTTTGAGTGGAAAAAGGACTTATGGAGATTCCAACGTAGTTTGAAATTAAAAGAATTTTATGCCAATACGGACAATACATTTCCTGCATCAGAGTTGGGGAATATAAGATCTAAGTCATCGTTTGAACCGCAATCACACAATCCTTCTATAAAAAGTTTTATACGATTATTGGACCATGATGTTATGTCTCAATATGATGTTTCTTTAAGCAAATGCCACAATCTCGCCCCAAATGAGTTCCAAGCCCTCAAAGATTTAAGCAAAGATGAGTCTATTGTTATATGACCGGCAGACAAGGGAGGTGCCTTGGTGATTCAGAATATAGAGGATTATAAAGTTGAACTTTACCGCCAATTACTGGATGAAGAGGTGTACCATAAACTTGAACGAGATCCTACACAAGACTTTCAATTGGATCTGAACAATTTTTTACAACAAGCAGTGGACAATAATGTAATTTCTGCCAGTGTGAAAAATAATTTGATGATAGAACATCCTAGGATTCCATTGATATACACGTTACCAAAGATTCACAAGTCCATGACTTCACCACCTGGTCGACCAATAATTTTGGCCAGGGATTCCATTTACAGCAAGGTGTCCAAGTATCTGGATTTTTTTCTTCAGCCTTTAGTAGCCGCGGAAAGCACTACTCTCAGAGACACTAACATGCTGCTACAGATACTAAATAACATCGGTGTACTCCCCAGGGATCTAGTGATGTGTACAATTGACGTAGTGTCATTGTACACTAGTATTCCACAACAACAAGGGTTAAATAGTGTTTGCCAATTTTTACAGGAGCATCCACAATACACAGGTCCTGCTATACCATTCTTCATGCAGGCATTAGAAAAAACATTGGCATGTAATTATTTTTTGTTTAATAATGATTTTTTTTTGCAAATGTAGAGGGTGTGCCATGGGATCCCCTGTGGCCCCCTCTTTTGCTAACATTTTTATGTTTCAGGATGAAAAGGATCTTTTTTTTGAATAATCCAAGGTTCAGTCCTTATTGTTTTTTATTTTATCGGTACATCGATGACAGTTTAGTTTTTTGGACGGGTTCAATTGAGGAATTCACATCAGCTATGCAAGATATTAATATGCTCCATCCTGCCATTAAATTTACATATTCGTGTCATCATGAAGTAATTCACTATCTGGATGTGGAAATCAGTTTCATCAACAATGAATTATCAACTTGTGTTTATCACAAACCGACAGATTATAATATTATCCAACATGCCCGAAGCCACCATTCTCCGGCCTTGATACGTGGGTTACCATACTCCCAATTTTTGCGTATTCGCCGTATCACTAAAGATGACAATACAGCCAGAGTGGAAATTGATAAGATGCTCACTAAATTTCTACAACGAGGCTACAAAATGAACAATCTAATAATGACCAAGAATAAAGTTCTGAGCATGAATTGGAGGGATTTATTACAATCTCCTGACCATAATAGTGGTCTCAATGATGAACCCCAGAAAATGTTCTTTGTCAGTGAATTTAATACAGCCAGCATTTGTGTACAACGTACGGCAAAAAAATTGTGGCCGATCATAAACACTGACATCGTTTTAAAACCACTTGTGAACTCCAAGTTGATGATGTGCCATAAGAGAGGTAGAAACCTGCGAGACTGGTTAATTAAAAGCGACATAGGCAGACATACAGGCTTGAACACTACTCACTTTTTAACTAAACATCCAGGATGTTATAGATGCACTGGTTGCACCACGTGCAGTTACTTGGAAACTGGGAGCTATATTTCCCATCCTCGGTCTGGCAAACAGATATAGATTAAGCATGTTGTTACATGCACCAACAAGTACGTTGTGTATTGCATCAAATGTCCTTGCAGTTTGATGTACATTGGCAAAACGAGCTGTATGTTTTGCGAAAGAATGGCACAACACCGCTCTGCTATTCGTCTTGCACTAAATGGTAGAGACATAGCTCAACCTGTAGCGAAACACTTTAAAGCGAAACAACATTCCTTGGCATCGCTTACATATAAAATAGTGGATCATGTTCCCATCTTAAAAAGAGGTGGGGATCGTGACTGCAAGTTGTTGCAATGTGAGGCAACATGGATCTACAATATGGACACGGTTGCACCCAATGGGTTGAATGAATCGTTGTCTTTGGCTTGTTTTGTATAATGCATATATGTATTGTCTGTCTAATGTTTGTGAAATGTCTCGTATAGTAGTTACTACATTGCTTCTGCAGGGTCTGAGTGGTCTATTTAGGCCTTCAGGTTATTGTTTAGATACATTTACTGGGTGCCATTAATACAGACCTATTTTTGGTAATTTGTGAGCAATATTTTGTAGCTATCCATCTGCCAAGTGCTGTATATTTTGATGTTGCATATTTATACTCGCGAGTATCATGGGGTACATATATTGATTGCCTGTATATGAGAGGCAGGACTACTGCAAGTTTATTTCATATTGGTATGTGCTGAATATGTTTACTCTAGCCTACCTGGCTGTACCAGCGTTCAGATTGGTGTACATTCACTGTTTGTATTATGTTTGTTACCATGGTGAGTATGATCCTCCAATGGGGCGTGAGAGGGGCGGGTACTCGCCGGGCCTCTGCATTGGATACACGTGACTTGGTCACGTGACGTGTGGGCGCCGCAGGCGAGTGACGTCATCTCTGCGCGCCGACATGGACGCGGTGATACACGAGGGTTCTGGGCTATTTAAGGTGTGTATGTTTTATGTTTTTTTGTATTCTTGAGAAAGGTTGAATAAACCGAAACGTTGAATCATCGTGGATCTGGCATCCTGTATTTGTGATTGAATGACCCGTGAGTGCCGCTCTGCTGTGGGTACATTTTTGGGCTTGGAACTTGGTCCTGAGAATGCACCTGGGCAAGTACATTTGGTAGTTTTTGGAGTGCCGGCCTGTCGCTTTGTATATATATATATATATATATATATATATATATATATATACATACACTCACTTACATATGACACTGAACCTGTGTAGATTTTAAACAAAAAACCTCTAACAATGATGTGCTAAATTGAGATCATGCAAGAATGGGTTAATTTTAAAAAACCCTGGGATTTGCTATAACCAATGAGACAGATTGCCCTGCTATTTATTCTGCTAAGTCTGGGATGGAGCAATCAACTTTATAAAGGTCACAGGAGTGACCAAAACATGTTGTTGGTGCTCCCAGCTCTGCTACTTTTAGATTACCTCCACTTTGATTGATTCATTAAAACCACGCTGTGCCGCTATTGGGACCCTGGCTGCCGCCACCTCGGAGACCTGCGCTGTGACTGAGCGCTTGCTACATTACAGTTCTACTTTGGATATTAAGGTGCGGCATGTATTATAGAGACTAGGGGTGTGCACCGGCCACTTTTCGTGTTTTGTGTTTTGGTTTTGGATCTGGATCTTTCTTCGTGTTTTGGATCTGGATTGGTTTTGCCAAAACCACCCTTCCGTGTTTTGGGTTCTGGGTTTTGTGTTTTGGATCTGTATTTTTTTTTTAAAAAGCATAAAAACAGCTAAAATCACAGAATTTGTTGGTTTCTCTGCTCCTATGCTATTATTAACCTCAATAACCTTAATTTCCACTCATTTCCAGTCTATTCTGAACACCTCACACCTCACAATAGTGTTTTCATGTCCAAAAGGTTGCACCGAGGTAGCTGGATGACTATGCTAAGCGACACGAGTGGGCGGCACAAACACGTGACCCATCTAGGAGTGACACTGCAGTGGCAGACAGGATGGCAGTTAGAAAAACTAGGCCCCAAACTGTACATAATGCAAAGAAAAAAAGAAGTGCAAGATGGAATTGTCCTTGGGCCCTCCCACCCACCCTTATGTTGTATAAACAGGACATGCACACTTTAACAAATCAATCATTTCAGCGCCAGGGTCTGCCACACAACTGTGGCTGAAATGATTGGTTCGTTTGGGCCCCCACAAAACAAGCTGGCAATTAATGTGTCCCTGCACAAACTGGCTCTACGGAGGCAAGATGTCATCCTCATCCTCCTCATCCACCGATTCCTCACCCTCTTCAGTGTGTACATCCTCATCCTCACAAAGTATTAACTCGTCCCCACTTGAATCCACCACCACAGGTCCCTCTGTACCTTCTGGAGGCTGGTCTCCCTGGAAGAGCTGATAATTCATTTTGATGAACATCATCTTCTCCACATTCTGTGGAAGCAACCTCCTACGCCTTTCGCTGACAAGATTCCCGGCTGCACTAAACACTCTTTCGGAGTACACACTGGAGGGGGGGCAACTCAGGTAAAATAGAGCCAGCTTGTACAGGGGCCTCCAAATTGCCTCTTTTTCCTGCCAGTACAGGTATGGACTGTCTGACATGCCTACTTGGATGCTGTCACCGATGTAATCCTCCACCATTCTGTCAATGGTGACAGTATCATATGCAGTGACAGTAGACATGTCAGAAATTGTTGCCAGGTCCTTCAGTCCGGACCAGATGTCCAAACTTGGTCCTGCCTGCCCTGCATCACCGCCAGCGGGTTGCTTAGGATACCTAAGTTTTTTCCTGGCAGCCCCAGTTGCGGGAGAAAATGAAGAAGGAGCCGTTGACGTGTCACGTTCCGCTTCAGCTGACAGTGTGTTCACCAGCAGGTCTTTGCACCTCTGCAGGCTTGTGTCGGCCGGAAAGAGAGACACCACATAGGCTTTAAACCTAGGATCAAGCACGGTGGCCAAAATGTAGTGGTCTGATTTCAACAGATTGACCACCCTGGAATCCTGGCAAAGCGAATGAAGGGCTTCATCCACAAGTCCCACATGCCGAGCGGAATCGCTCCGTCTTAGCTCCTCCTTCACTTTCTCCAGCTGCTTCTGCAAAAGCCTGATGAGGGGAATGACCTGACTCAAGCTGGCTGTGTCTGAACTGACTTCACGTGTGGCAAGTTCGAAGGGCTGGAGAACCTTGCACAACACGGAAATCATTCTCCACTGCGCTTGAGTCAGGTGCATACCCCCTCCTTTGCCTATGTCATAGGTGGATGTATAGGCTTGTATGGCCTTTTGCTGCTCCTCCATCCTCTGAAGCATATAGAGGGTTGAGTTCCACCGCGTCACAACCTCTTGCTTCAAGTGATGGCGGGGCAGGTTCAAGAGTGTTTGCTGGCGCTCCAGTCTTCGGCACGCAGTCGCTGAATGGCGAAAGTGGCCAGAAATTTTTCGGGCCACCCAAAGCGTCTCCTGCACGCCCCTGTCGCTTTTCAGAAAATTCTGCACCACCAAGTTTATTGTGTGAGCAAAACATGGGACGTGCTGGAATTTGCCCAGATGTAATGCCCGCACAATATTGGTGGCGTTGTCAGATATCACAAATCCCCAGGAGAGTCTAAGTGGGGTAAGCCACTGGGCGATGATTTCCCTCAGTTTCTCTAAGAGGTTGTCGGCGGTGTGCCTCTTACTGAAACCGGTGATACACAGCGTAGCCTGCCTTGTAACGAGCTGGCGTTTCTGAGATGCTGCTACTGGTGACGCTGCTGCTGTTGCTGCGTAAGGTGATACATCTACCCAGTGGGCTGTCACAGTCATATAGTCCTTAGTCTGCCCTGTTCCACTTGTCCACATGTCCGTGGTTAAGTGGACATTGTGTACAACGGCATTTTTCAGGACACTGAGGACACTTTTTCTGACGTTTCTGTACAGTCTCGGTATCGCCTGCCTAGTGAAGTGGAATCTAGACGGGATTTGGAACCGGGGACACACTACCTCCATCAATTGTCTAAATCCCACTGCACTAATGGCGGATACCGGACGCACGTCTAACACCAACATAGCAGTCAAGGCCTCAGTTATACGTTTTGCTTCAGGATGACTGCTGTCGTACTTCATCCTCCTCGCTAAGGACTGTTGGAGGGTCAATTGTTTAGTAAAAGTAGTGGTGTTCCTACTTCCTCTCTGGGATGATGAACGACTCCCAGCAGCAGCAACAGCAGCAGCGGCAGCAGTAGGCGTAGCAATGCAGGATCCTCCAGAGGAATCCCGGATAGGAGAGTCAGTCATGCCAGTGACATGGCCTGCAGGACTACTTCCGATCCTGACTAAGGAGGAAATTGACGAGGAGGGAGTTGACGGTGTGGTTTGCAGGCGCTTGGATACAACAGGACAACGGGATTTAGGTGTCCCTGGACTGCTTACGGTCTTAGCCAAAGTTTCTGAACTTGACAGTAACTTTTTATGAACGCGCTGCAGGTGCCGTATAAGGGAGGATGTTCCTAGGTGGTTGACGTCCCTACCCCTACTTATTTCACCTTTACATATGGTACATATGGCAAGACAGTTGTTGTCCGGATTTGGATAGAAATATTGCCAGACCAAAGAGGTGGAATGTTTGGTCTTCTGCCCAGGCATGACCGTGATGGGCTTTTTCATCCCACGGACAACAACTGTCTCCCCCGGAGCCTGATTTAAACAAACCACATCACCATCAGAATCCTCCTCGCCAACTTCCTCCTCAGCGCCAGCTACACCAGTATCCTCATCCTGTTGTACTTCAACAGTGACATCTTCAATTTGCATATCAGCAAGTGGACTGTGGGTGCTCCTTTCAGCACTTGCAGGGGGCGTGCAAATGGTGGAAAGAGCCACCTCTTCCCGTCCAGTGCGGGGAAGGTCAGGCATCGCAACCACCACCACACTTGAACTCTCCTTGGGGATTTGTGATATCTTCTTAGAAAGCACAGTTCTTCGCTGTGCTTTTGCCAGCTTAACTCTTTTGATTTTTTTAGTGGGAGGAGGGCTTCCATCGTCATGTGAAGCTGAACCACTAGTCATGAACATACTAGGGATCGACCTTAGCCGTTCCTTGCCACTCCGTGTCGTAAATGGCATATTGGCAAGTTTACGTTCTCTTCAGCTGATTTAAATGTCTTTTTCAAGGTCATTTTCCTGAACTTTGCCATTTGGGATTGTATGTGCCCTCTACTATGACATTGGGCATCGGCCTTGGCAGACGACGTTGATGGCATGTTATCGTCTATGTCATGACTAGTGGCAGCAGCTTCAGCACTAGGAGGAAGTGGTTCTTGATCTTTCTCTATTTTATTTTTATCGGAGAAAGTTTGGTCCTCCATTTATGTTATATCGATTTGATATATACGTGCGGCTAAACACAGAAAATAATTTTTTTTTTGGTTTGGACTGGAGTGTACTTTGGGGGTTACAGCACCCTTTAACGGTCAAGCCAGCCGGCCCTTATGACACAGGCGCACTCTTGGCACTACTTTGTTGATGCACGTGCGGCTACTGCGCACACAATTCACAAACACAGAAAATAATTTTTTTTTTGGTTTGGACTGGAGTGTACTTTGGGGGTTACAGCACCCTTTAATTGTCAAGCCAGCCGGCCCTTTACTTATGACACAGGCGCACGCTTGGCACTACTTTGTTGATGCACGTGCGGCTACTGCGCACACAATTCACAAACACAGAAAATAATTTTTTTTTTGGTTTGGAATGGAGTGTACTTTCGGGGGTTACAGCACCCTTAACGGTCAAGCCAGCCGGCCCTTTACTTATGACACAGGCGCACGCTTGGCACTACTTTGTTGATGCACGTGCGGCTACTGCGCACACAATTCACAAACACAGAAAATAATTTTTTTTTTGGTTTGGACTGGAGTGTACTTTCGGGGGTTACAGCACCCTTTAACGGTCAAGCCAGCCGGCCCTTTACTTATGACACAGGCGCACGCTTGGCACTACTTTGTTGAAGCACGTGCGGCTACTGCGCACACAATTCACAAACACAGAAAATAATTTTTTTTTTGGTTTGGACTGGAGTGTACTTTCGGGGGTTACAGCACCCTTAACGGTCAAGCCAGCCAGCCCTTTACTTATGACACAGGCGCACGCTTGGCACTACTTTGTTGATGCACGTGCGGCTACTGCGCACACAATTCACAAACACAGAAAATAATTTTTTTTTGGTTTGGACTGGAGTGTACTTTCAGGGGTTACAGCACCCTTTAACGGTCAAGCCAGCCGGCCCTTTACTTATGACACAGGCGCACGCTTGGCACTACTTTGTTGATGCACGTGCAGCTACTGCGCACACAATTCACAAACACAGAAAATAATTTTTTTTTTGGTTTGGACTGGAGTGTACTCTCGGGGGTTACAGCACCCTTAACGGTCAAGCCAGCCGGCCCTTTACTTATGACACAGGCGCACGCTTGGCACTACTTTGTTGATGCACGTGCGGCTACTGCGCACACAATTCTCAAACACAGAAAATAATTATTTTTTTGGTTTGGACTGGAGTGTACTTTCGGGGGTTACAGCACCCTTAACGGTCAAGCCAGCCAGCCCTTTACTTATGACACAGGCGCACGCTTGGCACTACTTTGTTGATGCACGTGCGGCTACTGCGCACACAATTCACAAACACAGAAAATAATTTTTTTTTGGTTTGGACTGGAGTGTACTTTCGGGGGTTACAGCACCCTTTAACGGTCAAGCCAGCCGGCCCTTTACTTATGACACAGGCGCACGCTTGGCACTACTTTGTTGATGCACGTGCGGCTACTGCGCACACAATTCACAAACACAGAAAATAATTTTTATTTTGGTTTGGACTGGAGTGTACTCTCGGGGGTTACAGCACCCTTAACGGTCAAGCCAGCCGGCCCTTTACTTATGACACAGGCGCACGCTTGGCACTACTTTGTTGATGCACGTGCGGCTACTGCGCACACAATTCACAAACACAGAAAATATTTTTTTTTTGGTTTGGACTGGAGTGTACTTTCGGGGGTTACAGCACCCTTTAACGGTCAAGCCAGCCGGCCCTTTACTTATGACACAGGCGCACGCTTGGCACTACTTTGTTGATGCACGTGCGGCTACTGCGCACACAATTCACAAACACAGAAAATAATTTTTTTCTTGGTTTGGACTGGAGTGTACTTTCGGGGGTTACAGCACCCTTAATGGTCAAGCCAGCCGGCCCTTTACTTATGACACAGGCGCACGCTTGGCACTACTTTGTTGATGCACGTGCGGCTACTGCGCACACAATTCACAAACACAGAAAATAATTTTTTTTTTGGTTTGGACTGGAGTGTACTTTCGGGGGTTACAGCACCCTTAACGGTCAAGCCAGCCAGCCCTTTACTTATGACACAGGCGCACGCTTGGCACTACTTTGTTGATGCACGTGCGGCTACTGCGCACACAATTCACAAACACAGAAAATAATTTTTTTTTGGTTTGGACTGGAGTGTACTTTCGGGGGTTACAGCACCCTTTAACGGTCAAGCCAGCCGGCCCTTTACTTATGACACAGGCGCACGCTTGGCACTACTTTGTTGATGCACGTGCGGCTACTGCGCACACAATTCACAAACACAGAAAATATTTTTTTTTTTGGTTTGGACTGGAGTGTACTCTCGGGGGTTACAGCACCCTTAACGGTCAAGCCAGCCGGCCCTTTACTTATGACACAGGCGCACGCTTGGCACTACTTTGTTGATGCACGTGCGGCTACTGCGCACACAATTCACAAACACAGAAAATAATTTTTTTTTGGTTTGGACTGGAGTGTACTTTCGGGGGTTACAGCACCCTTTAACGGTCAAGCCAGCCGGCCCTTTACTTATGACACAGGCGCACGCTTGGCACTACTTTGTTGATGCACGTGCGGCTACTGCGCACACAATTCACAAACACAGAAAATCATTTTTTTTTTGGTTTGGACTGGAGTGTACTTTCGGGGGTTACAGCACCCTTAACGGTCAAGCCAGCCGGCCCTTTACTTATGACACAGGCGCACGCTTGGCACTACTTTGTTGATGCACGTGCGGCTACTGCGCACACAATTCACAAACACAGAAAATAATTTTTTTTTTGGTTTGGACTGGAGTGTACTTTCGGGGGTTACAGCACCCTTTAACGGACAAGCCAGCCGGCCTTTTACTTATGGGACACAGGCGCACGCTTGGCACTACTTTGTTGATGCACGTGCGGCTACTGCGCACACAATTCACAAACACAGAAAATAATTTTTTTTTTGGTTTGGACTGGAGTGTACTTTCGGGGGTTACAGCACCCTTAACGGTCAAGCCAGCCGGCCCTTTACTTATGACACAGGCGCACGCTTGGCACTACTTTGTTGATGCACGTGCGGCTACTGCGCACACAATTCACAAACACAGAAAATAATTTTTTTTTGGTTTGGACTGGAGTGTACTTTCGGGGGTTACAGCACCCTTTAACGGTCAAGCCAGCCGGCCCTTTACTTATGACACAGGCGCACGCTTGGCACTACTTTGTTGATGCACGTGCGGCTACTGCGCACACAATTCACAAACACAGAAAATATATTATTTTTTTAGCACTTGGGGGGAGCACCCCTGATGGACAGAGCACCCCCTGGACAACACTACAGCACCCCTTTAGGACTGGGACACTGCACAGGACTTTGGAGTGGACACAGCCCCTATGGAGAACTGACTGCACAACACAGTCCAGCCAGCCCCTATGGACTTTGAAGTAGTGGACACAGCCCCTATTAACAACAGCAGCACAGCACAACACAGCCAGCCCCTATGGACTTTGAAGTAGTGGACAACAGCAGCACTACACTACACTACACTACACAGCACTAACTCCCACCCTCCCTCTTCACTGTCCACAGCCGAGTGAGAAAATGGCGCCGACGCGGGTACCTTATATAGGATCCAAAACCCGCGAGACTCGGAAGGCGGGATGATGACGTTTTGCCTCGATGTCAGATCCGAGTCAGGCGGGAAAAGTCGAGCCTGACTCGGATCGGACTCGGATCGGGGGGGCTCGGGGGGGTTCGGATTTCAGAAATCCGAACCCGCTCACCCCTAATAGAGACATGTTGGAATATCAGCGGTGATGCCTCTGAACTATCTCATGGCGGAGGCTTCACTTGGCTACTGACATCTAATAGGGAGGACGCTCCCTTGCTGCCGCTAGAGACCCCTATGCTTGGCGGGGACCTTGGCAAGACGGCACCACAATAATTCACCTGGGGGTGGTACAAGTATCCATCCATCTGTTTTAGCGATATTTGCGATATGAGCGATATTTTTTTTTTTTGTGAGTACTCACTTTTTACATTTTTAAACCTTGTTACATTTGGATATAATTGACATATGTCTGGAAGTCTTTCACTGATAACTAATGCTGCTACTATTGCGCTGGACTTTCTACATATATAGGTCTTGTTTAGTGTAGTTATATAGTTTATATATTACTATTTTTCGATTCATAATTTATTGAGTCTATAGGGTTATGTTTACAATATACTTAATATTGTTTTGAATTATTTTATGGTTTTATGTTAATACATGTCTATTTCTATTTTCTACCCTACATAAAAATAAATACACAATTGATAAATAACAAATATACTTGTTTATGTATTTATATATAGAGTAACTCACCTTGACAAAGGGGTGATGCCCCGAAACGTCGGCCTGTTTTTTGTAAACATGGATTAAATTTTTCTACGAATTTGCCTATCTGAGACTCGGAGTGCTGCTACTTTCTTCCTGTTATACTGTCTATCCCATTAGGAGGCATCCGAGCACATTACTGTCTGGAAATCTGTGAGTGCAGGGCTATTGTACTATATATATATATATATATATATATATATACTGTGTATATATGTATATATATATATATATATATATATACACACACATTATATATATATAAATATATATATATATATATGTATATATATATATTAATTTTAGGCTTTATATCTGGTTCAATAACAACCTGAGAAACCCGATTCACCGGGTTGTCCAGGTTGAGGGATTTTAAACATGAAGGTGTTGTGTTTTATCCCAATTCACTGTGACCTTTTTCTATATACCACAACATCAGGAAAACCTCTCTTGTGAAATTATAGTACAAATCGAATCTAACTACTAATAGTTTACCTGGAATGGATATTGCCATCATGCCAGCGTGTTTATAAATGTATTTAGATTGGAACATTATGAGCCTGTTTTACTATTTATGACAAATGAAACAATTTTATTTTTGTATGATTTACTAATGGGTGGCTCAAATAATAACCTTCTTGCTATTGCTATGCTTCTAATTTATTTGTACTAGCAAGATTGTTTCTAATGTCATCAGTCTGAGCAATAAGTGTTAAGGCCTTTACACACTAGACTAGTGGTTCCAAAACTGTGCGCCGTGGTAGCCTGGGGGCCTCAGGTTGGTGGTCCAGCACCAAATCAAATTATTTATGGCCAATGTAATATAAATATGTGGACAAACAGAAGCGCAAACCTGTCACCCACTACATAAATGAACCTAAGGATGACAGCTCAGCACAATTTACTTCACTTTACTACTTCACTACATTTTTTTCTGAATTTCTCAATAACAAACTTTTGGCTTAGGGGTGCCGTGAAAACAATTCTGATGCACTAGGGTGCCGGGATTCAAAAAAGTTTGGGAACCACTGCACTAGACGATATCTTGAGCGATTTGGCCGATTCCGACACATCGTAACGACAAATCGTTCATATCGTCCAGTGTGTACGCACAATACCGATGCCGGCGTGCGCTCCCGCGGGTTTTCCGTCGCATCCTCAGATCTTATGTACATGCAGAAAGATCTGTGGATGTAGCTAGTGATGCCATGCTGCCAAATGCAACATGGCCCCCGCTACTCCCCCGCTGTCGCTCAGTCGCTGCTGGCATAGGTAAGTGTGTATGCACTTGCCGATGCCGGCACCACCACTGGGTCCCGTTCGTGATGGGTACACATTGTCTAATGTGTACCCAGCTTTAGGTCCAATTTTTAGTGTTTGATTTGTGCATATATGCCATGCTATTTTTCAGCAGGAACAAGCAGGAACTGAGGGTTCGATTCAGACCCGCTCGCTAGATGCGGTCGCTCGCTAGATGCAAATTCAAATCTGGCTAAGTAACAGCAAGGCAGGCGATCGCCCAGCAAGGCATTAGCACGCCCACTATGTCTTGGTGTGCGATCGCTCTGTGTATGCAGATGCCCACCAGCCTGTATTAAGACACCCACTTATGCACGTCATCTCCAGGATGTGTATGTAACCATTGGTTACATCAAGTACCATCAGAAGCAAACGCAGCGATTGTGGTCAACCATACCCTACCGCAAGCACTGCGAGCACTTAAGTGTAAAATTCAGCCAGGTGACGTGTACTATGATGCTGCATCTTAAATATGCACACCTCTGAAACAGCGTTAAGATGCTCGGGCACGCCTGCGTTCGCACTTCCACTCCCCTGTTTTCATCGACCAACCACTGTCACCACGCACAAACGGCTTGCCTGTCACTCACTCAGCTGGGCAGTCTATGTGCAGCGAGCAAACGCTTCCCGATCACTCGGACTGGTTCGCACATGCGCACCGCGATGCATACTCATGCGCAGAATACAAACATTGGATGGCTGCGTACGAACGCATCCTAGTGAGCTGGCCTTCAGTTCCTGAACCCCTCGTTAACTACGATGTAATGTTCTGGGCCAAAAATGTATTTCCCATAAGATAAGTTTGATTTTAAAGTCCCTTTTGAGTGCCTTCAATTCTAAATACTATATATATAATATATATAAAATTGTTTTTTAAAAACTCCACCCGCAGTTCCTGAAATAATTTTTCTAGAACACTAGTCCTGCATATATGTATATGATAGAAAAATATATATATATTTGGGAATATTAATGTGGTCCAGGTATATTGTTTACCAGCGCATTCTCCTTTGATCCATTATTTTTATATCTGGTTCATTAACAACCTGGACAACCCGATTCACCGATTCCAATCACATTTTGGTTGGAATTGGCAATCGGTGAACCCCATACATTGCCATTTGTTTTACACATTCATCTTCAAAATGCAGAATTGCCAAAATTCAATGCTGATGTAGGGGTCCCAGTAGGTTTGTAAAAGCATTTAGGAATGGCAATAGATTAATAGAATAATATATCAGATAGATTTCTGAAATATTCATAAAATATCTTCCCATAAACATGTATTTTTTTACACTTGCCATTTTACAAAATCTACAGCAATATTATATACCATTGGGGTCTCTTCCTCTGCAGCCGCCTCTGTGCCAGCTGTGCTCTCTCGACAAGCGTGGTACAGATTGTAGACACCAAACTGTTGGCATGTTCTGAATGTCGACATGGTTGCGAGCTCAACATGTCAAATGTCAACATTGACAAAGGTTTACGCAGAATTGATGTATGCTGTATGGGATTGTCGCCTTTTAAGACACGGATGTGATTGAATTTATGATATGTGATGAATACTTAATAAATACTGTTTTTTAAAAAATATAATAGAATTTTGCCTACATTGGATTGTGTTGAAGAGGATTTGGATTCCTCTTCTCCTTTCAAGGCAGCAAATACCACCAATTGGCTGGATTTAATTCCCCAAATGGTTAGGGCACAGAATGTACACTATGCAGTTATTCCATTTCCAAGGTTAGTATCCCTAAACCTAACCATAAAATTGGCAGAAATAAAAGAAAGACTGTTGACATTTTGTTATGTTAACATTCTGTCATTGTCAACATTCAGACCATGTCGATATTCTGGTGACGACATTCTGAATATATACCAATTTGACAACCATCTCGATGGCTCAGTTGTCAGCATTCCCACTTATAGTACTTATTATATTGCATTTGGTTGTCCAGGCTTGGACGATGTTTTTAAGGGTTCTCGTTAAATATTTAATAAATAAAATATATGTGGCCCTACACTAATTATTCACTCTAATATGATGTGTGTGTGTGTCTGAGGACATATTGACCTATGACTTGCATATCCTGTCTGAATTACCCATATAGATTAAAAATAAATGCAGTATATTTAGACTATTACAATATGATTGTAATTATATAAAATTTAACATTTTTATAGACATGACAAGTTAAAGTTGTGTAATTTTAACATCAGTTTTGCTGTTTAGGTAGCAGTGTACAAATAGTTCAGCTTCAAATAAAGAATACTTTGTGAGTTTTAAATAGCTCCCTTATGTGTTTAAATGTATTTTGTAGTTGTATTTGACTTCCTTTGTATTTTGTTTCTTTATCCCATTGTTTTCAATTTATACAGTTGGAATGTGAAGAGAGTTTATTACTATCACATAAATTCTGTAAAAATATATGAAGACTAAGGGCCTGATTCAGACCCACTCGCGAGCGGCTGTACGCTCGCAAGTGGGTCGATGGTCTGCACTGAGCATGCGCACGACGGAGGGAGCTCCGTCGTGCGCATGCGCCAGACACGACGAGCGAAGGACTTTCCTTCGCTCGTTGTGTCCGATCAAAGGGGGCGTGCTGTCAATGTTGATTGACAGCACGCCCCCTTTGGTGGGCGTGCCGGGGGCGTGCCTCCCTGACGGGGGCGTTCCCACGGGAACGCCTCCCGTCAGAAGCCGGCCCACTGACATCACTAGTGATGTCAGTGGGAGTGATTTTGGCTCTGATAGAGCCAAAATCACTCCGGAGCTTGCGGTTGAAAACCTCAACCGCAGGCTCCGGCTCGCAATTTCGATGGTCGCGATGGTCACGACCATCGCGGCCATCAAAATGCACGCTCGTATAGCCTGTGGGTGGTGACCCACAGCTATACGAGCGTCCAGGAGGACGCTCCATGAAAAAGGAGCCCGGCCCTCATGCAGAGCGTGCGCTCTGCTCAGAGCGTACGGCTCTGAATGAGGGCCTAAGTTATTTCAGGTACTGTTTATTTTCCTGTTATTAAAATATTTCTATTAATGTCTCACACATCCTTAGAATCACAACGGACATGGACTGTTTTCAAAGATGTGTTCAGTTGAAATGTTTTTTAAGAAAATAAGGTAGAACCGCGCTGAGTGTCACTATTAGTGAATGAGTGTTATACATATTAAAGTACCTACATAAATGTTAACACACTTGTTGTTAATGAGATTAATTGCGGCTTGGTTGAAATAATCAAAATAGTTTATTTATAAAAACATATAATAAAAGACATTTTAGAGAGAAATAAATTCCATATCCTCAATATGTAAGTCTTTCAGATACAGTTTGTGTTAAAAATCACCAAATGGGTGTTTCTATGGATACAGTCCTCCAACACACTAATCTGGATTCCAATTTTATTAATGACAATACATTTAATCATTTCATTTCTATTTGGAGACTCTCATCTCATCCTGTACTGTTGGAGCAGTGGCGTAAATTCATCCTAGACGCCCGGAGGCAAGTTATAATTTGGTGCCCCCCCCCCTGTCACAGCCGCTGACACTGTAATGTAGCAATTTGCATGAAGACAAGGCTATAGATAGACGAAGACAGCAGCTGATGGTCTGATATGGCGCTCTCCACTAATGTATGGTGGTTTCTCAGGTGCCGTGAAGGACCATGATGTTACAAGGTACATAGTTACAGCCCTAAGTGGGGTGAATATGTTGTGGACAATGGAGGAGGTGCCCCCTTCAGAGCTGGAGCCTGGCGGCAGGCGCCTCCATTGTCTCCCATAGTTCTGCCCCTGTGTTGGAGGACTGTATCCATAGAAACACCCATTTGGTGATTTTTAACACAAACTGTATCTGAAAGACTTACATATTGAGGATATGGAATTTATTTCTCTCTAAAATGTCTTTTATTATATGTTTTTATAAATAAACTATTTTGATTATTTCACCCAAGCCGCAATTAATCTCATTAACAACAAGTGTGTTAACATTTATGTAGGTACTTTAATATGTATAACACTCATTAATTTTTATTGAAAAGTATATTTTCACTAATAGTGACACTCAGCGCGGTTCTACCTTATTTTCTTGTATTATCTATCTCTATAGGAGGCTGACTACCTCCTTTGAACCAGCAGCGTAGTGACAGCGCCGTACTGATTTACCAAATTTTTTTGAAATGTTTTTTATTATTAATGTGAATGTTTTAATACTTAACTGGAAACATTATATCTGTAAATACATTTTCCATATGATAATAACGATCATGTGTATCAGCAAGTATAGTGGACAGATTCACCAAAACATCAACATTATTATCTTTCAACCAGATGAATTTCATACTACCCTATAAAATCTGTGTATGATTATACTGGGCAGTTTACCTAATCACCATAGATGGTAGCTGTGCTTGGCTTGAATAAATACAGATGTCTAATTGTAATGGTTCCAGGTTAGCAAAAGACCCATTTCTTTAAGTTGTCAGCATGTCATGCATTTATTTTGTGGCTCTGGGGTGTCTTCACTTATGAATGGAGAACGTATGCTCAACTGTCTCACGATCCAAAGGTAAGTATTGTTGTACGTACTACGCTACCTCACCTACCACAGAGCATTACAGTGACTGCCTGTTATGAATCCCAAAGCTCGTTCCGTGTGAACCCCCTAGAACCCAGGCAAGTGAGGTCTTCCGCCACTTACAGCCACTCGTTGTTCACTTAGATCTATAAATGATCAACGGTACTTAGGTGGCCATCTGGTCTTAATACTAGGGGTAGTAGCGGTTCACACAAATATACTATGGGATTCGGTGGTGAGAGGAACAGCAGGAATTGGAACAGTCAGTGTTTCGGCTTGGGAGCCGATGATGCGGCTTTGGAACCGGTGGTGCAGCAGAAGCCGATAGCAGAAATGAGTTGATGGTGCGGCTTTGAGCCGGTAGCAGGATTTGAAGTATTAGAGATACGACTTTGAGAGCCAATGGTGCAGCTAGGGAGCTGTTACACAAGTGGGTGTACTTTAGATGCGGCTTTGAGAGCGGATGGTGTGGCTTGAGAGCCGCTGCACAAGTTTGTGCACTTGTGATGCGGCTTTGAGCGCCAATGGTGTGGCTTTGGAGATGGTGGCAGCACAGAAGCTGCTGGTGCAGCTGGTAAGCTGCTGTATTGGCTGGTGAGCTGGTAGCATGATGGAGGCTGCTGGTGCCACAAGGGAGCCGACGGAGAGGCTGATGAGCCGGTGGCAGCACGGAAACTGCTGGTGCAGCTAGGGAGCCGATGTAGAGGCTGGTGAGCTGGTGGCAGCATGGAAGCTGCTGGTGTGACAAGGGAGCCGATGGAGAGGCTGGTGAGCCGGTGGCAGCACGGAAGCTGCTGGTGTGGCTAGAGAGCCGTTGTAGAGGCTGGTGAACCGGTAGCAGCACGGAAGCTGTTGGTGCAGTTAGGGAGCCAATGGAGAGCCTTGTGAGCCGGTGGCAAGGTAATTGAGCTGGAAAACCAGAATATACTACCACGAGGATACACAGAATGCTGACCATGCAGCTGAGCATACTATATAGAGAGTACCACCATACTATATAGAGAGTATTTTTGATTGCAATATAATATTGAGACCACCAGTGACCACCATACAATACAGATAACATCCATGACCACCATACAATACAGAGAGCATCTAAGTGACCGCAATTCACCACAGAGCAACTTAGTGACCACAATAAAATATAGAGGGGATCTTAGCAACCACAATGTGATACAAAGAGCATGTTATGACTGGCACAGTTTATCACCCCCTCATCATTAAATAACCCCTCCACAAAATCATTAACACAATCATAACAAGCCCGTTCAACAGCATTAACCACTTTATGATCATTAATTTCATCATCCCCATTATTAATCTACCTTTACATCATTGATTCATTCACTTTCAATAACTCCCTCATTACCTCTCTTAGGGGCCAATTCATCATCACTTATGGGCCCATAACACTAGCATTTTTGCAAGTTTTTTGTAACAGGCCCATTCATTATTAGGGGCCTGATAGAGCCGTCTAGTATTCAGCAAACTCAGAGAACTGAAAGTATTCAGAGTTTGCTAGCGGGAATCAACAGCATCTTCAGATGGCATTGATTGGTGGTGCCCTCTCCTTCCTATGGGAATGAGGACTTGGATTGTGAAGAGGGATCAGGTCACACATGTGCAGTTGGACAGACGGGCATCAGCAAGTGTCACCGCTACTTCTGTAGCAGTATTACTGATAGCAGGAACAGCTGTTTTTCAGAGCAGCTGTCCACACACTAGAGCAATATTGAATTGCTTCAGCAATAAAGTACCCACCGTCGCAACTTGCTCAGTCTAACCAAAAACCCAGTCATTACTGCACTCATTTTCATAAAAAAAAAACTTCATAGTAAATAACTACAGTGGGCCTGATTTTAGAGGTGCACACAGTGCCATTGTTTGTGCAGTTGAAGAATGTTTTGCTACTCTGCATGCAGGAAATGTATAGAAACCTCTACCAGTACATGTGCGCAGGATAAAAAGAAATTGAAAATCATTGACCGGATAGGGGAGCGCTGTGAGCCCCTCAGTCTGATGCAAGCCATGGGGGGTGCAATCAGTGTGATTGCTCCCCCCCACAGGCATAGGAGGCGAGCAGTCTCCCACTGCAGCCCAGCACACAGCAGCATGTGCTGGGCTGCTGTGAGGTATGAGGAAGGGTGGGGTGGCTCCGGACCCGGGCTCCCTCCTGGCCCCACCAGCAAGCCCGGGAAATTAGTACCTGCTCCCCCTCTCTCGGCGCCCCTGCAAATGCGAACCAATGTTTGCGATGGCGTATGACATCGCTATGACTCAGATATGGGTAACTGAACTTTTTTTTCCTGTGCCGCAGATTAATAAAATCCTGATGAAAAGATTTCCAGTGGCATAAATCAGTCCAATACTATCATTGCAAAACCCACAAATTGTAGGAGTCTGAATTTTAGTCTCTCTCTCTCACTTTCTGGCAGAGTCCTAAATGGCTTCTGCCAGCCAATTAGATTTTGTATAGGTCAGATCAATTGCAGTACAGTATATTTAATTTGCTTTATCTCTGAAATATACAGTGCATTTCAAATGTACAGTATTCTCTCATTTTACAGAATAACAGACTCTACACCTAACGTTTGTTTTGCTTTTGTTATTTCAAATAACTAGAAATGTGCGGTTCGGCTCTACAGACATCTGAATCCACTTGAATTTTGTGAATCCGGATAAATCCAAGTCACGGTTCTGATCTTCTTGCGGTTCAGAATTCTGATTTTAAATCCAAATTTCAAGATTTGGATTGCATAAATTACATGATTTTAGCTGTATGTAAAAACTTTTTATCTATTTTTTTTTTTTTAAATCCAGATCCAAAACCCAAACTTGAGGGTGTTTCTGCAAAACCAAAACACGAAGATGAATCCAGATCCGAAACCAAAACATGGGGGTCAGCACAGGCTTGCCGACTTTGTATCTGCCCCTTCCGGGAGGGAGCAGCCACATCGGCATAACAAGGGGGCGTGGCCATCACAAGGAGGCAGGGCCAACCAGACGACGTGTATTTGTGGGCAGAGCGGGGGGCGGTGCCAAGCGTCATTTTGGCCCCACCCCCACTACACAATGCCAATATTACAGGCAATGTGCAGCAGGGGGTGGAGCCAAAATGATGCAAACTGTGTCACTGGCCCCCCTGCTGTGGGGGTTTCTAAGGTAAATGCGGGAGGGATAGGAGGGGTGGGCGGCAGCCGGGAGGATTGCCTGCCTTCCCGGGAGGTCGGGAGCGGCAACCGACCAAATCCGGAGGGTAGGCAAATATGGGTCAGCGCACATCTCTACATTAACTGAAATTATTTTTTTTTCCTAAAAGTGACATTGCTTTATATTACAGCAATTCTTATTGAAATTGAATACCACACATTAATACTGGAGAGACACTTTTTGCAGTAATAACAGCCATATGTATTTCATGGTAAATGTGTGCCATGCTCGTACACTGTTCAGGAATAAATTTGGCCCATTCTTCCAGGTAGCTTTGTTCCAGGTTGTCGAGGTTAATCAGCTGATGTTCTTGCACATACTGTACAATTTCAAATAATGCCGCAGATTCTCAATAGGATTTCATTGGCCCATTTTTTCTTGATCCAATACAGTGTTAGTCAGTCCTTGTGCTTGGGAACATAGGGCTTCATTCAGAGGCGGCTGTACGGTCTACGACCGCACGGCCGCCTCGATGTTTGTCCAGTGCGCATGTACATGAGGGAGCCTGCTCCTTCGTGCGCATGTGCGAGACCCGCTACGACCAACAGCGCCGGTCATAGCGGGTCTCTGTCCAAAGGGGGCGAGCTGTCGATGTTGATTGACAGCTTGCCCCGTTTGGAAGGCGGGCCAGGGGGGTGGCAGCCCAAATGGAGGCGGTCCCATGGGAACGCCTGCCGTTTGGGGGAGGTCCCACTGGCATCACCACTTTGCCCTTCTGCTCCACGGGAGGTTTCTGTCCTCCCTGAGCTCGCCTTAGTGATGTCAGTGGAGAGCTTCTGGCTCTGACAGAGCCAGAAGCTCTCCGGGGCTTACGACAAGTGAGACTCTACCCTAGGGTCTTGTCGTAAGCCCCGATGGTCGCGATGGTCTAGGACCATTGCGACCATCACCCTAGCGGTCGTTAGAGCTGTGGGTGTAAACCCACAGCCTAACGACCGAAACAGAGGCGGCCAGTCAGGATGCATGCGGCCGCCCAGTTTCTGAGCGACCGCTTGCGTCCTCCGACTGCCTCTGAATGAGGGCCATTGTCTTGTAGAAAGATGAAATTTTACCCCAAGCTCCAGTTTAATGCAGAGTTGGATTGCAGCATTCCCCTGGTATTTTGCAGCACGTTTTATAACTTCTATTTAAGCATGATGCCACGTCCCTGCTGATGGAAAGCTGCCCCAAAGTACGATGCTACCACCGCCATGCTTTATTGAAGGCGCAGTGTTGTTTGTGTTGTGGGCAGAGGTAGATTTGTACCACTTTGGCCAGAAAGTTCTGTTTTTATCTTACTTGATCATAAATCTTTACCACACATCAGAAGAACTAGGTCACTCTTATCTTTTGTGGCAGCTGCTTTATGGCAGATACTTGTCCATGATTCATTTTGCTGACAGGAGGCTGTCCATAAGCCTGAAGAGGGTTAAACACTGAGGGGCCTATTTACTAAGCAGTGCTAAGAGACAGAGTGAAAAGTGATAAGAAAGTGATAAGGTACCAGCCAATCAGCTCCCAACTGTCATCTCACAGGCTGTGTTTGAAAAATGACAGTTAAAAGCTGATTGGCTGGCACCTTATCACTTTCTTATCAGCTTTCACTCTGTCTCCTAACACTGCTTAGTAAATAGCCCCTGAGACTTGAGATGGATTGGGATCAATGATATGTTGTGGGATTGTGCTTTTACTGGTTTGGGGGATTATGAAAAATTGACTTGCGAGACAATAATGTAGTAGTAGGAGAGGTTAGGTTTAGGATTTTATATTAGATTCCCAAACTTGGCTCTCAATGCACTCTAATAGTCCAGGTTTTAAGAGTATCCATGCTTAAGCACAGATGACTTAATTAATACCTCAATCACTTTGATTATACCATCAGTGCACAAGCCTTAAAACCTGGACTGTGTGCGTGTCTTGAGTACCAAATTTGGGTAAACCCTGGTTTAACAAGAGGTTAGCCTCTTTTCAACTGATCTTCCCTCCTTTTTATTGCTGTTGCCAGAAATTTGGCTGGTAAGGGCAGCCAGCCGGGGCAAAATGGTAAATTACTTGAGTCTATTTTCTGTTGAAAGTGGAGTGCGCTCTTGTGCAGACTTCGTGGTACTCATTCAAGGAGGCTTCATTCCCAGTTCCAAGATGGCTACCGACGTAAGTACTGTGCATGCGCTGCACCATCTTGTCACTGTGTTAGTACCACAGTGGGAGGCAATTGTATTCCCCTTAGGTCCGGTGAGGCTTGCAATTACCTGTGACCCAGGAGTCCTTCCAGTGATCCTGCACTGCTACCCGCTATCTTCATACACTCACTGGCTCTGCTCAAGCTCTGCTCCATACACCAATGTGTATCACAGTGAGTATGGCTATACCTGCTTTGCCGTCAATAAAACCTCTACACTGGTTAAGTAACTAGACTGTTTGTAGTCTCAGGGCTTCGGCTGGTGTGTACAGGAACTCAACTGTTGCATCATCAAACTTGTAAACACATATTTCCAATATTTTCTTTCCAGTAAGGTTGTGACTGATACCACCTTGCCGGGAGTCAGCCATTTCACCCTTCAGGTCAAACTCTGTTGGCATCATGTGAAGGAGAGGTGGCAACCAAAAGATATACACCTTTTGAGAGGTCTCTTGCCCCTTTTTAAATCCCCCCTCCCATACATGTGATGTTTTTTGCCTCCCAATATTATTCCCCATTAACTAATGACCTCCCCAACACATGTGAGTCAGTCCCATTTATTTTAGAGTCAAGAATTAAGTTGTTTAAGGTTTATGGTTAAAATGTCAGAAGCCAAAGCCGTTAAGGTGTTTATGAGTAATGGCTCTTTTGTGTCACCCAGCCAATCAAACCAGTGTTATGGGTGATTGGAGCATGTTTTAAATCCAATCTTAGCTACTGACCTCTGTAGCTGCTTCAAATTGATTATTGGTCTCTCTGTGGCATTTCTCATGTCTTCTTGCATCATTCTTTGTGATGACTTTATATAGCTTCCACTCTTCCAGAAGGACAATGATTCCAAGTACAAGGTCAAACTAAAATCCAAATGACTCGAGAAGAGGTGAATGTCCTAAAATGGCCCTATCAAAACACTGATATCAAACCAATCTATAGATTGTAAGCTTGCAAGCAGGGCCCTCTTACCTCTATGTCTGTCTGTTATTACCCTGTTTTGTTCTATCAATGTTTCCAATTGTAAAGCGCAACGGAATATGCTGCGCTATGTAAGAAACTGTTAATAAATAAATAAATAAATAAATAAACTAATTATCTATGGCTGTATATGAAAATGGAGGTGTACAAGTGTCATGTGACTAACTGTGTCGACGAGGGGGACAAAATCATTTCTGAACAGTGACAAAAACATACTTCTCAAATAACACTTCATGTAAAAGTCGGCTTTACAAAATATTAAAGTGCCGTCAGAGAATTCAATAATTATGCCTAATGAAGAAACAAAACTAATTTTGAGTTTCAGTGCTTTGAAATAAAAAATATCACCGAGAACAACATTTCAGTGTAGGATTTGTTGTTCAGTAGAAGGAGAAGTTTGGTCAAGGATCTGAATAAATTTACCAGCTACTTTATAGTGGGCAGAGATGGACTCTAATCCGATCGCAGCTGTAATTTCACACAGTTTCGAAGCTAACCCGAGCATAAGGACGCCTATAGCTTCCTTCTCAAATGTGTACGACATCACCTGCGTGAATATCGGTAACATCGACACACATCGAGTGGCCATCTTGCCCTTGCGGAAGGTCTCACCAGCTAAGGCCTCAGCAGCTCTCCTGACATGCAGAGGACTCTCATGAGATTTATGCATGCCCATGTAACGACGTTTAAATGATGAGACACGCCTGTGTTTATTGACCAATCCCCTTTACCTCCCCTGACCACCTGTCACTAACTTTGCGAATGAATCCTCTGTGTATGCAGAATCGCAAGACAATCACGGCGCATGTGCATTGCGGCTTATACGCATGCACAATGGCAAACAATCGCTTACTCTGTGTAAAAATCGTATTATCGTCCATTACTGAATGAGGCCCATCGTGCGTCCGTATGTAATATCGTATAGAGATAGCAACTTGTGTTTTAGCTTAGTGTTCTTTAAACCTTAGAACATTCTGCCTCTTCCACGTATAGTTCTCTGTGTACCCTCTGTGCTGAGTGCAGGTCACAGTGAAGTGTCCCCAGGAAGCATTGTTCTGTACTCCTCCTGTATGTCATTTTGTCCTGGGCTTCCAATGGGCAGACATGCCATTTCGCTTTCTATTTCAGTGAACAGTTGACATTATTCTAATCCTTACAATAAACCTATTCAAGTCAATTAGCATTTTATACGCTTGCATGACTACCAGGAAAGGGCCATTAATGGGCAGGATTTCTGCATCTCTTTCAATGTACAAATGTTCAAGGATTTTTTAATAATTGGGCAAACTGGTTACATGTTACCCTACCTGTGTTGCACAGTGAAATATGTATACAGGACTAGTCCAGCTGACCATGAAGCTTATTGCGCTATGAAAGATTGTCACTTGTTTATTTACTGAGCCTATTCTAAAACCGCCAGCTGGAAGCCATGAAAAACGGAATAACTGTAATAGCAGGAATGCATATACAGTATGATGCATATACAGTACGATGCTGTCCATTTTGTTAACCATTCCATATATGCTTTGTGAAATGTATTAAGCATTTTTTTTTTCAAAGTGGAAGAAAGATTTTAAAAAGGGTTGTAATGGTAAAATATTATCCATGCCCTTTTTGATAACCCTCAGTGATGTGCAAGAAACTTATATCCTAGTATAATGTATTTAATTGTCGTGTATCCTGTACATCTGGAGATATTAAATCCCCAGATCCATTTCTATTGACTAATTCTGTCTGGGAACTTTTTAAATTCAGTGCATTCAGCACTCAGAGGTTTATTATGCATCGATTGGAATGACCAATGCTAAAATTCTCCTAGTCAAGGAAAGATTGACTAGATACTTTTATATTTGATTATGGTAAAGTTATTTTTATTGTTTACACTATTCAGGTATAGAATGTAACATTTAACCACTTAACCAGTGTTTATTCTTTCATGACATCAGAAATGTATTATTATTTTGTCTACTTAATTAAGTCAAGAACAAAAAAAAATCTATTTAAATATTTTAGTGCAATAAATAGTATTAGTGGTCTAGAACCTCCATAGTGTCCTTATATCTCCTTTATAACATCATCCCCCCCAGTGTCATTAAATTACCTAATGGCAATAGATCCCACAGTGACTAACCCACATCCCCCAGTGATAATAGATAGACCCCAAGTGGCATTGGCCCCCCCCCCACCCCACTCCTAGTGACCAAAGCCCCCTATTGAAACTCCTCCAATCCCCCACAGGCACTAAGCTCCTGTATCAATAGAATGCACCCCTCCCCCAGTGACAATCTCTTTGGGACATTAAAGTGACCTTTTAATGCAATCATAGTTGTCAGTCTTTATTTCTTGGTTATTGTTAAATACAGTATGTAATACTGAATGTTTATTATAATTACCGGTTTATAAAATTTTCTAATAGACCTATCGGAAGAAAATAACAAGCTTATTTTCCTTTTTAATAGACAGTGTAAATACACTTTAGGTTTGTAATGTTTGACCTGCATCCGCTTAGATTGTTTAGCTATATTTTTTTTTGTAGAAGTTAGTGAGGAAAAAGTCTTCAGGAAATTAGCATTTTATTGAGTCATTTACCTAGAAGTTCAGCTTAGTTCACATTTAGCATGCTTCAGCCAATTCACCTATTAGTAAATGTACATTTATGAAGCTGAATGCTTTAGCATGTAATTTAAAATGCTCTAGAGATGTTAAAATTTATTTGGAACTTTGGCTTGTCTCCAAATGGATAACCGTCCTGTTCTAAGTGTTAGTGTGCTTTATGCTAAACTACAACCATTCTGTATAAATTCATTGTTTAAGCATTTTTCCTGATTCCACCATTCAAGAACAAATATGGAGCTTGGCAAATTGCTTCAGACTGCTTCAGACTGCATGTCTTGTATTTGGCATTTGTTAAATTGACCCGATAATCAAATCAGAGGAATTTACTTTGATAAATAGGCGCCTAAGACCCGCATTTTATTATATACAGTGTATGTATATATATGTATGTATATATATATATATATATATATATTGCAACACAGGGGTGTTTACATGAGGACTCAAGACGGGCAGGTACTTGGTAAAGCAGTGTCTTTAATGGCAGCAGTCACTGCACTTCAGCATACATAGGCCTGGACACACACAGACATATAACACAAATAAACCAACAAAGTAGTGTCCCAGTATTCCTCATGCTTAGCAGACATCAGTGGCTTGCAGCCACAATTGACCATGCTCTCCCAGCATAGCTCTTGGTTCCTGGCACTACAACACTAAGGCCTACTAAACTGTCCGCTAGAGTTTTAAACTTTTCCTCTGCTGCTCAGTGACGAGTTGCAGCTGGGCCTGTGCAACCATGAAAACCTGGATATACAATACTGTACAAAAGTTTAGCAAAAATGCTGCAAAGCAAGAATTCTTTCACAAATGGAAGTGTTCATAGTTTATTTTTATCAATTAACAAAATTCAGAGTGAATGATCAGAAGAGAAGAGTACCTAGAAGAATTGATGCTGTTTTGAAGGCAAAGGCTGGTCACACCAAATGTTGATTTGATTTAGATTTCTCTTTTGTTTATTCACTTTGCATTTTACTAATTGATAAAAATAAACTATGAACACTTCTATTTTTGAAAGCATTCTTACTTTACAGTATTTTTTCCACACTGGCACTGTACTGTAAATACGTATATCTTTCTCAGTCTGCTCTAGCATCAACCATGCCCCCCTCTGTTGCTATGTCTTTCTCCATGCCACCCACATCCACACATTGGTACTGTTCTCCGCCCCCCTCTCCCAAATTTACCTTGGGTCCTCCACCTGACCTAAGTCTGTCCCGACTATAACAATGAGAGTCGTCAGGGTACATGTCTTGGTCAGTTAGAGCCCTGAGGTTCAGAAGGGCCACAAGTCGCAGAGGGGCACAAAATGGACACCTACATTTGATTTACAAACTGCAATGATTGCTTCAATATTGTATATCCGCAGAGCAAATAAATCAGTCACAGCACACTCAGGTTATGCAAAAATTAAATCTAATTCAAAACCGCATGACCCCAACGTTTCTGTGCTACGCAGATCCCTGTCATCAGGGTACAGACATAATATGTATCTATGTAACACCCTGACCTTAGGGCTCTGCATAGCCCTGAACATTGGTGTCATGTGGTTTTGAATTAGATAAAACTTTTGCAAATCCTGAGAGTGCCGTGCCTGATTTATTCTGCACTGCGAATTTACCACATTGAATATATATATTTATATATTAGCTGACGTACTCATCATTGCCCGAGTTTAAATCTTCAAGTTATTAAGTTTTATTATGTGATTTCTTCTTCCAAAGCCATCCAGTGGAAGGCCCAGAACAGGCTCCCTGGGTAAATGTCCTGCCCAGCACACTCTGCCATGAGGTCCGACCGGGACCCCAACCACTCTATTAGGCTTCCCAGACCAATTGCCACCCCTCTGTGAAGTTTTTATTCAAATCCATCCAGTGGCAGGCCCAGAACAGGCTCCCAGAGTCAAAGTTCTGCCCAGCGGTCAGGTGTAAATGCGTTAGCCTGGGGACCCGGTGAAATGGTCCCCTGGCTGTGGCATTACACCCCAGCTAGAAAGAGTCCGATACTGGCTATGGAAAATATAGGGGACCCCTACTCATTTTGTCCCCTGTATTTTGAGAACCAGGACTGGCTCACTGAGCCTGGTGCTGGTTGTTTAAAATACTGGGGAAACCTAAATTTTTTCCCCTCTATTTTCACTACCAGGACATAGTAATTCCATGAGAAGGTTAATACAGTATAGCTACAATGTCATTGGTAGCATGGGATAACTACTGGGGTAGCATGGGATAACTAGTGCAAATTCTAGATATTTAAACTATTAAGTAATTACATATTTTCACTCAATCCTTGCTTGCCATAATTTTCCATATTGGTCATAACCTGTTGTCTGGTTTTTACACTCAGGTGCTCCAGGTACATGTGGCTGGTAAGGGTACCAGAACGGGGCCCTGACTGCTTCAGGGATGGCGGCAACATCAGGATGCTTGTACACTATTTTAAGAACTTCCAATGCTTTCTAGAGATGTGCATGGACCCCCGTGTTTTGGTTCTAGTTCATCGTTGTTTTTTGGTTTTGGCAAAAACACCCTCAAGTGTTTTGGTTTTGGATCTGGATGTTTTTGTTCCTACAGTATTATTAACCTCAATAACATTAAATTGCAGTCACTTCCAGTCAATTTTGACCACCTCACAGATTGCTTTCACCACTACTGACCAATGGCTGTACCAAGCTAGCTGGCTGTCTAAATTAAGTGACAGCAGTGGCAGAAACACGTGGCAGTTCAACTTCAAATGTGGCACATCTAGTGTTAGTGTATACTAAATCGGGATTATTATTAGCACTGTTCCATTTAAATGAGTGACCTGAAAATTATAGCTAATGCAATTTTCCATGAAATAACCTGTGAACACATTGATGATGTATTAGACCTTTCTTTATAACATCTAGTTCCTAACCATGACAGTCCTATACAATTGATCATTGATCCTTTGCATCTACCTTTTGGAAGAGTGTAGACAGCTGTACATAGTTTCTGTCATTAGTCTGTACATTCCCCACTATTGCCAAAAAACTGCACCGAGCTAGCTGTCTGACAAAGCTCAGCAACAGCAGTGAGCACCACTAACATGTGGCAGTTCTACTTCATACATGGCACATCTAGTGTTTGTGGTTACTAAATCAAGATCATTATTAGCACTGTTCCATTTAAAATGAGTGACCTGAAAATTATAGCTAATGTAATTTTCTATGAAGTAACCTGTAACTTGTGAGCCTGCAAATTGTGAACACATTGATTATTTATTAGACCTTTCATTCTTTAGACCATTCAGTTCCTAACCCTAAGTCCTGTACAATTGATCATGTTTGACCCTTTGCGTCTACCTTTCGGAACAGTGTAGACAGCTATACAGTACATTGTTTCTTTCAACAATCTGTACATTTTTTAGACCAAATTGTCTTTGCACTGTCACAGTAAATATTAAAAAGGAACGAGTATCAATGATAAATACACTTTTCTGTCTCGTTTGTTTTATTTCTCTTTGATCAGGGGAGAAAAGCCCTAGTTGTATTGGAATTGGTGGGAATTTAAATTGTCTACATTCTTTTCATAATAGTTATAGGTGAAAATGATTAAATGATTGCATTGTTTGGTTTCCACCCTCTTCCCCTTTTTTATCCAGCCCCTGGAAGCAAGATTCTGTTGTGTTTGTTTTTAACCCCCCCCCCCCCCACCACCACCACCACCATTTTTACGTTTATTTTTGGCTGTGCTCAGTCACCTTTATTTTTAGTCTTTTCCCTCCTCCCTCTTTATCTACTTTATACCTGGTTTATAATGTTATTTTTTGGGAGGAGAGGTGAGAACTGAGTAAAAATACAGCAGAAATCTCTAACCTTTTTCTGTTTTCAAGTTCATTATTCTCCTAAACTCAAACTACAAACTGTACCTTTGGGGTCCCAATGCCTCTTGGCTGCCATCAGTGGTGGAAGCTGAGGAATATTAGACCCTGTGTGATAATAGCAATCTAGCTTTTTTCCACATTTTTTTTCTGGAAAAGAAAAATGAACAGTTTTACCCGTCAAAGGGCCGCATTCAATTAGTTTCGCACCCGCGATACTTTTTAGCATGCCGCACTTTTTGCCAACTTCGCGTGTTTTAGCAGCGGAAACTTGTCATGCGCCCCCCCCCCCGCTATATGCCGTATTCAATTCCAAAGGATGCGAAAACGCGTCCCGGGGAAACTCTAACCGGCGAAAAGTGTTGGCAGAATTGGGGAAATCAGTCTGACACCCCCCAAATGATGCACTAACATTGGGGATCAATGTAGATGTCCCCGATTAGCCCTACTGAAGTTATTTGGGGTTCTTAAGTGCTGTCAATTGCTCCAATATAGCGGCTTTGCACAAGTGGTGAAGAATAGCATTAAGCAGTTTTTTTGGTGAAAATAAGTAGTCCTGTCAAATTTGGGGTACTTGAAAATGGGTGCAAGCATAGTTAAAAATTGCTAAAGTCAAGTTTTAAGTGCTGCAAAAAATGCACCTTCAGCAAACACCTGCAATAAAAAAACACCTCTACCATACTATCAGACCCCCCAAAAGTCTATTTCACTAGTTTTTGCATGTGTACCCCCACTTTGTACTTTTTTGCCCCCAGTTTCAATGTGCTTTATTGGGGTGTTCCTTTTTTTTTGCGTTCTTTTGGCACACTTATCCTATGGGGGTCTGTCCAAAGGGTGCAGAGCAGTTTCCGCACCTTTGCACCCCAAAACCACAATCCTGCACTTTTTTCCACCGGGTATTCATAGGTGAAACTTTTTCGCCTATTACATTGCATTCTCTTTCCGCGTACGCAAAAAGGCTTTGCAATTGAATACGGCGAAAAGTTTCCGCTTGCCGAAATTACGTCATCCACGATACTTTTTCGCAGATCACGGTTTTTCGCCGCTAATTGAATACGGGCCAAAGTATACAAGTTTCTTTGTTACAATAAAACTAAATGTGTGCACAAATATAACTATAAAAACTATAGCTGTTAAGAGACCAAAAGAAAGAGAAGGTCATGCAAGCTACAGAACATCAACGCCCCAGTAAAATACTGAAATACCTACGCTGCCTGTCAAACGCACACAATCGTGGCAAAGCCCATAATGACAAATGGTGTAGGAAGAAATTGTCCTTGGGCATTCTCATGATTGTTGTACATTAAAAAGGACATACACAATATAACAAACTAAGCACTTCAGTGATAGGGACTGAGACTTTTGTGGCTGAAGTGCTTGGTTTATTTGTGCCCCCACAAAACAAACTACCAATGGGTTTAAGGTGGCTTTCAGTGTTGTTAATCATCTCTGGGAAGATGTAATTATCATCCTCATTCTCCTCGCCCTCATTGATGTTAACATCATCATCACACAATATTCATCATACAGTCAATTATTTTTTGAAACTACTAGGCTTCTTGATCCTCTTCTGGGATGAAAATTCACCCCCAGCAGCAGCCCTAGTGAGCAAGGACTTTTCTGGGGAATCCAGGATAGGAGAGGAGTCAGACTTCACAAATTGGATGCTCGAGGACTACCTCTAATCATTAAAGAGGAGATTGATGATGAAGGTGTTGGTGGTGGACATTGCATGCACTGGAATCTATCCATGCTGCTGCTAGCTGATGTTAGACCGCTTGGTATTATTTTACAGGATTTTTGAGATTTTCCCAAATAATTAGCATGAACTTTCTGCAAATTATGTAACAGTGTGGAGATTCCTAGATGGTTAATGCCCTATCTTAATTTAGCTTCACAAGCGGTACAGCTGGCTTGACAAATATCAGAATTTGGGTAAAAATAATTCCACAATGAAGAGGTGGCTTTTTTGATCTTATGCCCGGGCATGACAATGTCCTTCTTCTTATCATGGGCAACAACTGCTGCCACTGGTGGCTGACTTAATTTGACACAAACATCATCAACATCCTCATTAGTGTCAGATGCACATATATATACCCCTCTTCCTTTTGCACTTCCAGTATAGTATCCTCCATTTCTAAGTCACCATCTATACTTTTACTGCTGCTCATCCTCACATTTGCAGAGGGTGTGAAAAAGGTGGAAGGAGCCTTCTCTATGAGTACTGTGTCAGACTCACACATACAGTAGCACTCATGGACACACAACTTCAGAGATTTGTGAAGTTTGTAAAAATACAGTTTGTTCTTCAGCCTTAGGCCCCCATTTATCATTGAAGGTGCAATTTTTGGTTTAGTATCCCTGTGATACAAATGAAAAATCAACTGGTATTTACAAATACTTGCCCCTACAATGAGGTTCAGCGAAGTCCTTCTCCTCAGCGATGTCCTCTGCTGGGTTGCTGGAAGCCTAATGCTCCCAGCGATGGGGGTCTTGTGAAATGTGCATGGGCGATGGTCCATCTGCACATGTGTATGACAGCAATGAGGACCACATCGCTCTCGCCATCTAAAGTTGCCGAGAAAGATGCTGTGACAAACAGTGATAATCTTAGATTATTAAATCCAGAAATGATGACTTAATCCCTTTAGAAAATGCTGAGGGGTTATGCTTCGTTGATAAATGGAGGCCATAGTTTTTCTTTAGTGAACTGATTTGCCTGTTTTAAAGGTGACGCATGTACACTTAGGAGTAGATGTACTAAAGCTACTAAAACAGACAAGTGGTGTTGTTGCCCATAACAACCAATCAGATTGCATTCTAGAAAATGATACACAGAATCTGGTTGCTATGGGCAACATCACCACTTGTCTGTTTTAGGATCTTTAGTAAATATACCCCTTATAGTAAGAAGGTGTTGCATGTGAGTTTTCAGAAGATGCCTGACTGTATGGCCCCGGCTTACGCAATAGACATTCTAGTGCATGAAACAGCAGTAGCAGGACCACCACTCACAAAGAAAGGCCATGGCTTGAGTCTTTCCATGCCACTGTGTGTAGTGTATGGAATGTTGCCAATTTAACAAATCTTGGCAGTAAATTTTACCTTTATTATTAAAGATGATGTTTTCTTCAACATTGTGAAATATTGTTTACATTTTTAAACTTTGTTTAAACTGGACCAGCTTTTGTTGAAGTACTGTCATGACTGGAAGCAGCCGCAGCACTAGTACTTGGTTGCTGCTCCTGCTCTTCTATCAACTGATCCATATCAACTCAAAGTGCTCTTAGTAAGGGCACCCTAATGACGTTTTTTCTTGAAACAGTGCCTGAACACACAAAAGTTTTATTTTAATATTTTTAACACAATGCCTGAACATACAACACAGTGCCTCACAGCGCTTCTAGTAATGGAACCTTAATTACATTTTTTAACACAGTGCCTGAACACACAACACAGTGCCTCACAGTGCTCCTAATAATGGCACCCTAATGACGTGATTTTAAACACAGTTTCTGAATACACAACACAGTGCCTTACAGCGCTCCTAGTAATGACAACCTAAAGATGTAATTTTTAAACACAGTACCTGAACACACAACACAGTGCCTCATAGCCCTCCTAGTACTGGCAGCCTAATGTTTTTTTAACAAAGTGCACACAGAAGTGTTTTATTTTAATAGTTTTGAACATAGTGCCTAATGAACACAGTGTAGTCCTAGTGGCTTTTTTTTAACACAGTGTCTGTACACACAACACAGTGCCTCACAGTGTTCCTATAGCAGTGGCACCCTATGACATTGATTGTTTATAAATAACACAGTGCCCCTTTAACACAGTGCTTCTAATGGACTTTTTTTTAACACATAACAGCATTTTTTAATAACACAGTGCTTCTAATGGCATTTCTTTTAACTTAATAACACAGTGCCTCTTCAACACACTGCTCCTAATTGTGTTTATTAGCGCTTGAAAGTGAATCGACAGTGCCTCACAGTGCGGCAGCCTACAGTACACACCATCTCCCTCCAATCCACTGTGTAAAATGGCTCCCAATCAAAAGGGAGCTACTTTTATCTACAATCCAAAACATGCAAAATCCGGCAACGGGAAGGTAATGTTTTTGGATCCGAAATTGGCTGGAAGACTGGGGCTCAGTTCGACTTGTTCGTGTGTTTTTCATATTCCAGGAATCCAAACCCGCACATCTCTAATACTGTACTTTTCTTATGGCCACTAATAGTCTTCTTTATGGCCCTGCTGTCTCATTTGCTACTTTTTTGGGGGTCAGGATGGTTTCCACACTTTTTCAGGCTCCTGTTTGTAGAAAAGTTGCACATCCTCACCACAATTCCACAAATTCGCATTTCTAAATGAATCTTGCACTTCTGAGGTGTGTGATTTATATGCAAAGTATGCAAGTTTTATGAATCACACATGCTTCCGCAAACTCACTCCTAACTGAATTGGCCCCTATATGTCTCTCTCTAATTTTGTGTTTATAATGTCTTCATCGTGCATGTTCTTTATTTCTCCTAGTTTGTGTATCTGTCTGACTCCTTTTACTGTACCTCTCTTATTTCTATCCTCCACCCATGGGTCACCTCCTCTGAGCAGCAGGCCCACCCCCCTTCTCCAAGCCCTAGTCTTACCTTGTGCCGGTAAGCGGGTCCCTCCTCCTTCACAGCCCCATCTTCCCAGTGATATTCGCTAAGAACAGAGCCAAGGCTCTGGCACAGTGCCAGCAACCAGAGTCTTAGCTTTCACTGTGCTCTGCCATCTTCCTGAAGATATCACTGGGAACATAACATTGCAGACAAGGAGGGACACACTTGCTGGCATAAGGTAAGTATGCTATGGGTGCATGCGGCTCACTTTTTTCTTGCCCTTCTCACACCACCCACACGTTCTTCCAGTTCTGCCCTCTTCACTCATAGGGCGGGATGTATCAAATATCTCATATTCTATGGAGTACATCCTGCCCCCTATTGCATGTGTACCGGTGTTTAATAACACCGGTGTGCATGAATACTTTCATGAGAGTAGAGATGAGCACCGACACTCGTGTTTTGGTTTTGGATCTGGATCTCCCCTGGTTTTGGATCTGAATCTGGTTTGGGATTTTTTCCTTGGTGTTTTGTTTTTCGCTTTTGGTTTTGGATCTGGATTTTTTCTTAAAATATCATAAAACAGTTACAATCACATAAAATTGGCCTGTTTTTGTTCCTACAGTATTATTAACCTCAATAATATTTATTTCCGGTCATTTCCAATCAATTTTGACCACCTCACAATATTATTTTTTTCATCTGGTTAAGGCAAAAAGGTTGCATCCAGTTAGCTGGCTGACTAAGCTAAGCAAAACAGTGGGCGGCACTAACATGCAGCATTTCAGCTTCCAATTTCGAACATGGATACAGTGTGTTATACAGTGTGTGTTGGATACACCAATAGTGCACTTACTGTGAAAGCAGTGTCGGCAGTGTGGGGGTTGCTGACGGTGTCCTCATTACATGGAATGGCAGTGCTGCGGTGCTGGTAGTGTCCTCATTGAAGGGTACCGGCGGTGTCAGCAGTGCTGGGTTGCCAGTGATGTCCTCAGTACATGGAATGGCAATGTGGGAGTGCTAGCAGTGTCCTCAGTGCAGGGTACCAGTGGTGTCGGCAGAGCGGGGGTGCCAGCGGTGTCCTTAGTGCGAGTTTGCTGACTGTGTCGGCAGTGCAGGGGTGTTCTCAATGCAGGGTGCCGGCGGTGTTGGCAGCATGGGGGAGCCAGTGGTGTCAGCAGCAGGGCTGCCGGCATTGTCAGCAGTGGGGATGCCGACAGCTGGTGTGTCGGCAGCAGGGGGTGCCAGCAGCAGAGGGTGCTGGCAGCAGGTGTGTTGGCAGCGGGGGGTGCCGGCTGCGGGAATCAGCGCGATCTTCTTTTAGTTGTTTTTTCCCTGCATTCAATGGGCTTAATGCTGATTGGCTGAGAGCCGTGACAGACAGCTCTGTCAGCCAATCAGCGCTTTGCTCATTGAAGGCAGATCGCGAGGTTTTGCCTCGGGAGAGGGATCCGGGGCAGGCAGGGAGATCCGAGCTTTGCTCGGATAGCCCCGGATCCCCGGAATTCGGGTGGGTTCGGTTCTCTGAGGACCAAACCCGCTCATCCCTACCTGAGAACTGTCCTTTGCAATGAAAGGACTTCCGGATTTATGACCCGGGAGTTCTATGGCACATGCTCGGCATGAAGAGATCTGTCTTATTTCAGATGTATCTCTTGTAACATGGATAGGTCTGGTTCTGATAATGATGACTGATATTGAACCAAGCATACAGGTAAGGGTGGTGCAGTCACATAGAGGTGTACAACTTGCCAAAAAGTATGGAGGAATGTATGCATTTAGTTCCGTGCACACAATGTGAGTGCTATTGCTGCCGAAATGTAATAAGTTTTGCTACCAAATGTGGAAAGAGGCAAATATTTTTTCAATGACGTTTCAAATTTTGCTTATCTGCATATAAATATTTGGATAAGTATCGTAGTGCACGATGGAGTTAATATTGTATAACAAATGAAAAAATACTACATATTTATTGTTATTATTTTGTTTTTATGTATTTCCTTCCTAGAATTGTAACTGCTTGTAGTATGGTCAAATGTGCATTTTATGGCAGAACAGATATTGTTTAATACTGTATAAACACATTTTTCCGCTAATAAAGTTTCCCTGTCTTACACCATAGCCTGTTCTGTTGCATTAGCTTTGGCAAGGAACTATGTGAGATTATTTAAAAAGCTGTTTCGGGTTACAATTAAAATCTACAGTTTACAACTCAGAACCAGGAAAAATAGTTCTTGTTACAGTCGCTGCTGGTTATGGAGTTGTTTTCTTGCTCATCAGATATAAAGGTTATGGCTGTATAATTTTAACTAGATTATTGGTGCATACACACAGTCAGATTTTTCTTCAGATCTGAACGATAACGATTTAAAAAATCGTTCAATCGTTCATATATGAAGGAAAATCTGACATATCTGACATGTCTGAACGATGAACAATGAACGATGCGCGTTCCCGATGGTCAGATAATGATATCTGACATCTGATGTGTTTGCAGTCAGATTTGGACGATTCCATTCATTCTAATGCAGTCACAAATCGTTCATAGTTCAAATCGTTGATCAAATCATTCATCAAATCATTCAGATCGTTCAGATGGTTCAAATCGTTCAATCATTCATCTGACACATCTGACAAATCTGACCATGTCTATGCTCCAATTGTCTATATACTGTATATACTTTGATGTTTGTGAAGTATGGTAGAACAGTCCAATCATTTAAGTGCACAAAGATAGTTTTCTCCATTCATAGCAAATTTTGTAATTGTAGCTTTGGACATAGAAAGGACTACGGGTGGCAGCAAGAATCACTGAAGAAATGAACAGACTATCAGCCTGGTTTATTATGGATTGCAATTGCAAGCGCATATGCAGATCGGTTGATGGTGCGTACTGCACATGCGTATACATCGAACCTACGCAGATACAAAGCCATCATAGACAGAGGGATGGGACATCAGCAAGTGGGGGTTTGTGACGGGGGAGTGGTCAGAGAAATGCAGGCGTGCCAGTCCGTTCACGCCTGTCTGTCCACCCCTCCCCTTTAGAATGTAAGCTCTCACGAGCAGGGACCTCTTCCCTCATGTGCTTCTCTTTACATTTTCTTCTACTCTTTACTCCCCATAAGGGCACCTAACACGTGACTGCCAACTCCCGGCTGCTTATTGTGAGTGCTTTAATCGCTATTGCAGCAATGTATATAAATTGTGTCCTTGTCCTGCACTGTAATGTACTGTAAGTTACTTGTTTCTCATTCGCTTATTAGTTCTATGTACTATGTAAGGCGCTGCGGAACACTTGTGGCGCCATATAAATAAAGGATAATAATAATAATAATAATATGGACAATGAAAAAGTAAAGGACCTGCGCAGTGGAAATTAACACATTATGAGGGTCTCACATATAAGATTTAATAAATAGCAATTCTAAAAAATATAATATATACTGTTGCAATACTACACTATCTAAGATAAATACTATAGCTAAAAAGTATGTAATTATGGCTAGTCACAAAGATAATGCACATTTATTTCAGGAATAGTCTATGCCATTGAACTTTGAGAAGAAAAGGGGAAGGAAATGTCCAGTGTTAGTCTTTAAATAAATAGTCCACCATGGAAGAATCAAAAACAAAGTTCCAAAAAATGTATCTATCTGCTAAAACAGGGATATGTCTTATTCCAGTGTTCAGACGCCCATGAAGCAATTTTTAATAAAGTATCATGAGACCATCCAAGATGACACCATCCAAGACAAGGTTATAGATATATACTACAGTACTTACATTAGGAGGTGTTAATTCGTTAGTCTGTAGCAGTGGGGAGATCTAAGCCCCGTAAATAACAAATAGCGGCGGGTAGCCGATGACTCACAGTTCCTCCGTATGATCCCAGAGTCCCGGTAATAGCAGCTAGCAGTCCGCCACTTGCTGTGACAAGAAGAAGGGCCCAAGAGGTAAGCACAGGTGAATATCCAGTACGTCCGGCGTGTGGGATAATTAGGTAGTGGTGCCTGTCCATTTGAACGCCTTTGCATGGGCATGCATAAATTAGCCAGTGTGACAGCATACACAGCTTGAGTACTCACTGCGCGCGACGAGGTTAACAATTTCTGAGTGAGGTCAGACCTGTTGTAATTGTGCATGAGGGGCTGATGTTACTCGATGTTCCCAATGTATACGCAGGAATGCAAGGTATTATGGATGTGTGAAAGCGGTAGTGGGGGTCTCTATGCTGGCTTTGGGCGTCTTTATACTGGCTTTGCTATTGCATTCATTAGCATATTATCACCGCAGACCTGTGTGCGTAATCACAGCTGCAATTGCTATAGTGATCTGTAATATATCAGGCCCTATGATCCCGGAATTAAGAAATGAACAGATTATGATAACGGATTTCATTATATAACGGGACATAGTTGGTAAAAATAAGTCGTTCCCTTGTTTCATCATGTATCTATGTTCTGTCATATATGGAAGTTACCGAGATAGACCGAGTAAACACAATAAAAAAGTAAATACAATAAAATTAGTAAATCTCCCCACTGGCGTTAGCTATCATCAAAGTACAATAAATAATGATAATCACATTCCTCAATTATATGGTGATCCAAATCCATCTTGTCCTCATCAAAATATCCTCCAGAAGGAAAGATTTGGTATTTTAACCCCAGATACAAAGAGACTGCAGGAGATTCTTTTATATTCATTATCAGATGGTTGGAACCAGTGGCCTAAATTCATGCCAGGCGCCCGGATGCAAAATAGATTGTGGTGCCCCCCCCTCCCCTGTAGGGGGATCCGGTCTAAAGATCTACAGTAAAAAGGTAGACAATGTCTAGCTAGACACCAGATGTTAGACAACTAATAGGTCGACAGAAACAAAAGGGCAACACACTAAATGTCGACATGTAAAAGGTCGACATGTACATATGGTCGACATGGTCAAAAGGTCTATATGAAGATGGTCGATACAAAAATGATCAACACATAATTTAATTATTTTTTAAGGGTTAGGCACTTACCAGAGGGTTAGGTTAGGCACTTACCCCAAGGGTTAGGATTAGGCACTTACCCAGATGGTTAGGGTTAGGCACCAGGAGGGAGGGTTAGGGTTAGGCACTTACCAGAGGGTTAGGGTTAGGCACTAGAAGGGACAGTTAGGGTCAGGCACCTACCGCGATGGTTAGGGTTAGGCACCAGGAGGGAGGGGAAGTCCCCAAGGGGAGGATTAGGGTTAGGGTGAAGATTAGGGTTAGAAGAAAAAAAAAACCATGTGTCGACCATTTTTGTGTCACCCATTTTCATGTCGGCCTTTTGACACTGTCAACCACTTGTACCTGCCAACCTTCTTACATGTCAACCTTTAGTGTGTCAATCTTTTGTCCCTGTCAACCTTTTGTCCCTATCAACCTATTGACTGTCTAACATCTGGTGTCTATCTAGACATTGTCTACCATTTTGCTGTAGATCTATCAATCCACACACCCCCGTAGGCTCTGGCTTGCTCCATATCCCCCCCCCCAGTGTGTCTCTAGCTTCAGGGTCTCTCCAGCCATCCACCAGTGTCAGCCAGCTCCCCTCTGTCTCTCCATAATGTCTTTAGATTAGATACACCTCCAGTGCTACTATATATATATATATATATATATATATATATATATTAGGGATGAGCGGGTTCGGTTCCCTGAGAACCGAACCCACCCGAACTTCGGGGATCCGGGGCGATCCGAGCACAAGCTCGGATCTCCCTGTCTGCCCCGGATCCCTCTCCCGAGGCAAAACCTCGAGATCTGCTGTCGGATCTCGAGGTTTTGCCTCGAGCGGCCATTTTAAAAAAAATGCCTTTGCCTTTAATGGGCAAAGTGCTGATTGGCTGACAGAGCCGTCTGTCACGGCTCTCAGCCAATCAGCATTATGGTGCTCATTTGCATGTAGCACGGACTCGTGAGATCCGTGCTACATGCATCTGTGTGACTGACAGTGACACAGAGCACAGATGGGTCAGTGAGACCCGTCTGTGCTGCTGTGTATTTCAATGACACAGATGCACGCACGGACCAGGAGATCCGTGCTACTTGCATCTGTGTCATTGACACAGAGCACTAACGGGTCCGTGAGACCCGTCTGTGCTGCTGTGGTAAAAAAAAAAAAAAAAACCTGTGTAAAAAGAGAAAAAAATGGCGTGCCCCCCCCCAAAAAAAGAGCAACCAGCCCCGGGCATTAGTGACCCAGTGCTGGGTGTGCTTAAATACAGGGGACAAACGACATAGGGGTCCCCTGTACTTAAACACAACCAGCACCGGGCTAGTCAGAACCAGAGCTGGTTGCCAAAATACGGGGGACAAACGACGTAGGGGTCCCCCGTATTCTGCGCAACCAGCTCTGGGCTCTGATCCGGTCCTGGTTCTGGAAATACAGGGGAAAAAAATGAGTAGGGTTCCCCTGTATGTTCCAGAACCAGCACTGGACTTTTTCTAGCGGGGGGCTGATGCCACAGCCAGGGGAGCCCTTTCACCGGGCCCCCCAGCCGCAGCATCAGCCCTGACCGCTAGTCAGCCCAGGCCGGGGATCCCTGGAGAGCTGGGGACCCCCCCAATAAAGGGGTCACCCTCTCCAGGGCTCCCCAGGCCCATGCTGATAGCCGCAAGGTTATTAAAGTTTACCCTGCGGTTCCCACCATTGACTACAATGGAGGGAGCCGTTCATTGGCTGAGAGACGGGAGATGACCTCTCTCAGCCAATGAACGCTTAGCAGCGGGGTTTCCATGGTGATACCCCGCCGCTAAGCTCTCATTCGGGAAGTACCGTTCTATAGAACGGTACTAAGTTCGTGGATCGCGTTTTCGTTTTTTTTTTTGCCAAGTCCGGGGATGCCTACTTTGGAACGAAGAGGACAGAACCTCGCATAGGAGATGGTGAGTATGTTTTTTTTCACAGGTCCCCTATGGATACTTTACCGGACAAGTGGACCGATGCTACAGGTTACATAGGTGAGTATGTGTACATGTGTGTGTGTGTGTGTGTATGTATGTTTAATAAACTTATACTGTCACGGTGTGTGTGTCCTGTGTTTTTTTAAACATTTTTTTTACAGGTGAACTACAGGTACTAGTGGGCCCTTAATGCCCTGCATGCTGGTACTTGTGGTTCTCCAAGTACCAGCATGCGGGGCAGGCTAGCTGGGACTTGCAGTTCTACTTGTAAAGACAATGTTTGATATTCTTTATTTACACCACACCACACAATCAACCCGCCACCCACCGCCACCAGGGGTGGCGGGGATAGCCCCGGGCTATCAGCCTGGGCCTGGGGTGCCCTGGAGAGGGTGACCCCTTTATTGGGGGGGTCCCCAGCTCTCCAGGGATCCCCGGCCTGGGCTGACTAGCGGTCAGGGTTGATGCTGCGGCTGGGGGGCCCGGTGAAAGGGCTCCCCTGGCTGTGGCATCAGCCCCCCGCTAGAAAAAGTCCAGTGCTGGTTCTGGAACATACAGGGGAACCCTACTCATTTTTTGTCCCCTATATTTCCAGAACCAGGACCGGATCAGAGCCCAGAGCTGGTTGCGCAGAATACAGGGGACCCCTACGTCGTTTGTCCCCCGTATTTTGGCAACCAGCGCTGGTTCTGACTAGCCCGGTGCTGGTTGTGCTTAAGTACAGGGGACCCCTACGTCGTTTGTCCCCTGTATTTAAGCACACCCAGCACTGGGTTACTAATGCCCGGGGCTGGTTGCTCTTTTTTGGGGGGGTGCACGCCATTTTTTTCTTTTTTTACACAGGTTTTTTTTTTTTTTTTTACCACAGCAGCACAGACGGGTCTCACGGACCTGTCATTGCTCTGTGCCAATCACACAGATGCATGTAGCACGGATCTCCCGGGTTCGTGCTACATGCAAATGGGCACCATAACGCTGATTGGCTTCCTGTCTGCCACTGCAGTGCCACTCCTAGATGGGCCACGTGTTTGTGCCGCCCCCTTGTGTCGCTTAGCATAGTCATCCAGCTTCCTCGGTACAACCTTTTAGCCTAAAACAATATTGTGAGGTGTGAGGTGTTCAGAATAGAGTGGAAATGAGTGGAAATTAATGTTATTGGGGTTATTAATAGCGTAGGAACAAAAAAAGGCCCATTTATGTGATTTTAGCGGTTTTTTTTTATTTTTTAAGAAAAAATCCAGATCCAAAACACAAAACCCAGAACCCAAAACACGGAAGGGTGGTTTTGGCAAAACCAATCCAGATCCAAAACACGAAGAAAGATCCAGATCCAAAACCAAAACACAAAACACGAAAAGTGTCCGGTGCACACCCCTAATATATATATATATATATATTGTAGCACTGGAGGTGTAACTTACCTATCTTAAAGACATTAATACATTAACTTAACACTATCTTGCTCTTTACATTTATCATGACAGAGTGATATACTTTGTTCTTAAATATGTCACTCTGTATTCAAAGGTGACTGGGAATATGGAATATGAAATGCCACCCCAAGCACCCCCTCAGCAACTACCCCTCTCTCCATAGGTCTTGCATTTACTAAATTATTCTGTTTTTGTGTTACTGTTTCTTTTAGCCACTGTACCTGCTTATCTGCTGCTATTCCTACTCTTGTCCACTCCAGTCTCCACACACTGTTAGCCACTGTACCGTCCTCCTCTCTGCATGCACGCACGGCCTCACTGTATTCCAGCTCCTCTGTCAGTCTCAGTATGGGTCGGATGTCACGTGATGTCTGCAACCAGAGCAGAGAGTCCAGGTTATTGATGGGAAATCTAGTTCACTATGGTGATTAGGTCATTATGATCTAGTTCACTCAAATTATTAGTTCAATAGATCAGTTCAAAAGATCATTTCATTTAGGTCATTGCATCACTGGCTCTGATACACTGCTGTTGAAATGATTGGAAACAGAACTAGTCTATTACACATACAGTACAGCATGTCTACTATATGATTCTTGTTCAAATGATCAGATATGTTTAATATGTCTGATCTTTTAATATTTTTCAAAAGCAATCACTTATACAGCAAAGTAGTAGTGACATGTTTAGCTCTGCAATTTTAATTATTTTTGAGAAAGACCCAAATTAAGAATATTGTGACTTGTCACTTTTTCTTGCTTTTAAAAGACAGTAATTGGGAAGAAAAAAACAGTAATTACAAAAACCCTTAGCTTTACCCCATATTATTTTTTAATTGCACCCATTAATGTCACTGAATGCACACCTGGGCTAGATTAAAAATGGGGTGGATGGGACTACAGCTCCAGGCCTCCACATAAACATAGGCCCATCATTACAGCATTATGATACCTAGCTGCCTCGCTGGCACACAGTTTGCTTTAAATCATAAGTATTCTAATTGCATTTCTGTTTTTCTCTCAAAAATATAAAATGTTTCCATTTTTCAGTATTCAGTATTTAGGGAGATAATGGGTCTGATAGAGTAGGGGGTATATATGCCAGCTTCTGTCATTTATCTAGCACTGTCTATAAAATTGGTAGCTATGGGCAACTTTTCCATTTTATCTCTATTGAAGGTTTGATGCATCTCCCCCTATGTCTTGTGGAATAATCAAAACTACAGTATATAGCATGCAGCACTCAGCACTGTATCTTGAGCTGATGGGCAATGTATCATGTGACTTGTGAGCTACATGATCCTCTCACTAGCCTAAATGAACAACTGACCTTTATGTCAGGAGAATAATGAATCATGAGCTCTACAGAATCCTCACAATGTTTGAGCACACCAGTGGTCATTTAGCAGTACTGACTCGTGATGAATGTATGAGAGAGCTGACGGGGAATGTATCATGTGACTTACATGAGTCACCTAATCGAACTAGTGAACTAGATGCCAGGAGAATTACTCATGAGTCATCATGACATTCTAGTTCAATTAGCTGCACATAGCCCTCACAAAGTATGAGCACAGCAGTGCCACCTGTGGTCGTTTAGCAGTACTGACTCATGCCTAATGGAGCTGATGTGCTCTCTTTGTCTCTGTGTCTAACTCCTCCCACCTGTTTTAGCTCCTGATGTACTGATCTTTGCCAGAGCTGTGAACTGAGTGAACAAGTTCATTTTGAAGCTCAGTTCATTTTGAACTGATCATTCATGAACTGCCCATCACTAGTACAGGTCACAGATGGAGGAGCACCGCTGATGCTGGTCGGCGCTCCGTTCTGCGGCTCCTCCATTACAGCAATAGTGGACAGTGATGGAACGGGGGACAATGGAGTAGGTGCCCCCTTCAAGGGCTGGAGCCCGGTGCCAACTGACTCCATTGTCTTTGGCAGTTCCACCACTGGTTGGGACATTTTGTTTATATCTGAGGCCCACACTCAGTGATATACAAACTCTGGCATCTGCTGATATATTTATTAGTCCAGGTGACTAGTTGCCAAGACAACAAGATACACAATAATCAGGGTGGTCATTCTGGATGATTACACCATCATCTTGGTTACGTATGGAACTGGAAGTGGCGATTCAGGTATATGCCACTCCGGCAGCAGGATAATCTGAACCCAGCAGCTTGGTGTTGCTTGGATGCCAGGGAAACCATTGAAGGCAGTGGTCACATGATCTGGACTCTGGTGATAATATCCAAAACAGACCTGGCACAAGGGGGGTGTAGGCAGTTGATTCTGTATAGTTAGAATGTGTACTAGGGGACTGGGATTAGAGGGTCCGGGCATTTAAAGAGAGACTGTATGTTCATGAACATTTATTACCTTGCCTTGAAAAAGACCCTAGAGTGGGTCGAAATGCTAACACAGTTGGTGAAGTGTTTGACTGCGGTGTAGAATGGCTATACAGCAGAAACCTGAGGCGGGACCAGGAGATGACCCAGGACTCATATGTTGCCTACAACAACTGCTTATAAAACTGTCTCACATCCGTTCTTTTAGGAAAGCCGGTAATTGACTTTTATACTATATGAACATATTGATCAAGAATGATTTTGGTCTTTTAAACTTTTTGTTTGGTGAAAAAAGCGTAACACTATATGCATCTTTCCTCCATTTATTGGGAGGCATGTGTATGTGGTGTTTGAGCTGCTCAACATGATTGCTGACCTAGGAGGATAAAGAGTTTCTTTATGTGGAGACAAGGATTCTGGAGGATTCCATGCTGAAACATTGTGATGAGAACAAGAAGAATTTGGATAACCATATAACTGAGGAATGTGATTATCATTATTTATTGAACTTTGATGATAGCCACCTCTAGTGGTTTTCACCTCATTGAGATGGACAAAGTATTAGTCTTTTATTCTTGTTTAAGTAGATCAAATACCGTAGTGGTGGTAAACTTTAGCTAAATGATAACTTAGAGGCCTATTTATCAATAAATATTTGCGTGATATCCACCAGATGTACTACGGAAGTATTGCAGCAGATATCTGCCCTGGTCCCTCTATTTTTGTCCCCAAATGCAGCCCCCATAGGTTTATACGAGGGCTACTGTGATGCCAGATTTACCAAGCTGTTTGCCTCCGAAAGGTAATGCTATCTGCAAATGCCAATAACCTATTGTAGCCTAAGAGCTACTATTTTGATAATGTTTCTGGAGAGAGACTGGGGAATTGTTATAAATATGTCCCTTAACATTATACACTATAATGCAATCTTTAGTAAATATTAAAATCAGTTTGCTCATTTTTGAGGTGAGAATTAGGGGAATTGTGATAAATATATCCATTACCATTATACAGTATAATGCAATCTTTGGTAAATATGGAAATCAGTTTCTTATTATATTATGGTATTAAAAGATACAGCTTTATGCACTTCAAAGCACACACAATTAACATATAATGGAGCTGTAAACTTTAACTTAATGTACAAATGCAACAAATATAATGCAATTGCAGGACAGCATACTACAGCTGCACAATATATACTTGCTGTAAAGCAAAAACATAAGTACTGGTTCATAACATCCAAATGCACCCATATAATTCCCAATATGAGTCTTGTATGCCTCAAGCAGTTCCGTAACTAGGGTAGTATGACCAGTGCCATGGCAAAGGACACCGCAGGGCTTTGGGTGCTGTTTGGGCATGTCAGTTTTTCTGTTTATTGTTATTCTCACTTGTAGCTAACTCTTCTTTTATCCCCAGCATCTCCTGGCCTCCTCTATCTCTTCACTGGCCCTTCCCCATGAGGCCATGGCCCTTTTTCAGTTGCACTATCTTATGTCCCTATTTAAAAAATGGGGGGGCACCAGTGCTCTCTCTGGTACAGGGCACCAAAAGGTCTAGTTATGGCTATGGCCTCATGTACAGTAGCTTTGTATAATGCTTTAAATATCTCTGTCTCCCTATATCATAACATTATAATGAGCTCAGGTGAAACAATCTCCAACTGTATTTCCATTCTCTTCTTCTTGTAAGGTTACATGCATGTCCAGAATGAATTCAACCTTTACAGTACTATACTGTACAGTATGCTTAAATAGACTAAACATAAACTATACTTTCTATGCAGTACAACAATACATTTCCTCCTCAACAAGAATAAATATATTGCTATAATAGAACCCCAAAATAATCATGCATGAAAATAAAAAAGTAAAATAAAAAAAATATATATAAAAAAATAAATGAATATAGATACAAATAAATAAAATTTAAAATGTAAATAAAATAAAAAATCCTTGAATATTGCTGTGGACCCTAAGAAAAACATCCTGTGTTTGATTTAGATAAGCATTTATTTTATATCACCTGGTACTGGCCATTTTTTTTACGAGGATAGATGACACTTTATACAGAAGTGTTTTTTGGGATATTTATTTGGACACTATTATATGGACATTTGATATCAGTGCAACAGATTTTTTTTTTCATTAATATTTCTGTACACATATTTTATAATCAGGCTGCTGATTTATTTGTCAGGTTGTTTTATTGTCATTTTGTATTTATATTGGTGAATATGTTTAAGTCCCATGTACCCAGTAATAATATAAATGATATATGCTCTAAATATTTTATTAGAATATAGATTTAAGTAAACATGGTGATATGAGCAATAATCTGAATGTTTTGGGAGATGGAGAAATTTTTAGCACAAGAGATTGAAACATGGTGGGATGTATTTGATTTAGAACATTATCTAGGAGTGAATAGAATACCTAGAGGATTAAGGATCATTAAACCAGCATTTGGTAATGAAAATGCACATTTTATTAAGGAATGGGAGAGAGTCCTGGATGAGTGTTCTCAGAATGTTATGAGACTCATTTTCAATGAAAGGAAAAAACTGAAACAAATGGAGTCTAACATTAGATTAAAATAAATAGGTATGGAACCTCATAAAGAAAAAGAGGATTTTAAGGCCAGTAGTATAGTTCTTAAGAGGAATTTGTATATAATTGAAGTTGTTTAGAATAAAAGTAAAAAAGTAATTAATGATAAAACAAGATTATGCTAATAATACAGTCAGAGACTGGAACAGGTTCTCCAGAAATACTGTGAACAAAAATGCTAATAAAGGTACTTTTAGATCTAATAATCAATCTTATAAAAAAAGATAATTATTATGATAAATTGACATATAATCCATTTAAAAAAAAAAAGGGTGCTGTTAATTGAAATAAAGAGCCTCACTGATCCTTCTTTCTTAAAAAAAAATAGATTCACTCCCATCCCCAGTGAGATTGAACAGGATAGTAATGGTGTTTTTTTTTAATAATCAAATGGATTTTTACAGGAATATAAATATGGCATCACTTCTCAAAAGAAGGTACATGGGGAGACAAGGATGTGGAGGAGGTTTTCCCAGAAATCCAAAAAGAGGGAATTTAAAGCAGATGATACTAAAATATCTATAACAATAATTTTAATCTTTCATATAGAACATTGACTAAACCTGAATAATTGTAACTCAAAAAGACTTGTCTTTTGCGCCTTTAAAAAAACTAATAAAATTTATTTATACCTAGACCTTAAATTTATAAGAAAGGTCTGTTCAAAAGACATTTTGCTAAAAAAGATAATACAATTTTAATAATGAATCCAGCAATAAATCAGGCCTGAATTTTTTCTACATTTTATCCCATCAAATCCAAAGAAAGTCATCTAAATGCATTTTATGAGATTATGAAAAAAAATTTAAGTTATACCAAGTATAAAACTTATAAGAGGAAATGAGAGCTCTTAAAGTCTTAAAAGAAGACAATAATACAATTGAAAGCTAATTGCTGTGAAACACTGTCAGCTACTTAGTTTTATTGGGCCATTCAGCTTTCAATTCATTGCTACATGAAAATATAAATTCTTTTTCTCAGTTATTCAGAACATTGCTGCTAAGTGGGTCATTTTCACTTGGCTCTTTGAAGCATCAGAGCTCAGATGTTCAATCCATCAATTTGAGAATAATAGAGATATTTTACTGTGATTGTTTATTTTTTAATTGTAATTTTGTGCTTCATTTGAAGACATGTTATTTATTTAAATACATACTGTGTGTATAGAATTATTCTTATACTCCCGGGAGTTTTATTGATATTTTTGAAAGTTTATATATACTAATATTTGAGCCTTAAATAAAGGTGGTTTATAAATACACTCCCTGATATGTGTTCTTAGATGCTGCCTACTTTTTGTGTATTTCTTTATTGTTGTTGGAAGTGTGGCAAAAACTTCCTGTTGGCGTGCTGCAATCTACACAAGGAGGGGGGTCAACAGCACACCATTACTGGCGCTTGGGCTATCTATCTTTTTTAAACCTCATTTTTATTAGTCATATTTATAATTATCATAATACTGTATATTCTATATTTCAGTTTCTATAACCATATCAGTCAGCTTGGAAATTGACTATTTGTCTTCTATCTTCTATATATAAATATCCTTCAAGTTATATGAGCTGGTCTGATCAGAGATTATTTAACTATTTTTTTTTTTGTGAATGGGCTAGCATGTAATTAAATTATTATACTATGTAAGGATGCTATTTATTTTTATAAAGTGATATATATTTTTTAATTCATGCATTTGCTTTTCAATCAATTATTATTGATTAGAAATGGTCTGTGATTTCTCACCACTGTAGCGCTGTATAGTTGTTCTTTTAATTTTGGCTGAGTTGGCTGCCCATTTACAGCTGCTCTTAGTGGTGATTGATAAGAAGATTTTCCCTCCATGTGCCTGGTGTATATATTTTTAGTTGTAATTCCAAGAAAGCTATAAGGAGGAGTCTGGAGGAAACAAGGATGGTGTGTATACTGCAGGGTCCAGTGGGAACTCAGAAGTGTTATACCCAAGTCACGAATGGTTTTTATGACAAAATTCAGAAACCACTCGAAGGTGATAAGGAAGTCACTGAGTAGTAGATGGCTTTTATTCACTACTGATGTGCACTAAAAATTAAAGGGACACTACCACCGATGTTAGCATTTAAGAGAAATCCCAGTCTGAAACAGATGTTATTGAGGCCACTGTCCACTCCAGTTCCCTCCAAGAGTACAGACTGGCTGTTGCAACAAAAACCTGGTTGGGTCAGTTGTAGAAGTTGTGCTACCTGTAGAAGTATACTACCAGGATCCTCTTTTCCACACCCTTATATTGGAAAACAAATAAAAATTGGATATCAACTTCACTGTTTTATGGACTTTGTCATCTATGTTTTAATATGCCCTTTCAGTTTGTACTATGTTGGGCTGATAACTCGTGGTTTTTGAGAAAGAATGGCAAACCATAAAATCTTCATCCGGGCAGCCCTACAGACGTGTGCCTCTGACAAGCTGGTGGCCCAGCACTTTTTAAAGTTGGATCACCAAGTTTCTTACCTGAAATGTAGGATCATCGATTGGGTCCCTCCTCTGGCACGAGGAGGTGATTGCGTGAAGAAATTGCATCAAAAGGAGAGTTGATGAATTAGTCGATTAGATATGGTCGCACCAAGGGGCCTTAATGAACTTAATCCCCTTTCAGTATTTTTACCTTAGGGATATTATGTGGTACATGGGTTGTATTGCCCCAGTAAGAGTGCCAACAGTATACCACTAGTCTGCTATGACTAATCAAACCCTTTTGTTTCTGTAGAAACAGTAGATCTCTTTGATTATTATTCAGTAATTGCTATGCGTTTTCTCAATGATACAGTAGATGATGAGTCTTATATATTTTCTTCCTGTTAATCCCCATTAGCAATGCACAACACTGTGGCAATTATTGTATATCTTTACATTTTTTAGATTGTCTCTTGTTCTATTGTAGAACATATAACTATTGTAGCAGTATACGCTCTGGAGTGGTAAGTGGAAAGATCTGCATTAATAATTTATTGAATTCTTATATCGATATATGGGTGATCCTCCGGAAAAATATGAAATATGCAGCATATAATGATTAATGTATTTTGGATGTATTTGTTTTTTTATTGTTGTCTTTTTTTTCTTTTTCTTTTTTTGTATTTCATTTGTATTTTAGTATTCTTTTGTCTTAACTGTATAATCTAACAATATTTGTCAAGCAGCTGGGTCCTGATATTGATTTATCCATGCCCACTACTATTTTGTGTACCTGCCATTTGTACTTAGTACTGGTCACTTCTACTGCTGTATATAGTGCATGCCCAGAGGCTTGTGTTCCACCTAAGGGGCTCCTGTCTACCGGGCATAGATCTTTGTGGACAGTTGCATCTAGGCCTTGCATCCATCTCTCCAAGGAATTCAGTCCTCTTCCCCACCTCACTCAAATCTTCAGATGGCCAGGTCTCTGTCTATGCCTTTATTGACAGTGGGTCTGCAGAAAATTTCATGGACCAGGCATTCATCGAGATCTTGGGATTATCTCCTAGACTGCTAGATAATCCGGTTACTGTTGTTGGTCTAGATGGAAAGAGCCTTTCTTCAGTACCTATTTCTTTTCAAACACCGCCTATACAATTGACTGTGAGGGCATTGCATCAAGAAGAGCTTTCTTTTCTACTCCTCCAATGTTCTAAGGCTCCTGTAGGGTTCTCCTTGTTTTGATCAATGCTTGTCTCATCCAGTTCATCTTGCCGCAGTCGTGTCAGCAGACACTCCTAAGATTCTTGCTCCGTCCCGTGATCTGGCAGAGTCCCGGAAAGTAGAGCTATGAAGGAATACATCGAGGATGCTCTAGAGAAGGGATTCATTTGGCCATCCAAGTCTCCTGTAGTTGCCAGTTTCTTTTTCATTCAGAAAAAAGATGGGTCCCTCCGGCCTTGCATTGATTTTCGAGGACTCAACAAGATAACGGTGAAGAATGCCTACCCTTGCTCTCGGTCCTATTCAACCAATTATGAGAGGTGTCTATCTTCTCGAAGATTGACTTGCGTGGAGCCTACAATCTCATCCGCATCCACAAGGGGGACGAGTGGAAGATGGCTTTCAACAATGCCCCCTCACTTGGCGCATTTCAAGTACTTGGTCATGCCATTTGGTTTGTCCAATGCCCCCACTGTCTTCCAAGACTTTATTATCGAGGTCCTGAGAGATTTCCTGGGGGTCTTTGCTGTGGTATACTTGGACAACATTCTCATCTACTCCATTTCCATGTGGACAACATCGACAGCACATAAGGCAGGTGTGGCGAAGTCTATTGGAGAACAACCTATACACAAATTGGGAAAAGTGCAAATTTGAAGTGGAAAAAATCTCCTTCTTTGGATATATATATTTTTCTCTCAAGGGTTCTCCATGGACCCAAGTAAGGTGAAGGCAGTTCTAGATTAGGAACAGTCCACATCCCTGAAAGCCTTACAGTGGTTCCTCGGGTTCTCAAACTATTACCACCACTTCATTAAGTCCTTCTCCATTATTGTCTCTCCTATCATGGATTTGACCAAGAAAGGGGTGGATGTCAGTTATTAGTCTCCCAAAGCCATGCAGGCATTCAATCATCTCAAGTCAGCCTTTGTGAGTGCTCCGGTTCTCTGTCATCCCAATCCTGACCTTCCTTTCATGGTGGAGGTGGACGCTTCTGAAGTTGGAGTTGGGGCCATTCTTTCCCAGAGGGATTTGAGGGACAATAAATTACATCCTTGTGCCTTCTTCTCTAGGAAGTTTCAAGCAGCAGAGATAAATTATAACGTGGGCAACTGAGAGCTTCTGGCTATTAAATAGGCATTTGAGGATTGGCAACACTGTTTAGAAGGGGCTAACCCTGTTGTGTCAGTGTTGACTGCTCATAAAAACCTGGCATATCTAGAGTCCACCAAAAGATTAAATGCCAGACAAGCGCAATGGGCCTTGTTCTTCACCCGTTTCAATTTCACCATTTCTTTTCGGCTTGGGTCTAATAACTTGAAGGCGGACGCACTGTCTCACAGTTTTCCAGAAGATCATTGTCCTTCGGAAGAAGAGGACACCATCATCCCTTCCACTCAGTTCCTTTTGGCTTTGACTAGGACCTTGGCAGACTCTCTCAGACAGTGTCAGGCTGAAACTCCTCCAGAAATGCCCAGAGGGTTAATGTTTGTTCTGAAAAGGTCCCGCAAGGCAGTCCTTAAGGAGTTCCACTCATCCAAGGCTGGGGGTCATCCAGGTGTCACCAAGACTTGAACTTCTTTCACGCTCTGTTTGGTGGCAATCCATGTCCCGTAATGTTCATGAGTATGTGGCAGCTTGTGACATCTGTTCTTGGAACAAGACTCTCCGTTCCTCTCCTGCTGGGCTGTTGTGTCCTTTGTCAACTCCTCTGAAACCATGGACACATATCGCAATGGACTTTGTGGTGGACCTTCCGTCTTCTTCTCGCTGTACGGTTGTCTGGACCATTGTCGACAGATTCTCCAAGATGGGACATTTCGTTCCTCTCGGCAAGTTACCCTTAGCACAGTTCTTGTCTCTGACCGGGGTACCCAATTCATTGCCAGATTCTGTAGGTCTTTTTGTGCTGATCTGGGCATCACTGTCAGCTTGTCATCAGGGTATCATCCGCAGTCTAATGGGCAGACAGAGTGAGTCAATCAGTCACTGGAACAGTATCTCAGTTGCTTTGTTGCCAAATGCCAGAACAATTGGGTAACTCTGTTGCCGTTTGCCTATAACAACTCCTGCCATTTCACTTTTTCAGTATCCCCGTTTTTCTGCAATCTCGGGATCCATCCTAGGAGTAATTCATTTGAGATTTCATCAACCACAACTCCTTCCTCTTCATCCATTTCCAGGTTTCGGTGGGTTTGGAAGAAAGTACATCAGTCCCTTCTGCAGGTGTCTATTCATTCCAAGCTCTGGGCAGACAGATACCATAGGCCTTGCAGTCTGAAAGTGGGGGACTTGGTTTAGCTGTCCTTCAAGAACATCAACCTCCGTCAGAGATCAGAGAAGCTGGGGCCTAAATTCATCGGGCCTTTTCGCATCTTCGCTCAAATTAATCCCGTATCCTTTCAGCTTAAGTTACCAAGGACTCTCAAAATTAACAACACATTTCATTGCTCCCTTCTAAAGCCAGTGTTCTTTTCCTCCAGGTTTACTCCTAGACATCCAATCAGGCCTCCACCAGTACTCGTTCAGGGGCGCCAGGAGCTTGTTGTTGAGAAGATCCTGGACTCCAGATTCTCTTGTGGACATCTCCAGTCTCTTGTTCACTGGAAGGGATACTGACCGGAGGAATGCTCCTGGATTCCGGAAGGTCATTGCATGCTCCTGCCCTGAAGAGAAGATTCTTCTTGGACTTTCCAGATAAACCAGGGTTTAGAGGTTCCTTAACCAGTCATCAAGAGGGGGGGTTACTGTTAGGATCTGCAGTTAAGCAGATCATATTGTTTGCAGTTTTCAGCCTTAGTTGCTACTGAGACACTGCACTAATTACTGCCTGTCTGTGTGCAGTATCAGGTGCATACTAATTGATTCCCCTGTATGTACACAACCCAGCTGCACATTAGTCTGTCATTAAGGGAGGCTCTGGTTGCTCTGGTTGGGCCCTGTTTCTGTTAAATTCCAGCTAGCCCTTCACTCTATGCCAGTGATAGAGTTACTCATGCTTCCGCTTGTGTCAGTCTCCTGTTCTACAGTCGAGTTCCAGAGTCCAGTCTGTTGTCTTATTTCTCTTATTTTGCTCCATCCAGGCGGCATGCTTTGCATTTCATCTGCCGCGTGCTGCTTGTGTCATCGAGGCAGCATGGTGTGCACTACAGCCACAACCGCGTGTGTCATCTTAGTGGTTAGGAGTGCACTACCACCCCGGGCGAGGAGTGCACTACCACCCCGGGCGCAGGTCAGCGTCAGATGGCTTGTGTCAACCCAGCAGCACTGTTTGCATCCCTGCATCCCTACTGCGCAATCCAGCGCATCGATGCCAGTGTCAACCCGGCGGCACTGGTAGCAACTCACGGTTCAAAGTGCATCATCCGGCACACCGGCACTAGTGTCAACCCGGCGGCTCTGGTAGAAAGTCAGCATCCAAAGTGCACCATCCGCCACACCGACATCAGGGTCAATCCGGCTGCATCTCATCTTTGGCCCCCAGGCCACAACTAACCAAGGCCAAACAGCCCTCTAGGCTGCTTCACCAGCCCAAAGGCTACATCTCTTCCTCAGTCCTCAGGCCACAGCTAACCAGCCCTCAAGGCTGCTACACAGCCCAAAAGGCTGCATCTCATCCTCGGCCCTCAGGCTGCAGCAAGCCAAGGCGTTCCAGTCCTCTATGCTGCTACACAGCCCAAAGGCTGCATTTAAAACTTACCCCACAGGCCACCACTAGTCCAGGCGAATCAGGCCTCAAGGCCATCACCAGACTCTATCTAGACTTAATTACCCTCGCTTTCCTAACAATACCTTTTTAATGGTCTATGCCCAGACTGAAAGGTTGGTGTATTTATTGCGACCCTGATTAACTTTTTGAATTGAAATAAATTTGCTGATTTTTGTCAAATCTGGTGAGTGCCCTTGCAACTACTCCCTGTGATTGGTTCCTTTTTCCTTTGGATATTTGGATTATCGTCCATGAGGATGGAGTATTTTTTGGGATATTATTTGGACACTATTATATGTACATTTGGGGGTAAATGTAATAGTCTGTGGCGAGCTCTGTGCAAGACTGACCAATGTTTTAAAGTAGCAGTCATTTAAAAGGCAAAATCATCCTTATTTTGCTTATTAAATGACTGCTACTTCAAAACATTAGGCAGTCTCTCATGGAACTCATCGATGCCTGAAGTCTGCAGTCTATTGCGTTTGCCTCTTGGTATTAGCGCAACAGATTATTTGGTTTTTCATTGATAATTCTGTATGCATATTTTATAATCAGGCTGCTGATTTATTGTCATTTTGTATTTATATTTTTAAATATGAGTAGGTCCCAAGTATCAGGGAATAATAGAAATTATATATGATCTAAGATATTTGATGAGAATACAGATTTAAGTAAACCTAGTGATATGAGCAATATTCTGGATGAGATGTTTTGGGAGATGTAGAAACTTTTAGCAAAAGAGACTAAAACAAGGTGAGATGTATCTGTCTAGTTTAGAATATTATCTAGGATTGAATAGAATACCTAGAGGATTAAGGATCATTAAACCACCAGTTGCTATTGAAAACACACATTTTATTAAGGAATGAAAAAGTATTACTTGTTTTTTTCATATATATAGAGAGAGAGAGAGAGAGAGAGAGAGAGAGAGAGAGAGAGAGAGAGAGAGAGAGAGAGAGAGAGAGAGCTGTGTCCACACTCACGTCTATTATCACATTTTGTTGGGGTGACCAACCCATAAGAAACCCATCAGGGCCTTCATAACAAGAAAAAAAATAGGGGTGCACTCACCAGCCTTTTCAAAGGTTTTCTTTATTCCATAAAAGATATTACAGCATATGCAGAATCAACGTTTCGATCCCCTACTTGAAGCTGCTATTATTTGCCGGGGGTTGGGTGACCGCTGAAATTTCATGCTTGCTGTTTTAAACTTTAATGTATGTGGATATTTACATAAGTAAAAAGTGTTTTTTATTTTATTACTGAGTGCACTCTCCTGCATCCATTTGTTTCAGAACTTTTCTACTCCAGTGGCAAGGAGTTTTGGATTGAGTTGCACTATACGATTGTCTATCTATGATCTGGATTATACAGAGGACTCCAAAGTGCACATAACTGACTATAGCTTTGTTTTGATATATATATATATATATATATATATATATATATATATATATGCAAAAACTCCAGTGTGGCACTCAGGACTGAACAGACATTCAAAGAATGCACAACACTTTTGAATGTTACAACGTTTCAATCATGTATATGATTTTCGGCAGGTAATAAGGAGCAATAAAGAAATCACCTTACCTTATAGCTTTCACACCAAGCAAGTGACACTCAGCGCACCACGTTCCAGCACAGAACGGGTGTGGACGCACATTGATGACGTCGACTGCAACGTCATGCAGTCTCGGTCAGTGAAAGAATAAAACCATCACCATGGAAACATAACACTCATGCACCACAGGAGAACAGTAAATATAGCAAAAAATGATACACATAATTAATGCATAAATAACACTAGCACATAAACACAGCACCTCCTCAGGATACAGACTGATGATACAAAAACATCAACAAAAACGGCAGAATGCAAAATACATAATACTGTATACACAGTGACTGAAACATAAGTAATCAACTAAGACATGCTAGGGGTAAGACCTCATTGAGCCCTTTTGGGGCAATAACATCTAAATAATGGATCCAAAAGGATTCACGCTTTAAAAGCAGCAGATTCCTATCACCTCTTCTTGTGGGTAATCTGACATGATCGATCATCCTGTATTTCAAACATGAAAGATTATTACCAGTCTCAATAAAGTGGCAGGCCACTGGTTGGTCACTGGTACCTTTACTCAGTGCCATCCTGATTGTCAATCTGTGAACACCTATCCTCTCTTTGAACTTACAGGTGGTCTTACCGATGTAGGTAAGACCACAAGGGCACAGAATTTGATAAATGCAACGAGTAGAATCACATGTGAGGTGATATTTAATGTGTAGCTTTTTGCCAGAATGAGGATGATAAAAGACATCCCCGGGGAGCATATATCTGCATGTAACACACAGGCATCTAAAACAGGCCAATTTCTTGGGAATGAAGCTTTTCACTGATTTAGCTCCCATCCCTGTAATGTCAGTCTTAACCAACATATTACAGAGATTGTTCCCCCTGGAATAGCATGTACGTAATCGCTGTTTCTCAAGACCAAGCTCCTCATCAGTCTCCACAAGGTGCCATAATTTCTTACTGATCCCATTAATCACAGGGGAAAGAGTGTTATACTGTGTGACCCAAGTGAATGACTCAGTACATTCTGCCTGTACCTTTCTACACAGAAGATCTTGCTGCTCAAATAACATCATCTTATGTTTCAACTGTGACAGGAGTTTCAGGTCATAGCCTCTGGCTACAAATCGTGAAATTAATTAATCAATCTGCTGTTCCGCAACAACTCTACTGCTGTTAATCCTTCTTAATCTCACCATTTGTGCATAAGGAATGCCTAATTTCAAACCCCTTGGGTAACAACTACTGGCAAATAAGAAGGTATTCCAATCAGTAGGTTTTCGGAACACAATGGTGTCAATGGTAGAATTATGTAACATAATCCTTACATCCAAAAATTCGATAGAATCAGCCTGTATATTAAATGAAAGCTTCAAGGGACAATCTGACAAATTATGTTTCTCAAAAATCAATCTTAATTCATCACATGGACCAATCCAGATGAAAAATAAGTAATCTATAAAATGTTTGTAGAATACAATCCTAGAGGAAATGTTAGTATCATCAAAAAATAATTTTTGCTCAATGTCAAACATGTATATGTTAGCATAGGTTGGTGCCATGGACGAACCCATGGCACACCCCTTGGTCTGCAGATAATATGATCCATCAAAGAGAAAAAAAATTACAATTCAAAACAAGTTCCAATAACCATAATATGATGTCTATGGATATAGAATCCATGGTTTTCTATTGGTCAGAAGATTCTTAACCGATCTGATGCGGTCCTGATGTGGAATTACAGTGTATAGGCTGGTCACATCCGCTGTTACCAGCCAAACCTCTGTGGATGCTGGAATCACCAAATCCTTCAATAGTTGCAACAACATGGTCGTATCCAACAAGAAATTAGGATGATCTTGAGTTAAAGGTTGAAGAATAGTGTCCAACAATATAGATGTAGGTTGAAGGAGAGATTTACGGGCAGACACAATGGGTCTGCCGGGAGGGGGATTCAAGCCCTTGTGAATTTTGGAGAGGGTGTAGAGAATTAATCAAATGGGCATCTTTCGCTAATGTCAAAGCTTCTTTCAACTCCCTGGTGAAGTTAATAGTCGGGTCCCCCTTCAGTAAGCTGTAAACTCCAGGTTCTTCCAATTGTCTGATGATCTCAGGTTTATATGTCTCAATGTCCTGCAGGACAATGGCCCCCCTTTATCTGCGGGGCGATGATAAGGTGGTCATTGTTCCTTAAAGTTTTTAAAGCTCGTCTCTCATCAGGTGTAAGATTATTATATCCAGGTCTAGAATGGTTGATGGCTTCATTAGTCTCATTTTCCAACAATCTCATAAACGTTCTAATAGAGGGATTATTGGACAAAGGAACAAAAGTAGATTTTTTTCTGTAGCAGCTTAAGTTTTTCAGGTAGCAGGGGCTACCTCTTTAAGGAAATATTCCTTCAGTTTTAGCATGCGCTTAAGCTGAAATTTTTCTGCTTGCCAGCGTAGATCAGAGAAATGATTAGATGGAACGAATGATAACCCTTTGGTTAATAAACTAGACTCACTATTGGTTAATACATGACTAGATAAGTTAAATATTATTTCTTCTTTGGATTTAGTGGCGGTTTCTTTCCACGACCTCTGCCGTTTGTATTGGCCCCCTCTCCGGGTTGGTTGTTTCTTTGGGCCCCTTTGGTATGGGTAAGAACCCCTAAAGGGACAGAAGGATCACGTCGTCCACGTTGACTTGTATCAGAATCACTAGGATTACTCTCAGCCGAGGTATCAGTGTCGAGAGCACTCTTAGGATATCGTGCCTGTCTATGAAACAGCTTCTTACGCTCCTCCGATCTATTCCCCGATAACCACTGGTACACTTGATGTTGCTAATAGTCACGGTTAACTTTATCCAGCTTCTCTCACTTAAACCTAATGAGGTCACGTTTATATATTGATAATTGCGTACTAAGTTTGGTAATCCAATCATCCGTGTCATCCTGGGTTAGAGTATTCAAATGAGCATTCTCAAACTTGATAATTTTTTCTTTGACTAGCTCCATCTCTTTGTTGGATTGTTCAATCACCAATAATAATAAATCCATCGAGCACTTATTAAGCACCGCAATCCATTTGCGGCAAAAAATGGGGTCAATTTGTCCAATGGTCGGGCAATTCCTGACCCTGAAACCCCTGGGAATCTTCTTTGCATGGAAATAATCACTTAATGAGATGACTGCCACGACCAGCCGGCCGATTCTCCAAATACCTCAATCTGAGAATCGCCACCAGTGACTTATGGTTACCTCAGCACGTGCGGTTACTCTAACACGGTTCTGCCACCACCAACGAAGTTAACGGGAGTCGTTAGGTTCTCCGCTCAAATCTCAATTTGCACACTCACTTACATATAGGTACGTAGCTTTGACCTCACAGGCTCGTGAATTCGACAAGAACACGGAGAATACACTGGATTAAGGATGTTTAATCCGAAAAATATTTCCAAGGTTATTGATTACAGAAAAAGGTAGTACAAATATGGACAATACAAACATATCACAAATAGGTTTCAGAAAGTAAAAGGAATTAAAAATGAAAAAAGAACCCAGAGTCTTTACATCTAGACTCAGTCGTGAAGGAGACACAGGAGCATTGGATTCTGGCCAGTCGTCAGGACTCTCCTTGGGCACAAGAACACTTATCGCTGAGGGAGATGCATAGTTATACCCTCACAGCTGCACTAGCCCCCACCTTTGGGTTTTTCACTCTTTCATTGCTGTACACTGGGCATTAAGAAATCGTCCACACCCTTCCATATTGTCTATAGGAAGTAGGGGGTCTTGAAACAGTGTGAAGGGGTCTTTAGAAACCAATAAGCAGGTATCATACCCTACATTCCTGTCATCTCCCTTCGAAAGGATTTTATATCCCATGACCTGGCTTGACCAGGTCTGACCATCTGCATTAAGGATGTATCTCTCCCCAAACTTTATGGCCTGTAGAGAGAAGAGATGGTTATCTAGATGCCTGGTTCCAGGAAGACAAATCTCCTCCAAGCTTTGTATTCCTACAGGTCAAATACAGGACACTGCCTAGAAACCATGTTGATACACAAATTTATATATATATACATTTACATGACATCATTTCTGGCGATTATTCTTGAGATAAACGCCACAATGACATGAAAGTTAAAGTCAATTTCTTTCTTTTTGAGTATTAACATATCACGGAACAATATTTCACAGGAAAGAGTCTCAGATTGTTCAAATAAAACCTCTTTATATAGAATCTGATCAGCTTCAGTTTCTGAAAGGCTCAATATCTCGTCCAGAGTAAGTGTTAATGGGTCAAATAAGCCAGAAATAAATTCACTAGTTTCAGCCATAGTATCAAATAGACTCCACAATGCAATGTAATGTAAATGACTCCAATAAACCAAAAAAAGTCCACCAAAATTAGTGAAGAAAAAATAAAAACAAAATAGCAACAGCAGCAGTCACAGTCAAAACTTGCTGAGAAAAAGCATATGTTCTCCGATGTATGGTACCCTGGCCTGGTCCAGCTCCAGTGTTGGATAGAACTGTCGGCATATATATATATATATATATATATATATATATATATATATATATATATATACACAGTCAGGTGCATAAATATTGGGACATTGACAGAATTTTCATATTTTGGCCTCTATTCACCACCACAATGGCTTTGAAATGAAACAAACAAGATGTGCTTTAACTGCAGACTTTCAGATTTAATTTGAGGGTAATTACATCCAAATCAGGTGAACGGTGTAGGAATTACAACTGTTTCTATATGTGCCTCCCACTTTTTAAGGGGCCAAAAGTAATGGGACAAACTAAACAATCCTAAATCTAACTTTCACTTTTTAATACTTTGTTGAAAATCCTTTGCAGGCAATTACAGCCTGAAGTCTGGAACGCATAGACATCACCAGACGCTATGTTTCATCCCTAGTGATGCTCTGCCAGACGTCTACTGCAAATGTCTTCAGTTCCTGCTTGTTCATGGGGCATTTTCCCTTCAGTTTTGTCTTCATCAAGTGAAATGCATGCTCAATCGGATTCAGGTCAGGGGATTGACTTGGCCATTGCATAACATTCCACTTTTTAGCCTTAAAAATCTCTTTGGTTGCTTTTGCAGTATGCTTCGGGTCATTGTCCATCTGCACTATGAATCGTTGTCCAATGAGTTCTGAAGCATTTGACTGAATATGAGCATATAATATTGCCCGAAACACTTCAGAATTCATTCTGCTGCTTTTGTCAGCAGTCACATCATCAATAAATACAAGGGAACCAGTTCCATTGGCAGCCACACGTGCCCACGCCATGACACTACCACCACGATGCTTCACTGATGAGGTGGTTTGTTTTGGATCATGAGCAGTTCCTTTCCTTCTCCATACTCTTCTCTTCCCATCACTCTGGTCTTTGTCTCATCTGTCCATAGGATGTTGTTCCAGAACTGTAATGGCTGTTTTAGATGTTGTGTGGCAAACTCTAATCTGGTCTTCCTGTTTTTGTGGCTCACCAATGGTTTACATCTTGTGGTGAACCCTCTATATTCACTCTTGTGAAGTCTTCTCTTGATTGTTGACTTTGACACATATACACCTACCTCCTGGAGAGTGTTCTTGATTTGGCCAACTGTTGTGAAGGGGTTTTTCTTCACCAGGGAAATAATTCTTCTGTAATCCACCACAGTTGTTTTCCGTGGTCTTCCGGGTCTTTTGGTGTTGCTGAGCTCTCCGGTGCGTTATTTCTTTTTAAGAAATGTTCCAAACAGTTGATTTGGCCACACCTAATGTTTTTGCTATCTCTCTGATGGGTTAGTTTTGATTTTTCAGCCTAATGATGGCTTTCTTCACTGATAGTGACAGCTCTTTGGATCTCATATTGAGAGTCGACAGCAACTGATTCCAAATGCAAATGTCACACCTAGAATCAACTCCAGACCTTTTACCTGCTTTATTGATAATGAAATAACGAGGGAATAGCCCACACCTGTCCATGAAATAGCTTTTGAATTGGTAGTCCCATTACTTTTGGCCCCTTAAAAAGTGGGAGGCACATATAGAAACTGTTGTAATTCCTACACCGTTCACCTGATTTGGATGTAATTTCCTTCAAATTAAATCTGAAAGTCTGCAGTTAAAGCACATCTTGTTTGTTTCATTTCAAAGCCATTGTGGTGGTGAATAGAGGCCAAAATATGAAAATTCTGTCAATGTCCCAATATTTATGCACCTGACTGTATATATATATATATATATATATATATATATATATATATATACACATACATACAGTATACAGTCCATAGATACTGTGTATATATATATATATATATATATATATATATACAGTGTATATATATATTTTCTAGTTAGATTATTCTGTTTCTTATGTCACTCTTTATTACTGATATTTAATAGATTAAATAAATGCAGAAGGTAAAAATTCCCTATTTCTGTAAGGCAAATGATTATGCTCGCTCATCAGCTCAATTGCTTGTCCCTCAAAATTTAAAAGAAAAAAAAATAGAGAGATTTGTTTCATTAATCCACAATGCAGACACTCCCAACAGATTTGTGCTATTTTCAAACTCTGCATTCAAAACAGACTGAAGCGTTTCTCAATTTTATTTTTGATTAACAGGAAATTGCTTCTCTGAAAAACAGAGATTTATAATATATCCTTTCAAATTCATGTTGTGAAACTAATGATGCATTGTTGATTATCTTTAACAAGTGGGTGATGTAATGCTTGGCGAAGATGTAAAAATGTATCTTCAAATAATGATTTTCTTTTTTAACAGTGAGGAATGTATGTTTTACAGTGTTCTGTCTTCACTGTTGCACTCAAAATGTGCAGAAAACGCTGACATGCAGAAATATATTGATTAAGAGAATAAGTAAGAAACTTGCCAGCCTGCAATTTCAAGACTACATTTACAAAACTAATATTGGGCTGAGTGTGAAATTGTATAATTTTCACTGCTCAAATTTTGCAAGCATTGCACTGTGCATACGTTGTACTCACTCCTATTTGTTATTCATTTATATAGTGCAACTCTCCTGGCTCTGTGCACATAAAAATGTTTCCTCGTGTCTTCTTTTATTGTTTGTCTTATATGCTCTACTCTCTTTTTTCCTCTTTCTATCTCTTCTCCATCTCTTTCTCTTCTCACTCCTCTATTTCTCTCTCTCTCTCTCTCTCTCTCTGACATGCTTCCCTGTCTGTCTTCCTTGTTCTATTCCCCTCTTCTTTCTCTCACACTACTGTCTCTCTCTCTTGCCTCTTCTGTTTCTTCTCCCCTCCTCTGTCTATTTCTGTTTCTCCTTCTATTCCCTTCTATCTTTCTCTCCTGCTACTGTCTCTCTCTCACCAATTCTGTCTTCACCGCTCCTCTATCTCTCACACTACTGTCTCTCTCTCACCTATTCTGTCTTCACCGCTCCTCTATCTCTCACACTACTGTCTCTCTCTCACCTATTCTGTCTTCACCGCTCCTCTATCTCTCACACTACTGTCTCTCTCTTGCCTCTTCTGTTTCTTCTCCCCTCCTCTGTCTATTTCCGTTTCTTCTTCTATTCCCCTCTGTCTTTCTCTCCTGCTACTGTCTCTCTCTCACCTATTCTGTCTTCACCGCTCCTCTATCTCTCACAATACTGTCTCTCTCTCACCTATTCTGTCTTCACCGCTCCTCTATCTCTCACACTACTGTCTCTCTCTTGCCTCTTCTGTTTCTTCACCTCTCCTATGTCTATTTCCGTTTCTTCTTCTATTCCCCTCTGTCTTTCTCTCCTGCTACTGTCTCTCTCTCACCTATTCTGTCTTCACCGCTCCTCTATCTTGCTCTTTTGCACCCTGTGTCTCTGTTTGTCTCCTGCTTTTTTTTTAACTCTTCACGTTCCCTTCTCTCTTTCTCTCCCTCACTCACTATCTCCCACTTCATGATCCTTTCTGCTTTTCTTCAAGGTGTATGTGGCACCGACCAGATTGCCTATTGCTCATTCTGTGAACATCACCACATTGGCCCACATGCGTGTGCACTGCACCTAGACCTGGTGTAACTTTATGTAGAGATATTCATTTTTTGTTTAGGGAGGAGCAGGGAAAGGTGGGTTGAGTGTATTGATGTTTTATTTTTTTTTTAAATAAAACTCAGGGTTGCCTTGCGCCAATGTGATGACATATTTTTTTTTATCAGCACTTTATTTTAGTATATAGGTTTTAAAGTCTTTCAGACCGAGACTTTTTTTTTTGGACTTTATAGCATTCTAGCCAGTTGTATCCAGTGCAACAAGCTACAGTGATCAGTGCTGTAAGCAAGAATGGCAACAATAAGCAACTGCATAAATGTTATATTGTCATGATGAAAAGAAAGATACAGTAGGATGCAATCAGAATGATAAAACAAAGGACTTAGTAAATCATGCAGAAAGAAGGAAATTTGCAAACATATTTATTAATATTGTCTGCAGGTGGAAACCACCTTTAACCACTTAACTGGCAGCTCACATGGGATGTGACCACTGCCAGATATGCTTTCTTTGACACCATCACATCCCATGCGGTTGTGCTGTGCTGTTGCTTCCCCCGGCGTTTTAATAGAAAATTCACTCTGCACCTCACTGTAATGTTGAAGTACTAGTTATTAGCCCCCTTAAGTCCTGCTGCACTCTGCATGAGAGGGAGAGTGAAGTGCCACTGGAGGGGGGTAATCTATAGTCACTGGGGTGGTAATACTGTACCGCGAAAGGAATTATTGGCACTGGAGGGTGGGGATCTATTGGCATGGGGAGTTTATTGCCATGGGTGGAAGGGCAAGAGTGTTATTCTTCAACAGGGACCTACTTATGGACACAGGAGTAGATGTGTAATAGCACTGAGGCATCTATTAACACCTGGAGGTTTGGAGGTATTGCAACTAGGGGATCTATTGCCACAGGGGTGGTGGGATGTAATGTTACAATGGGGGCATGAGAGGGAGTGCTAGACAATTGTTTGTCATTTTTGAAAAATAAAAATCGTCAACACCACCTGATACATGGATAGATAATGTTTTTCTAAATTGTATTTCCTCATAAAACAATAAATATTCAGCTAGACAGTCTCAAGTGTATGAAATTGTAAATAAAACATACTTGCCTACTCTCCCAGAAGGTACAGGAGACTCACGATTTTTAGTGAAGTAGGCAGGATGGGGAGATTATACCAGAAATCATGGATCCGTATGGAGGGGCAGAGCTAAAATTACACAAGTCACATCATTTTAGCCCCACTCCTTCCCCACGGACTCCCTATTTACAACATTGTGCCGTGATGGGGCTGGGACTAATGACACAGAGAGTAAGCAACTATGATATAAAATCCACTATTACTCCCAGGATGAAGTCTCGTGCATACAGTACTGTATGTTTTAGTTTTCATCCGTGTTTCATGCACATGGTAAAAAAAAAACTGCTTGTTCCTTGTTTGGGATGTAACATTTTGGTGATGATCCTCTGCCAGTTTCTACAATACAGGTTTCAGATTAGAAACAAGAGGGAGGAAATTGAAATAAACTTTACTGTGACCAGTACATATAATAACATGGTGGAATAACAGGAAAAATGTTCAAGAGAGCAGTCTATAAGAAACAATAGACTGCACAGTGATACCTTATAATACGGCGCCACCCTCTATCCTTCTAGTATAACTTTCAAACAACAGTCGCTTGTAGTTGTTGCTATACTCCATCACCCCTTTTTAACAGCTGAGGCTTAGAGCTAAATATATTAAGCATCAGTCAGTTTCAAACTGATGGACATCACCTATTTGGATTAGTTTTTAAAAATACAGTATTTGTGAAGCATCAGCTTTGACTGTCATTTTAAAACAGTGTTGAGGCTATTTTTCATTAACCAGCACTAGGCTGAACCAGCCAGGGCTGTTCACACTGTAGACATGCAGCGTGGGTTGGCTTGCCATAATGTCAATCATCCCTAGACTGGACAACCCAAGCCTGGAATCCCTTGGTAAGTGGGAGCTCCCAAAATGGAGTCTCCCCTCCCTAAGGACAAAGCTCTTCTCTGTACCCACAAGGCTTTGAGTTCTGAGATAATTATAATTTAATATTAATAATATGTTCTATACAGGTGTACTAATGGTCCCAGCAAGGCTGCCAGGGCATGATGGCACTTGGAAAACCACAAGTGCCAGCTTTCATGGGCATCAAGGGCTCACTGGCACCTGTATAAAAAAATTATTCAAATAAATACTGGAGACACACACTCTAGAAAACAGTATTTTATTAAATAAACACTCCCCCACACCCTTTGTCTTTCCATTTGTTACTCAGTCCAATGGGACATGCCCTCTTCATTCCATATAGTCATCCAGGCTACTTGGCAACAAAAAAACCATTAGAGATTACATTACTTGTCCTTTGCAGGACCCTGCTGCTTATGAGATGAGACTCTACATCAGAATGCATAGGGTCGTGCTGATTGATCCAAACATGGCAGTTACCACTCTCTGACCAATCAGCATGGCACTACGCATCTCTATGAGAGTGTCTAAAAGTGACCTCTCAGTAGCGCCTGGATTTCTGGAGGGAGCAGTGTCGTCGGTTTGTTGATTTGCCAAAAGCCATGGACAAGAGACTTGTTCCAAGGATTTCTAAGTAATAGATTGGTGAATAAGAGTGTGGAGGGATGTTTATTTTGATATAAGAATATAATATTTGGTGAGTGTGTGTATGTGTCTGTTTTGTTTAATATTTTTTTTACAGGTGGACTAAAAGTTCTAGTGGGCCCTTGATACCCGGGACTGATACTTGTGGTTCTCCATTTATCATCATGTCCTGGCAGCCTTGATGGTATGAAGTCTACCTGTAAATAACAATATTATTATTAATATTAATTCAGAATTATCTCCGTACCCAAAGTCCGGGGTTATGGAGTAATTCTGGAGTTTCTTTACTTGTAATGTTAATAATATCAATGGTGAACCAATGTTCTAAAGTGTGGTTCTTCTGCGGTTTCCTTCCAATATAGGCTTTAGTGAATATATGTAGATTTCAAAACTGCTGGTAAACCATCGAAGAATGCAAAACCATTGTTTAGTAAATATACCATTAACCCATTTTTCTTAGTAACTTGTATTGTCTTTTCTAAGGTAGAGGCTTTGTATCGATCAATTTTGACATCTGTGCTGCACTTGTCTTAAATGTCAGTTTTAAGCTTATGGCTTTTCTCCCTGCAGGCAGTGCGTATCCAGCTGTGGTTGTTGTACATGGGCTTAATTTCTTCTTCAGCTGCTTTTGGTCATCTGTTGGCTTCTCTTTTTGAAATATTAGATCAGTCTTTCCAGGATGTAAATTTACACTTTCTTTGTATGAGATGCATACAGGTGGTTTACCTTCTTCTTTGCCTATTTGAACCCCTTACTTCTTTCATTTACTTCTTCCAGTTTTTGACGATGTGCTCTCATTCGTGGTGCCAGTGGCGGAACTCCCGGAGCCAATGGAGTTATTTGCCACTGGGCACCAGCCCTGAAGGGGGCACCCGGCTTCATTGTCACCCGGCTGTTCCGGGCACTGCTGAGGACCCGCACCTGTTACTCTGCTGAGGAAATGCATGGAGGAGAAGCGCCGCTGACCAGCGCTCCACCTCCATGACCTGCTGCTGCCGGAGTGCTTTATGGTCGCGGACGTCACGTAGCTTGTGACACCCGCGATCCGCCTGAGCACCCAAAGTGCACGCAGGGGGGGTTCTGAGTAAACAGAAACCCCCCCTCCATTGTCACGTGGAAATGTGAGTGGATTACACTGAAATGTATTACTTGTCATTGCTACATAATCCTAAAAATTGTCCAATAAATATTTCACCTTCGTTCTTCATTGACTGCATATCTTGAATAGTCATCTGTATAGGCAACCATGTATCTGTTGTCTCTTTTTGTGGGTAATTTCTAAGAACCACATGCCACAGTGAATGAGATTGAGTGTTCTTGATGCTCTACTTTTACTTATTTTGGTAATTGTTGCTCTTGCGACTTAGGCTTTAATGCAACAAATTCATTGCATAATTGCTGGACAAGCTGATAAGGTGAGATCCTTTGTCAGGTCCTAGATTTACAGTTCCTGGATCCTTTCTGGGTGTCTCTGCCACATTGTAATTGTCATGTTTGTGTGAGCTTAGTCTCACTTGTTCATTTGTTCTTTTATGGTGTTGAGACGATACAGGTGCTCATCTGCTTTGGCTATCACCTATGTTCCATTCAGGATAATATACTTGTCATCTTCGAATTTGATTATAAGGTCTTTATCCACAATGCGCCTTACAGACAAGAGACCATTTTCAAAGCTAGGAACATATGGCACATCCTTTATTGATACTGACAGACTGTTACCATTTGTATTGGAGCACATGAATAGATCATGTCCAATACCTGTAGTGGTGATACTAGTTCCATCTACAAGATAGATTCTATTTACAATGAAGGTAAATTGCTGTTAAGATGTTACTATCACTTGTCATGTGACTTACTGTCGAATCTATGCACCAGTAATGGGACAAATTACCTTCTGTTGCTTTAAAAGTTCCACTCCACCATTCGTGATTCCAACAGTGAGTGTGTTTCTGCTTCTGCTTTGGAAATATTCTCCTTTACTCTGCTTCCCATATTGAACCATCTTTCTTCAGGTGTCCACGATTCTTGCATCTAAAACATGCTTATGTTTCATTATTGGGTGATTTCTTATATGTGGCATTAAGGGCCATTCCAGTGTCCCTTTTCAGGTTGTCATGTACAATGGGTTGGGTATGAAATCCCGGCAGTTGAATAGCCACTGGGTAAAATGCCAACGCTGGAAGCCCGAACATACATAATCCTGACTGTGCAGGTAAGTCCCCTAACCCTACCCTTCTCACCCCTCTAAACCTCCCTTAGGGGTGCCTAACCCTAAGTCCCCCCGGGGGTGCCTAAACCTATCCCTGCTCCCCGCACCCTAAACCTCTCCTTTCTGGGGGGGGGTGCCTAACCCTAACCTCCCCCCCAGTGGCGCCTAACCCTAACTCCCCCTTCCCATAGCCTAACCTTAACCCTCCCCAGGGGTGCCTAACCCTAAGTCCCCCCAGGGGTGCCTAAACCTAACCCTCCCGCCTCCACGGCTAACCACTAAATGTCCCTGCTTGCCTTCATTTGGGAAACATGCCTGTCGGGATTCTGTCGTCGGGCTAAAGATAGGCACCTGGATTTAAATGCCTGACTTTAGTCCCATGTCGGGATTTAGACAGCGGGATATTGACTGTATCCCTGTATGAGTACACTGGTATTCATCTATAAGAATCAATTCCAAAAAGTTAAATATTATTTCAGTTTCAGACTGCACCAAAATATTTCAGATTCAGACTGCACCAAAATATAGCTACCAAGTGGTTACACTTATGTTCTCACCGATTGACTGGAATTGATCTACTGTCTCTAGAATTCCATGTATATCCTCCTGCATGTCCTTAATTTCCCATCTCATTTGCTATAGTTTACACAGCAGAAACAGCTTAAATATATAAAAATAGTGCAGCTTGTATAGTGCATCCAATATGCCCTTTGTACTACTCTCATTTGTTTTGTGAATTACAGTATGTGAGCTAGCTATTTATCTTCAGCTAATGTCATTATCTGCATGTTTATCTTATACTATTCTTAGTTATGAACCTATGGTCTGTCTGTAGTAGTAACCTCCCACAAGTTATGTCTAAATAGAGGGATTTTTAAATGAAATTTCTACAGAAAAAAGTTGAAATAATTCATAGTTGTGAATACTAATTTAAGGACTGAGCTGTCAGCTAGTTTCTGTTTCCATTTTTACTTCCTTTGAAATCCAGCATTGAGTTACTCACATATACTTTGCAGATTTATTTGCTTGTATATCTCTGTTGCGCTTGCCTGGGCCCATAACCTGCTGCAGAGTATGCCTCTGTTCAAATATCAAGCATGCAGGGAAGTTTGTGGAATAAACTGGCTGCTTAAAAGTCTGATGGAGCAAGGGAGGCATTCCACACGATGGGAGAAGTGGCATTTTGTGGCCCCATAAGTCCTGATGTAGTATGACCACACCCTCAAAATAATGGTCCCTTCCCGCTCTTCATACTGGGGCCTGAAATTCTAATGACGGCCCGTTCACACATTCTCAAACAAGCATAGCGGGTGAGCTGGCATAGCAGAAGCGTTTGGACCCCCTGACCTGCAAGCCTCATAGCCATCGCACCACAGCAACAGCTATAGTTCTGTTGCTGAGAAAATGGGTTTCATTTCAATGAGGTTTCCCTGTATTATAAAGATACATTTTTTATAGGATTCTGTTGTCCCCAAAACCAAGGAAAGTGATGGAAAGGAAGCAGGCTGAAATATGTCACATTATTGCACTTGAAATGTATTTATAATTGAGTAATTATGCTTATTATTACTCTCAATAATGCATCCTCGAGGGGGAGCTGTTGATGAATAACATAATATGCAAGCACAAATTAAGCATGCAGATGATTCTATTCTAATATGCCAGCTTCAGCTACAGAAAAATCCATTGACTTATTAACATTGAGGAAAAGAACTGGACATGCTCGGCTGATCAGCTGCTAAGCAGAATGGCATTAAAAAGCAGAAAACTCTTTCAGTTGGTGCCTGGGCACAATTATTTCTCCTTATATCTGACGTCTTACAATTGTTTTCCTGATGTTCATCTATTTTCTGCCTGACAGCATTTCAGAAGGGCTCCTATATTTAAGATTTGTTCGCCTGCCATTTTTAGATAAACAATTTGAAGATCAAATTATCTGGAAGTTCTTTTCTTTGTTAGAACAATCTGTATTTATAGCTCTCACTGATGTGTAACATGCTTTACAGATGCTATTCTGAATGATGAACCTGCCAATATATTGGATTTCTTGTGGCTAATCAATGGCCATGGCTGTTGTACCCTTGGAAAGTGAAAACAAAATAACAACATGTGGATTCCTTAAAGGGGACCTAAATATAATGAAAATGTAATTAATAAAAATAAATTAATTCAGATTATAGCATTGTATGTTAATATATGGAATAATGTGTACCCCATTGGCAGTAATAAATATATTAGAAGTCTACAAGGTACAACATAGCAGATTATGAACTTTTCATGGAATTCCAAGATGTTTTCTATTGTCCATGTGTATTCTCGGGATGTTACAGATGTGTTTACAATACCTGTCTTCAGTGTCGGAGTGAGTCATGAATGGCCCACTGGGGAATGCAGTGGTAGGGGACCATGAAGGAGGAGTGTGGCCAGCCACCATGGAGGTGTGGGCAATCACCACAGAGGCTTGGCCAACCATTAGAGAGAACATACTGTAGCCTGCAGAGAACATGGATATTACAGTGCATGGCTTAGGCTAATATACTATGCACTGCAGTGATTACACCATAGTCCAAAGAATGCAGCATAATGTAAGATATGTATAATATGGGATATGGTCAGAATCTCAACGACTGGGATTCCGGCTTTCGGAATGGCGACACTGGAATCCCAACACTTATCGAAATTCAGGTATCCTGACTGCCGGGATCCTGAAGGTAAGTACTGGTGCTAGAGGGAGGGTTAGGGGTTAGGCACTAGGGGGAGGGTTAGGTTTAAGCTGCAGGGGGGAGGCTAGGTTTAGGCTGTGGGGAGGGAGGGTTAGGTTTAGGCACTAAGGGGAGGATAGGTTTAGACTGCGGGGAGAGAGTTTTAAGGGTTATGTTAGGCTTACTTACCTCTAGGTGTCGGGATAGTAACCTGAACGGGATGTCAGTGTCGGTAATTCTGATCGCCAGGATCTCGAGCCGTATAATATATGTAACTTATGTATAATAATGCAAATTATGCAGTATACCATATTAATGCACTCAACATATAATAGTGGATCCTGTGCACAACAGCCAGTGTCTTATATGGAATAATAACTGCATTAGGTCTAGGAAAGGCCAAACGCATGCCATTGTAAAAACAAAAAGGTTCAATTATCTAATTCAGGTAATAAAGTATACTGTAGTGACTGCGCTCCCTATCTGTCAACCCCTGCTGCCTTTTCCCAAATAAAGGGTGGGGTGGGTTCCTCTCCCTTCTACAGATAGCAATCAGAAAGAAGTGGAAAAAATGGCACTGGAGTATGGAAAGATGGTGTTCATATAAAACAAATATGTTTATTTCACAATGTTAAAATATACACTGCTGCTTCTATAAACAGTATAGCACTAATGTTACAGCTGTATAGATAAAAGCAACATAGTAACATCCCTATGGATAACATACGTTATGACGTTTGTAGCATATTAGCAAAAAACTCCTGATGCAGTAGAAGTTAATTTTAAGGTGGTGTTCGCAATGGTTCAAATAAATCTTAAGGTTCTAAATACATACTGCTATGGACACACTTTAAATGGCTCTTATCTGGCCGACCGTCATACACTTGGATGTAGAAGTTCTCCTTGGGGATGGGAGTCCAGTAGTAAATAATATCCTGAGTAGGATTCAATGTATGTCCAAAGATAAAAGTCAATGTGCAACTTACAGTGGCGTCCCGCTGAAAACAGACTTACCGGTAAGCCTTCCACTAGAAGTCAGCATCTTGCAGTAAGATTCCCCAGCCTTCTTTGCCTTGCTACTCCTCTCCGGTAGGTATTCCCCAGGTATCCTGGTCCAGTCGGGCTTCGATGGCCTCCGTGCTTCGGCGGGTCCGCGGCGCTCTGAGTGCAGGTAATATAGTGTGTCCTACACAATGCACAGTCTCCAACAGTGGTAACCTCTAGCTTTAATAAAGGTCCTCCTTCTCTGAGTCTTTGCGCCTGTCTGGTAGTGGCCCAGTGGCTGGCGCTGGCACTGACGGATATTAGGCAAGTTGGACAGTATTGTATCTAAAAAATTGCACAGTTCAGGCACTAGTCCCTGTAATGCGTTTCACCATATGATCGGGCTTCTTCAGAGAGCAATTATGTAAGTTATTGCCACCGGTATTACTTAAGTGTTAGTTACTTTTTAATTTTTTTTAATGACACTCTTAGGAGCTCGATCCAATTAGTAAGTGTCGCTGCGAACAAAAGTGTCTGAGTCTGGGGTGAGATCTGGCCGTGAGGGGGGTGAATTGCCATGCCAGAATTTTTATGCTGTTCCAACAGCAATTCCCCCCATTCGCACCTGATTGTCAGTTCGAAATATGCTATATAATGTTTTTCTTTTCCGTTATTTTTTTATTATTGAAGCACAAAAAGTAAACAAATACAGAAAAAGATGGCAAGCTTAGCATGTGCAAACAAACAGAAAATATACATACAGTACTATTGTCAGTGTGCTATATTTTAAATGTTATTTTTACACAAGAAAACATTAGATCTGTTAACCCAACTGCTAATTTTGTTTGGCAGGAGGGCAAAACAAACCAAGCGCCCATGTTCATCCATGTTACTAGAGGATGTAATAGGGTGCTCAGGCAGTGGGGCCCATCTGGGATTTTCCCTGTATCCCTGTGGGCCAGTCCAAACCTGCCTATCCCACATATAGGGTCTTTGCTACCTACTTTGTTTCTAAGCTTTAGGTCCACTCTCAAACATTTTATTTTGTGGAATGTTAGTTTTGGAAATGTTGGAACCAAATGTGTTATCTATATTGTTTGTAACTAGTGTCTGACTGGATTTGGTCATGTTTTATTTACAGCGAACTCATTCTGTCCAGCGTTGACCTGGAGGCCTCTGGTGTTTGGGAATGTCAAGTGAACACTTCTTATGGAAGCATTTCTAAGCAGATCGAGATTGTTGTTCTGGAAACTGGAGCACCTTATTGTCCCATGGAAAGAATTATCAATAATAGAGGAGAATATAGGTGACTATTCAGTGTGTATTCCGTATGTATGATATAGAGGATGGTTTTATCTCTGCTTTGCCTTCTGCCCTGGCTTTATCTGCTATGATTTTCTATGGCCGATAGCTTTATTTAATTTTGTTTGCCATCAGGCATTATCTACTATCTATGGTTTTATCAACAATGATTTGCTACTGGGTGTTGTTTGTTTACTATGCTTTGCTGTTACTCTTGACTTTACTTGCTGTGCTTTGCTATAATCCATGGTGTTATGTACTATAATTTGCTCTGGGGCATGGTTTATTCACTATGTCTTACCATCAAATATGAATTTATTGACTATGCTGTACTATGTGGAAAGACTTTTTTTTTTTCTTTTTTTTTTGCTATGGACAATTACTTTTTATTTTCTATGCTTTACTATAGGCAATGACTTTACTTATGCTGGATACACATCTGGCCGACCTATCTAGCAAAACACTTAACTATCAGCCACCCAATGTGTGTGCGCTGACATCACAACTAGACGGGCATTTAGATTTCCCTGCCCACTTGAGATGTCAATCACCCGCGGTTCCTGCAGCAGGTGTACGGACGGTCATCGGGATTGCCTGTACGCACAGCCAGATGTGCCAATATATGCAAGATATATCGGCATTGGCTGTGCTGCAGAGCAGATGCAATATGTCTGTGAACGACAAAATTCACAGACATACTGTCTGCGCACATCTGCCGATACACTACCGATATATCGCCTGTTCAATGAAAGGGGCTATATATATATTTGTAAGTGTGTACCCAGCTTTACTATGATTTGCTACAGGTCATGGCTACATTACAACACTTTGTTTTGCTAAGGGGTATGACTTGAGTTGCTATGGAGTACAACTCTGTACTATTTGCCATGGAGCATTAATTTATTTAGTATACAGTATATTGCTGTTGGTGATAGCTGTAATTAATGTGCTTTGCTATGGGGAATAGCTGGAGCCACTATGCTTTGCTGTGAGGAATAGCTATATCTACTATTATATTACTGTGGAGAATAGCTTTATTTACTTTTCTATTCTGTGGGGAATATCTTTATTTACTATGCTTTTCTTTGGGAATAGCGTTATTTACTATGTTTCTCTGTGGGGAATTATTAACTATGCTTTTCTGTGGAGAATAGCTTTATTTTCTATGCTTTTCTGTGGGGAATAGCTTTATTTACTATGCTTTTCTGTGGAGAATAGCTTTATTTACTATGCTTTTCTGTGGAGAATAGCTTTATTTACTATACTTTTCTGTGGGGAATAGCTTTATTTACTATGCTTTTCTGTGGAGAATAGCTTTATTTAGTTTGCTTTTCTGTGGAGAATAGCTTTATTTACTATGCTTTTCTGTGGGAATAGCTTTATTTACTATGCTTTTCTGTGGGGAATAGCTTTTATTACTATGCTTTTCTGTGGGGAATAGCTTTATTTACTATGCTTTTCTGTGGGGAATAGCAGTATTTACTATGCTTTTCTGTGGGGAATTATTTACTATGCTTTTCTGTGGGGAATAGCTTTATTTGCTATGCTTTTCTGTGGGGAATAGCATTATTTGCTATGCTTTTCTGTGGGGAATAGCATTATTTACTATGCTTTTCTGTGGGGAATAGCTTTTATTACTATGCTTTTCTGTGGGGAATAGCTTTATTTACTATGCTTTTCTGTGGGGAATAGCAGTATTTACTATGCTTTTCTGTGGGGAATTATTTACTATGCTTTTCTGTGGGGAATAGCTTTATTTGCTATGCTTTTCTGTGGGGAATAGCATTATTTGCTATGCTTTTCTGTGGGGAATAGCATTATTTACTATGCTTTTCTGTGGGTAATTCTTAACTAAGTGTAAGGGGAGGGTAATTAAAAATTACCAAGGTGGCGCTACTACGAGATGTGAAGTCCAAAATTGTAGTGAGCAACTGTATATAAAAGAGGATAGTCAGTCCTCACAAAGGTATGGTACAAAGAAATAGAAAAACAGCACTCTATAGTAACAGTCATATACATGAATCAAATATAAAGTGCGCATTTTAATCTTACAAATTCATATGCACAAATTATATATAAATATAAAAAATAGAAATTAAATGAAATATATATATATATATATATATAATATATAGAGCACAATAGCACTGAAACCAACATAGAGTAATAACCTTTTGATAAAGCTGTGATTGTGCACAGCGAAACGCATCAAGGACTGATTCACTCTCCTCTACTCATAACCCAATGGGAGCGCACTTTCAATTTGTTCACTGGTGGCTCAGCATCACCTTTACTACCAGCAGACCGGACCTGTGTTACAAGGAATTGTGCTACAGGAGATCACCAACATAACAAAAGACCGGACCTGTGTTATAGGGGACTATCAGATTTGCAAAAGTTCTGCTAGCATTGCTAAAAGGACCCCATATCTTGGACACTGGATCTGGTAATTATTACTCTATGGTTGTTTCAGTCATTTACCTAGCACCAAGAGACTGTTCCTCCCATATCATTGAAGGCCCCTATTAACCATAACATCTGGAGTACATTTATTATGTGCATTGAGTGATCCTTTACTTTTATCAATATTGTGCTATCTATATATTTCATTTTATTTATAATTTTTATTTTTTACATATAATATGTATTTTAGTACTGTGATTTTGTGCATTTGAATTTATGAGATTAAAATTTGTAGTTTACGGGCTCTATTTACTACAATCCGCATATTGAATGCAGATTGTAGTGTGATATTACCGACTGAGGGCTTGATTCAGAGCCGGACGCTATTTGCGCTCGCTCGTTCAGAAAAAGGGGCCGGCTATTTAAATTGAGCGCTCCGCTTTGCGGTCTGTTGACGCCTCTATGTCTGAGCGAGCGAACGAAACATGCGCTCGCTATTTTGTAAAGACGCCCCCTGGCCGCTCGCATCCTACGTCATATCTGCTATTTATTTGATTAATCGAGTACATCGAAAGGCGTCTGAACTGCTCGCAGTGCTTGTGGTTGGATTTTCCTACCGCAATCATGCGAACAGTTCAGGCTAAGAAACAATCAAGTGACGTGGTCGATGACGCTGCTTTGTTAATTATGCACACCCTTAAAACGCCCGTTTTGACCGTTTGGCACGCCTGCATTCGGATCTCCACTCCCCGTTTTCAAGCACTTCCCCTGTTACCACCCACAAACGCCTCATCCTGTCACTCAAATTAGCAGGCACTCGCTATTTTGCAAGCGCTCGATTTCCGACCTCAATGACTGGTTGGCGCATGCGCACTACAACCCATATGCATGCGCAGTTGTGTGAACATCGCTCGGAGCGAACGAGCGGCCGCTTACGAGCGGCTCTGTATCAGGCCCTGAATTCGCATTGTGAGCTCAGCCAATTTCACAGGTATGTAGTAAACATCCCTTGCAGGGACAGAGCTTGCGATTAAGCTCTGTCCCTGTGAATCCCCTCCGCACACTTATCACAGTATGTTCGCAAAAAATACAGTGTCAAGTGCCCATGCATGCGCTGACCGGCCGCCATTAAGCCCCACCCCGCCATTAAGCCCCACCCCCATGATCGCGATCTCCCCCCTCCGTTAATTAAACTTACCTCCGGTGATCGGGACTCCAGTGATGTCCTCCGTGACTCCAGTCAGCTGAACTCCCATCCTGCACTGGGACCCGGTCAGCTGACCAGGTCCCAGTGCAGGATAGGAGACCAGCTGACCAGAAGGAGGACATCACCGGACACCGAAGCCCTGATCTCTGGTCCCTGGACTATGGTAAGTTTTTTTTTTAATATATATTTTTTTTGCAGTGTATCAGCTTGTGGTCTGTTTAGACCACACAGCTGATCACTGGGGCCGGCTTCGGGCTCTGCTCTGCATGTTAGAGCAGAGTAGCAGTCCGGTAACGTGGGAAGACCCTGGATAACGCCACCTCCAGGTGGCGTTATTATGACAGAGCTTTCCCCAGTATTTTTTCACAATTTATTTTAATAACTTCCACACAGATCGCATTTCCCATTACAATTATGGGAAATGCAATCAGATTATTAAAATCAGTGATAATAAGGGCTTGGAGTAGAATTTACAAATTCTAATCCAATTGCCCTTTAGTAACTTTAGGTGATACTAAAATAATGTGAAAAAGGTGTGAAAACACCCTTTTTTCACTTTATTTTAGTAAAAATAATGTTAATAAATAGAGCACTATATGTAATTCATGTATATGACTCTTACTATAGAGAGAAGAATTATTAACTATGCTTTTCTGTGGGGAATAGCTTTATTTACTATTCTGTTATTATGGGGAATTGCTTTATTTTCTATGCTTTTCTATTGGGAATTGTTTTATTTACAAAAATTTTCTATGAGGAATTGTTTTATTTACTGTACTTTTCTGTGGGGAATTTATAAAGTTTTTTTCTGTGGGGAATTGCTTTATCTACAGTACTATGCTTGTCTGTGGGGAATAGCTGTATTTACTAAGCCTCTGCTGTGTGGATTTGCTGCATTTACTATGCTTTTGCTGTGGGGAATAGCTTTATTTACTATGTCTGTGGGGAATAGCTTTATTTACTATGTTTTGCTGTGGCGAATAACGTTATTTATTATGTTTTGCTGTGCAGTATGACCTTATGCTTTGCTTCAGAGCATTGTTGTTTTTTAAATTGTGTTTTGCAATGGGCCCTGGCTCCAATTATGACTGTTCCTTATGGGGCAGTGCTTTATGTAATGTAGCATGTTTTGCGCATGGGCATGGCTTTATATTAGGGGTGTGCACCGGCCACTTTTCGTGTTTTGTGTTTTGGTTTTGGATCTGGATCTTACTTCGTGTTTTGGCTCTGGATTGGTTTTGCCAAAACCACCCTTCCGTGTTTTGGGTTCTGGGTTTTGTGTTTTGGATCTGTATTTTTTTTTAAAAAAAGCATAAAAACAGCTAAAATCACAGAATTTGTAGGTTTTTCTGCTCCTATGCTATTATTAACCTCAATAACCTTCATTTCCACTCATTTCCAGTCTATTCTGAACACCTCACACCTCACAATAGTGTTTTTATGTCCAAAAGGTTGCACCGAGGTAGCTGGATGACTATGCTAAGAGATACGAGTGGGCGGCACAAACACGTGGTCCATCTAGGAGTGACACTGCAGTGGCAGACAGGATGGCAGTTAGAAAAACTAGGCCCCAAACTGTACATAATGCAAAGAAAAAAAAGAGGTGCAAGATGGAATTGTCCTTGGGCCCTCCCACCCACCCTTATGTTGTATAAACAGGACATGCACACTTTAACAAACCAATCATTTCAGCGCCAGGGTCTGCCACACAACTGTGGCTGAAATGATTGGTTCGTTTGGGCCCCCACAAAACAAGCTGGCAATTAATCTGTCCCTGTACAAACTGGCTCTACGGAGGCAAGATGTCATCCTCATCCTCCTCATCCACCGATTCCTCACCCTCTTCAGTGTGTACATCCTCATCCTCACAAAGTATTAACTCGTCCCCACTTGAATCCACCACCACAGGTCCCTCTGTACCTTCTGGAGGCTGGTCTCCCTGGAAGAGCTGATAATTCATTTTGATGAACATCATCTTCTCCACATTCTGTGGAAGCAACCTCCTACGCCTTTCGCTGACAAGGTTCCCGGCTGCACTAAACACTCTTTCGGAGTACACACTGGAGGGGGGGCAACTCAGGTAAAATAGAGCCAGCTTGTACAGGGGCCTCCAAATTGCCTCTTTTTCCTGCCAGTACAGGTATGGACTGTCTGACATGCCTACTTGGATGCTGTCACCGATGTAATCCTCCACCATTCTGTCAATGGTGACAGTATCATATGCAGTGACAGTAGACATGTCAGAAATTGTTGCCAGGTCCTTCAGTCCGGACCAGATGTCCAAACTTGGTCCTGCCTGCCCTGCATCACCGCCAGCGGGTTGCTTAGGATACCTAAGTTTTTTCCTGGCAGCCCCAGTTGCGGGAGAAAATGAAGAAGGAGCCGTTGACGTGTCACGTTCCGCTTCAGCTGACAGTGTGTTCACCAGCAGGTCTTTGCACCTCTGCAGGCTTGTGTCGGCCGGAAAGAGAGACACCACATAGGCTTTAAACCTAGGATCAAGCACGGTGGCCAAAATGTAGTGGTCTGATTTCAACAGATTGACCACCCTGGAATCCTGGCAAAGCGAATGAAGGGCTTCATCCACAAGTCCCACATGCCGAGCGGAATCGCTCCGTCTTAGCTCCTCCTTCACTTTCTCCAGCTGCTTCTGCAAAAGCCTGATGAGGGGAATGACCTGACTCAAGCTGGCTGTGTCTGAACTGACTTCACGTGTGGCAAGTTCGAAGGGCTGGAGAACCTTGCACAACACGGAAATCATTCTCCACTGCGCTTGAGTCAGGTGCATACCCCCTCCTTTGCCTATGTCATAGGTGGATGTATAGGCTTGTATGGCCTTTTGCTGCTCCTCCATCCTCTGAAGCATATAGAGGGTTGAGTTCCACCGCGTCACAACCTCTTGCTTCAGGTGATGGCGGGGCAGGTTCAAGAGTGTTTGCTGGTGCTCCAGTCTTCGGCACGCAGTCGCTGAATGGCGAAAGTGGCCAGAAATTTTTCGGGCCACCCAAAGCGTCTCCTGCACGCCCCTGTCGCTTTTCAGAAAATTCTGCACCACCAAGTTTATTGTGTGAGCAAAACATGGGACGTGCTGGAATTTGCCCAGATGTAATGCCCGCACAATATTGGTGGCGTTGTCAGATATCACAAATCCCCAGGAGAGTCTAAGTGGGGTAAGCCACTGGGCGATGATTTCCCTCAGTTTCTCTAAGAGGTTGTCGGCGGTGTGCCTCTTACTGAAACCGGTGATACACAGCGTAGCCTGCCTTGTAACGAGCTGGCGTTTCTGAGATGCTGCTACTGGTGACGCTGCTGCTGTTGCTGCGTAAGGTGATACATCTACCCAGTGGGCTGTCACAGTCATATAGTCCTTAGTCTGCCCTGTTCCACTTGTCCACATGTCCGTGGTTAAGTGGACATTGTGTACAACGGCATTTTTCAGGACACTGAGGACACTTTTTCTGACGTTTCTGTACAGTCTCGGTATCGCCTGCCTAGTGAAGTGGAATCTAGACGGGATTTGGAACCGGGGACACACTACCTCCATCAATTGTCTAAATCCCACTGCACTAATGGCGGATACCGGACGCACGTCTAACACCAACATAGCAGTCAAGGCCTCAGTTATACGTTTTGCTTCAGGATGACTGCTGTCGTACTTCATCCTCCTCGCTAAGGACTGTTGGAGGGTCAATTGTTTAGTAAAAGTAGTGGTGTTCCTACTTCCTCTCTGGGATGATGAATGACTCCCAGCAGCAGCAACAGCAGCAGCGGCAGCAGTAGGCGTAGCAATGCAGGATCCTCCGGAGGAATCCCGGATAGGAGAGTCAGTCATGCCAGTGACATGGCCTGCAGGACTACTTCCGATCCTGACTAAGGAGGAAATTGACGAGGAGGGAGTTGACGGTGTGGTTTGCAGGCGCTTGGATACAACAGGACAACGGGATTTAGGTGTCCCTGGACTGCTTACGGTCTTAGCCAAAGTTTCTGAACTTGACAGTAACTTTTTATGAACGCGCTGCAGGTGCCGTATAAGGGAGGATGTTCCTAGGTGGTTGACGTCCCTACCCCTACTTATTTCACCTTTACATATGGTACATATGGCAAGACAGTTGTTGTCCGGATTTGGATAGAAATATTGCCAGACCAAAGAGGTGGAATGTTTGGTCTTCTGCCCAGGCATGACCGTGATGGGCTTTTTCATCCCACGGACAACAACTGTCTCCCCCGGAGCCTGATTTAAACAAACCACATCACCATCAGAATCCTCCTCGCCAACTTCCTCCTCAGCGCCAGCTACACCAGTATCCTCATCCTGTTGTACTTCAACAGTGACATCTTCAATTTGCATATCAGCAAGTGGACTGTGGGTGCTCCTTTCAGCACTTGCAGGGGGCGTGCAAATGGTGGAAAGAGCCACCTCTTCCCGTCCAGTGCTGGGAAGGTCAGGCATCGCAACCACCACCACACTTGGACTCTCCTTGGGGATTTGTGATATCTTCTTAGAAAGCACAGTTCTTGGCTGTGTTTTTGCCAGCTTAACTCTTTTGATTTTTTTAGTGGGAGGAGGGCTTCCATCGTCATGTGAAGCTGAACCACTAGTCATGAACATACTAGGGATCGACCTTAGCCATTCCTTGCCACTCCGTGTCGTAAATGGCATATTGGCAAGTTTACGTTTCTCTTCAGCTGATTTAAATGTCTTTTTCAAGGTCATTTTCCTGAACTTTGCCATTTGGGATTGTATGTGCCCTCTACTATGACATTGGGCATCGGCCTTGGCAGACGACGTTGATGGCATGTTATCGTCTATGTCATGACTAGTGGCAGCAGCTTCAGCACTAGGAGGAAGTGGTTCTTGATCTTTCTCTATTTTATTTTTATCGGAGAAAGTTTGGTCCTCCATTTATGTTATATCGATTTGATATATACGTGCGGCTAAACACAGAAAATAATTTTTTTTTTGGTTTGGACTGGAGTGTACTTTCGGGGGTTACAGCACCCTTAACGGTCAAGCCAGCTGGCCCTTTACTTATGACACAGGCGCACGCTTGGCACTACTTTGTTGATGCACGTGCGGCTACTGCGCACACAATTCACAAACACAGAAAATAATTTTTTTTTGGTTTGGATTGGAGTGTACTTTCGGGGGTTACAGCACCCTTTAACGGTCAAGCCAGCCGGCCCTTTACTTATGACACAGGCGCACGCTTGGCACTACTTTGTTGATGCATGTGCGGCTACTGCGCACACAATTCACAAACACAGAAAATAATTTTTTTTTTGGTTTGGACTGGAGTGTACTTTGGGGGTTACAGCACCCTTTAACGGTCAAGCCAGCCGGCCCTTTACTTATGACACAGGCGCACGCTTGGCACTACTTTGTTGATGCACGTGCGGCTACTGCGCACACAATTCACAAACACAGAAAATTATTTTTTTTTGGTTTGGACTGGAGTGTACTTTCGGGGGTTACAGCACCCTTTAACGGTCAAGCCAGCCGGCCCTTTACTTATGACACAGGCGCACGCTTGGCACTACTTTGTTGATGCACGTGCGGCTACTGCGCACACAATTCACAAACACAGAAAATAATTTTTTTTTTGGTTTGGACTGGAGTGTACTTTCGGGGGTTACAGCACCCTTAACGGTCATGACAGCCGGCCCTTTACTTATGACACAGGCGCACGCTTGGCACTACTTTGTTGATGCACGTGCGGCTACTGCGCACACAATTCACAAACACAGAAAATAATTATTTTTTTGGTTTGGACTGGAGTGTACTTTCGGGGGTTACAGCACCCTTAACGGTCAAGCCAGCCGGCCCTTTACTTATGACACAGGTGCACGCTTGGCATTACTTTGTTGATGCACGTGCGGCTACTGCGCACACAATTCACAAACACAGAAAATAATTTTTTTTTGGTTTGGATTGGAGTGTACTTTCGGGGGTTACAGCACCCTTTAACGGTCAAGCCAGCCGGCCCTTTACTTATGACACAGGCGCACGCTTGGCACTACTTTGTTGATGCACGTGCGGCTACTGCGCACACAATTCACAAACACAGAAAATAATTTTTTTTTTGGTTTGGACTGGAGTGTACTTTGGGGGTTACAGCACCCTTTAACGGTCAAGCCAGCTGGCCCTTTACTTATGACACAGGCGCACGCTTGGCACTACTTTGATGATGCACGTGCGGCTACTGCGCACACAATTCACAAACACAGAAAATAATTTTTTTTTGGTTTGGACTGGAGTATACTTTCGTTGGTTACAGCACCCTTTAACGGTCAAGCCAGCCGGCCCTTTACTTATGACACAGGCGCACGCTTGGCACTACTTTGTTGATGCACGTGCGGCTACTGCGCACACAATTCACAAACACAGAAAATAATTTTTTTTTTGGTTTGGACTGGAGTGTACTTTGGGGGTTACAGCACCCTTTAACGGTCAAGCCAGCCGGCCCTTTACTTATGACACAGGCGCACGCTTGGCACTACTTTGTTGATGCACGTGCGGCTACTGCGCACACAATTCACAAACACAGAAAATTATTTTTTTTTTGGTTTGGACTGGAGTGTACTTTCGGGGGTTACAGCACCCTTAACGGTCAAGCCAGCTGGCCCTTTACTTATGACACAGGCGCACGCTTGGCACTACTTTGTTGATGCACGTGCGGCTACTGCGCACACAATTCACAAACACAGAAAATTATTTTTTTTTGGTTTGGACTGGAGTGTACTTTCGGGGGTTACAGCACCCTTTAACGGTCATGCCAGCCGGCCCTTTACTTATGACACAGGCGCACGCTTGGCACTACTTTGTTGATGCACGTGCGGCTACTGCGCACACAATTCACAAACACAGAAAATAATTTTTTTTTTGGTTTGGACTGGAGTGTACTTTCGGGGGTTACAGCTCCCTTAACGGTCATGACAGCCGGACTTTACTTATGACACAGGCGCACGCTTGGCACTACTTTGATGATGCACGTGCGGCTACTGCGCACACAATTCACAAACACAGAAAATAATTTTTTTTTGGTTTGGACTGGAGTGTACTTTCGTTGGTTACAGCACCCTTTAACGGTCAAGCCAGCCGGCCCTTTACTTATGACACAGGCGCACGCTTGGCACTACTTTGTTGATGCACGTGCGGCTACTGCGCACACAATTCACAAACACAGAAAATAATTTTTTTTTGGTTTGGACTGGAGTGTACTTTCGGGGGTTACAGCACCCTTTAACGGTCAAGCCAGCCGGCCCTTTACTTATGACACAGGCGCACGCTTGGCACTACTTTGTTGATGCACGTGCGGCTACTGCGCACACAATTCACAAACACAGAAAATAATTTTTTTTTTGGTTTGGACTGGAGTGTACTTTGGGGGTTACAGCACCCTTTAACGGTCAAGCCAGCCGGCCCTTTACTTATGACACAGGCGCACGCTTGGCACTACTTTGTTGATGCACGTGTGGCTACTGCGCACACAATTCACAAACACAGAAAATAATTTTTTTTTTGGTTTGGACTGGAGTGTACTTTCGGGGGTTACAGCACCCTTAACGGTCAAGCCAGCTGGCCCTTTACTTATGACACAGGCGCACGCTTGGCACTACTTTGTTGATGCACGTGCGGCTACTGCGCACACAATTCACAAACACAGAAAATAATTATTTTTTTGGTTTGGACTGGAGTGTACTTTCGGGGGTTACAGCACCCTTAACGGTCAAGCCAGCCGGCCCTTTACTTATGACACAGGCGCACGCTTGGCACTACTTTGTTGATGCACGTGCGGCTACTGCGCACACAATTCACAAACACAGAAAATAAATTTTTTTTTTGGTCTGGACTGGAGTGTACTTTCGGGGGTTACAGCACCCTTTAACGGTCAAGCCAGCCGGCCCTTTACTTATGACACAGGCGCACGCTTGGCACTACTATATTGATGCACGTGCGGCTACTGCGCACACAATTCACAAACACATAAAATATATTATTTTTTTATCACTTGGGGGGAGCACCCCTGATGGACAGAGCACCCCCTGGACAACACTACAGCACCCCTTTAGGACTGGGACACTGCACAGGACTTTGGAGTGGACACAGCCCCTATGGAGAACTGACTGCACAACACAGTCCAGCCAGCCCCTTTGGACTTTGAAGTAGTGGACACAGCCCCTATTAACAACAGCAGCACAGCACAACACAGCCAGCCCCTATGGACTTTGAAGTAGTGGACAACAGCAGCACTACACTACACTACACTACACAGCCCTAACTCCCACCCTCCCTCTTCACTGTCCACAGCCGAGTGAGAAAATGGCGCCGACGCGGGTACCTTATATAGGATCCAAAACCTGCGAGACTCGGAAGGCGGGATGATGACGTTTTGCCTCGATTTCAGATCCAAGTCAGGCGGGAAAAGTCGAGCCTGATTCGGATCGGACTCGGATCGCGGGGGCTCGGGGGGGTTCGGATTTCAGAAATCCGAACCCGCTCACCCCTACTTTGAAGTAGTGGACACAGCCCCTATGGACAACAGCAGCACAGCGCAGCACAGCACAGCACAGCACAGCACAACACTACACTGCACTACACTACATTACACTACACAGCCCAGCCAGCCCTAACTCCCACCCTCCCTCTTCACTGTCCACAGCCGAGTGAGAAAATGGCGCCGACGCGGATACCTTATATAGGATCCAAAACCCACGAGACCCGGAAGGCGGGATGATGACGTTTTGCCTCGATTTCAGATCCGAGTCAGGCGGGAAAAGTCGAGCCTGACTCGGATCGGCCTATGATCGGGGGGGCTCGGGGGGGTTTTAATTTTCAGAAATCCGATCCCGCTCACCCCTACTTTATATATACTATGCTTTCATATAGAGGGACAACTTTATATATCATGCTTAAAGGGGCAGTGCTTTATGTACTTTAGCAAGCTTTGCATAGAGGAATAGCTTTTTATACTATGCTTCGATATGTAGGGACAATTTTATATATTGTGCTTTATGTGGCAGTGCTTTATGTACTGTAGCAAGCTTTCAGTAGGGGCATCACGCTATATACTATGCTTTCATATGGAGAGACAATTTAATAATATATTGTGCTTTATGGGGCAGTGCTTTATGTACTGTACAAGTTATTACATTTCATTATGTGATGTTATCCCAATCCATCCAGTGGAAATGCCCAGAACAGGCTCCCTGGCTCCCTGTTTTTCAAAGTTCTGTCCGGCGCTTTATGTACTATAGCAAGCTTTGCATAGAGGAATAGCTTTTTATACTATGATTCAATATGTAGGGACAATTTTATATATTGTGCTTTATGTTTCAGTGCTTTATGTACTGTAGCAAGCTTTCAGTAGGGGCATCACTCTATATACTATGCTTTCATATGGAGAGACAACTTAATAATATATTGTGCTTTATGTACTGTAGCAAGCTTTGCATAGAGGAATAGCTTTTTATACTATGCTTCCATATGTAGGAACAATTTTATATATTGTGCTTTATGGGGCAGTACTTTATGTACTGATGTAGGTTTTGTGTAGGGCATCACTTTATATACTATGTTTTCATATGGAGAGACCACTTTATTATATATTGTGCTTTATAGGGTAGTGCTGTACTTACTAATAGCTGAAGTACCTAGCATTGTCCGGGTTTAAATCTTCAAGTTATTACATTTCATTATGTGATGTTGTCCAAATCCATCCAGTGGAAATGCCCAGAACAGGCTCCCTGGGTCAAAGTTCTGTCCGGCGCTTTATGTACTATAGCAAGCTTTGCATAGAGGAATAGCTTTATAAACTATGCTTCCATATGTAGGGACAATTTTATATATTGTGCTTTATGTGGCAGTGCTTTATGTACTGTAGCAAGTTTTCTGTAAGGGCATCACTCTATATACTATGCTTTCATATGGAGAGACAACTTAATAACATATTGTGCTTTATGGGGCAGTGCTTTATGTACTGTAGCAAGCTTTGCATAGAGGAATAGATTTTTATACTATGCTTCCATATGTAGGGACAATTTTATATATTGTGCTTTATGTACTGTAGCAAGCTTTGCGTAGCAGAATAGCTTTTTACACTTTGCTTCCATATGTAGGGATTTTTTTATATATTGTGCCTTATGGGGCAGTGCTTTATGTACTGTAGCAAGCTTTGGTTAGAGGAATAGATTTTTATACTATGCTTCCATATGTAGGGACAATTTTATATATTGTGCTTTATATACTGTATATAGGGATAAGAGAAAGAAAACTCTTTGTTGGGGGCACTCAAGATATAGGTGAAAGATTAAGATTTAACTTTTAATAGTTATAATTCTAAAATATAAGGTTGACATACAACAGACATATAATATATATAGATACTGACAAAAATTTACCAGTAAAGGAAACTATGAGAGATATATACTCATAGAGTTAGCTATTCTGGATGATGGCGAATATTCATAAATAATGGTCAATCTGTTCATAATAGTACTTCAGATGTACGTTAATGAATGTATTAAAATACAACTATAAATCAGTATAGGTTAGAAAAAAACCTCCAGAACAATGACTGGCACAATAGTATAGAAAAATACAAGCTTAAAATGCCTTTCCTGCTCAGAGGATCCCTCAGTGCATTCACTTAGAACAATATAGTTTATATAAATACGTCATATCCTGGTGCCTGTTGGGAAAGACATCAGGTAGAGTAGCACATATTGATATTCCAAAATAAGTAAACAGGTAGTGACATATTGAAAAATATAGGTCCCACTTCATAGGATAAAGGGGTAACAGCAAATTGTCACCTATGGAATATGAATGGGTTAGATATTACAATGTCAAAATTTGATTACAAGCAGTAATAACTGAAAGCGAAAATCGGTAGTAGTACCGTATCAAAAAGTATCGTGAATTATAAAGGAGAGGTGCCCAGAACCTGGCTCCCCCACTTCTGCTGTCACCATGTCTTGTGTCAAACAGAGGACATGGGATGAGAGAGTGGGGTTGGCAGCTGGTAGGAAGGAAGGGGTATGAGCACTTCTGCTGTCAGTGTGCGCAAACCCTGGCTATCCTGATATCAAAGACATTGCAGGACAGGCGGGGCCGGTCGGCTGATGAGAGAGTGCGAAAGAGATACAAGATACAGTATATGAGATAATACACTGCAGTTAAATCACAAAACATAAAGATTTGGATTAATATTCAAACCGATAATTGATTCCTGATATATATCAGTTTGACAATACAAAAATTAAGACTTGTTGTGGATAGAATATATATCTGCTAAGCGCATATTAGGCATATACTGGAACATATGCTGGAAAGTGGTATACCAGAGTGAATAGTCTCACTGTCCCCAGCATTATGCAAGCACCAGAAGGGCTGAGTGTATCAATGTCTCTGCTCACTGTAATATCTGACTGAGGTCTTATTCCTAATGATGAGGGGACTATATGATACAAAAGTACTGAGCGGTTATAATGTGATCACCGCACAGCTCCGTAGAATGTCTGTATGTGCGGGAATCCAAATGACTCGTGCAGTAGCACGGCGTGCAGATCAAGGCGGCTTGTATGGAGGTGTGGCCGTGGAGGACGGGCAGTCACTACTGCCGTCCTGTGATCGGGCGGCGGTGAGGTGCAAGGGAACTCCCGTATGCGCGTCAGACGGGAGGGTGCCCTGCCTTCCGGATCACGTGACCGTGGTGATGACATACGTTTCGCCTGCTGAGAGGCTTGTTCACATCCATATATTGTGCTCTATGGGGCAGTGCTTTATGTACTGTAGCAAGCTTTAGGTAGAGGAATAGCTTTTTATACTATGCTTCCATATGTAGGGACTATTTTATATATTGTGCTGTATATACTGTAGCAAGCGTTGCGTAGCAGAATAGCTTTTTACACTATGCTTCCATATGTAGGGACAAATTTATATATTGTGCTTTTTATACTGTAGCAAGCTTTGCGTAGAGGAATAGTTTTTTAACTCTGTTTCCATATGTAGGGACAATGTTATATATTGTGCTTTATGGGGCAGTACTTTATGTACTGTTGTAGGTTTTGTGTAGGGGCATCACTTTGTATACTATGCTTTCATATGGAGAGACAACTTTATTATATATTGTGCTTTATAGGGTAGTGCTGTATTTACTAATAGCTGAAGTACCTAGCGTTGTCCGGGTTTAAATCTTCAAGTTATTACATTTCATTATGTGATGTTGTCCAAATCCATCCAACGGAAATGCCCAAAACAGGCTCCCTGGGTCAAAGTTCTGCCCAGCGCACTCCGCCATGAGGTCCAACTGGGACCCCAACCACTCCATTAGGCATCCCAGACCAATTTCCACCCCTCTGTGAAATTGTCATCCAAATTCATCCAGTGGAAGGCCCAGAACAGGCTTCCCAGGTCAAAGTTCTGCCCAGCGTACACCAACTGGAAGTCCGTCCGGGACCTCAACCCCCTAGTATGTCTTCTGGGATACAATGTTACCACTCTGTGAAGTTTTCGTCCAAATCCATCCAGTGCAAGGCTCAGAACAGACGCCCCATGGTAAAGTTCTGCCCAGCGTACACCAAACGGGAGGACTGACCCCAGACTTTTCGCCTGCTGGACTTTTCGCCTCCTTCGCCTGTTTTCCAGGCGGAAAAGTATAGAGTGTGTGCCCGCTATTTCCCATATTCAGTTCCAGAGTAGGCGAAAACGGGAACAGGCGGAACTTGGATCCTCGAAAAAATACGTGAATTTTCGGGAAATAATTGTAGGACCCCCCCTAAAGATGTTCAGACCTTGGGGATCACTATGGGTACCCCCGTTTTTGTCTGCAGAAGAAAGCCGGGTTTTTAAATAGCCGTGGAAGGTGTTTTTTTTCCCGACATTGAAGAAGTGATGCAGAATAGCACTTTTTTTTTCATTTTAAAAAGTGGTCCCATCAAATTTGGGATACTTGAAAACGGGTACTAGCATATTTTTAAGTCCCTAAACTAATTTTTTTTTTAATTCTGCAAAAATGCACCTACCGCTAATAGCCTATTCTAGAAAACACCTGCCGCATACTTGCAGAACACCCCTGAACCTATTTCGCTATATTTAAACACTGTTCCCCCTTTTTTGTTTTCACCCAAAAAATTTTAACACCATTTTTCAGGGGGTCCTGAGGGTATTTTTTTTATTTTTTTTACACAGTTTATCCTAAGGGGACTTAATAAAGGCTGCAGGCTATTTATTTTTACCCTACACCCCTAAACCTCAATTCTGCACTTTTTTTTCGCCTGCTAAAGGCAGGAGAAAATTTTCGCCGTTTTTTTACATTTACTTTTTGCATCGGCAAAAGTCAATGTAATTGAATATGGGATATTTGAAATAGACGAAAATTACGTTATCGGCGATAAATTATCGCCGATTCTGACATTTCGCCTCAAGTTGAATAATCACTTATATCTTAAAGATTTGTCCTGAAAATGTTCCTGATTTTCAGTATTGACTGCACTTCAGAGTTGCCTACCTTTGTAAATCTCTTCCCGGGAGAAGCCCGGGTAAGAGAAGCAGGAGGGGGATGATGGGGGCGGGGCCTGATGAGTTGCATCATTAAGCCCCACCCCCTCATTGGGAAATTGCCGCGATTGGCTAGAATTTGCATAGGGGGCAGGGCCAAATTTCGTGATCCCTGTAGAATCACGTTTTAAGCCCCGCCCCCTACACGGAGACCCGCGATCGCCGCGGGTATTCTCCTGATTCTGCCCACTTCACTAGGAAGTGGGCAGAATACGGGAGAAATGCCTACCCTTCCGGGGGTGCGGGGGGTTACCCGAAAAATCGGGAGCCTCCCGCGAAAACCGGGAGGGTAGGCATGTATGCTGCACCTGCCCCAATAGAAAGTGTCATTAGATAATATTACCTAACTCTGCTACCTATAAATGTGAAGTTTCTGCAAAACAGTTCTTTTTAAAAAAACACACATTGCTTTTTGTTGGTATTCATTAGATTCAGAAATGATTTAATCTAGCTTCAAATTAATGCCAAGAGCTATTTGTCATTGGATATAAATCAAAAAAGATGTTGTCAAACTTATCGATCATCTTTCCAAAAGTTAAAGATGATGTATTTTAAAGTATACATCACAAGTCTGTGCTGAGTATGTGGATTATTTTGTGCTTGAAAGTGAATGCAGTGTAAATGGCTGGAAGCTGTTAAACCCTTTAAATATATTATTTGTGCAATACATTGTTTTTAAGGTATTCTCACATTGATGCATCTACAGACCAGACTTGTAATCTCTTATGCAAGAGGTCTCTTTTTATTATCTCATGTCAAATACATAGACATTAAGACAGTGGGTACTAGTGTAAAGCTGCAAAGAGACGCTCCTGTTGCTTCCATTTCAACAGTAGAGATTTAGGGGTAAATTTAAGATTTGAGATAGGTCGAGATGACCATCTCGGGTGATTTATGAATTTTTGTCCTGCTTGCAAATTTACTACAGGCAAAAGTCGGGGGAGTTAGAGAGAGATTTCTCTCATCTCACACGTAAAATTCGGGTGAGATAGCAATCTCGAATGAAATCACCATCGGGCCAAATCGGAAGTACTTTTCACCTGAAACATACATCTCTCAAGTTTACCAAGAATCGGGATGACAAGCTCGGGTGAGATAGGAGCAAACTCTGTCAAAATGACTTTTCAATCTCTCAACCCCCTGAGCTGCGATATGGTCAGAAACATACACAAATCATTGTGATTTGAGTATGTTTATTTATGTAAATGGTTAAAATAGGGTTAATTTTACCCAAAAAAATTGCATGAGGTACCCCCTGGACTAACCAGCCCTGGACTTGCCAGCCAGTCCTGGTTCTTAAAATTACATGGAAAAAAAGTAAATATAGGGACCAAAAAAATGGCGTGAGGTTACCCCTATATTTAAACCCAGCTCCGGACCCTTTCTAGGGGGGGACTGATGCCACAGCCAGGGGTTCCCTTTCATTGGGCCCCCCAGTCGCAGGATCAGCCCTGACTGCTCTCCAGGGCACCCCTAGCCTAGGCTGATAGCCCGGGGCTATCCCCACCACCCATGGGTTGGTGGGGATAGTGTTTGTAGTGGCGGGTTGATAGTGTTTGTAGTGTTAAAAATAGAATTATCAACATTGTATTTACAGTGGAACTACTGGTCCCAGCAAGCCTCCCCAGCATGGAAAACCACAAGTACCAGCATGCGGGGCATTAAGGGCCCGCTGGTACGTGTAATTCACCTGTAAATAAATGTGTAAAAAAACACAAGACACACACACCATGAAAATAAAGATTTACTACATCCATACACACTCACACATACTCACCAGCAGCCAGATGTTCACGTCCCCTTCTCAACGTAAAGTATCCAATGGAAGTAACTGTAAAAAAAAGATCCAATACTCACCTTTTGCCCCACGATGCAGTAATCCAAATAGGGCCCCGGACACACTGTATCAACACGCTATAGCATGTTGATCAGGGCCGGCCCTAGCCCAAATTTTTTGGTAAGCGAGTATATTTTTTGGCGCCCCCCTATACAATGCCCCTTTTACAGTGCCCCCGGTAGTGGTCCCCCCTGTACAGTGCCCCTTGTGCCCCCAGTAGTAAGCCCCTTATATAGTGCTCCCAGTAGTAGTCCCCCTATACAGTGCCCCCAGTAGTGGTACCCCCTATGCAGTGCCCCTTACATAGTGCCCCCAGTAGTGGTCCCCCCTGTGCAGTGCCCTTTGTGCCCCCAGTAGTAAGCCCCTTATATAGTGCCCCCAGTAGTAGTCCTCCTATACAGTGCCCCCAGTAGTGGTACCCCTATGCAGTGCCCCTTATATAGTGCCCCCAGTAGTGGTCCCCCCTGTGCAGTGCCCCTTGTGCCCCCAGTAGTAAGCCCCTTATATAGTGCACTCAGTAGTAGTCCCCCCATGCAGTGCCCCCAATAGTGGTACCCTTTATGCAGTTCCCTTTAAACAGTGGCCCCAGTTGTAGTTCCCCCCCTATGCGGTACCCACAGTATTGCCCTTTATATAGTGCTGCCAGTAGTGGTCCCCCCCTTGTAGTGCCCCCAGTAGTAGTCCCCCCTCTTGTAGTGCCCCTAGTAGTAGTCCCCCCTTGTAGTAGTCCCCCCAGTGGAGGTTCCCCCTATGCAGTGCCCCCAGTAGTAGCCCCCCTTGTAGTTCCCCCAATAGTAGCCCCCCCTTGTAGTGCCCCCACTAGTAATCCCTCTTGTATTGCCCCCAGTAGTAGCCCCCCCTTGTAGTTCCCCCAGTAGTAATCCCCCCTTGTGTTGCCCCCAGTAGTAGCCCCCCTTGTAGTGCCCCCAGGAGTCATCCCCCCTTGTAGTGACCCAGTAGTAATCCCCCCTCGTATTGCCCCCAGTAGTAGCCTCCCCTTGTAGTTCCCCCAGTAGTAATCCCCCCTTGTATTGCCCCCAGTAGTAGTCCCCCCCCGCAGTAGAGACACACTTAATAAAAATAAAAAAACACTTACCTGAAACCCTGCTCCTGCTCCTGGCCCCACCGCCGCTATCAGCTCCTCCGTCCGTCCTCCCGGGCCACTTTGCATTATGGAAGAGACGTCATGATGTCATGGCGTCTCTACCATTACCAACTGCGGGAGCCGGAAGATGCCCTGCTCCGGCAGTGGGAGCAGCAGCCGATGAGACTCTGTCTGACTCTCAGCAGCTGCTAAAGCAAACAGCGGCGCCGGCGTCTGTGTGTTTGTGCTGTGTAGCGCTGACCAAACTCCGTCCGGTCAGTGCTACACACGTGGTGCAGCTGTGTCACAGAGACACAGTCTGCCCGCGGCCCGCATGGTACGCAGCTGAGGCGCCCTACGCAGCTGCGTACCATGCGTAATGGGAGAACCGGCCCTGATGTTGATACAGTACGCTAATGACAGCTCAGGGTTTGATCTGTCATTAGTCCTGGGCCACGAGCCAACCAGTGTCGGCTTAATATTAGCAGCCGCTCATTGGCTCATTGGCTGGGACCCAATGTTAAGCCCACGTGGGTCCCAGCCAAAGAGCGGCCGCTAATGTTAAGGCACCGCTGATTGGCTCATGGCCTGGGACTAATGACAACTCAAATGATCTGTCATTAGGGTACTGTATCAACATGCTGTAGCGTGTTGATACAGTGTGTCCGGGGCCCTATTTGGATTACTGCGGAGAACATCATGGGACAAAAGGTGAGTATTGGATCTTTTTTTACAGGTACCTCCATTAGATAATTTACGTTGAGAAGGGGACCTGAAAATCTGGGAACAGGTGAGTATGTGTGAGTGTGTATGGATGTAATACATCTTTATTTCACTGTGTGTGTCTTGTGTTTTTTTACACATTTCTTTACAGGTGAACTACATGTACCAGTGGGCCCTTAATGCCCCGCATGCTTTTACTTGTGGTCCTCCAAATAACAGCATGCGGGGGAGGCTTGCTGGGACCTGTAGTTCCACTGTAAAGACAATGTTGATAATTCTATTTTTAACAATACATACACTATCAACCCGCCACCCACCACCCAGGGGTGGCGGTGATAGCCCCGGGCTATCAGCCTAGGCCAGAGGTGCCCTGTAGAAGGGGACCCCTTTATTGGAGGGGTCCTGAAATCCCCAGGGATCCCTGGCCTGGCTGACTAGCAGTCAGGACTGATGCTGCGGCTGGGGAGCCTTGTGAAAGGGCACCCCTGACTGTGGCATCAGTCCCCTGCTAGAAAGAGTTTGGAGTTGGTTTTAAATATAGGGGTAACCTCACGCCATTTTTTTTTCTCCCTATATTTAAAACCAGCTCTGTCCCTGTTGCCTGGTGCTGGTTCTTAAATTATAGTGGAACCCTACACATTTTTTTCCCTGTAATTTTAAGAACCAGGACTGGCTGGCAAGGCTGGGGTTGGTTAGTCTTTTGAGGGGGGACCTCAGATCATTTTTTTTTGTTAAAAGAAACATTTTTTACAGGTACAACACAAGCAGCTTACACATATCTCACTGATATGTGCAGGCTGCTCGCTAGGGAGAATTGTGCAGAACGAAATCACTGCAATCTCGGGTGAGATAACTCACTCGAGCTTGCTTTAAAATCAACCTACATCACCATCAACAAACTCGATTAGCCTCAAATCGCCTGTTGGTAACTTAGGGAGATAAAAAGAGATTAAATCACCCGAGTTCAGGCAAATTACACCGAGATGAATCACTTTGCAAATCGGGTTCTTAGATGGGTAAATAGTGCTCACTCATACTTGTGTAAGATATCGGGGTTGTGTCTTCTCATTTATGGGAATATTTATCACAATCCACATCTCAGATTCGGATGGGATGTGATAAATTCGGCCAAAATCGCAATGCGATATTTGATTACATTGCAAGGATGAATTAAATATTGCATGCAGGGACTGAGCTTACAGGAAAGCTCTGCCCCTGCGAATCCTCTCTGCACAGTTCTCAGTGTATTTTTTGCATGTGCCACCATTCACACTTGCCTACTTTTGAAAAACCATTTCAGGGAGATTGTGAAAGCTGCACCTGTGAGCTCAGCGTGAGAGGTGTGTCATAAAATGTACTTACATACAAATGTAAATGAGCCCCAAAGCAGTCAGTAAGATCTACTTGTTGATGAAAACACACTGATAATTTTTAGAAAATGCATGTAGCCATAGGGATCATTGTGTATTATAACCAATGCAGAGAAATGATACTAATGATCCCATTTGAATGTATATATCTCTGTTTTTTTTTTTTATATATATATATATATATATATATATATAACAGCTTCATAATGGGGGTAAGGTGCAATCAGGGAGATTACTAGACTCTTCAGGGAGACAGGGAGATTACTACTATTTCAGGGAGTCTCCCTGACAATAAGGGTGAGTTGGCAGGTATGCGCCATGTACTCTTACGACTGAAAAGGCGCAGCTGGGCTGTAACTCACATATGGAGACAAAGGACTTCATTCAGAGCCGGACGCTATTTGCGCTCGCTCGTTCAGAAAAAGGGGGTGGCTATTCAAATGAACCGTTCGCTCTTTGCGGTCTGTTCACGCCTCTAGGTCTGAACGAGCGAACAAAACATGCGGTCGTTTTTTGGAAAATTACGCCCCCTGGCCACTCGCATCCTACGTCATGTCCGCTATTTATTAGATTAATCGAGTACACCGACCAGCGTATGAACTGCTCGCTATTCTTGTGGTTGGTTTTTCCTACAGCAATCTTGCGAGCAGTTCTGACTATAAAATAACCCAGTGACGTGGTCAATGACGCTGCTGTATTAATTATGCACACCCATAAAACGCCCGTTTTGACCTTTAAGCACGCCTGCGTTCGGATCTCCACTCCCCGTTTTCAAACACCTTCCCCTGTTACCACCCACATACGCCTCCTCTTGTCACTCAAATTAGCAGGCATTCGCTATTTAGCGAACAAACGGTTTTTGGCCGCACTGACTGGTTCGCGCATGCGTATTACGATCCGTACGCATGCGCAGTTGTGCAAACATCGCTCGGAACGAACGAGCGGCCGAATCAGGCCCAAAGTTCAATGAGGGCACAATGAAATTGTGGGCTATAAAGAGTTGGATATATATATGTAAATATGCCTGTATCAATGTGTATCCTTTGCACATTGTAGAGGAAAGGTGAAAGGTTGCACTGCTAATGATGACTTATAAATGCCATATAGGGGACGAAAACACTGCAAGATGCGTACAAATTCAGTATAACTCCGGGGCTGATCCAGTGATGAACAAATTTGCAAATCCGTCCATCTCTGATGCAACTGCAGAAGGAAGCGTCAGACACATCCTTGCTGCATTTACAATCCCAGCACTGCGATTGATATCTCAGGCTGGGATCAGCACCGTAACCATTGTGACATATGGTCACAATAGCTGCTCCTTTGGTCAGGCTGCAAGAGCTGAAGCTTCCCGCAGCCTGACCGGGCGCTGGTCACAGAAGAGGCCAGAAATCTACAACCGCCAGTGCAGACCCTGGCCTCGTCCCTCCTAGAAAACGGGGGCGACACGGGATAGTGAGCAGCCATGCAGCCTGGGGGGGAGAAACTGCGAGTGTAACTGCAGGACCCGTTCTGCACATGCACAGACCCGGAAACATTGGAGATGTACATTCATCATCGAATGTACCTCCCTGGGTACTTGTGTACTTTACGGACTCATTGCCATGAGAACCCAAGTGTCCTACACTCATTATTATTATAAATCATTGTAATGTCTAAATCCCCTTCAAGGAGAGGACCCTGACGTAATCTGCCAGTGTCCAGCATCATTCCCAGTGTCCAGCGTCATTCCCTACCATCCAAGTGGGCATAGCGGGGGAAAATAACCTTGTGGAAAGCTACCGAGCCCGAAGCATGGCGAGCACAGCGAGCCCGCGAGGGGATAACTCTCTTCTTTAGGTGGGGACAACTTTCGGTACTTGTGTATGTAAAGTACACAAGTACTATTTAAAACATTCATTGGGTTCTCTCTGCAATGAGTCTGTAAAGTACACAAGTACCTATCCCAGAATCAGGCCCTCATTTATTTCCATTCTGCTTCTCTGGATCCTGGAAAGTTGAAGTCCTGTTTGGAAAAAGGATAGGAAAATATAAAATTTCTGGAAAGCTGATCAATGAGTGAACATTCTAGGCATCCTACCCCCTACCTGCCCAACATTACATGAGAAGCAACCATGCTTAATAATTGTACACCCTCCTTCCCTAACCACCTCCATCATTAAATTCACGGGGCGACAGCTCGCCCCGTTTTGTAGGCGGGTAGGGGGGGGGTGGCTGGACAAACGGAGGTGTTCCCGAAGGAATGCCTGCCGTTTGTGGGCGGCCCTACTGACATCATTCGTGATGTCAGTAGTGAACTTCCTGCTCTATTAGAGCAGGAAGTTCACTCGGGATTGCGGGAACCGAGACCCTACCACAAGGGTCTTGTCGCAAGCCTGATGGTCGCGATAATCGCAACCATCGCCTGGCCACTCACAGGAGCTGTGGGTGGTCACCCACAGCTATGCGAGCGGCCTGGAGGCGGATTTTTTTTTTTTAAATCCGCCCTGATTCAGAGCAAGCGTTTGCAAATAGCGTGCATCTCTGAATCAGGCCCTAAGGCTTCAAATTAGTTCTATTGTGTCAGTCCTTTAAAAAGTTAGAAAGTGACATATGCATATATCAATGTGACACTTTGGCACATACAATGTATCCAGCCTTGGCCACACTTAAATCTTTAATGGGACTCCAATAACTTTTATAATCTTAAGTGAGATACTGCTCCATATAAGTGTAAATGTGTTTTACAAGCGTCTAACGGAGATGTTATGCATGCCTCTGCACACTTGTTGCAAGGAGGGATACCAGACTTAATATCACCACTGTGGCCCGCTGTTAGTGGCCGTTACCAAGAAGCTGCTGTATGCAGATATGTCTGCTCACCTGGTATGTATAGTTGACAATGGAGATCGGGTCCCGCTGCTAAGGCTGTAACCTGGGGACTGCTGCACATGGATGCGTCCGCTCATGAGGGTAACTGCGGCGGGCGGTGATTGCCGGGTCCCAGCGCCAACTTGGTTCTGGGCTCTGAGATCCATGCCTGGACATATGGGCATAACTAGACCTAGGGGGGCCCCATGGCAAAATTTTCATGCCCCCCCATCCACAACCCCCCATCCCCTCTGCACTCCCCTCACCTCAACTTACCTGCTCCGTGGTCACGCAGCGCAGGGCAGGCACACCTCCTCTCCCAGTTGGCTCCTCCTCACTGATGGATGATGCAGGGAGGAAGCTCCCACGCCTCCTCCAAGTATCAGTCAATGAAGAGAGCTGGAGGTGGAGCCGACTGGGAGGACACCAACAGGAAAGGGGAGGACGCGACCACGGAGCAGGTAAGTAGAGTAGAGGGGAGTGAGGAGGATGCAGCGGGGAGTCGCGGAACAAGGCCTGGCACTGTAGTTGCTGTGGGAGTGCCGAGCCCCGGGTAGGTCCGGGCCCCATAGCAGCCGCACCCCCTATACCTACGGTAGTTATGTCACTGCCTGGACAATATGAATCCAGGGAGCGAGCAGTAGTAACAGAGTTCAGTCACCAGTAATCGTGTGCCAGAAGGTAAGGAGTTTCAGCAGTTCTCCACAGTCTCCAATAAATAGAAATTAAGGGTCAGCTGTGCAGGTTTACTCCAGGGACACCCTTAACACATTACTTTCTCACTGAGAATTTCTTCTGGACCACAGTAGTGACCCTTATTCACGTTATGCCACACAATAGTACCTCTTAAACACGTTACACCACACAGTAGTGCCCCTTACACATTATGTCACACAGTAATTCCTTTGCACATTATGCCACACATTAATGCTCTTACATATTATGCCACACAGTAATTCCTCTTATACATTATGCCACATAGTAATGCCCCTTACATATTATACCACACGGTAATACCCCTTACACATTATGCCACAAAGTAATGCCCCTTACATATTATACCACACAGTAATGCCCCTTGCAGTTACAGGAAACAGGGATATCCCATTTGCATTGGGGGTAGCTACAGTATGCATGGGGGATAGTTTCATGGTTTCAGTTACAGGATGCTGGGGAGTAGTTGCAGGTGGGTGCAGTTACAGGGTGCTAGGGTAGAGGTTACAGGGTGCAGGGGTGGCAGTTGAAGTGGGTACAGTTACAATGTGTAGTGGGGCAGGTACAGGGAGCAGATATAGGTTGTGGGGGTTTCAGTTGCAGGAGGACAGTAACACTGTGCAGGGGTGGGAGTGGTAGTTAGAGGGTGCAGCGGTGGAAGGTGCATGTTGCAAGGGTGGTAGGAACAGGGGAAGAGGGCATCTGTGTGCAACATATCATTCCTAAATAAAAGCACCACCCCTCAGCCATACTCTAACATTCCCCCATCTATTCTCTTTCACAACCTGTTGCTTCACCATATAGTGACTTTGGTGACCAGGGAAGAGGGAGATGATATTGTTATTCACCATTGCCAGTGCCAGGACTCTGCCGCTGCAGCTGCTGTACATGGTGGAAACAGGAGAGGAGAGGCTGTACATGGAGGAGTTGGAGATGAGGCATCCGAGTGGTGAGGTGTCGGGAGCGTGGAGCTTTGTCTTGCGAGAAAAGTCAGGGCCTGATTCAGAGCCGGACGCCATTTGCGCTCGCTCGTTCAGAAAAAGGGGCCGGATATTTAAATAGAGCGCTCGCTATTTGCAGTCTGTTGACGCCTCTATGTCTGAACGAGCGAACGAAACATGCGCTCGCTATTTTTTACAAACGCCCCCTGGCCGCTCGCATTCTGCGTCATCTCCGCTATTTATTATAATAATCGAGCACATTGAAAGGCGTATGAACTGCTCGCAAGTGCTTGTGGTAGGATTTTCCTACCACAATCATGCAGTTCAGGCTAAAAGACAACCAAGTGACGTGGTTGATGACGCTGCTTTGTTAATTATGCACACCCTTAAAACGCCCGTTTTGACCGTTTGGCACGCCTGCGTTCGGATCTCCACTCCCCATTTTCAAGCACCTTCCCCTGTTACCACCCTCAAACGCCTCATTCTGTCACACAAATTAGCAGGCATTCGCTGTTTTGCGAGCACGCAATTTCCGACCGCAATGACTGGTTCGCGCATGCGTATTACAACCCATACGCATGCGCAGTTGTGCAAACATCGCTCGGAGCGAACGAGCGGCCGCTTACAAGCGGCTCTCAATCAGGCCCTCAGGCTGCTCTCGCGAATTCAAAAGGCCAGAGCTCCTCTGCACTGCAGTGATGCTGACAGGCACTGGCAGGTTGCCAGTACCTGTCATACAAGAATGGTAGGAGAGTGATGCGCGACTGGGTCCTGGCCACCTAACCTCCCGGTAAATTTAAAGGCCAATCCACCCTTGTCAGTGAAAACACTCAGCCGGGCGCACCCCCAGTAAAAACATAACAGCGGGTGCCCTGTTTTTACTAGCGGTTCTCCCGGCTGATTGTTCTCACTGACAGGGGCGGATTGGGCTTTAAATTAACCGGGAGGCCAGCCGCAGGTGGCCAGGACTCAGTCGTGCATCACTCTCCTACCATTCTTGGATGGACTTTGTGGAAGTCCATCCAAGAATGAGTGCCGCCCTAGTTACGGTGCATCCTGTACTCTGTGCGGCGGCACCGAATGCACCACCCTAGTTACGGCCCTGGATGGTATACTAAACATGTTTAGTAGTCCATTCAAAAATAATGGTTGAATCTGTAAATTTTGCAAAAATATAAGTTTTTCCTATGATGTACTATACTTTCAGTAGCTTGTAAAAATGTACTGTTGTCTCTTCATGAGACAAGTTGTAAGTGAGCTGTTGAAATGGCTAATTATGATACCTACACCCAGGGCCTATAGTTATGGGTGAGTGGGCCTGATTCAGCAGAGGACGCTAATGAGATCACAGTTGTGAATTTGCACGGAACGTAGCTGCGAATATATGCTAATGCTTGCCAAAGCTCAGCCAGCATTAAGCCGCCCACTGCTGCTTTCTCATATCTGCCAAATGTCACTCTTCTGCGTAAACATCGGTACCATCGATGCACCTTGGCCAGTTACGTAGCATTTACAGTCGCAGACATTGTAAGTCTCCTCGCAGCCTGTCACTCACTTTGCAAAGGATTCCTCTATACATCCATAATCACATTGTGATCGTTGCTCATGCGCAGTGATGCTTAGATGCATGGCGATGGCTCGATCTGAGTCTGTGATCACCATTGTGTCCGCTGCTGAATCAGGCCCAGAGTACATCATTTAGGCATGTGAAATGTGCGTTAACAAAATTCCTATCAGATAACCATCAATTGCTGACATCAAAATTGTGTATGCATCAGGTTCCGTGGAAGAACAGACGGGAATCACAGGGGTGCGGACTGCGAAGTTCTGGCAATGCAATATTTTATATTAAGTTTTTGCTTTGCCATTCCAGCCTGTATTTGTAAACTCACTTTTCACAGAATTTAAAGGGGTTATATTTACTAAAGTGGGAGTTTTTAGAAGAGGAGATGTTGCCCATAGCAACCAGTCAGATTCTACTTATTTATCTAGCACCTTCTAGAAGATAATAGCTACAATCTAATTGGTTGCTATGGGCAACATCTCCACTTCTAAAAACTCTCACTTTAGTAAATATAACCCATAGTCTATAAATAGTGCTGGAATGTATAGTGTCCATTTATTCTGTTGTGTGATTGAGTTAGCACTGGGAACACAGAAGCACAAATTACAACAGTGTCTTTTATAATATGCAAAATGCAGAGAATGATCAGCAGAACAGTAGGCGACACCTTGAAATTTGATAGAGGAAAATCTGTTTTTTATTTTTTCTTACCAAAATACAATCAATTAAGTATTAAACTGAGCATGATTATATACATGAAATCATCAGAAATATGGCACCAGAATCTTTGGTATATTTTTCCCGGGTTGGTGCCATTTGTTTGGTGGAGATAGGGCCCACGGAAATAAATCTGCTAGAGAGACACATTCTGCAAGGCCAACTGAACCGGCCCGTAAATGTCGACTTTCTGTGCCTTACATTTAACCCAGGACTCAGCTGCTTTTTCTTTTTTTGCAATTGTGGTTATTAGAATGCATCACTTCTATCCATTAGATAGATTGTAAGCTCCTATGGGTAGGTAAATATCCCTGGAAATGTCTTGCTATATTCCATTTAGCTAATCTTAGTTATATGGATTATTCTCTCCTAGATGGCCTAGAACGTTAGCTGGGATGACGGCTTTCCACCCCTGCAGACAGTTTGCACTGAGCTCATTGCTCTTCTCAGATGGCACAGCAGAGCAGAAAGCCTGGCGTAAGTGTGACCGCGCTGGACTCTGGGCAGAAGAAGACTATACAGACTGCCCTTTTTCTCATGAAGTGACCAGACATCTTCATGCCTTTAACCTGGTAAACAGTATTTTCACTTCACTTGCAGAACATGTGATAACGATTATTCCACCCTAATGAATACCTTCAGATAATATTTATACAGGCAAATCATTATTATTATTATTCCGGGACTTGGAATTTTTGAAGAAAACCACATCTGTAGATAGGAAACTCATACTGTGCTCATAAATGTTTTAGAAATAGGCTGAATTTCAAAAAAATGGCCATAAAAATGCATTTGTCAGCATTCAAATTATTTTATCTTGTACCCAAACCCAGGTCACACCCTGAGAATATCTTCTTTATTCAACAGCCCATAAGGGCGCTATTGGGCAAGCACAAAAACATCTTTTTCCAGCATTTTAGCTGGAGAAAAAAAATATCTCTCTCTTTCCCCTATTTATAGAAAATAAAACTACAGTGACATCGACAATTTCACTGAGTATTCTTATCTCTTCTCCAGGGCCGAAACTAGGATATCTGTCACCCGGGACAAGGCAGTAATTTTGCGCCCCCTCCCTCCCGTACCTGGATTTTGTCCTTGCTCCTCCATAAGGCAGTGCCCTATTCAGACATAAAAATATATATAATACCTAAGTATAAAAATTAGGCGCAACCAATAAAATACAATAATAAACAATTGTTAGCTATATAGCAGCTCCCAATAGTAGTGCTGGAAACACTACTCAATTAAGATCAACATAAACCAAATGAGTACATACACATATATATATATATATTATAATATATACACCCAAGGGAGCGCTGGATTAGTTGATAATAAATTTAATGCATATATAACATTACATGTAAATACATCAATAAAATTAAGATAAAAGATACAGTATAACTAGTATCCTATATCAACATATTCTCATAGAGATATATCATTGATGATCGGCAAATATTAGTCGCTTGAAAAACGTCATTCAAAGGATCCTGTGGAAATCCACTAGTGGTATAGAAACTTGATTAGCAGAGCCAGTGTGTTAGTATGATTTGCATCCATATAGTCTCACCACTCTTTTGGAAATCCTGAGCAAAGGCGAAGTCCCCAGATAATACTGGTGGTATGGCAATCTTCTGTTAATTACGTTCCCCGTCTGATAATCAGAATCGCTGCTTGCCAATGTGATGATGTCAGTGGCAATGGGAGCAACACATCAGTACGAAGATATGAGAAGAAGTCCTGGCTCTTGCATAAAGAACGAAGGTTTTGCATCCGTAACACCACAATGTTTAAGCAGTCAAGCAGCCAGTATTAAGTCCACAAACTTAACGCGTTTCTCCGTTATTAGACCATACAACAGTTTCCTCAGAAGATAAAATTGTGGCTCGCTCAGACCAGATATTTAAACAGTCAGTGTCCAATCACAGTAGACTGTCATTTTGCATAACAATTAATCCCAGGTGATTATAATTGTTCAAACACCAGCACAGCTAACAATACAATAAATACATCATAAAAAACATTTATATTCCCATAAAATGTTTTAATAAAATGCAATGGCATCAGAGAGAATGGCATCAGAGAGAGCTCAAGATAAATCCACTTATTCTAGAGTTAATTAGCAATAAACATCATACTAGATCAGAACATGTGTACCTGATTATCAATCAGTAAAGGTGTCTAGATAGATGGCATATTTAGAACTTATACAACAAAATAGCTCTATGGCTCAACAGGCTAATAGCATAGACCAATGACCAGACAACCAGTGTTTGAATCCCACCAGAGGTCTGTCAACACTTATTTTATATAGAATTTTATATTTAAAAATAGTTAAATGTTATCATCTTAATAACAATAACATTATACTAGATGGAAAACTGGTATATCTGATTGTTAATCAATAAATGTTAGATAGATGGCATATTTAGAACTTATACAACAAAATAGCTCTATGGCTCAACAGGCTAATAGCATAGACCAGTGAACAGACAACCAGTGTTCGAATCCCACCAGAGGTCTGTCATTACTTATTTTATATAAAAGTTTATGTTTTAATTTTTAAAAATAGATAGATGTTATTATCTTCTTAATAACTATAAACATTATACTAAGTAAATAACCCCAGCATAATTACTTTTTGCACCGCAGCTAAACTCTGTGGCGCAGCTGACTAATAGCATAAATCTGTAACCAGAAAAATCAGTGTTCGAGTCCTATAGAGGACTACCCAAAGAGTGAATGTTTTATGGTTTTATGGTGATGGGGGGGGGAAATATGATAATCCCTCATAATAAATATGAACAAAGGTTATTTTAATCTTTAGAGATAAAGCTATAATTAAATAAAGACTCCTACGCTACAACATAAAGTCCTTAAGTGTCAACATTATTAAGCTCAATGCAATCATTCAGACACCCCAGAAATAACGTCCCCAATGAAAATATCCAAAAGGCCTCTCTTTTACATAATAAATTAAAACGATCCCCACCTCTTGATGTTTCTTTAATATGCTCAATTCCCTGTACACTGAGAACTTTTACATCACCCCCATGCTGTAATCTAACATGTCGTGACAGACTATGAGTTTTCACTCCTTTTTGAACATTCCTTCTATGTTCCAAGAAACGTGTGTGTAACATGCGGGTCGTTCTTCCCAAGTACTGAATATCACAGATGCAAGTGATAACATATATAACATGTCGTTCTACAGTTAATGTTATGTATGTCAAATGATAGACCACTTGAATACAATTTAAGCCTAGTGCTCTTGTCTATCATAAACCGGCAAGTGATTCAACCAAGATTGTCATTTGAAATTCCACTTTCTCGTTATATGGGGATAGTTGTTCAACCAGTTATTAGGCCTACCATCCAAAATAGCTTTAGATCTAAAATGGCTTGGTGCTAAATGCCTCTGAAGGTTCATTGCATTCTTGAAAATGATTTTAGGTTTTTGTTCGAAACATGTAGAAAGTATATTGTCAGGTTTCAGGATTGGATAATACTTATTAATGACTGTTTTAAGATCCTGTGAAAAGGAATTATATTTACTTACAAATTTAAAATCTACACTTTGTACACCATTGGTCTTATCAACCATACTAAGTAAATATTCCCTATCTTTATTCATTGCTGATTCAAAAGCAGAATCCAGGCTATCCAAAGGGTATCCTTGTACATAGAGAGACCTCAACAAGTCAAATGCCTGGATGTTAAATTGATCTACATCTGAGCAGTTACGCCTCAGTCTATAGAGCTGACTCTTGGGAATATTTCTCAACCACCGCCGATAGTGACAGCTGCCATAGTTGAGAAAGTTCCCTCTGTCAACTTCCTTGTGATAAGTAGATATAACCACAGTATTTCCCCAAATCGAGGGGGCAATATCCAAAAAAGTAATAGATGTCCTGTGCATAGTGTTAGTGAATTTTAAACCAAAGGTGTTGGTGTTAAAATAATGTGTAATTGAACTATAAAAGTGGTGAATCACCATCAAAAACAAAAAACATGTAATCTATGTACCAACCATAGAGCACTAGGTTCGAACTAACTGGACCATTCCAAATCATAAATTCCTCCAATCTGTCCATATACAAATTTGCAAAGCTTGGCGTGAACCTAGTGCCCATGATGGTACCCATCACCTGTAGAAAAAAAACTTATTATCAAAAGTGAAATAAATATGTGCTAATATAAATTCAACTGAATCTAAAATAAATTGGCATCTCCTATCACTCAGGGAGCTATCCATTTTGAGATACATATCTAGTACCAAAAGACCCTGTTTGTGCAGAATATTAGAATATAGAGATTCTACATCACAAGTGATAAACAAATAATTATCTTGCCATACAAATTTGTCTAATAGATTCAAAAAGTGTGTAGAATCTCTAATATAAGATTTTAACTTAACCACATGTACTATCTGGGGACTTTGCCTTTGCTCAGGATTTCCCTAAGAGTGGTGAGACTATATGGATGCAAATCATACTAAGATACTGGCTCTGCTAATCAAGTTTCTATACCACTAGTGGATTTCCACAGAATCCTTTGAATGACATTTTTCAAGCGACTAATATTTGCCAGTCATCAGTGATATATCTCTATGAGAAATGTTGATATAGGATACTAGTTATACTGTATCTTTTATCTTAATTTTATTGATGTATTTACATGTAATGTTATATATGCATTAAATTTATTATCAACTAATCCAGCGCTCCCTTGGATGTATATATGTACTCATTTGGTTTACACTAGTCAGACGTCCCTGGTATAGTGACTTGCACATACCTCCCAACATGACCCTCTCCAGGAGGGACGCAATGCTCTGGTCCTGGACTTCCCTATTAAGAGGTGAGGCTGCAGCACAATTAAAAATTCAAATAGGGGAACCACACCAACTGTCATTTCAAATGCTTTCCCAACAGCACTGGCTGGGACTCACTGGCAGTTGGTGAGACTCCCCTATTTGAATTTTGGACTGTACTGCAGCCCGGCCTCTGGAGCTTCCACCAATCATAAATTACCAGGGAAGTCCAGGACCAGAGCATTGTGTCCCTCCTGGAGAGGGTCATGTTGGGAGGTATGCTAACATTATTCCACACACCATAATGCCCATTACACATTATGCCACACACTGTAATGCCTATTATCAAAGTGCCACTTACATATTTGCCCCTGACACCCTTTTATGCCCCACAGTAAGCTTTCTAATGACTTTTAAATGACTTGCTTGTTGTCAGGGGTTTTATGTTCATTACCAGGGGTTTCATGCTAGTTGCTAGGAGTTTCATGCTAGTTGCCAGGGGTTTCATACTAGTTGCCAGGGGTCTCATGCTCGTTGCCAGGGGTCTCATGCTCTGGGTCTCATGCCCATTGCCAGGGGTTTCATGCTTGTTGCCAGGGGTTTCATTCTTGTTGCCAGGGTCTCATGTACTGGGTTTCATGCTCATCGTTGCCAGGGGTTTTACGCTCATTGCCAGGGGTTTCATGCTCATTGCCAGTGGTTTCACACTCATTGCCAGGGGTTGTAAACTTGTTGCCAGGGGTTTCACAGGAAAAGATGCAACTTTTTGCATCTTCTCCCAGCAGCGCCAGAGTTCCCGGCACCTCCAGGAATGCCATGTGCTATGCGCTGGCCTAACAGACACTAGATGTCCAGTAGGACCTCTAGCATCTGTCTCCTCCTAGGAGGCGGACATTTTTGGATGGTCATTTTCAGCAGATTTCATGCGGATGGCTAGTACGCATGGAATCTGCAGCCCCCAAGCCACCGCGGGGTTTGCAGGGGCTGAGTCAGCCCTTCAGCACCCCCTCAAATCCAGCGCCCGATGCACGTGCATCTCTAGCCCCCCCCCTAGTTGTGGCCCTGTCTTCTCTTAGTGATGCTGCCTTCATAGGTTTCAATGGGGGATCATCACTTGTGCTATTTATGGAGAAGAGAAAATATTTTCTTCTCCAAACTTTTCTCCAAAATATAAATTCACTTCTAAGGGGCCTATTCACCAAAACATAATTATCACGTGATAATTATGGTTTGAACTCGCTGCGAGTTCAAACACAGTGTAGGAGGCATTCATCATGCCTCCTGTTCTAAACTATCACCTCCAAAAAAATGGTGGTTCTGAACTTCTTCCATTTACGGATGATGGAGGCCACTGTGCTCTTGGGACCTTCAAAGCAGCAAATCTCTTTCTGTACCCTTCCCCAGCTTTGTGCCTCAAGACAATCCTGACTCGGAGGTCTACAGACAATTCCTTGGACTTCATGCTTGGTTTGTGCACTGACATGCACTGTCAAGTGTGGGACCTTATATAGACAGGTGTATGCCTTTCAAAATCATGTCCAATCAACTGAATTTACCACAGGTGGACTCCAATTAAGCTGTAGGATTATCTCAAGAATGATCAGTGGGAACAGGATGCACCTGAGCTCAATTTTGAGCTTCATTTCAAAGGGCGTGAATATTTATGTACATGTGATTTCTTAAGCTGGGTACACACCTAAAGATTTTCTGTCCAATCATCCAACTAGTTGGAATGAAAATCTGGTAACGTATGGAAGTAACTGATGATCAGTAATTTGCACCTAAATGCCAGAAAACCGATGAAAATGGACGTCAGACAAGTTTGTTAAATGTTTGATCTAAATCATTTGTGCAAACAACAGTTTTTGTCCATTTTCCGGCATTTGGGAGAAAATTGCTGATTGTCATTTGCTTTCACACCTTACCAGATTTTCATTCCAACTAATCAACTAGTTGGATGGTTGGACAGAAAATCCTTACATGTGTACCCAGATTAAGTGTTTTTTTTATTTAATTAGCAAAAAACTTTACACGTTGTCATTATGGGGTATTGTGTGTAGAAGTTTCAGGACAAAAATTTATTTATTCCATTTTGGAATAAGGTTGTAACATAACAAAATGATAATGGAATAAAAAAATGAAACATTAAAATCTCTAACACACAATAATAATAATATAATAAACCAGTGGTTCTCAAACTCAGTCCTCAAGACCCCACCCAGGTCACATTTTCTAGGTCACCCAGCAGGTGCACAGGTGTAGTCATTACTCACTGATACATTTTAATAGATCTACCGGTGGAGCTAATTATTTCACTTGTGATTCTGTGGGGAGACCTGGAAAACATGCACTGAGGAACAAGTTTGAGAACCTGTGTAATAAACAATTTAATTCCAGGTTCTCCTAATACATCAAAATGTGACAAAACAGTTTTATTTACAACATATGTAGTACTGTATCATAACCCACCTCGGGCAATGTTTGGATGCAAGTTTCTAAAAGTGTATTTTAGCACACAGATAAAATGGAGTAATGTGTCCCAAGAGCTCACTGGCCATTGTATAGTTCTGTATATCCTAGGTGGGTGAAATAGATAGCCCAGAAATGTTACAAACTAAAAAGTGCGGCTGCTAGTCCAGTGCCTGGATGTAGTTGTCACCTGGATGTAACTCACCAACAGCAAAGACCTCCAATAGTGCACTGTAGCTGCCAGCAGTAGATATGTAGCATCAGCCTATGAATGACAGCGGAGCTCCGTGTGATATATTACCACACTTCATGCAGTGATAGTGGTCCCGATCATAGGCTATTAACAGGACTTTGTGTGTGGGAGCGCAATGCTGTCTGGCAAGCATGCAGTCTCAAGGCATACCATCAGCAAAGCTCCAGCACAGGTGTAATGGGTCTCCAGTAAGGCTTTAGGTGCAAAAGTGGGGACTGTATTGGAATTATCAGTGAAACTCTGTAGTATAAGAATAGACCGGAGCACCCGAAGGCTCCATATAAGTGTCCCTAAAGGATTGCTCCTAAAAACAAGGTACAATAAAAGAATGCCGGCATGTGCAGTATATCCAGTGACTGACTCGCTGTCTTGATGCCTTTCTCTTTCTGTTGAAAGTTTCTTCAGTTCTTTCTGAAGACATTTTCAATAGAAAGAGAAACGTGTCAAGACAGCAAGTCATGGTACTGGGATATACTGGTCACATCCAGTCAGAGGGAAGAGCCATAACTAGACTTTTTGGTGCCCTGTGCCAGTAAGAGCATTGGCGCCCCCTCATTTTTCAAAGGGACATAATACACCCAAGAAAGGGCCATGGCTTCATGGGAAGGGCCAGGGAAGAGATAGGAGAGACCAGGAGATGCTGGGGATGACATAAGCTACAAGCAAGAATGATAATACACAGAAATTTAACAGGCCCAAACAGCACCCCCTGACCTGTGGTGCCCTGTGCGATGGCACCTGCCGCACTACCCTAGCTACGGCCCTGCCCAGATGCAGTGGCAAGGAAAGGCTCAGACCATGGCCTTTATATGCGAGTTGTGGTCCTGCTATAGCTCTTTCATGCACTAAAATATACATGGCAAATGCCAGGGCCAAACACCTTCCAGCATCTTCTGTAACCTAGTATGTACACCTTCTCTTTTGAGTCTAGATGTGTCACCTCTAAAACAGGCAAATCAGTGCACAAAAAGACTGTGCAACAGGATAAGGGGAATCATTGCAGATCTGACATTGAGGAGGAGGATTATATATGTTGGACAAGAACAAGTTGGTAAAACTCAGGAGTAAAATGTTGTTTGTGTCAAAGTAAGTAAGCCACCAGTAATAAGAAGCACATTGTCCTGCTCAGGCAAAAGACCAAAAAAGTCACCTGTTTTACTAAAATTTTTCCACCACTTGTCAAGGCATCTGTAGCATTTGTAGTGCCAAAGTAAGCAGACATAGGGATGTCCTCCCTGTTACTTTATTTGCAGCAAGTACATTCAACAAAATCTGGAAAATCATATATATCAGGCAGTCCAGCATCAGCTACCAGCAGCAAGGATAGATACCAGCACATGTAATCTCCACCGCCAACACCTTCATCATCAACCTCCTCATTAGCGATCAGAGGTAGTCCTTGCTGCTAGGGTTTCTGCTGTTGGGGGTGAAACTTCATCACAGAAGGGGACCAAGAAGACTAGTAGTTTCAAAAAAACAATTGTCTATGAAACAATCGTTTGCAAGAGGAACAAAGTATGATAATCGCCATCCTGTTGCAGAGCAGATCACTGAAACTATGTTAGCATTAGATCTGCATACAATATCCACCATCAATGCATCTGGTTTTAGCCCATTAGTTGAGGTTATGTGTCAATGTTACCAAATTCCATCTCTATTCTATAGTTCTAGATAAGTAATTCCTCACCTGTACCAAGACATTAAACAGTTAATCTTTGCCTAGAAAATGCAGTTGTACCAACTATCCACTCAACTACAGATTTGTGGACAAGCAGTACTTGATAATCTAAAATTACATGACTGTAACCGCCCACTTTGTGGGAGTATCACCTTCATCAGCAGTATCAAACACACAATGCCAGCACATTCACAGGCAGGTTACTCTTGGTATCACTGACTTCAATAAAAAGCATATTAGTATCAATCTGTTGGAAAAGCTCTGAGATGTGATAGCAAAATGGTTTACCCTGCTAAGGCTCTCCTCATGTTTTGTAATTTCCCATAATGGAACTAACATTGTATGAGCATTATATGTGGGTGAATTTTAACAAGTGCCATGTTTGAGCACACAATAAACTTGGTGGTTCAGAATTATTTTTAAAGAGGTGCGTGCAGGAGATGCTGGTTCTGGCCTGGAAAAGAATCTGGGCATTTTCGGCATTCAGTAACCGCATGTAGAACTTTGCATAAGTCAGGACTGGATTTTAGGCAGGGGCCTGCACACATTGGGGCCCCCCCACATTGTATCAAGCATTTACCTGAACTGGGCCACTCTGGGCCCTCCCTGGTTGGCTCATTTTGGCTTTTAACTTCAGACTGACGACAGAAGCTTTGTGTCTGCCTCTACATTGAGTGACCCACCATGGCTGCCAATCGAAGCCCCATCCCCTTGCTGGCATAATGCCATGATTTATGGGTGTGTGGGTAGGGGTGGAGCCTAATGCCATGACATGCCCGCCCCATCAGAAACCTGCTGCTGGAAGCTTGAAATTGTTCATGTGTGTGCTCGTGCTTTCTCCCTCTATCTCTCTATCCCACCCTCTCTCTCCCTCTCCCCCCTCTCTCACTGGTTCCCTCACTCTCAAATTTATTGGTAGGGACCCCACAACTAAGTTGCCCTGGGGCCCCCACAAGCCTTAATCCAGCCCTGGCAGAAGCTGCAAGTAAAGATTTGTTTGCCATACCACCAACTGAAGCAAGATGTAGTAACCAGGTGGAATTCCACCCTTTATATGCTTCAGTGACTAGAGGAACTGCAACAAGCCATCTAGGTATACACATCTAGCAATAGGGAGAAGGTGACATTTTGCCTTAATTGCAGCTCACTGGACTATCTCAGTATTATGCAAGCTACTGAAACCATTTGAAACTATAACCTACAGTATGAAGGTCATTTAGACACTGCCATCCTACATCAGGTCATACCCTTAATTAAACTACTTGAAAAGCAGCTAGAGGAGCAGATGACATGAAACTAAGCAATTCTACTAAATACTGTATGTCGGACTGTGTTGGATATGACAGGTTTAGAATACCGGCACTTGTCGGTCACTATCCTGACTCTCCCCCTCTTCCCGCCCCTAACCCTCGCTCCCTGTTGACTAAACATAACCTCCCCCTAGTGCCTAAACCCAACCTCCCCCTCACTACACCCTAAACCTAACCCTCCCTCTTAGTGCCTAAACCTAACCCCTAACCCTCCCCCTAACCCCAGTACTTACCGTCGGGATGCCGGAGGTCGGATTGCCGGTGCTGGGATTTCGGTGCCGGCATCCTAAGCACTGGCATCCTGAACTCGGGATTGTGACTGGATCCCGTTGGACTAGCTAAAGTGTACTTAGGCTGCCCACACTTCAGTATGTACTTGGAAAGAGTGTTTAACACAGCCCTGCTATTTGGAGCTTATCTGTCAAGGCACCCAGCGTTGTTTGCTGCTATCACCCTATAGGATTTATTTAATTTTCTATTTTTATATGGTAATTCTTTGCATTGGGGTGCAATGTGTATGACACAGGTGTCAAGGTCATTTTTGTGGCGAGTTCCGCACCTTTGGACTACTATCTCTTGCTTACTGTGAGGGCACCTGCTAAAGTTTTTTTCAGTTATTTGAAGTGCCAGACTTTTTGCATGTGGGCCCAATTCAGAGCTGCTCGCAAGCGCAGAGCACTCACAAGCAGCTCGATGTTACAGCCCTGAGCAAGCGCTTGTTATAGCAGTGTTGCGAAACGTACGTCGGCAGTTACAGCCGAGTGTCCAATATATCTCTATGAATCTGGTTACTATTGTTATGTGAATCTGTGTTGATAGAATTATATCTACTCCTCTTACATGCTGCCAACTGAGCTTTGACTCACCCCTCACGGGAGACCCGGTCCCCATGTGTATTATACTCAGAACTGCCAAGCTCACCTCACTAATTGTATGAGTAATGAATGTACTTGGAACTGACTATCAATGGGAGTTTTGATCCCTCTCTATATGCTATTTACTAATAAGGGTATAGTGATGGTGTGAGCGGCTACAGCGGCAATATACATATACACCGTGCAATTGATCCACACACCCGTGTTATTGGTAAAACAGTGAGCTATGACACAGGCAATCTGCACTCACTTAGAATCATTGCCATAAGATTACCAAAATTATTGGAATCGAACTCATACCCAGTTATCAGGAGAATATTTAGTACTCTCTGTCACAGTTTCCACGCGTATTACACTTAGGAATTGCTACATGAGCAAAAGACTTACCTGGAACTGATTGATAATGGGAGATCTGATCATTTTATAAATACTACTTATTCATAAGGATAGAGTGATGGTATGAGCGGTCATAGCGGTACTACATGTATACCATGTAAATTATCTACATATGCATGTCTTCGGTATAAGAGTGACTTATGACACAGTAATCTATATTGACACATGAATTATAGCCATAAGATTACCAAAATTATTGGAATTGATCTAACTTATATCCATTTATTAAGAGAATATTCACTGCTCTCTATTACAGTGAAGCATTAGATATTTAATCTATATTAGATCAATTATCTGGCTTAAATATTTATCTAATAAACTACTGCCACATTGTTATGAAATTTTGTGATTATTCAGAACATGTTATGATGGAGTAAAAGGATACAAAATACTGTTACAAGTGATGAGTACAACAGCTGAAATTGTTTTGCTAGGAATAATTGTATCCTTTGCAATTGAGCTGTAATTGTATTTATTTATTTATTTATTACCAGTTATTTATATAGCGCACACATATTCCGCAGCGCTTTACAGAGAATATCTTACCATTCACATCTGTCCCTGCCCCAGTGGAGCTTACAATCTATATTTTCTACCACATGCTCACAAACATACACACTATGGTCAATTTTGAGGAGAGCCAATTAACCTACCAGTATATTTTTGGAGTGTGGGAGGAAACCGGAGTACCCGAAGGAAACCCACGCAAGCACAGGGAGAATATACAAACTCCGCACAGTTAGGGCCATAGTGGGAATCGAACCCATGACCTCAGTGCTGTGAGGCAGTAACGCTAACCATTACACCGTCTGTGCTGCCCCAATTGTATCCACTCCAACTACATCAACCTTAATAGTAACCCCCAAAGTGCACTCCAACAAAAATAAAATAATCTTTTTTTCTGTGTTTGTGTGTGAAATGTATGTGCAGTAGACGCACCTGCATCCTCAAAGCAGCAGCGACAAGCGTGCGTCTGCTAGTTAAAGGGTGGTGTAACCCCCAAAGTGCGCTCCACAAAAAATAAAAAATTCTTCTTTTTTTTCTGTGTTTGTGTGCGAAATGTATGCGCAGTAGCCGCACGTGCATCAACACAGCAGCAGCACCAGCAAGCGTGCACCTGTGTCATAAGTGAAGGGCCGGTTTGGACATCTGGTCCGGACTGAAGGACGTGCCAACAATTTCTGATATGTCTACTGTCACTGCATATGTTACTGTCACCACTTACAGAATGGTGGAGGATTACATTGGTGACAGCATACAAGTAGGTATGTCAGATGGTCCGTACCTGTACTGGCAGGAAAAAAAGGCAATTTAGAGGCCCCTGTACAAACTGGCTCTATTTTACCTGAGTTCCCCCCCTCCAGTGTGTACTCCGAAAGAGTGTTTAGTGCAGCCGGGAACCTTGTCAACGAAAGGCGTAGGAGGTTGCTTCCACAAAATGTGGAGAAGATGATGTTCATAAAAATGAATGATCAACTCTTCCAGGGAGACCAGCCTCCGTACGTACAGAGGGACCTGTGGTGGTGGATTCCAGTGGGGACGAATTAATACTCTGTGAGGATGAGGATGTACACAACACTGAAGAGGGTGAGGAATCGGTGAATGAGGACGACATCTTGCCTTCGTAGAGCCAGTTTGTGCAGGGACAGATTAATTGCCAGCTTGTATTGTGGGGGCCCAAACGAACCAATCATTTCAGCCACAGTCTTGTGGCGGACCCTGGCGCTGAAATGATTGGTTTGTTAACGTGTGCATGTCCTGTTTATACAACATAAGGGTGGGTGGGAGGGCCCAAGGACAATTCCATCTTGCACCTCTTTTTTTCTGTGCATTATGTACTGTTTGGGGCCTAGTTTTTCACTTACCTTGATGAAGGGGCAATAAAATAGCTCCGAAACGTCGTTTTTTCACACTATACCTGTATTGGGTGTTTTTCATTCAGAGTGCCACCTGCCAGAACTTTATGGATGAGACCAGTGGATGGTCTTTTTTGGAAGGCACCTGCTATTTGCATTTGGATTGATGGGAGTGCCACCCTCTGGGACTTTGTGTGTATATATATATATATATATATATATATAGGGTAAGGTGCAGTCAGGGAGATTGCTAGGCTTTTCAGGGAGTCAGGGAGATTGCTAATATTTCCGAGAGTCTCTCTGATAATCAGGGAGAGTTGGCAAGTATGTTATCCTTTGCTGCGTCCTCTTACCTTAATGCAGCTCCCTCCTGGCTCTCCGAGCTCTCAGCACAGCAGCAGCAGTGGTGGGGGACTGCCGCGGCGGGGCTAAATTGCCTGAGTAGGGGTGACAGACTCCTGTGGTGGCTGCAGCTTTGCAGTGGCGGGGGAGTCAGGGGATAGGCAGCGGGGTTGGTCGGGGGGAGCGAGCAGGTGATTAGGCTGGGGGGAGCGAGGACTAGACCCCTCAGTCTTTTCTCCATCTGCTTCACGGTTTCTTCGCAGCCTGTCTTCAAGCTGCGCATGCGCAGCTTCAAAACAGGCTGCAAAGAGTCCAGACAGCAGGAGAAAAGTGCTCTTATTCCGAAACACTGTCTCCACAAAAAGAGCAGCTTTTTGGAAGTGATAATTAAGTATAGAAGCCATGATGATTGCCTCCAATACTTGGATTGAACTCGCAACAAGTTCAATCATTAATTATCACAAGGAATATTTTTAGTTTAATGAATATTCCCTTAAATGAGAATGGGTGAGGGTGATTAAGAGGGGTATTCAATATGGGAGCGAAAAATCGTGCTGTACTTTTCGCTCCACATTGGAGATTTTTCAGGGATAAAGTATCGGGAGCACGCCTGCTTTATCCCCGTATTCAATATAAAATCTACGAAAACGGGTTCTGGCGAAGTGGGATTTGCGATAAACTACGAAATTTTCCTGGAAAAAATTGTAGGACCCCCCTAAAGTTGTAAAAACATGGGGGATCACTATGGGTACTCCCGTTTTAGCCTGCAAATGAAAGTCGGGGATTTAAATAGCCGCAGCAGGTGTTTTTTTCCTGACATTGAAGAAGTGATGCAGAAGAGCACTTAGGTTATTTTTTTCGTTTTTTTAAGTGGTCCCATCAAATTTGGGGTACATAAAAATGGGTGCTAGCATATTTTTATGTCCCTAAAGTAAGTTTTTAAAAATTCTGCAACTATGCACCTGCCGCTAATAGCCTATTCTAGAAAACACCTGCCGCATACTTGTAGAATAGCCCTGAACCTATTTCCCTATTTTTAAACACTTTTTTCCCATTTTTTTTTTCACCCCAATTTTTAAATTAATTTTTTGGGGTGTCCCTATTTTTTTTTTTTTGACACAGTTCTTTATAAAATGTCATTCCCAGGGGTGCAGGCTATTTTTTTTTAAGCCTGCACCCCTAAACCCCAATTCTGCACTTTTTTTCGCCACCTATTCAGTGGTGAAAAGTTATCCCCGTTTTTTTTCAAAGACTTTTCGAACCTGCGAAAAGTCTTTGAAATTGAATACAGTGTAAAACTAAAACCTGCGATAATGACGTCATAGGTGCGATATTAACGCAAAAACTGAGTTTTCGCTCCATACTGAATTCCCCTATAAGACATGAATAATGGTTTATGCAACCAATTCAAACCTATTAGATGGGGAGATACACAGGTAGAAAACTCTTTTCAATGATAGGAAATGCATTAATTGCCTATTTAGATATGCTTTATCTGTATATAGCTTTACGTATAAATAATTGGCAGATACTGTGGGGTTCATTTACTATATTGGGGTTTTTAGAAGTGGAGATGTTGCCCATAGCAACCAATCAGATTCTACTTAACATTTATCAAGCACCTTATAGCATACTTGCCGACTTTCTGGCTGCTCATTCCTGGAGGGAGAAGCCAGATCGGCAGGACGGGGGGGGGGGGGGGGGCTGGGAAAAGGGGGAGTGGCCAGACGGGTGACGGGCATAGTGGGCGTGGTGGGGCCACACGATCGCGTCATTTTGGCCCCGCCCCCGCTACACAATGCTGATAATACAGGCATTGTGGAGCAGGGGGCGGGGTCAAAATGATGCGATTCAGTGCGAATCACGTCACCGGCCCCCTCCGCTGCGGGGGTTTAACTATCAATCATGCGGGGTGCGGGGGGGAATTGGCGGTTGCCGGGAGGCTTGCCTGCCTTTCTGGGGGGCCGGGAGCTGCACCTCATTTTCGGGAGGCTCCCGACAAAATCGGGAGGGTAGGCAAGCCTCAAGGTTGTCTTAACAGCTGGGTGGGCCCTGGGCAAAGCAATGCACTGTGGCCCCTACCCACCCATTCACGGGAAATAAATGTACATGGTTAATAAAATGAAACCATCCTGCAAGCCAATCAGACCTCCCACGTATGCAGAGAGACTGTCTGACTGGTCTGAAGCCAGTGCATGAAGTGAAACTGGGACTGAGGTGAGTACTCGTCACCAGGGGGGATGGGGGGAGGTTAGATAAGAATACAGTGCACCGGTGGCCGGCTTATAAAAATATCACAAATTTACCAACTGGCCGCGCCTGCGGGGGGTGCGAATTGGCGGGCCCCTACAAGCTTCAGGCCCTTGGGCAACTGCCCACCAAGCCCAATGCAAGAGATAGCCCTAGCAAACCTGCCTTATAGAGATAATAGCTAGAATCTGATTGGTTGCTATGGGCAACATCTCCACTTCTAAAAACCTGCACCTTAGTAAATACAATATACCGATGTAAGTGCATATTCGCTCAGACATTCTACCTTTAGTTACATGCATAAAATAACAACTAGTAGATAAATGTTAGTGTCTAGCTCAGCGGTTCCCAACCACGGTCCTCAAAGCACGCTAACAGTCCAGGTTTTAAGGATAACCACACTTAAGCACTGGTGACTTAATTAGTACCTCAGTTATTTTGAGTTAACCATCTGTGCTCAACCATGGATATCACTAAAACCAGGACTGTTAGTGTGCCGAGGTTGGGAATCACTGGTCTGACTAAAAATGTGTATGTCTCTAAACAAGTTTATTTTGTGTAAATGGTGAAGAATTATTATTATTATTATTATTATTATTACTTTCATTTATTTATGGCAAAACATGTTGTGTTTTATTTTATAGATTTTCTTTTAAAAACTCACTAAGCAAAACCTTATCTTATTATTATCTGCTTCTACTGTAGGTGCCTGTAAATTATACCAATGTCCTTGAATTTGCTCAACAACTAATGACCTACACCAAGGGAGCCTCAGACTTCACAGATAAGATGGATGTGCTGCTTGTGGCGGACATGATGGAAAAGATTATAAGCTTTGTCAGCCAAATCAAACAAGTAGGTTTTAATACAATTTACGTTGCTAAGAGTTAAATGTATATTGAGGCTCTCTTGTTCAAGGTAACTACAGTTATACTGTACATTATGTTAAGCATAACAATAACCAGGGCCGTTTCTAGGGGCAGGCGACCCGTGCAAACGCACGGGGCGCGCCGCCTCCTACCCCTGCTGCAGATACAGCCTGTTAATTGCCGGGCGCCCGCTGAGATTCAGTTACCAGCGGGTGCCCGGCAGTGCAGAGCAGCCGGAGACGGAGGATCCGGCTCCCGGCTCCCCCAATGTGCACTATGGGAGGACGTCATGACGTCTTTCCCATAGTGCAGAGAGAGGAGCAGCCGAGCGGAGCGGACGCCGGAAGGGGCTGAAGGTAAGTATTACTGTTTTTTTTTTTGTGCAGGCAGCCTGGACAATACTTGGGGGGAGGTACTACCACTGGGGGCACCCGGGCACTACTACTGGGGACATTACTCTGGGGGCACTTCTGCTGGGGGAGCCACCACTACTGGGGGCACCTGGGCACAGCTACTAGGGACATTACAAGGGGGGCACTTCTACTGGGGGAGACACCACTACTGGGGGAACCCGGGCACTACTACTAGGGTCATTACAAGGGGGGCACTTCTACTGGGGGAGACACTACTACTGGGGGCACCCTGGCACTACTACTGGGGACATTACTCTGGAGGCACTTCTGCTGGGGGAGACACCACTACTGGGGGTACCCAGGCACTACTACTGGGGACATTACAAGGGGGCACTTCTACTGGGGTCATTGCTTAGGAGGCACCACTACTGGGTGCATTACTCAGGGGCCAGGGACACTTCTACTGGGGGCACTACTACTTGGGGCTTTACTACTTGGGGCACTACTACAAAGGGAGCATTACTATTGGGGGCACTAATACAGGGGCATTAATACTGGGGAATGTATACAGGGGACACTACTACAGGGGGCATTACTATTGGGGGCAATACAACTGGGGACACTACTACTAGAGGCACTACAACAGGGACCATTACTATTGGGGGCATTACTGATGGGGGCATGACTACAGGGGACATGACTACAGGGGGCTCTGCATAAGTTACACTACCACTGTGGGCACTGCATAAGGGGCATAAATACAGGGGACACTGCATATGGGGACAACTACAGGGGGCACTGCATAATGGGCACTTTTGCCTGAGAGCCAGTGGGGGGGAAGCCTAAGACCTGTCGGGATGGAATGGCAAGGGAGGGGGCTGGAATGAAGTGTGTATTATGTGAATCATGTTTTTTCAATGTGTTTTATGTGGTTCTGGATTTAATAATGTATTTGAGGTGGATGTGGTTTTAAAACGTAGTTTATGTGCCTCTTGCTTTTCCAATATATTTTATGTGGAAGTGGTTTGTTGCAGTGTATTTTATGTGGATCAGGCTTGTATTTTCAATGTGCTGTGCTCGCTCCCAACGTGACTAAAACCGGGTGGGATGCAAGGTCATACTTCTGCAAATGTCACACCAAAGGCATGCACACAGAAATGTGGCGTGGGCTTGTGACAGCTAGGCCACACCCCATTTTTTGAGCGCGTGCCGTCTGTCTTTTGTTTAGCTACATATATTTTTCAGCGCTTTGCCTCTGACAGGTTAGACACCCCTGTACTCAGTAGTCACGGTGGCTGTCATTCTGTGGTCTTTCTAGATCATGCTCCCTTACTGTGATACCACACCCCCTCACGATGACGCCACGCTCACTCCACGATATTACTGCTTCAAAGGGGGGGGCGCATTTTGACTGCTCGCACTGGGAGCCTCAGACCCTAGAAACTGCCCTGACAATAACTGTATTGTAGATTATGAGGACTCCTGTTTAATGTTCTCTCTTTTGCAGTTTAGCTGGTCACCATGATGGCAGCTTTATGTGCTGGCTGAGGACATCTGTAGTTCTGTACCAGTCTATGGGTATAGAATTACTTAGGCAAGCAGCTGCAAAATACAACTGTACTTTATTGAAAAAGTTGCGACAGCATTACTGCTTCACAGTTCAATTCCTGACCAAGGAACTATCTGTGTGGAGATTGTATGTTCTCTCTGTGTTGTGTGGGTTTCTGCTGTGTGCTCCTGCCTCATCCCACACTCCAAAAGCATACTGTATTGCTAGGGTTAATTGGCTTCTGTAAAAAAAAACGTAACCCTAGCATGTGTGTCCATGCAGAGCTGTAACTAGTCATTTTGCTGCCCTGTGTGAGATATAGCATTGGTGCTCCCCCCCAAAAAAAAAAAAAAAAGAAAGGCTGATAGGATGTTGCTCTCCCCACCTCCACCCCGCCTCTCTCAAATCATGCAATCATGGCCAGTACATGAAAATTATCTTTACTCTAGCAAAGATAAGGGATACTAATGTAGTAGGTGACCAAGAACAATTACTGTCTAGTGGTCATCACCTACTGCATTAGTGCCTCATCCTTGGAGACAAGATAAATATATATTTAGAGAGAGAGAGAGAGTAACACAGGGTATTGAAATGAGGATTTCAGACAGGCAGGTATTTATGGTAAAGCATTGGTTTTTTAATAGCAGCAAACACTGCACTTTAGCATTTTATGCCTACCCTCCAACATGACCCATTCCATTAGGTACATAAAAATCTGCTCCTGGACTTCCCACCTAATGTATGATTGCAGTCACCTGTGTTTAACTAGGTAATTGATGAGACAGGTGTTTCAGCACAGGTGGCTGCAATCACAAATTAAGTACCTAATGGAACAGGTCATGTTGGAGGGTCTGTTTTATGGTGAGGTTAGGGCTGCACCAATTTGGACGGGAGCCTCCCAATTATCGGGTGCCACTCCCGGCCCCCCGGAAAGGCAGGCAAGCCTCCTGGGAGCCGCCATCTCTTCCTACCCCCCCGCAGAGTTAATATCAAATCCCCAGCAGCAGGTAGCCCATGTGTTGTGATTCGCGCTGAATCGCATCATCGTGGCCCCACCCCCCGCATTACAATGGCGTTTATTCCGGCATTGTGAAGAGGGGGCGGGGACGCGATGACGCAATCTCGCGGCCACGCCCCGCCCACCCAGGCCACGCCCCCGCAATGACATTAATGTGCGGCCACGCCCCCCGCTGGAGCTGAATGTCGGCAAGTATGCTGCACACACACAAGCTCATACATTAAGAGAATATAAACAAACATAAAAGTCTCAGCACTCCTTGTGCTAATCAGTCAGCAGTGGCTTGCAGCCACAATCTGGGCATGCTCTCCCATCATAGCTCTTGGCCCATGGCACTACAATACTGTGTCCCTACTTACTGGCTGCTACTCAGCATCAGGACAACGAGCATCAGGTGTGTGAGAGTTTTAAAGCCTTCCTGTGCTCCAGTGATTATTCCAACTGGGTCTGTATATGTGAAACCCTGTAATTCCACAACTCCACTGCCAATGCAGAACTCACAGGCTTCACTCCAGCCTCCCTTGGAGGGAGCTGATTCCACCCAAATGTGGGTAATTCAGGTGAGAGACAACCCCTCTAACTATGTATGTATGTATGTATGTATGTAGGTAGGTAGTCTGTCATTTTGAATCCTCCCTCCCCAGGCTCTTTACTGTAAATGAACATGTATTTTATATGCACACACCTGCTGCTGGACGCCAACGCCCCGCCTGGTAGTACATGGGAACCTGCTGGTGCTGCTGTGCTGGACATCGGCGGGGGACCTGTCACTATGAATTTTTACTGGTTGCAGCACCGCTTTCTGCACTGAGCACCTGTCCTGAGTTCTCACCCTAGGAAATGTGAGAGGAGAGACGTCATGGCACCTCTACTCCCACAGTTCCCAGACGCGGAGCTGCGGGGCAGGGGTGAGAGAGGGTGCACTTCAGTATTCAGAATTTAGAGGTGGGGGTATGGAGATTTGAATATCTTTCACCCCCCCACCAACCCCACACACACACCTCTCACTCCCTGCTACCCTTTTAGCCACTGCTTCTGCCCGCCTGCTTCCCTCTCTCACCCCTGCCCTTCTCACTAACAGATTCCCTCTGCCAGCCCCTCTCTCTAACATATTCCCTCTTACGCCCTCCCCTCTCTCTGATTCCCTCTTACCTCTAGCTGCACTGCGGCTGGAAATCGAGCCGTGTCTCGGAGCATTGGCTCTTTGCTGCACTGCAGCTTTAAAGTTAGCACCGTTCACCAACCAATCCTGCATATCAAAAAAAGGGGAGGCTTTTAAACTCTGGTGTCGGCCGCGAGCCAATGGGAAGCAGCCACTTGGCAGCTTCTCATTGGCTGGCGCTCTGTGAGCCGCGATTGGCTGGCTGTCAGTGCTGCTGCTTACTACTGCAGTGCAGCCGCGACCCACTTCGACCACAGAGTGTAAGAGCCAGACGCCGCGCACTGCACCATTACTAAATATAGAGTAGCGGGCGCCTGGCGTATAATAATTGCAGTGGGCCGCTTCCGCCCTCAGGACTGCTGCCCTCTGTGCAGGCTGCAGCGGCATCGACCGCACCATCCTAGTTACGGCCCTCTGTCCATGTGATAGGGATTTTAAATTGTAAGCTCTGCTGGACTAGGTACTGATGTGAATGACTAAGTATTCTCTGTAAAGTACTGAATAATATATGCACTGTCTATTAATAGCTGTTATTAAAGGCATTTTAACATACATGATAAAACACTAAACAACCCTACAGAAAAGTGGCTACAGACACTGTCAAGCTGCAGAGCATGGGCATATTCATAATGAGTGTAGTGTGTGTGGTGCAAATGGGCCTCTGGAAACCCTGCAGCCATTCACAATACTTACCTGCACATCGGCGCCACAAATATTACCGGGAAAAAGGAGCAGCTGCCATCTTTTTGGAGATCTGTGCCACAGATATCACTGGGAACATGGGAATATGGTGCAGGCACCATGTGTCTGGATATCTAAGGTTGGCACTTCAGAAATCACTGGGTATGTAGTACCTGTGCCATTTTCCCGGCAATCAGCGCATGTGCTATAGACTCTGGCACAGTGTCAGTCTACTGAGCACATACCCTAGCGAGAGAGTGGGGCTTCCACGTAGGCTGCACAGGGCCCCTCCCCTCTCTTGAGCCGCCCCTGCTGCTGAATCTCCACGTTCTGTGTCCACTGTGTTATCACGTTCAGTCTTGGGACAGAATTACAAAATGCATGAAGTGTAGAGACCTCACCGTCTTGTATCATGTCCTCCTTTAGAAGCTGCAGGTTCAAATAGTTTATCTATCAGCACTTCTAAGCTCCTCAAAATAGGGATGGACTTTGACCATCGATGGTAAACCACCAATAGCTGGTGGTTTTGCCATCAATGGCCGAGATCCAAAGGTTCTTTGCCATTGATGGCAGAACGCCCTGCATGGTTTTTAATTTTCTGCCTGGTGCCAGGACACGGAGCCTAGCTTCGCCCCCAGACGTGTATCGCAAAGCCCATGGCCATCGGTGGTCAAAATCATTGATGGTCTACCTGTCGATAGTTTCATACCATCGCTGTTAACCATCAATGGTACAGATGTGTCTTTACACATCTTTGCTGCAGTTGCGTTAAAAAGCCCCTCTCGGCGCGCCAGGTCACGTTAGACTCTGCTAGCGCTGATCGTTTTTGTTGTGTATTTTTTTTGCCAAAAATGTGTCTAAGTTGTAATGTGATGTTAATAGGACGTGCCAGCAGACTGTGCTGATTAATTTGGTATATGACACTTGTATATTTGTGTGCGACTGAGTCTCGGAATATACAGATTCAAAGTTCAGTTGTGTTTCATGTGCAGACTCAGGTGCCCACAGATATACAAGTGTCATATAGCAAATTAATCAGCACAGCCTGCAAAATAAAACGCCGACGCTAGCAGAGTAGCACATGACATGGCGGCTCACTTATGCCAGGCAAGTCGCGCTGACACTGTGCAGGGCCAGGCCAGCGGCTGAACTGGTTCCGCCTCAGGATACAATAGATCCGGCTCACTTTCATTCCTGCCACCACACAGCTGCTGGGCTAATTTCTGCACTGTTAATACAGCACTGCGATGGGACGATATTTATATGGGCCTGCAGTTGTGGTCCCATCAGCCTCATTATCAATCCAGCCCTGTCTGTCGGTGGACACATAGAGGATAAGGGTGAGGGCAGAGACTGTGTATTAGGAGAATGGCTGGTAGGCTTCAATGAAGAAATAAATGTTAATGGCAGATTTTGAAGGTGAGAGCAGGAGGAGGAACGGAGGTGGACATTGGAAATGTTGCTGGAGGTGTAGGACGTAGCAGAGTGATTGTGAGCTTTATAAGTGAGAGAGGAACAGATTGTGGTAGTCAAGCAATGACAAGAGCATGAAAAAGAGTTTTAGTAGTTTGCGGGTTGACAAAGGACCAGATAAAAATATGTTGTTCTGCTATTTAGATATAGACATACCTCCCAACTGTCCTGCATTTAGCGGGACAGTCCCGTTTTTCTGGGACTTTCCTGCTGTCCCGCCCGTGGGCCAATTGTCCCGCGGTGGGGGAGGGAAGTTGGGGGAAGCATACATGCTGCTCTGCTATGCAGAGCAGCGTGTATGCAGAGCTAGAATTGACGCTGTGCGCATGTGCACAGCATCTATTCAGCGTATGGGGGGGGAAGCCCGGGCTCTGCCCAGCATCTCTGAGATGCTGGGCACGTCCCATTAGTGATGCAAATGGGGGCGTGTCATCAGACCACGCCCCCTTTATGATTAGACCACGCCCCCTTTTCGAGAGCGCGCCTTCGGCACACGCAGGTCCCGACTCCCTCCCAACAAATGTTGGGAGGTATGCATAGATATTATTTGCTTTTTTCATAGAATTGTCCTATAGACATATTTTTCACTTTTGGGAGGGGAAGGGGTTAAAGTTGGCTGGAACGGGGCAGAACTGCGTTCCGTCACTTCTATTTGGAGACGGAACCAGTCCCGCCTCCTCCGACCCACCTAACCCCAGTGCCTCAGGGAGGCTCCATTTGCCGGGCGCCCTGCTCCCTGTGCCCTGCTCCCTCCCCGCAGCGGCAGCCAGAGGCTAGAGCTCACTCATGAGATTTGGCTTCTGGGTCCTGCTGTGTGCAGTGCACTATGGGAGAGGCGTCATGACATCTCTCCCATAGTTCAGACTGAGGAGCAGCCAGGCGGACCAGGGGGACCAGGCAGCAGCAGACTCGGGAGCGGGGCTTAAGGTAAGTAATAGTTTTTTTTTTTGTGTAAGCGGCTTCACAATAGGGGACTTTACTACAGGGTGCACAACTACAGGGGACTTTACTACAGGGTGCACAACTACAGGGGGCATTACTCAGGGGGCACTACTACTGGGGACATTACTCAGGGGGCACTACTACTGGGGGAATTACTCAGGGGGCACTACTACTGGGGGAATTACTCAGGGAACATTACTATTGGGGCACTACTACTGGGGGCATTAGTCAGGTGGCACTACTATTGGGGGAATTACTAAAGAGGGGCATTACTATTGGGGGCACTACAACAGGGGTCATTACTACGATGGGCACTACTATTGGGGGCACTATTACAGGGGGATTACTAATGGGGGCACTATTACAGGGGGATTGCTAATAGGGGCATTGCATATAGGGCACTGCATAAGGGGGGCTCTGCATAAGGGGCACTACCACTGTGGGCACTGCATAAGGGGCACTACCACTACTGGCAGCACTACATACGGAGCACCACTACTGAGGGCACTGCATAAGGGGCACCACTACAGTGGGCATTATATGTAAGGGGCACTACTGATGTGTGCATTGTATATGGGCACTGCTACTGTGGGCATTGTGTAAAAAGGGCACTGCTGTGTGTCATACATGAATAAGAGACACTACTATGTGGTGTAATGTGAATCAAGATTGTGCTAATGTGCGGTGTAATTTGTATCGGGAATACTATTATGTGACCATGTCCCTTTCTTTTGAGAGCACACCCCTTGTTTTCGGCATGCACTGTCCCTTTATTGACATTGCATTACTTCTCTAGGACCACTTTAAGCACTGGGAAATGGATGTGCATTTTAGCGATTGAATGATAAGTGCACTGCCGTAACTAGGGTAGTGCGACCAGTGCCATGGCACAGGGCACCACAGGGCAGAAGGCGCTGTTTGGGCCTGTCAATTTTCCTATTTATTATCATTCTCACTTGTAGCTTCCTCTTCTTTTATCCCCAGCATCTCCTGGTCTCCCCTGTCTCTTCCTTGGCCCTTCCCCATGAGGCCATGACCCTATTTCAGATGCAAATAGGTCCCTATTTAAAAATTGAGGGGGGGGGAGAGGGGAGCCATTGCTCTCTCTGGCACAGGGCACCAAAAAGTCTAGTTACGGCTCAAGAAAAGTGACCCTTGCACAGTATGGTATCTGGACAACAGATAGTTAAAAGGTCGACAATGTCTAGATAGACACCAGGGAGTATATTTCCTAAAGTAAGAGTTTTTACAAGTGGAGATGTTGCCGATAGCAACCAATCAGATTGTATTTATCATCTATCTAACACCTTCTAGAAGACCTATAGCTAGAACTTGATTGGTTGCAATGGGCAACAACTCCAATTCTAAAAACCTGCACTCTAGTAAATATACTCCCAGATGTTAGACAGACAATAGGTCGATAGGGACAAAAGGTTGACACACTAAAGGTCGACATGGAAGGTCGACATGTACAAATGGTTGACAGGGTCAAAAGGTCGACACGAAAATGGTCGTCATTTTTTTTTTAATGTTTAGGAAGGGTTATGCACTTACCAGAGGGTTAGGCACTTACCCCAACTGTTAGGGCTAGGCACTTACCCTGATAGGGAGAGTTAGGCTCTCTGGAGGGTTAGGGTTAGGCATTAGAAGGGACGGTTAAGGTCAGGAACCTATCCTGACGGTTAGGGTTAGGCAACAAGGGGAGGTTTAGGCCTAGGGTGAAGATTAGAGTCAGAAATAATCAGCCACTTGACCGTTTTCACGTTGACCTTTTGACTCTGTCGACCATTTGTACCCATCGACCACCTTCCATGTTGACCTTTAGTGTGTCGACCTTTTGTCCCTGTTGTCTTATTGTCTGTATAACATTGGGTGTCTATCTAGACATTGGCGATCTTTTAACTGTTTATCTTGTATACCACACCCGCACTGTATTAGTTCTGTATGTGCCAGTAACCACACACAGACCCCTCTCTCCTTCAAAGCTGGATCTCTTTATGCTACTAGTCTTAAAATTAAAAAAGTTCCCTACTGTAAAATATTCTGTTTCATATGAAATACATGTCTAGAGATGACATCTCTGTTTCATATACAATTCCCTATTATTTTATGAGGCATGAATAAAAGCTTCATGCATTTATTAAATTGTCTGTATTTCTAAAATAATGATGTTCTCTGAATGCAAATTCTAATGGAATTGCTTGGGGCGAGTGTGCTGGAAATAGTAGAAGCCATTCAGCAAAAAAAAAAAAAAAATTCAACATATTTGGAGTAAGTAAATAGACTATATGCAGAACAGATGGTAAGGCTAAAAGAATAATATAATTATGGTATAGAAAAGCCGCCTTCCACCACATGTCAGCGACGCAGATTCGGAATGAAAAGCTGTTGACAAAGCAGAGTTGAGTTGAATAAATCTATTGGAAGTTGGGCACTTCAGTTGCGATTAGCAGCCTTTGCTTAGAAAACTTGCAAAGATTTGGCTTCTATACTTGAATCCAAGGTTGTGTGTGTGCCCACTAAGGCAATCTCATATTGCTATTTCCTACACTTTGTTAATGTTTTATAAGCTCTCTTGAATTGACTGATAGGGTCCCTCACCTTCACACATATTTTATTTATGACAATGAGAAAAATAAAGCCACTTATTCAGTTAAAGCATCACAAGGGCAAGTGCAGCCCCCCAAAATTAAAGTTGTATGAAAGTGGATGCCCCTTTTATCTTTGTCTGTTTCTCTGTAGCATTGAAATACATGTCCTCTTTCAAACAGCTAAAGCTGGCCATACTCCAGACCAACTTTCATCTAACCATCCAACTAGTTGGTTGGTTGGGATAAAAATCTGGTAATGTATGAGAGCAAATGACAATCAGCCATTTGCTCCCAAATTACCGGATTTTCATTCCAACCAACTACTGTAGTTGGATGAAAGTTTGTCTAGTGTATGGCCAGCTTTACTTCCAATAATTTATAGTAGGTTGAAATACATCTTTCTGTGCGACATCAGATTGGAGATTGGGCTTTGAATATTTTCAAGAGCCAAACTGTTTTGGGGACTTACAGCATACATGTCCACTCTACAGTGAAGTCTGTGAGAGTAGGCCAACCTTCCACATCCAATTTGCATTAAGTTACATCATTATGCTATAACCCAATGCGTGTTGCAAGGATTTGTTGCATTGTGCAGTGGGAGGAGGGGTTAGTAACGTAAATTTCATCCTCACCCCCATCGTCCCCAATATTCCACTTGTATAACCCCTCTAGGATCTCAGACAATTCTACAAATTATGGCGTTGATGTGTCAAGCAGTGAAAAAAATAGAGACGTGGACCAGTGGAAACGTTGCCCATAGCAACCAATCCGCTTCTACGGATGTGTCCACATACATCTATCATACGAGAGCGTGAGCGCCGTGCGTCTCGATAGTGCAGAGCATCTTTTTGTGCAACCTTTTCTCTTAAAAGTGATACGAATAGGATGCACATTATTGTGACTGCCATTAATACAGTTTAGTGATTGATGTATCAAGCAGTGAAAAGAGTGGCATAGTGTACCAGTAGAGGAGTTGCCCATAGCAACCACTCAGTTTAGTGGTAGCATTTATCAAGTAGGGCTGGGCCAGCGCTGCAGAGCGGCAAAAATCACAGGGAAAATGGCGGTAACTCGCGCATGCACAGAAAAGATTCCCTGGGAATAAGGCACAGGTACCATTTTCCCGGAGCCCCCCGCATACACAGTAGATTCTGGCATTAAGGACCTCATTCAGAGCCGCTCGCAAAATGCGAGCGGTCGCTCTGAATGAGGGCGGCCACATCTGTAAAAAGAGTCGGCCTCCTTGCCGCTCGCTAAGCTGTGGATGACCAGGGTTACCAGGTCAAGACCATCGGGGCTTGCAACAAGACCCTTGTGGTAGGATCTCGTCTTCCGGAAGCCCCAGAGAGCTGGTGATGTCAGTGGGGCCACACACAAACAGCAGGCATTCGTTTGGGAACGCCTCCTTTTGTGAAGCACGCCTACAAAACTGGGCGAGCTGTCGATCACCAGCTCCGGGGCTCACTACAAAAGAGGCAGCTGTCGATCACCATCGACAGCCGTCTCTTTTGTAGTGAGCCCCAGAGTGAAAGAATTTCTCTCTTGCTCCGGGGCTTGCGCACGCACAGTGCGGCGCGTGCGCATAGCACGACATCGACCCGCTTACGAGCGGGTCTGAATGAGACCCTAAGTCAGAATCTACTGCACTGCCAGAGAGGAGAGGGCTCAAATGGAGGCTGCACACGGGCCCTCTCCTCTCTTAGAACACCACTGGTTAAGGGCTTTTTAAGTGAGAAAAGTTTGAACTTGATTCAGAGTGGTATAAAATTAAGGGCTCTATTTACTACAATCCGCATATTGAATGCGGATTGTAGTGTGATATTACCGAGTGAATTCGCATTGCGAATTCAGGCAATATCACAGGGATTTACTATAAATCCCTTGCAGGGACAGAGCTTGTGATAAAGCTCTGTCCCTGCGGATCCCAGCCCGCGCATGCGCCGACCCACCGTCGCTGCTACCCCCCACCGATGCTAAGCCCCACCCCCCACGATCGCGGACCCCCTGCTGGAGGGGCCCGGCGGGGGCCCTGGTCCGGCACCGCCCCCCCCTCCCTCCTACATCACAGCAGCCCAGCACACGCTGCTGTGTGCTGGGCTGCAGTGGGAGACTGCTCCAGCTGCTGCAAGCAGTCTCCTATGCCTTTGAGGGGAGCGATCATGCTGATCGTGACCCCCATTGGCTGTGTGCCAGGCTGAGGGGCTCACAGTGCCCCCATCCCAGTGAAGCGGCGCTGCTAAAATGTTTTTTTTTGTTCAGTGTTTTTTTCTTAAGGGGACGTGGCCATGCCTCCCCTGATTAGGCCACGCCCCCTGTCACCCAGGCCCGCGGCGTTATTATCACAGGGCTTCCCCCGGTATTTTTTTTACAATTTATTTTTAGTAACTCTGGTCGGATCACATTTCCCATTACAATTATGGGAAATGCGATCTGCTTTACTAAAAATAAGTGATACTAGGGGTTGGAGTAGAATTTTACTACAGGTGAAACTAAAATAATGTGAAAAGGGTGTGAAAACACCCTTTTTCACTTTATTTTAGTAAAAATAATGTTAATAAATAGAGCCCTAAGTGGTGGACAAGGGATAGTGCTGGGCAGCAGAAGTTAAGGTTAGAGGACCTCATTCAGACCTCATTCAGGTCGATGTTAAGGCCCTGCTCACGCGCAGCAGCCGCACATCGACAGCCAGCCCTTTTGGAGTGAGCTCCAGAGCGAGAGAGTTTCTCCAAAAGGGCTGGCTGTCGATGTTGATTGACAGCTCGGCCCGTTTTGCAGGCGGGGCGAGGGGGTGGCTACACAAACGGAGGCATTCCCAGGCGAACGCCTGCCGTTTTGTGGGCGGCCACACTGACATCAGCAGTGATGTCAGTGGGGAGCTTCCTGATCGATCAGCTTCCTGGGGTTTGCGGTTGCCGAGACCCAACCTTAGGGTCTCGTCGCAAGCCCCAATGGTCGCGATGGTCTTGACCATCAACCTGGTCGGTCGCTAAGCTGTGGGTGGTAACCCACAGCTTAGCTAGCAACCAGGAGGCCACACTAGAAAAAAGAAGCGGTCGCCCTCATTCAGAGAGAGCGATCGCTTCTTGCGACCGCCTCTGAATGAGGGCCAGAGTCCAGAGGGGCGGGCAGTATATGGAAAGGCTAGAGAGGAGTAGACTGCAGTAGTCAAAATAAGAGTTTTAGTAGTTTCAGGGTGAGAGAGGACCGAATAAAAAGGTATTTTCCTCCTACTCATACCGTTAGGTCCAGGGCTAATTTTCAGGGGGAACGGTCCGGAACGCCGTTCCTGAAGCTCTTTTGGAAAATGGAACCCGTCTGTCAGTGGCACAGGGAGTGGTGTGGATTGGCGCCAGCAACAAGCTGGTTGCAGTCATGGACCGGCAGCCATCCAGTAACAGTCATGAAGAGTCGGACAGCCGCAGTGGCCACATAATTTCCAATATGGTGCCAGCAGCCAATCAGGAGTTGCCGCTCCTATTTGGCTCGTGGCCGGAGCCATATTCAAAATACTGCAGCTGCTCCTATAGTGTACTGTAATTTTGACCTGGTGTCCAGAGACACATCAACTACATTTGTTTAATTTCATGAGGTAAATAATAAATAGCTTAAGCTGCTTTGGTGGTAACTGCTGTAAGGGACCAAAAGGAATGGGTGCCAACCATGGTATGTGTGACGTACAGTACTTAAGTTTTTGTCAGATTGGGTATCAAATAACTGGTTCACGTACCAGGCTTAGGTGTCTTCTCTTCCGGGGTCAGTACATGGAATTAAAGATTTGGGATCATTCCAGAATGTGCTACCCTGTCCATTTAGGGTTTCCCCCAATGATTCAGGAAACCCCCCTCACCCCAAGTAATTTATTTTTCATGCAATTAAATAAAAAAAAAAGGGATGGCCAATCGCCAGTCCTGAGTCAATTGTTTTAATCACTTAAGTCACATAAGCACAGAGTAGAAATCGATGCCAGGGACCAGGTAAGGATTTTAGGATCAATCCTACCCATACACCAAGTCTCCACTTGATGTATGGGCAGGATTATACTGTAATATACTCTATTGACTGCAGAGATCAAGCTGAAAAATATAGCATTGATGCCCATCCCTACTTTGGCTGCCTAAAATAGGGTATCTACCAGAAATCCTGCCCACATGTCCTCAGACTCATCTTAAATACCAATATTCATGGCAATCGCCTTCTCCCTCAACACCATGTATCCAAATTCTCTCTTCATCACATGCTCTCTATGGCCTCAACCTTCTTTCATTACAGTATCTGAAATCATAACCAGGGCCTAGTAGAAGCAGGGAGTAGTGTTGGAGAGGTGGCAGGGGACGTTGGTCCTTGTATCACCATAATACCCAGTTTATGTGGATCTGGCCTTTTCAATTAAATGTATGTGGTTCTGGCTTTTTCAATGTATTTTATGTGGATCTGGCTTTTTCAATATTAATATGGATCCTACTTTTCTTCTATATATATTGCTGTGGCTTACCTTATATTTTTAGTATGGATTCTGGTTTTCTGTGGGTGTGTGTGTGAACTTATAGCAGTTTTCTTTCCTACATTTGGGTATTTGTATAGTTATATATACTTATATGCTAGATTGACATGTTATAGTAACACCCAACTCCATAGCCCAAACTTTGACAATTGTCATTTAAAAAATAGGTTACGCACCAATTGATGTCACACTCCCACTGTAGCTCCACCCACATTGTCCACAGCTATGCCCACCTTTGCTCCCCCTCAAGGGTTTCTGAACCTATTTTTCTGCAGAAATAGCACTGGCTATTTTCATATATATTTGGATAGTGACACAATTTTCATAATTGTGGCTCTGTACGCCGCCACAAGGGATTTGAAATTAAACAATGGAGATGTAATTAAGGTGCTCTGGGTCGAAATGTCCCTGTGGCCTCTCAGCTCATGCAGCTACAGCATTTCATGTGGCTCTCCAGCCACACCTCGGTTCTCAAAGCCGCACCTCGGCCCTCAAGGCCGCATCTCACAGCATGAATCCACATTGGCTCTCAAAGCTGCATCTCCACTCTCAAAGCTGTACCTCTGCCCTCAAGGCTGCTCCTCAGGCCTCAATGCCGCATCTTGAATCCACATCGGCTCCCAAAGCTGCACCTCGGCCCTCAAGGCCGCATCTCTCAGCCTTAATACACATTGGCTCTCTAAGCTTCTCCTCAGCTCTCAAAAATGCGCCTCTGCCCTGACTCTTACACAGTGATTCCTAGGAGACCATAACATTATAGCCAGCCCTAACAGTTGCAGCTGATATGGATCCAAACAAGAATCCTACGCAGGTTCTAACCACACAAATCCAAGCTCTCACCCAGAAGGTGAGTCTAGATCTGCCAGGAGAACTACATCTAGGCCTTGCATCTGTTTCTCCCAAAAACTCCTTCTTGGTACCTACTATTATTCAGGTATCCGGAAAGGAAATTTTTATTTCAGCCTTTGTGGATAGTGGAGCAGCTGGGAATTTTATGAACTATTCCTTCTTGGAGACTCTAGGCATTCCATCAGAAGTCCTGTTGCATCCGATTTCCATCTGCGGACTTGATGGAGGCCCACTATCTAATGGTGCAGTCAGACTCAAAACACCATCCATCCGTCTAACTGTGGGAGTCCTGCATTCAGAATCAGTCTATTTTACCTGCTGCAATGTCCAGGCTTGGCTCTGATTGATTGTTCTTGGTCTGCCACAATCTGGATTGAAAGTCAGGTGAGATCCGCCAATGGGGTTCAGACTGCAAGTCAAGGTGCCTTTCTCTTCCAGTATGGGCTGTCCAACTGCCTCCACCTACCACTCCTCCGGAATTGCCTGTCCCATATAATGATTTCCCTAACTTTTTTTCAAGAAAAAGGCTGAAACACTTCCCCTGCATAGGCCTTTTGATTGTGCCATTGATTTAGTACTCGGTGCTAAACTACCTAAGGGCAGACTGTATGATCTTTCTATTCCTGAGAATATAGCTATGGAGGAATACATCCAAGATGGTTTAGTTATAGGCTTTATTTGTCCTTTTAATTACCAGTTGGGACAGGTTTCTTCTTTGTCGAGAAGAAAGATGGATTGCTTTGACCTTGTATTGATTATCAGGGTCTCAACAAGGTCACGGTCAATTCTCTTTGACCAACTACGAGAAGTGACTTTCTTTTCTAAAATTGATCTCTGGGGAGCATATAATCTTATTCAGATCAGAAAGGGTGATGAATGGAAGACAGTGTTTAACACCCACAAAGGACATTATGAATACTTGGTTATGCCAGTTGGACTTGCCAATGCCTCGACTGTCTTCCAGGATCTCATCAATGATATCCTCTGTAAATTTCTAGGCATGTTTACTGTAGTCTACCTAGATGACATACTGATCTAATCCCAGTAACTGGATCAACATCGTCATCATGTCAGACTGGTACTACAGAAGCTTTGGGAAAACCATCTATACGCAAAACTCGAGAAGTATGAATTCGAAGTTAAGACAGTCTCCTTCTTAGTTTATATAATCTCCAATAAGGAAGGGTGCTAATCCAGACTTAACTATCTCTTTACACTGCACTTTTCTTACTATGGTGGTGCCCTGAGGCAGCTTGGCTGGGCCAGTTTTGGGGGGTCCTGCATTCTGGATTTGAACCCTAGTATGTTAGGGACATTCCCCAAAAAGGTTATCTGGATATGGTGGGTAGGCCCATAACCCTGGCCATGTTTATGCTAAAAACCTCTATTGATTGCAAAATTGTATTGCATTTATGTATTATTAATAATTTGGAGTTGTGCACCTGAGATTTGTCTGTTTATGTGCCTGCAATTAGTCTCATCAGGTAGCACCTCCCATTATATATATATTCAGGTTGTACAGTCCAGAAAACTTTCCCATAGACTTTCATTCCAGCAAAGCAACAGGTTACCCAGGGATTTCCAAGACTCTTGATCTGCTCTCCCGTTCTGTATGGTGGCCATCGTTATATCAAGATGTTCGTGAGTTCGTCCTAGCCTGTGACCTTTGCACCAGGAACAAAACTCCTCAGGCCGCTCCCACGGGCCTACTGCTGGAACTTTCAGTGCCTTCAAAACCCTGTACCCATATTGCTATGGACTTTGTGGTGGACTTAATCCTTCCTCACAATGTACAATCATTTGGACTGTGGTGGAGCAGTTTAGTTAAATGGCACATTTCATTAATTTAACCAAATTCCCCACTACTAAGGAGCTGTCCACTCTATTTATCCAATATATCTTCCGGCTCCAAGGGTTACCTCTGGACATCGTGTCAGACTGAGGAACACCGTTCATTGCTCGCTTCTGGAAGGTTTTCTGTTCTTCCTTAGCCATCAGTCTTAGCTTATCTTCTGGCTACCATCCCCAATACAACTGGCAGATGGAGCAGGTTAACCAGTCTCTGGAACAATATCTCCGATGTTTTGTTTCCAAGTGCCATAACGACTGGCTGAGCCATTTGCATATGGCTAAATTTGCATTTAATAATTCATGCCACTCTTCTTCCTCAGTCTCGCCTTTTTTCTGGAACGCTAGACTGCATCACAGAGCAAACTCCTTTGAGCCATTCATCTCCATCTGCGGTTTCCAGACTCTGCTCTGTCTGGTACAAGGTGCCTCAGTGCCTCCTCAAGGCTTTGTTGTGTTCTAAGACATTGGCAGATAAATACTAGAAACCACATAAATTCAAAGTTGGGGATTTGGTTTGGTTATCTGCAAAGAACATGGATTTGGTTTGGTTATCTGCGAAGAACATCAGGCTCTGTCAGCCTTGTCAGAAGCTTGGTCCTTGATATATTGGACAATTCTGGATCGTGGCTCAAGTTAATCCTGTGGCCTTCCAGCTTAAATTGCCCAACACGCTGAAGATTAATAACACCTTCCACTGTTCCTTGCTTAAGCCGGTATTCTTCTCCTTAGATCTAGACGTCCTGGAAGACCTTCTCTTGTGCTCGTTCAAGGTCGACAACAGTTTGTGGTGAAGAAGATTTTGGACTCCATGTTTATGTGAGGACAGTTACATTTCCTGGCCCATCTAGAAGGGGTATGGAACAGAGGAGCGTTCTTGGGTACCTGAGAAGTCTTTGCACGCTCTGAGGCTAAAAGAGATATTTTTCATGGGTTTCTCTGGCAAACCCGGTTCTAGAGGTTCCTTAACCCCTCGTCAAGGGGGGGGGGGGGCTACTGTCACAATTCGCCGATGTGCTTTGTTACATACCCGTGTTCCACTTGTCTCTCCTCCTCCAGGTCATCCAATTCACCAGCCACATGCCCGGACTTCTGCTTCTGCTCAACGTATGCACCGTACTGGGACGACACCTTCAGTTCCTAGGGGAATGCTGGATGATGTTTTCTCCTCACCTTTGGAATATCATCAATCATCTGCCGAGCAGGTCCATTGGTTCCTTACATTTCTTAAGCCTGCTAGTTCATTGCCGGCTATAGCGTATCTGTACGTGCCCTTCCGGTTCCTGCCAGTTGTGTTCCTGCTCACCTGTGCCTGTCTCTACCTCAACTACATTCTTTGCCCATACTCTTTATCCTCCATCTAGAGTTTGTTGTGGTTCAAGCACCGGTGCACTCTGGGTCGAACTGTCCCTGTAGCCTCACCGCTCATGCGGCTAAAGCATTCCATCTGGCTCTCAAGTCACACCTCAGCTCTTAAAGCAGCACCTCGGCCCTCAAGGCCGCATCTCACAGCCTGAATCCACATTTACTCTTAAAGCTGTACCTTGGCTGTCAAAGCCACACCTCAGCCCTCAAAGTTGCATCTCACAGCCTGAATCCACATCAGCTCTCAAAGCAGCACCTCAGCCCTCATGGCCGCACCTTGCAGCCAGAGTTCTCATGGGCCCTCAAAGGCCACATCTCTGCTTCCAAAGCTGCACCTTGGCTCCTAGAGTCGCACCAGCACCCAAAGCTGCACCAAGGCTCCCTTAGCCGCACCTTGACTTGTATTATCCTTGTTAGTGTCCACACCAGCTGCTTAAATGTCCAGTGGCCTTCAGGATAGCCGTAGTTCTAAGACTCTTACCCGGTGATTCCTAGGAGACGGTCACATTCTGGTAGAGGTTGATCTTAGTTTCATCTGTCCAAAGAATGCTGTTCCAGAATTGGGTACAGTGCTATCAAAGCAGAGATCCCAGCAGAACAGAGCAAGGCAAAATAGAAAAACAGTTCTGTCTAATGATGTACAGTACATACTTGTCTAAAACAAATGTAATAAATACAGAGGGAGGAAATCTAACTCCTACTACTTTAGTACTAGCACCTTCAAGTAACTTAATAGATTCCTGTTTTTAATTGATTGTGAATGAATTGAATGTCTTTATTTGCAGCTTGGGAGCATTATGATAGAAATTGCCAGTAACATCATGTCCGTTGAAGACCCCATCCTGTGGATGGCACAGAATGAAAACAAGGCCTGCACAAGAATTGTTCGGTGTGTGGAACAGATATCTGGTCTAACATTGAACAGTATGACACAGGTTTTGTCAAAGGTGAGTTCCTTTCCTGAGCCGACTAAAATAATAATTATTGTTTGGCTGAATGTTTTTTATTTATAAATTAGTTAACATTTTAAAATGACAGTGCAAAAATTTAAATGGCTGACAGAAAAAGTTAAATGAAGTACATCTGGCACCTGCCCCGGAAGGGGTAGACATTTTGTGGGCCCTAAGCCATACTGCCCAACCACCCTGATTTTCACGGGACAGTCCTTCTTTTCGGGCACTGTTCCGCCGTGCAACCCGTGGGCCCCTGTGTCTCGTGGTGATGGTGACCGACGTCATTTAAGTCTGCCAAATTCGACTGACATCAATTTAATTTCAAAACCAACTGTTAGTAAATCTGTGATTTAGATACTAAAATATGACGTCGATATCTGCCTATTTCGGTCAATTTTAAGATCGATCACAAAATTGGCCTTTAGTACATATACCCCCCTACTGTAGTCTCTATCTCATTGCCCTACTGTTGTTTCAAGGAAAAAAAATAGAACACTGAAGATTTTTCTGGACAATTTAAGGCATCAGAGGGCATCAGCAGAATAATATTTATTAAAACAAAATATGTCCTGCCATGTTGTCACTTGGACAAATATAAATCCCCTCTGATACATGTGCATACAAGTTCGAAGCCGGCTGCATCTAGCGATTTTTATCAAACCATGCATGCGTCACGTGCTGCATATGTATTTTTCAGTACTTACTACGCATCTCAGTCTTTCCTCTGCGACTGCAGAGTTGGCGTAACTGGGTGACACCTGGGCGACAACAGAGCATTCACGCATAAGAGAAATGTCCAATGGGTGTGTTGTCGGCATTTAGCCCCAGAGTTGCTCCCTATTTTGTGTAGTGCACGCCACATTCACTCGCATCTCCTGCACTTAGTATGGGGTAGGTAAAACTGCCGACGACAGTGATGGCGGCTCACGGACATAGGACTGGGGTGGTGCGATTGCATAGATATGGATAGTCACATTATCAATTAATTTGCATCTTACGTGCAACTCGGAATCATTCTCATGGTTGACAACTGGCAAGAGAAGAATATTAGTACATTCTCGTGAAAATATTAATTTTCACTTTGCAAATTTATGCAAAAAATATTTATCACATTTGCATTAAAAAAGCGCATTGTGATAAATATACCCCAAAATCTCTTTTTATAATACATGACGGTGTGCCTTAGCAACTTTAGCATCTCGCTCAGTGTCCCATGAGTTTAAAATAAGTGAAAATCTCTGGTATAAGGGAATGAGAAAAACAGGTTTTGGGGGGGGGGGGGGGATAACCAAAAGTTGATGGACATAATCAGAAACTTTGGGCCAAATGTAATCACCTCAGATTTGCAGTGTGAGTCTTGCGAGATTTGCCCTGATTCAGATTTGGGAATAGAGTAAGAAAGAGCAAGTAACTGTACATTTTAGTAAAACCAGTGGTTGAAGTGGAGGTATGGACAATCTAATGTTATACTTATATGGCCACTCAAAAAGGGTGTGCCATAGTAGTGCCCCTTATATCACATTATGCCATGCAGTAGTATTGCCCCTTATAACTAGGCGTGTGCACCGGCCACTTTTCGTGTTTTGTGTTTTGGTTTTGGATCTGGATCTTTCTTCGTGTTTTGGATCTGGATTGGTTTTGCCAAAACCACCCTTCCGTGTTTTGGGTTCTGGGTTTTGTGTTTTGGATCTGTATTTTTTTTTTTTAAAAGCATAAAAACAGCTAAAATCACAGAATTTGTTGGTTTCTCTGCTCCTATGCTATTATTAACCTCAATAACCTTAATTTCCACTCATTTCCAGTCTATTCTGAACACCTCACACCTCACAATAGTGTTTTCATGTCCAAAAGGTTGCACCGAGGTAGCTGGATGACTATGCTAAGCGACACGAGTGGGCGGCACAAACACGTGACCCATCTAGGAGTGACACTGCAGTGGCAGACAGGATGGCAGTTAGAAAAACTAGGCCCCAAACTGTACATAATGCAAAGAAAAAAAAGAAGTGCAAGATGGAATTGTCCTTGGGCCCTCCCACCCACCCTTATGTTGTATAAACAGGACATGCACACTTTAACAAATCAATCATTTCAGCGCCAGGGTCTGCCACACAACTGTGGCTGAAATGATTGGTTCGTTTGGGCCCCCACAAAACAAGCTGGCAATTAATGTGTCCCTGCACAAACTGGCTCTACGGAGGCAAGATGTCATCCTCATCCTCCTCATCCACCGATTCCTCACCCTCTTCAGTGTGTACATCCTCATCCTCACAAAGTATTAACTCGTCCCCACTTGAATCCACCACCACAGGTCCCTCTGTACCTTCTGGAGGCTGGTCTCCCTGGAAGAGCTGATAATTCATTTTGATGAACATCATCTTCTCCACATTCTGTGGAAGCAACCTCCTACGCCTTTCGCTGACAAGGTTCCCGGCTGCACTAAACACTCTTTTGGAGTACACACTGGAAGGGGGGCAACTCAGGTAAAATAGAGCCAGCTTGTACAGGGGCCTCCAAATTGCCTCTTTTTCCTGCCAGTACAGGTATGGACTGTCTGACATGCCTACTTGGATGCTGTCACCGATGTAATCCTCCACCATTCTGTCAATGGTGACAGTATCATATGCAGTGACAGTAGACATGTCAGAAATTGTTGCCAGGTCCTTCAGTCCGGACCAGATGTCCAAACTTGGTCCTGCCTGCCCTGCATCACCGCCAGCGGGTTGCTTAGGATACCTAAGTTTTTTCCTGGCAGCCCCAGTTGCGGGAGAAAATGAAGAAGGAGCCGTTGACGTGTCACGTTCCGCTTCAGCTGACAGTGTGTTCACCAGCAGGTCTTTGCACCTCTGCAGGCTTGTGTCGGCCGGAAAGAGAGACACCACATAGGCTTTAAACCTAGGATCAAGCACGGTGGCCAAAATGTAGTGGTCTGATTTCAACAGATTGACCACCCTGGAATCCTGGCAAAGCGAATGAAGGGCTTCATCCACAAGTCCCACATGCCGAGCGGAATCGCTCCGTCTTAGCTCCTCCTTCACTTTCTCCAGCTGCTTCTGCAAAAGCCTGATGAGGGGAATGACCTGACTCAAGCTGGCTGTGTCTGAACTGACTTCACGTGTGGCAAGTTCGAAGGGCTGGAGAACCTTGCACAACACAGAAATCATTCTCCACTGCGCTTGAGTCAGGTGCATACCCCCTCCTTTGCCTATGTCATAGGTGGATGTATAGGCTTGTATGGCCTTTTGCTGCTCCTCCATCCTCTGAAGCATATAGAGGGTTGAGTTCCACCGCGTCACAACCTCTTGCTTCAGGTGATGGCGGGGCAGGTTCAAGAGTGTTTGCTGGCGCTCCAGTCTTCGGCACGCAGTCGCTGAATGGCGAAAGTGGCCAGAAATTTTTCGGGCCACCCAAAGCGTCTCCTGCACGCCCCTGTCGCTTTTCAGAAAATTCTGCACCACCAAGTTTATTGTGTGAGCAAAACATGGGACGTGCTGGAATTTGCCCAGATGTAATGCCCGCACAATATTGGTGGCGTTGTCAGATATCACAAATCCCCAGGAGAGTCTAAGTGGGGTAAGCCACTGGGCGATGATTTCCCTCAGTTTCTCTAAGAGGTTGTCGGCGGTGTGCCTCTTACTGAAACCGGTGATACACAGCGTAGCCTGCCTTGTAACGAGCTGGCGTTTCTGAGATGCTGCTACTGGTGACGCTGCTGCTGTTGCTGCGTAAGGTGATACATCTACCCAGTGGGCTGTCACAGTCATATAGTCCTTAGTCTGCCCTGTTCCACTTGTCCACATGTCCGTGGTTAAGTGGACATTGTGTACAACGGCATTTTTCAGGACACTGAGGACACTTTTTCTGACGTTTCTGTACAGTCTCGGTATCGCCTGCCTAGTGAAGTGGAATCTAGACGGGATTTGGAACCGGGGACACACTACCTCCATCAATTGTCTAAATCCCACTGCACTAATGGCGGATACCGGACGCACGTCTAACACCAACATAGCAGTCAAGGCCTTCAGTTCAGGATGACTGCTGTCGTACTTCATCCTCCTCGCTAAGGACTGTTGGAGGGTCAATTGTTTAGTAAAAGTAGTGGTGTTCCTACTTCCTCTCTGGGATGATGAACGACTCCCAGCAGCAGCAACAGCAGCAGCAGTAGGCGTAGCAATGCAGGATCCTCCAGAGGAATCCCGGATAGGAGAGTCAGTCATGCCAGTGACATGGCCTGCAGGACTACTTCCGATCCTGACTAAGGAGGAAATTGACGAGGAGGGAGTTGACGGTGTGGTTTGCAGGCGCTTGGATACAACAGGACAACGGGATTTAGGTGTCCCTGGACTGCTTACGGTCTTAGCCAAAGTTTCTGAACTTGACAGTAACTTTTTATGAACGCGCTGAAGGTGCCGTATAAGGGAGGATGTTCCTAGGTGGTTGACGTCCCTACCCCTACTTATTTCACCTTTACATATGGTACATATGGCAAGACAGTTGTTGTCCGGATTTGGATAGAAATATTGCCAGACCAAAGAGGTGGAATGTTTGGTCTTCTGCCCAGGCATGACCGTGATGGGCTTTTTCATCCCACGGACAACAACTGTCTCCCCCGGAGCCTGATTTAAACAAACCACATCACCATCAGAATCCTCCTCGCCAACTTCCTCCTCAGCGCCAGCTACACCAGTATCCTCATCCTGTTGTACTTCAACAGTGACATCTTCAATTTGCATATCAGCAAGTGGACTGTGGGTGCTCCTTTCAGCACTTGCAGGGGGCGTGCAAATGGTGGAAAGAGCCACCTCTTCCCGTCCAGTGCTGGGAAGGTCAGGCATCGCAACCACCACCACACTTGGACTCTCCTTGGGGATTTGTGATATCTTCTTAGAAAGCACAGTTCTTGGCTGTGCTTTTGCCAGCTTAACTCTTTTGATTTTTTTAGTGGGAGGAGGGCTTCCATCGTCATGTGAAGCTGAACCACTAGTCATGAACATACTAGGGATCGACCTTAGCCGTTCCTTGCCACTCCGTGTCGTAAATGGCATATTGGCAAGTTTACGTTTCTCTTCAGCTGATTTAAATGTCTTTTTCAAGGTCATTTTCCTGAACTTTGCCATTTGGGATTGTATGTGCCCTCTACTATGACATTGGGCATCGGCCTTGGCAGACGACGTTGATGGCATGTTATCGTCTATGTCATGACTAGTGGCAGCAGCTTCAGCACTAGGAGGAAGTGGTTCTTGATCTTTCTCTATTTTATTTTTATCGGAGAAAGTTTGGTCCTCCATTTATGTTATATCGATTTGATATATACGTGCGGCTAAACACAGAAAATAATTTTTTTTTTGGTTTGGACTGGAGTGTACTTTCGGGGGTTACAGCACCCTTAACGGTCAAGCCAGCCGGCCCTTTACTTATGACACAGGCGCACGCTTGGCACTACTTTGTTGATGCACGTGCGGCTACTGCGCACACAATTCACAAACACAGAAAATAATTTTTTTTTTGGTTTGGACTGGAGTGTACTTTCGGGGGTTACAGCACCCTTTAACGGTCAAGCCAGCCGGCCCTTTACTTATGACACAGGCGCACGCTTGGCACTACTTTGTTGATGCACGTGCGGCTACTGCGCACACAATTCACAAACACAGAAAATAATTTTTTTTTAGCACTTGGGGGGAGCACCCCTGATGGACAGAGCACCCCCTGGACAACACTACAGCACTCCTTTAGGACTGGGACACTGCACAGGACTTTGGAGTGGACACAGCCCCTATGGAAAACTGACTGCACAACACAGTCCAGCCAGCCCCTATGGACTTTGAAGTAGTGGACACAGCCCCTATTAACAACAGCAGCACAGCACAACACAGCCAGTCCCTATGGACTTTGAAGTAGTGGACAACAGCAGCACTACACTACACTACACTACACAGCCCTAACTCCCACCCTCCCTCTTCACTGTCCACAGCCGAGTGAGAAAATGGCGCCGACGCGGGTACCTTATATAGGATCCAAAACCTGCGAGACTCGGAAGGCGGGATGATGACGTTTTGCCTCGATTTCAGATCCGAGTCCGGCGGGAAAAGTCGAGCCTGACTCGGATCGGACTCGGATCGGGGGGGCTCGGGGGGGTTCGGATTTCAGAAATCCGAACCCGCTCACCCCTACTTATAACATGCCACACAGGAAATGCCCCTTACACATTATGTTACACAGTAATGCCCTTTACATGTGATTTGTAGTTAAAATTATGCCACCCAGCAATAATGCCCCTTACACAATATGCCACATAGTAATGCCCCTTATAACATTATGCCCAATAGTAAAGAACCCCCTCTGCAGCCTCTTACCTACCCCTTGTATCCCTCCAGCAGCCTCAGTTTCATGTATATGGAGCCCTGCTCAGCAGGCATCAATGGTAAAACACAGCCATCAGTTCAAATCTGGTGCGGTCCACAAGTTAATTGGAGCTTGTGGACCGGCAGCCATATATTGAGGCTGGTGGCTCAGTGCTTGAGGGTTGGGCATGCAAGCGGTGAATAGATGTCATGCGCATGCTCGTGGCATCTATTCATTGTAGAGAGGGACTGGGGGAATGCCCAGCAACTCCCAGAGTGCTGGGCATGCCCCAGTGTGATAAAAATGGGGAGGTGGCTCATGGGTACTGCATTTCATGTGAGGTCAAGACCCTTTCCTCGAGGTCATGCCCTTTATTTGGTCACTCTTTTTAAAATTTGCCGAAGTTGGGAGGTATGCTAATCAGTAGTCATACACATGTGATCTTTAAATTCACTCAGAGCTTTTGACATCCCAAACTGTCTATCTTATCTTTCTGTCCTGTCTAGAGTTAGGGATGACATCAATGGTAAAGCATCAATGGCTAGAGATCAAAAGTGGAGATCCGATAGTTCTCCACCATCAATAGCAGAGAGCCCAATGTTTTTTTTTTTTTTTTTTTACTTCCACTGCATGGAGCATGGAGCCTAGCTCCACCCCAATGCAACATGAAGCCACACTCCCTTCCATCATTGGCACACCTAGTTTTAGCTACAAATGGCTGATGGCCGTTGACGGTGTAAACCATAAATGGATTCCTGTCACCAATGGCACCATCAGTGGAGACCATCGATGGCCATTCCTATCTAGTACAGCTTGTCTATCCTAACATTTTGTTGGCATTGTATTAGTTGTACTGATTAAAACAGCAACTTTGCAGAACAAAAATTAAAATGGCTGGCAGACAAAATTTGGTAAAGTATAAATGTCATATAAACACAGTGGTGGCAGCCATTTTGTGGGCTTAACCAAAAGATAATCAACATGTGCCTGTCTACATCCATCTGTCACTAATATAATTATCATGGGTCACCATAAATCTCTTGTAGTCAAAAAATGTTTAAGAAGATACAATGAAATGGAAAACTTAAAGGCTTATAGCATATTCTTTCTTCACATCGTGCAATGGATGTTTTGCTTCAACAATAACTTGGCTGACCTCAACTTTCAGCAAAGTCGTTTAACTGTTGCCCGCTATCAATTAACCTGGTAATTGGCCTATAATGGCATGTAACTTGCCTCTAAAGTGTTTTCACATCATAATACTACAGAGAGCCATTTGCGAGTATGGTTTTGATTATGATGAAAGATGACTGAGGAAGCCAAGTAGAGGAAATGCTTAGCAGTTTTCTCATCTTCAGCAGTAAGGTAAGAAGACTGGAATTGTAAACTGCTTGTATTGATTAGTTCCTTCGGAAAGCAGAGCACAGTTCAATTTCTCACTCCCAGCTATTGCAAACTTTTATGTTAGTGAAATGACGGCAAAATGTTGCAGAAACCAAGTTTTGTGGATGAAAATAGCAGTTCAATGAGGTGTGAAAATCCCATTGAAACAATTAATGGAGTTCCACTTTTGCTTCAGTATTTTGCAGAAGACCATTCTGCACTTTAGATTCAAACACAAGTCATCCATAATTGCTCCAGTATTACACGCATGGAACTAAGGGCCTGATTCAGAGCTGGATGCTATTTGCGCTCGCTCGTTCAGAAAAAGGGGCCGGATATTTAAATAGTGCGCTCGCTCTTTGCGGTCTGTTGACACCTCTATGTCTGAACGAGCGAACGAAACATGCGCTCGCTATTTTAAAAAAAACGCCCCCTGGCCGCTCGCATCATACGTCATCTCCGCTATTTATTAGATTAATCGAGTACATTGAAAGGCATCTGAACTGCTCGCAGTGCTTGTGGTAGCATTTTCCTACCGCAATCATGCAAGCAGTTCAGGCTAAAAGACAACCAAGAGACTTGGTCGATGGCGCTGCTTTGTTAATTATGCACAACCTTAAAACACCCGTTTTGACCGTTTGGCACGCCTGCGTTCGGATCTCCACTCCCCGTTTTCAAGCACCTTCCCCTGTCACTCAAATTAGCAGGCATTCGCTATTTTGCGAGCACACAATTTCCAACCACTGACTGGTTCGCACATGCGTATTACAACCCATACGCATGCGCAGTTGTGCGAACATCGCTCGGAGCGAACGAGCGGCCGCTTACAAGCGGCTCTGAATCAGGCCATAAATGCATTCTCTGTATTTGCCTTAGACAGCTTTGTGAGTGGACTGCCCTTATCTGTACACTTGGGGGCAGGGCCATAGAGAGGGCGGATGCACCTGGGTACTGGAGAGGGTGTGGCCAAATAGTGGAAGCGTGGCCATGCCCCTGCAAAAAATAAATGTGCATGGTGCCACGAAGCTACACAGGGGGGTTCCGAGCGCCTTTGGGCCAGGGGCAGATTCAGGAAGGAATGATCAGTGTGAACGCTCTCCCCGCACAGCAGAGAGAGACTGCTGCTGCTCTGCGGCAGGGGCCTCCCTGTACTAGGGTCAGAGGTATTACAGTGGGGCCACTCCAATAATCCCAGGCACGTGTATTTAGTACCTGCCGTGCTCCCCCCCCCCTGTTGTGCCACTGCTTGGCGGATATATTTTGGGTGGTTTTCCATCATGCTGATTAATTAAGCTCAATGTCCAAACTTCAGGAAACCAGCCAAACATCCATACTTTAGAATACAATTTAACATTGGAGCATTGCAACACTGTTTTTATTATTAGAAGTATACAAACATCAGATGTATTAAGTGGGCAGTTTAGAAATGCAGACAAAGCCGTGAAAACAAAATGACTTCGTTGTGACAGGTGAATCAGAAGGTAAAGAATCACACTACACTTATAATGGGGAAATTATTATATATAAATAAACAGGCATATAGCATTGATGATTCTATTATGGGGAAATGCTATTAATGTATTAGTGGAAAAATTATACTTTAAACTTATTAATAGAGTAATATGTATTAATTATATTAAAGGGTCAGTATTAATTGCTGCTTGGTTTTAATAAGTGTTGCCCCTGTCATTCGAACATTTTTAATTTTGTGATGTGGGCCCCATTTTCTATAGCCATGAAATAAAATGTTGCCTCTGTCATAAAAAACATTTTTAAACATCAAATAACAAGTAGATAATATATCCCCTCTATTATCTTATATATCAAATTCATTGGTCTGTTTGTTTTTCTGTTTGTCTGGTTATGCATTCGGACACCCGTGCACCGATTGGGATTAAACTAGGGGTGTGCACCGGCCACTTTTCATGTTTTGGATCTGGATCTTTCTTCGTGTTTTGGATCTGGATTGGTTTTGCCAAAACCACCCTTCCGTGTTTTGTGTTTTGGGTTTTGGATCTGTTTTTTTTTTAAAAAGCATTAAAAACAGCTAAAATCACAGAATTTGTGGGTTTTTCTGCTCCTGTACTATTATTAACCTTAATTTCCACTCATTTCCAGTCTATTCTGAACACCCCACACCTCACAATAGTGTTTTTATGTCCAAAAGGTTGCACCGAGGTAGTTGGATGACTATGCGACACGAGTGGGCGGCACAAACACGTGACCCATCTAGGAGTGACACTGCAGTGGCAGAGAGGATGGCAGTTTGAAAAACTAGGCCCCAAACAGTACATAATGCAAAGAAAAAAAAGAGGTGCAAGATGGAATTGTCCTTGGGCCCTCTCACCCACCCTTATGTTGTATAAACAGGACATGCACACTTTAACAAACCAATCATTTCAGCTCCAGGGTCTGCCACACGACTGTGGCTGAAATGATTGGTTCGTTTGGGCCCCCACAAAACAAGCTGGCAATGAATCTGTCCCTGCACAAACTGGCTCTACGGAGGCAAGATGTCGTCCTCATCCTCCGATTCCTCACCCTCTTCAGTGTTGTGTACATCCTCATCCTCACAGAGTATTAACTCGTCCCCGCTGGAATCCACCACCACAGGTCCCTCTGTACGTTCTGGAGGCTTGTCTCCCTGGAAGAGTTGATAATTCATTTTTATGGACATCATCTTCTCCACATTTTGTGGAAGCAACCTCCTACGCCTTTCGCTGACAAGGTTCCCGGCTGCACTGAACACTCTTTCGGAGTACACACTGGAGGGGAGGCAACTCAGGTAAAATAGAGCCAGTTTGTACTAGAGATGAGCGGTTCGGATTCTGTGGAATCCGAACCGCTCCGAACATTGGGGATCCAAGTCCACCCGAATCCTGTTTGGGTGTTCATCGCCTGATTCGGATCCCCGTTCGGGGCCGAACGGCGGCCGCCTGATGTCGGATTCTCGCTAGAGAATCCGACATCAGGGCTCCTCGAATGTAGGGCAGACCGCTGTGATAGCAAACACAGAAAAAAAGAATTGTTTATTTTTTGTGGAGTGCACTTTGGGGGTTACACCACCCTTTAACAGACTTATGGGACACAGGCGCACGCTTGGCGCTGCTCCTTTGTTGATGCACGTGCAGCCACAGTGCACACAATTCACAAACACAGAAAATATTTTTTATTTTGTTTGGAGTGCACTTTGGGGGTTACAGCACCCTTTAACGGTCAAGCCAGCCGGCCCTTTACTTATGACACAGGCGCACGCTTGGCGCTACTTTGTTGATGCACATGCGGCTACTGCGCACACAATTCACAAACACAGAAAAATTATATATTTTTTTTGCACTTGGGGGCAGCACCCCTGATGGACAGAACACCCCCTGGACAACACTACAGCACCCCTTTAGGACTAGGACTTTGGAGTGGACACAGCCCCTATGGACAACTGACTGCACAACACAGTCCAGCCAGCCCCTATGGAGTTTGGAGGAGTGGGCACAGCCCCTATGGACAACAGCAGCACAGCACAACACAGCCAGTCCCTATGGACTTTGGAGGAGTGGACATAGTCCCTATGGACAACAGCAGCACAGCACAACACAGCCAGCCCCTATGGACTTTGGAGGAGTGGACACAGCCCCTATGGACAACAGCAGCACAGAACAACACAGCCAGCCCCTATGGACTTTGGAGGAGTGGACACAGCCCCTATGGACAACAGCAGCACAGCGCAGCACAACACAACACTACACTACACTACACAGCCCAGGCAGCCCTAACTCCCACCCTTCCTCTTCACTGTCCACAGCCGAGTAAGAAAATGGCGCTGATGCGGGTACCTTATATAGAATCCAAAACCCGCGAGACCCGCAAGGCGGGATGATGACGTTTTGCCTCAATTTCAGATCTGAGTCAGGAGGGAAAAGTCGAGCCTGACTCGGATCGGCCTCGGATCGGGGGGTCTCAGGGGGGGGTTTCAGATTTCATAAATCCGAACCCGCTCACCCCTTATTTAAACCAATGTGAGGTGGTCCAGTTTGACCCTGGTCAGGTTTTAGGGGGGTTAAGGTCCCATTTGGACCTCCCGTTGGTCTACGCTGGGCAGAACTTTGACCCAGGGAACCTGTCCTGGGCCTTCCACTGGATGGATTTGGATGAAAACTTCAGAGGGGTGGCAATTGGTCTGGTATGCCTAATGGAGTGGTTGAGGTCCTGACCGGACCTCATGGCGGAGTGTGCCGGGCAGGGAGCCTGTTCTGGGCCTTCCACTGGATGGATGCCAGGTACTTAATTTAGTAATTAATAAACAATATTGCTCACAATAAAATTAAACAGTCATTTTACCACTAATATATTAATAAAAAAAGTATTTCCCTGTAAGAGAATCATCAATGTTTTCTGCCTCCTTATTCAATACACAATAATTGCCCTCATTTTAAGGGGTATATTTACTAAAGTGTAAGTTTTTAGAAGTGGAGTTGTTGCCCATAGCAACCAAACAGATTCTAGCTATTATCTTCTAGAAGGTGCTAGATAAATAATAGGTAGAATCTGATTTGTTACAATGGGCAACAGTTCCGCTTCTAAATACTAGGGGTATGCATCGGCCACTTTTCGTGTGTTTGTGTTTTGGATCTGGATCTTTCTTCGTGTTTTGGATCTGGATTGGTTTTGCCAAAACCACCCTTCTGTGTTTTGGGTTCTGGGTTTTGTGTTTTGGATCTGTATTTTTTTTAAATAAAGCATAAAAACAGCTAAAATCACAGAATTTGTGGGTTTTTCTGGTCCTATGCTATTATTAACCTCAATAACCTTAATTTCCACTCATTTCCAGTCTATTCTGAACACCTCTCACCTCACAATAGTGTTTTTATGTCCAAAAGGTTGCACCGAGGTAGCTGGATGAATATGCTAAGCGACACGAGTGGGCGGCACAAACACGTGGCCCATCTAGGAGTGACACTGCAGTGGCAGACAGGATGGCAGTTTGAAAAACTAGGCCAGAAATAGTACATAATGCAAAGAAAAAAAAAGAGGTGCAAGATGGAATTGTCCTTGGGCCCTCCCACCCACCCTTATGTTGTATAAACAGGACATGCACACTTTAACAAACCAATCATTTCAGCGCCAGGGTCTGCCACATGACTGTGGCTGAAATAATTGGTTCGATTGGGCCCCCACAAAACAAGCTGGCAATTAATCTGTCCCTGCACAAACTGGCTCTACGGAGGCAAGATGTCGTCCTCATCCTCCTCATTCACTGATTCCTCACCCTCTTCAGTGTTGTGTACATCCTCATCCTCACAGAGTATTAATTCGTCCCCGCTGGAATCTACCACCACAGGTCCGTCTGTACGTTCTGGAGGCTGGTCTCCCTGGAAGAGTTGATAATTCATTTTTATGAACATCATCTCCACATTTTGTGGAAGCAACCTCCTACGCCTTTCGCTGACAAGGTTCCCGGCTGCACTAAACACTCTTTCGGAGTACACACTGGAGGGGGACAACTCAGGTAAAATAGAGCCAGTTTGTACAGGGGCCTCCAAATTACCTCTTTTTCCTGCCAGTACAGGTACGGACTGTCTGACATGCCTACTTGGATGCTGTCACCGATGTAATCCTTTAACAGACAGACGCACGCTTGTCGCTGCTGCTTTGAGGATGCAGGTGCGGCTATAGCCCACACAATTCACAAAGAAAAAAATAATTTTTTATTTTTTGTGGAGCGCACTTTGAGGGTTACACCACCCTTTAACAGACAGACGCACGCTTGTCGCTGCTGCTTTGAGGATGCAAGTGCGGCTACTGCGCATACATTTCACACACAAACACAGAAAAAAAGATTATTTTATTTTGGTTGGAGCGCACTTTGGGGGTTACAGCACCCTTTAACAGACAGACGCATGCTTGTCGCTGCTGCTTTGAGGATGTAGGTGTGGCTACAGCCTACACAATTCACAAAGACAGAAAAAAAAAGAATTTTTAAATTTTTTTGGAGTGCACTTTGGCGGTTACAGCACCCTTTAACGGACAAGCCAGCCGGCCCTTTACTTATGACACAGGCGCACGTTTGGCGCTGCTCCTTTGTTGATGCACGTGCAGCCACAGTGCACACAATTCACAAACACAGAAAATAATTCCTCCACCATTCTGTCAGTGGTGACAGTATCATATGCAGTGACAGTAGAAATGCAGAAATTGTTGGCACGTCCATCAGTCCGGACCAGATGTCCAAACCGGCCCTTGACGTATGACACTGATGCACGCTTGGCGCTGCTGCTGTGTTGATGCACGTGCGGCTATAGCGCATACATTTCGCACACAAACAAAAAAAAAAGAATTGTTTATTTTTTGTGTAGTGCACTTTGGGGGTTACACCACCCTTTAATGGTCAAGCCAGCCGGCCCTTTACTTATGACACAGGCGCACGCTTGGCGCTACTTTGTTGATGCACGTGCGGCCACAGTGCACACAATTCACAAACACAGAAAAAAAAAATATTATTTGGAGTGCACTTTGGGGGTTACAGCACCCTTTAACTGACGAGCCAGCCGGCCCTTTACTTATGACACAGGCGCACGCTTGGCACTACTTTGTTGATGCACGTGTGGCTACTGCGCACACAATTCACAAAGACAGAAAAAATATATTTTTTTTTTGCACTTTGGGGGAGCACCCCTGATGGACAGAGCACCCCCTGGACAACACTACAGCACCCCTTTAGGACTGGGACACTGCACAGGACTTTGGAGTGGACACAGCCCCTATGGACAACTGACTGCACAACACAGTCCAGCCAGCCCCTATGGACTTTGGAGGAGTGGACACAGCCCCTATGGATAACAGCAACACAGCACAACACAGCCAGCCCCTATGGACTTTGGAGGAGTGGACACAGCCCCTATGGACAACAGCAGCACAGCGCAGCACAACACTACACTGCACTACACTACACTACACAGCCCAGCCAGCCCTAACTACCACCCTCCCACTTCACTGTCCACAGCCGAGTGAGAAAATGGCGCAGACGCGTGTACCTTATATAGAATCCAGAACCCGCGAGACCCGGAAGGCGGGATGATGATGTTTTGCCTCGATTTCAGATCCGAGTCAGGTGGGAAAAGTCGAGCCTGACTCGGATCGGGGGGGTTCGGATTTCAGAAATCCGAACCCGCTCACCCCTACTAAATACCCTCACTTTAGTAAATATACTCCTAAGAGTATTGTGATTTGGGGGCCTATTCATCATACCTTAAAACTCTCTGGAGGTAATTTAGGTTTAGAACTCGGATGGAGTTCTACCTAATTACTGGAGGAATTCATCATTCCTCCTCCCCATAACTATCTATTCCGAAAAGCTGTCATTTTTGCAATGACAGCTTTTCGGGAAATAGATAGTTATCTCTATCTACACTAACTTAACGCAGCTGGAATCTGTGCTGCACATGCGCTGTTACATCTGTAAAACCAGCGCATGCGCAGCACTGCCTACACCTGTGGTAATTTTGTGTCCCCCTCACCACCCTCCCCTCTCCGCTCACCGCGCACCTCCCTCCTGTTCTGCGCATGCGTTGTTACATTCGTAAAGCCAGCGCATGCGCAGCACTGCCTACAGCGGAGGTAAGTTTGTGTCCCCCACAACCCCCTCCCCCCCAGCTCACATCCCCCCCCATCCCCGCACTTACGTGCCCGCTGCAGCGCCACCGGCTCTGGTGGCTGTGCTGTAACCTGTTCTCCCAGCAGCCAACACTACAGTTTAGAAAAAAAACAAAATTTTTTTTTTCTAAACTTTGTGTTCTGCTGGGAGAACAGGTGACAGCACAGCCACCGGAGCCATAGGACGGACCAGAGTGTCGGAGGGAGACACCGGGGGACCTCATCAGCTGGAAGCAGGTAAGTGTCACCTGCTATTCGCCACCTCACAGTGGCGAATAGTAACTCCATCAAATCCCGAAAATACATAATTTTCAGAATTTGATGAATTCCATAATTTCCATATGTGGAAATCAACGCAGGGGGACTTAGCACAGGAGATATCAGTGATATCTCCTGTGCTAAGTGTGTTCATGAATACTAAAATAATGTTAAGGAAAATGTCCTTAAAAATGTTATTTTAGTGTTGATGAATAGGCCCCTTGGCCAGATAGAAACAGCAGTACTAAGGCATTCTATGGTGGTTTTGATCAAAAGATACAGCAAAAAAAAAAAAAAAAACACCACAAAACTGACATAAAACCGAGTAGTAAATGCAGTGGTTGGGTGCTTCAGTTTGCCAGCATTGTGCTGGGGGTTCAAAACCCTAGCAAAACCTCCGCTTTGTCAATTTAGCCCTTGGCCTGATTCCACTGGATGAAACATGTAGTATTTCTCAGCCAAATGATGAGCAGTTTTGAAAATGTCACTGATTGTTATTCTTTACCCTTCTGGTTTTTGTTAACATATTTATTTCTCACACACACACCCTATGATTCATATATGAAATATTTTCTTTATGTTTCACACTCTATACATGAGTAATTTTATTTATTAAGGTTGATAAAAGGACACAAGTCTTACATACTGTACTGAGGAGGAGATGTATCAAACCTACTGAGAAAAAAAAATGGAGGTTTCCTTTAGCAGCCAATCAGCTTCTAGCAGTCATTTACTGTATCTAGCACAGTCTATAAAAGGACAGTGAAGCTGGGTACACACACCATGGAATTCTTAGACCAACGTGGCTTTATCTGCAGGATAGGGCCAACTATTGGGTAGTGTGTACGCAGCATCAGAACCCGACAGTCCGTCAATAATCCATTGGATCGGCTCCCGATATAGTGTGTGCTGAGAAGAGGGCCGGCTCTAGGGGTGTTCGACCAGTGCGGTTGCACAGGGGCACCACCCATAGAGGTCGCACCCATCCCCAAAATCTCGATTTCAACGGGACAGTACTGTCCCGCTGTTCCACCCGTGGGCTGAAGTGGCCTGCGGGTGGTCAAATTGGGAGGTTGGGGACCCGCACAGCTGGGGCACCGGACCCCCAGAGTGTGAATGGATGGCGCGCGCATGCGCGCAGCATTCATTCACTGACTGGAGTGGGCTGGGGGAAGCCCGGCTGGTGACGGAGGGCTGAGCTTTGCCCCCAGCCTGACGTTATTTGGAGGCGTGCCATGCGGGTACGCCTCCAAATAACGTCACTTAGGGGGCGTGGCATATGGTAATGAGGCCACACACCCAATTTCGGTCGCACGCTACGTATCGGGCCGGCACAGGGTGCTCAGACCTCTGGAGCCGGCCCTGACTGAGAACGCTATGTTGGTCATGCAGTTTTTGTAGTGATATATGTGTACTATTGGCGGTAGTATAGTAGAGTAGTTGTACACATCAACAGATGGCCTGAGTTAGTGAACAGCCCAGTACTTAACCAGCGAGGTGGTTTATTCAGCAGTAATGTGATTAGTACAGCCGTGCTCACAGTTATGAATATACAGACTCTCAACATGGAGCGAAGCTTGAGCAGAGTATACAGGACACCGGGCGCTGCATGTATGTGGGTAGTGGTGCAGGGTGCAAGTGGTATCCGTGGTTGTAGCAGGATAATAACAGCGTCTCTCTGGAGCTGAGTGTGACACATACGTGTCCCGCTGTGGCACTCACACAGTGACAAGATGGCGCCATGCATGCGCAGAAGTACAGACGGTAGCCATCTTGGTTAGGGATTAAAGCCTCCCTAAAGGAGCCAATATGGAGTATGCGCAGTAGCGCTCTCTGGCTTCAACATTTTTGGTAGAATCCAGAAAGTCTGATCTCTGCTAAGTTATTAGCATTCCCCTATGGAGACGAGGCGATTTGAAATTGAAAGGATCGTTTGGAACAAAATGATTATTGGATAGTATGTACAGTGTATATTATCGGCCATTTTCAGGATTGTTTTGGCTGGTCTGAAGTGGTCTACTCGTTATCATCATTGAGCAAAACATATAGGGCCCTATTTACTAGAATCCACATTTAAAATGCAGTTGTAGTGTGATATTTTCTCCTAAAATCGCATTGCAAATTTAGGAAATATATTACAGGGATTAACAAAAATCCCTTGCAGATAAATCTCTGTCCCTGCGAATCCCCTTCGCAGTCTTCTCACTGTATTTTTTGCATTTGCTGTTGGTTTGGAACTGAAAGATCAAGACCGATGTCATTTATATCTGGCAAATGCGACTGACATCAAATTAAATTCAAAACCAACTGTTAGTAAATCTGCGATTTAGATACTAAAATATGACATCGATATCTACCGATTTCGGTCGATTTTAAACTTGATCACAAAATTGTCCTTTAGTACATATACCCCACTACTGTAGTCTCTATCTCATTGCCCTACTGTCGTTTCAAGGAAAATAATAGAACACTGAAGATTCTTCTGGCCAATTTAAGGTATCAGAGGGCATCAGCAGAATAATATTTATTAAAACAAAATCTGTCCTGCCATGTTGTCACTTGGACAAATATAAATCCCCACTGATATATGTGCATACAAGTTCGAAGGCGGCCGCATCTAGCAATTTTTAGCAAACCATGCATGCGTCACGTGCTGCATATGTATTTTTCAGTACTTACTACGCATCTCAGTCTTTTCTCTGCGACTGCAGAGTGGGCGTCACTGGGTGACACCTGGGCGACAACAGAGCATTCACGCATAAGAGAAATGTCCAATGGGTGTGTTGTCGGCATTTAGCCCCAGAGTTGCTCCCTATTTTGTGTAGTGCACGCCACATTCACTCGCATCTCCTGCACTTAGTATGGGGTAGGTAAAACTGCCGACGACAGTGATGGCGGCTCACGGACATAGGACTGGGGCGGTGCGACTGCATAGATACGAATAGTCAAATTATCAATTAATTTGCATCATACGTGCAACTCGGAATCATTCCCATGGTTGACAACTGGCAAGAGAAGAACTATGGTAAATTTGCGTGAAAATATTAATTTTCACTTTGCAAAAAATATTTATCACATCCGCATTAAAAAAGCGTATTGTGATAAATATACCCCCAAATCTCTTTTTATAATACATGACGGTGTGCCTTAGCAACTTTAGCGTCTCGCTCAGTGTCCCATGAGTTTAAAATAAGTGAATATCTTTGGTATAAGGGATTGAGAAAAATGGGTTTTAGGGGGGGGGGGGGGAAGCAAAGTTGATGGACATAATCAGAAACTTTGGGCAAAATGTAGTTGCCCGAGGTTTACAGTTCGATTCTTGCGAGATTCTGCTTGATTCAGATTTGGGAATAGAGTAAGAAAAAGCAAGTAACTGTACATTTTAGTAAAACCAGTGGTCGAAATGGGGGTATGGACAATCTAAGGTTATACTTATATGCGTGCTGGAAAGGGGGTGTATAATACATAATGCCATGCAGTAGTAGTGCCCCTTATAACACATGCCACATGGTAATGCCCCTTACACATTATGCTACACAGTAATGCCCTTTACAAATGATGCCACACGGTAATGCCCTTTACATGTGATTTGTAGTTCAAATGATGCCACCCAGCAATAATGCCCTTTACACAATATGCCACATAGTAATGCCCTATATAACATTATGCCCCATAGTAAAGAACCCCCTCTGCAGCCTATTACTCACCCCTTGTATCCCTCCAGCAGCCTCAGTCTCGTGTATGGAGCCCTGCCCGACAGGCATCCATGGAGAAACACCGGCACAGCGCAGCCGTCATTTCAAATCTGGTGCTGTCCACAAGCTAATTGGAGCTTGCGGAACGGCAGCCATATCTTGAGGTGAGTGGCTCAGTGCTTGAAGTGCCTGTATACCATACTGTTGTATACCGGCAAACTTTGAGCACTGGGCAAAACCATGCTGCACTGTAGGTGGCGTAGATTAAAATGTACAGAGTGATTTAGAGTTGTGAGGGGTGTGTCAGTGTAAAAATAAAGCTATCCAGCATTTGTGAGCTACATGCAAAAGCAGCCAGTATTTACCCTGCATGCAAAAAAAAAATGTATTTGCACCCCTTGCATTGCAGCATGGTTTGTCTAGGTGCACAGTTACCTGCACTGTCTTACTCTGGGGCTGATTCAGCAGAGGACGCAGATGGTGATTCTCGCGCAGACTCCCGAGTATCGGAAATCTGCGCATGTACAGGACCCTTTCTGCGCATGTGCAGAACAGGCCTGCAAGATCGCACACTGGCCCCCCTATGCCTCTGCTTGATTGACAGGCAGAGTCATTCATAAGGCGGTGTGTGGACGCCTGTGTTCCCGGCAACAGGCTCGTGTCGCCCCATTTTTCCCGGGAGTACCAAGGCCAGGGTCTGCGTCTATGAATGCAGATTTCCTGGCCTCACAAGACGGCCAGGCAGTGTAAGCTGAGGCTTGCATAGCTGGTCGGTACCATACAACATCATAACTGATGGTCGCTAAGCTGATCCCATTGTGCGACCTCGGTCACAGTGCTGGGATCACAGATGCTGACAGGAGGCGTCTCCTTCACTTCAGACACCTCCTGCAGCATTTAAATTATAACAGGATGGAATTGCAAAGCCGCTTATGTGCGTCTTTGCTATTCCGCCCATTGCTGAATCAGCTCCTCTATTCCCAAATCAGGACCATGGTCACTAGATTTAAAGCAGCAATGATTTTGCCTTTAAACTAAGTGCCATTTTGAATCTAATTACTATCACACGAGAAATGCAGACTGTTACATTTGGCCCTTTGCCGCTATAAAAGCTAGAAAAGTGAAGTTTTTGAACAATAGTCAAACCTAAACAGCAAGGATTGCCAATTGACAAGCACAACTAATTATATGGATGAATTGGCATCAAGTCCTTCACTAATGTACTGTACTTTAATCTGCTTTATTTTAATGTAAGTATTACTTTTTTGTCTCTCCATTTTCTAATATGTCTTCTACCTATCCTGCTGGTATTTCCTCCTTTGTGCTAGTGACTGTAATATATACTCTATAAACCTTCAATCGTCAGAGGGGTGCTTTGTGTAACACCATGCAATAAAACACCTTCTTAATAAATTATATGAAATAACGACTCGGAGACATGAGATTTGGCAGAATAATGAGTTAGCAATTTATTAAAATGATCTAATGAGAATTAAATTAATCTAAACTGATCTAAAGTATGGTGGCAAAGAAAGGATGGCAACATACAGCTTACCCCAGCCATGCAGCACACAGACATGCAGCACACAGACATGCAGCACACAGACATGCATACCAAGCGGACACCGCCCAAGGTGCAGAGCAACCAGTAACTAAACAACTGTCAACAAAAAGGTATCCACTCAACCCTCTAACATGACTACCCACCCGGAAGGGTGATGACGCTATCCCCGACAGGGTGATCCTGCGAACTTAACAAGTCAATGAAGGTGAGCGCACCCAAAGACTATAATACTACAAACTGAAAGAGATTTGCACCCTAAGTGGTGACCTGCCGTTCTTCTCCACCACAGAAAACAGCTGACTACAACAATCCCACTGAAAACATGTAGGGAGGGAGGGTGGGAAGACAGGAACAAAAGAGGCTTTGTCTCAGCCCACACAGCCTCACATTCCAAGCTAAAACACACACACCTATCCTAATAGGGCAAATTAAGTCACATGGTGTTACCCAAGCCAGCCCCCAGACTTGAGGCTTAACCCACTCCATTCTCATTCAATCACTTTTTTTGTCGTAGTGTTAAAAATAAAAACTATATGGACAAACACTAGGAGCCTGAGGAAGAGTTTCGTGGAAGTCAGCCATAATTGCTCACACTTTGCGTGCACGGAACTAAATGCTGATTTCTGACTATGCAAAGTGGTACCCATTCCGTATAGCGCCCGCACCTATCCGTACACTTAGCTTTAAAGTTGTCATCATCACTGCACATTGCATTATACTTTGTACAAAAGATCTGTCTTTACACTTCTGTATAAACTCTGCATAGCCCCCAATTCCACCGACACGCCCTCACTGAACTTAATCTATGTGAGAACTTCCTATTACAACCCAGTGTTGACTCTTCTCTTGCAAATGGAGATGTGACTGAAATGTGTAGGACTGTGCATCACTTGTGTGTGTTCGACTCTGGAGCAAACAGTAAGCGAAGTAAAAACACTCAAGAAGCGCTCTGCAGACAAGCTCATGTTCAACTCTTCATCAACCCAAAAATCATACTTGCCTACTGTCCCAAGACATTTGGGAGGCTCCAGAATCTCGTGTGTCTCTCCCATATGCATGGAAAACTAGGCAAGTCTCCTAGTGCCCCCTCTCTGCCGCCCATTGCCGCCAGTCCCTATGTAAAGTGGGCAGTGTGGACGGCTTGATGCAATTTGCACTGAATCGCATCATAGTGGCCCAATCTCAGCTTTACAATGCCAGTAATAGCGCCATTGTATAGCAGGGGGTGGGGCCACAATGACACGGTCGTTCAATCCTGGACTACGGCTCACTGGACTACGCCACCCGCATTGCCGACCTTGCTTCCCCCTCCACTAGGGGGCCGCTAGAAAGTCAGCAAGTATGCCCTTAATGTACAGTAGAAAGGCCAAACCCTTTATTAATACATTGTTTAGACAAATGCTTTTTGTTCATGGCAAAGAGGCCAATTTAGCCCAGTCAGTGCCAATAAAGCCAAAGTTAATACAAAACCTCACACAAAACATTTACAAAGTTGGATTTAAAATATACACTTTGCAATTTGAAATGAATAACAAGTGTTCATTTAAAAAAGGAAAGCAATTTATCAGAGAATGTATTGTTTGGCTGTGCTGAAACATGATGTGCGGTAGCAGATGTCCATGTAGCTTCTCTAAGTAGTGTCATTTTTGTGTGTTGATTTCTTAAACACTTTGGCAATTGACCAGCCTTTCAATGTGTTTTGACAGGTTTCCCTTAATATTGCACTGGAGGCTGTCCTAATCAAACCAGCAAGCTTTATTGGCACGACTTGCGTTGCCTACCAGAGAACATCTGTACACTCGGAGAGATCATTGATCCATGGTAATGAGGATGTAGTTTCAGAGAATATTCAGAACCACAATTTAATTTTAAAGTGCACCTCTGGCAATCTGAGTGGCTCTCTGCTAGATTTGTCTGCAAAAGTAAGTCTACATCAAATGCGCATTACACTAGATCCTGTTGAGGTTTTAATAATGTGAACGGAATCAGATTTCAGATGATGAAAAGTTTGTTTACTTCTATTACCAATGTACATTAAAATTCCGCACATTGCATTTGCTTAGGTTTTTTTTTTCCACTAAGGATCAAGGTCTCACTAATGAGTCATGATTTTATCTAATTGCATTGTATAACTCATGTATTGCTCTTAGAAATGCCAAAAAAGCTCTTTTCCAGGTCAAGTTTTGGTTGGCGCTAGCTTTGCTATTTCTGCATTGGCGATAGCCGATGAGACTTGTCCAAGAGTCCAGTCAGTAGTTCAGAATAATTTCTGGAATACTGTACAAAGCCAACTTGTGCCTAGATTTAACAAATGTATGTTTATGTAGTGCATATAATTTTATACTGTGCCTCAGATTGGAAGTTCTGTTGCGCAAGACTGCTAAGGTTTGGGCATGGGAGAGGCGTCAATCGCACTGCATGCAACTAAATGTGGATATTCGCCCACAGGCTTGGGTGTAAATTTACTAAGATGGGAGTTCTATTAAGAAGTGATGTTGCCCATAGCAACCAATCAGATTCCAATTATCTTCTAGAAGGTGCTAGATAAATGAGAAGTAGAATCTGATTGGTTGCTATGGGCAACATCACTTCTTAAATAGAACTCCCATCTTAGTAAATTTACCCCTTGGTCTCATACAGTAGCTGTTATCATTATCACTGCACACTTGCACCCAGAGCTGGATTAACAACTCATATGGCCTAGGCAGGATATAGATCCTGGGCCCCGCCACCTTTTGATCCTCTCTTGTAAAAAAAAAATAAATTGTAGATTAACCAGAGCTGAAGGCAAAGCCTAATAAGCACCTCCTCCACTAAGAAATTGCATCCATCCACACACACACCCGACACGCAACACACACACACAATCCACTGCTGCCTCTCTATACTTCTATCTGTATCTCCTTCTGCGGCTCTGTGCCCCCTTCTGCCTCTCTGGACCATTATCTGTGCCAACTTCTGCAGCTCTGCGGCCTGATCAAGGATGTTTAGGAGTCCACTTATAGAAGGGAGTTAGAACAGCTGGCTCTTTGGTGTAGTCTGAATAATTTGGAGCTAAATCCACTAAAAACGGTAGAGATGATAGTGGATTTCACCTGTGGTGTCTCCCATTACTATCAATGACACGGTGGTGTCTGTGGTGGATTCCTTCAGGTTTTTGGGTTCTGTGATTTCCCGGGACCTGAAGTGGGGGTCCAATATAGATGTCATTGTGAAGAAGGCCCAGCAGAGATTGTACTTCTTGCGGCAGTTTAGGAAGTTTAAACTGACGCAGGAATTGTTCATTCTTTTGTATTCAGCAACAATTCAGTCTGTTCTTTGTACATCGATCATTCTGTGGTTTGGTTCGATCAAAAAACAGGATAAGAACAGACTTCAAAAAGTAGTTAGGGATGCGGAAAGAATTATTGGAATTGACCTCCCCTCTCTTCAAGAATATACTTGACCAGAGTCAGTCGACGGGAAAGTAATATTGTTGCAGATCAAACACATCCAGGTTATGATCTGTTTCAATTACTTCCCTCTGGCAGACGTTACAGATCACAGCATGTTAAAACTTCTCGACACTTGGATAGTTTTATTCCACAAGCCGTTATGTGTAAATTTGTAAAAATCTAGTAGGTAGCTAGTAGTTGTGCATATTGGCTGATTGTTTATTGTGATGAGGTCTGTCATTGTTATTGTACTGTTGTTTTTTATGTAAGTTTTATGGGAAGAATGGTAAACCGGATATTAATTCTTTGTATACAGTATTTATAAATACTTGGCCAATAAAGCTGATTCTGATATTCTGCCCCTCTCTGTTAGTATTGTCTATTTTGTTTCTGTCTCTGCTATATGCTTTTTCACCAGCAGGGGTCACCAGGTCCTTCTGATATGTACTGCAGTTCTGGTTCCTGCCAGAGGTGCTGCTGTTTGGACATTGCTGGAGATCAGGTGCCTGGTGATTGATCAATCAATTAGCAAGCATGGACAACACCTGTCAGATGGCTTTTTAGTTTGCCTAAAGGCCCCCATACATCAGTGACGGATTGCTGCGATGTTGCGATCCTGCAACCCGGCATCGCAGGATAGGTGAAATCCAACATGTTAGATTTCACAGATATGCCGATCACGATCAAAAAATGATTGTGTTTGGCACATCGGTGAAATTGAACATGTAGAATTTCACCGATCCTGCGACGGATCGTGGAACATTGATGGCCGCCGGTCGGCATTTCCAATTGGATAGCATGATCGCGAGATTGGATGCCTGATGTATTGGGGGCCATAAGGCCAGCATTCATTACTGATCATTCCTGGTCTGATGTTAAGAGGTTGCTTATCCTGGTCCTGTCTGCTATTCTAGTTTTGGATTACAAGCCAAGTTTATCTGCATTTGCAAAGGTAAGTTTCTTATGTCTGAGAATCCTGCTATACCAGCTACAGCCTGTTTTTGCCTGATACCTTTTGCATCATTACTCAAGATCCTGTTAATTTGCTCTCCTGCTAATCATGTTTCTAGACTCATGTACATTCAAACCACAGTATCTGTAAACTTAAGGAACTCAGGCCCTGATTTAGAGCCGGACGCTCTGACCAGACCACTCGCTGTGAATCAGGGTCGTCCTATTTAAGTTTGGAGCGGCCTTTTGGACGCTCGCATAGCTGTGGGTTACCACCCACAGCTTATGCGAGCATCCATGATGATGGTCGCGATGGTCAAGACCATCGCGACCAACGGGCTTGCGACGGAGACCCTGCAGTAGGGTCTCGCTGCCGCAAGCCCTGGAGTGATTTTGGCTCTATCAGAGCCAAAATCACTCCCACTGATCACTAGTGATGTCAGTGGGGCCGGCCCCAGACGGTAGGCGTTCCCATGGGAACGCCTCCATCTGGCAGCCACGCCCCTGGCACGCCCACCAAAGGGGGTGTGCTGTCACTCACCATCGACAGCACGCCCCCTTTGGTGCGAGACCCGGAGCGACAGCTTGGCTGTCGCTATCCTGGTCTCGCGCATGCGCACAGTGGAGCTCCCTCCGTCGTGCACATGCACACAGCGGAGCTCCCTCCGTCGTGCGCATGCGCATTTGGGTACCATCGACCCGCTTGCGAGCGACCTGCGCCCGCGAGCGGGTCTGAATGAGACCCTCATTCATTTGCCAGTTACCAGTCTGCTGCTTATTCCTGGATTCTGGTGATTTTTATTATAAAAAAGTTTGTTTTTATGTTTCTGCAATAAACATTATATTTCAGTGCTACATCTTGTAACATCGTGATACTGGTGTGTTCCTTTCATAACACTCTCTACCTCTATATGTAGCCCCTTTCAGCATCTCTGTGGCCCCTTGCACCTTTCTCTGCTCTTTTTTCTTTATTCCATGCCCTCTGTGTTCTCTCCTGGCCACCATGCCCCCCCCTCCCCCTCCCCGCCTGTTGGATGTAGCTTCCCACACTTTGTTCTGCTTGCCTGCTCCAGTAGTCCAGCAACAGCCGTGGCCTGTTTAGACTTCAATGGCCCCTCCCCCAGTCTGTAGTGCGATGGCGGGGGCATCCATGGTGGAGGTCTCCCACCACTAGTCTGCCACTGGTCTGTGACGAGGTACAAGTGACTCACTCCTCACCCTCCTTGCAGTTCAGATCAGTCACATCATGAAGTTCCATTATCTACCCTTGCCAGCAACAAGCTTCCCTCCCACATTGATGCTTGGAGCTCTGCCCACACACGCATACACCCTACCTCTCCTTCAGTTATGTGCCAGCGGCCGATAGTACCGCCCATCACACTTTCTCTGTCTAGCCAGGTCTATTACAACAAAAAAATCTATATTGTTTTTAACACAAACAGTTGGCAGGCAAGAGCGTCCTAGGACCTACTGAGCCCCAGGTGCCCGGCTGTACCGCCTTGTGGATAATCCGGTCCTGCGTGCACCAGACCTATTCTCGGTGCAAGACATCCATCTGATATCACACAAATCTCTGAGTATGCAGAACTCTGCATAGCTGGCAGTTTAATCTACACGCTCTCGCTAAGCTTATTAGAGAAGCTGTTACTCCCATTCAGTCGCAAGTGGAGATGCACCAGACTTGGAAAAGCCCATAGATAAGATATATACGCTTAGCTTCAGAGCTTGCACAGCTTTAAAAAAATGCACGATCCATCCATTCAAGTACTTGCGTCCAATTCTGTACCGGACCCCAAAGTGACTTCACAAAGAGCAGACCATGGGATTGCAGTTCATAATGTTATTAGTTGGTGCTCTTTGATAGCTATGCCTTTTTGCAGTTTACTATGCTATGCAATGATGTGTAGGTTACTGTTATGAAAATGCAGACTTCTGGGGAAAGAACATGTATTTGTTGTTTGCATCTGCTTGTGTGCTGGAAATTTCAGCCAATTTAAATTAAGTTTTAAAAGATGGCGTTCAGGGCTTTCACATTCTACAGTCTTTGTGGTTCACCGCTATAGAAATGGTATCAGTAACTGTTTTACCGTTTTGCCAGAAACAATGCTGCACTTTGACAAAGACTTAAGCCGTTGGGTTTGTATATTGTGGCGTAAAATAAAAACAGTTTATTTTAAAATGATACACAAAGCAAGCTCTGAAAGCAGCATAGTGCAATGTAACCCCCTAATCCCCTATATCTAATACCCTAACCCTAAAGGGCAGACTAGATGGGCCAAGTGGTTTTTATCTGCCATAAAATTCTATGTTTCCATGTCACTAAGTACATCCCTGTTTGTGCCTACTCCTGTACTGCAGAACATATGGTCCATTATGCTCTCCAGGCAAGTCTTTATAGAAAGCTGTGTATTAGGTATAACTTGCATGCTTTCACCTTGTTGGCATCCAGGCTGGGGTGCAGAGAATGCCCACTGACCAGATCAAAGGGGTTTTTTTTAGTGAGTCTAGTGCAGTGCCTTCTTTGGTACAAGGTGCACCTCTGCTGCTAATTTCATTTACATTATGCACTACGCAAAGAAGAATTCAGAGACCATTTGAAAATTCATAAGGTTCAAAGATCTTTCCGCACCTGTAACTCTCCATCTTTCTTCTGTTTAGTATTATAAAATACAACCCGTCCTCAGCAGACCCTAAGTGACCATGTAGCCAACGCAACAGCAAAGAGATTAATAATATTTTCAAAGCAGCTACTTTTCAGTTGGGGATCTGAATTTTAAATTGGGAATTTCCTTTATTTCCGGAGACATACAGTTATTGGTATACAGTCATATATATATTGTATAACAGCTGATGCCTGCATCTCTGCCCATGATGAAATCGCTTCTGCCAACATTTGTTTTTCTATTTGAGATGTTCTAGTTGTATTGCTTTGCATAGGTGCCCTGTCGTGGGAGTGGCCAACTTGATCAGAGGCGCTATACGGACTGGTGGCAGCTGCCCCATCACCCACCACTCACACCAATGTCACTGTGTGCCCTGTGCACAGACTGCTATGTAGCCTATCCTATTCACCCACCACTCACACCTATGTCACTGTGTGCCGTGTAAACAGACTGCTATGTAGCCCTTCCTATTCACCCACCACTCCCACCAATGTCACTGTGTGCCCTGTGCACAGACTGCTATGTAGCCAATCCTATTCACCCACCACTCACACCAATGCCACTGTGTGCCCTGTGCACAGACTGCTATGTAGCTTATCCTATTCACCCACCACTCACACCAATGTCACTGTGTGCCCTGTGCACAGACTGCTATGTATCCTATCCTATTCACCCACCTCTCACACCAATGTCACTGTGTGCCCTGTGCACAGACTGCTATGTAGCCTATCCTATTCACCCACCTCTCACACCAATGTCACTGTGTGCCCTGTGCACAGACTGCTATGTAGCCTATCCTATTCACCCACCACTCACACCAATGTCACTGTGTGCCCTGTGCACAGACTGCTATGTAGCCTATCCTATTCACCCACCTCTCACACCAATGTCACTGTGTGCCCTGTGCACAGACTGCTATGTAGCCTATCCTATTCACCCACCTCTCACACCAATGTCACTGTGTGCCCTGTGCACAGACTGCTATGTAGTCTATCCTATTCACCCACCACTCACACCAATGTCACTGTGTGCCCTGTGCACAGACTGCTATGTAGCCTATCCTATTCACCCACCACTCACACCAATGTCACTGTGTGCTCTGTGCACAGACTGCTATGTAGCCTATCCTATTCACCCACCACTCACACCAATGCCACTGTGTGCCCTGTGCACAGACTGCTATGTAGCTTATCCTATTCACCCACCACTCACACCAATGTCACTGTGTGCCCTGTGCACAGACTGCTATGTATCCTATCCTATTCACCCACCTCTCACACCAATGTCACTGTGTGCCCTGTGCACAGACTGCTATGTAGCCTATCCTATTCACCCACCACTCACACCAATGTCACTGTGTGCTCTGTGCACAGACTGCTATGTAGCCTGTCCTATTCAAGTGACTGCAGGCCCAAAGCACCTCTCCCCCTCCCCTTACCAGCTGTGCGCATGGTGCCACACCTATCTCTTGCATTGATGATGTTGTTACATTTTATTTTTGTTATTGCTCAGCTTTAACTTGACGGATTTAGAGAAAGCAAAGTGCACCTTATTCCTAGTAGTTTCTACTACAAAATGATGCTGTTTTTATGAAAATTGGTTTAGAAGTTTTTGAAAAAGCTCCTCTATACAGGAGCGAAACCGGTTAGAGGATCCAATGACCTATGCGAATGCACGCAAGTTTTATTTGGGGTGGTTAGCGCTCACCATAGATAAAAATGCAGAGAATTGTAAATAGAATTAACTGTAAGGGGACTCTTATCTATTAAATTTAGAAGTTTTATTGTAATCACAAACCCATATTAGGACAAAGAAATATGGGTTTATGATTACAATAAAACTTCTCAATTTAATAGATAAGAGTCCCCTTACAGTTAATTCTATTTACAATTCTCTGCATTTTTATCTATGGTGAGTGCTAGCTACCCCAAATAAAACTTGCTTGTATATTGAGAAGAGTGGTGACCTTCTTAGCCACAGCTGCTCCCAAACCCACTCCAGTTATATTTAGAAGAGCGCACGATAAAAAATCTGTTTTTATTTATACCTATGCGAATGCACGACTGGACAATTGTTATCCTAGTGCATTCGCCTCTTTGCCATCGCTGGGACTGGATGTCATAAACTTTTTATTGTTGTTGCTGTCCACTTGGGGAATACTCCACACCATCTGGAATATAGAGGCTACTAGCGTCCACTTCCAGCGTCAGCATCCGTGTTCCAGGCAGACTCCCGCAGGTTAATACACGGGCGGTGTGCAATTGCAGCGGCTGCACATCTCTTTACAGCACGAGGGGTGTTCAGGACTGCCTATTCCCACACAGCATATTGAGTGAAGACTACTAAAATTAGTGGAGAGTGGTGATTATACAAGTTTTCGTATTTCCATTTGTAGTTTCATCTGTGTCCTAAAACCAGGAGCGATGTCTTATGAATATATGGACTGAGGACCTCATTCAGAGTCGGTCGTTGCGCAACCGCATGCGTAAAATTTGCAATGCGCATGCGCAAACTAGCTGTTACTATCAGAAATTGCTCTCTCCTTGAACACAGCCAGGTCGTTAGTTTGAGTGACAGAATGAGCCATTTGTGGGTGGTAACAGGGGAAGGTGCTTGTGAACGGGGGTGTGGAGGACCGAACGCAGGAGTGCCTGACTATGCAAATGGCGTTTTATGGGAGTGCATAATTAACTAAGTAGTGTCATGGCACATGTGATATGGGAGGTTATTACACTGACTAGATCGTAGTGCTTAAGAGATGGTATGGTCAGCCTATAGCTCTGTGATCAGCTCCAATGGGTCGCGATGGTCTCGATTAATCCTTATATCCCCGGAGATGACGTGTGTTGCGATCGAGAAGGGGACCTGTATTTAGTCTTACGACCGCTTCTTACCCTCGGTCGTTCAGCTAACAAACCCATCTTAGCGACGCAACTTATGATCGCTTCATTTGCATATCCGGTCTCTTTCCCCTACAACCGAGCGGCCGCAACGACCGACTCTGAATGAGGTCCCGAGTCCTTTTAAAAGAACAGTGCTTTTCACATATTAGACTTGGAGATCTCCATAGAGTTATTGTGATCATTATAGTGGTTTTATTGGTTGTACGTATTTTTTTTTATATGTGGTATTTATGTATGTGTTACATGTCTAAATATTATTATTTACATTATGGCTAGTCATATTCTAGTCTGAATAAATATACATTGCATATAAAATATACTAATAAATGTATATATTTTTTTAGTGAACATCAGACCCCCTGATTACTTTATTTTTATTTAATAATAAATGGTGTCTTATTAGCGCAAATAGACCTTTCTCTTTGTATGTCTTTGTTACACCATAGTATGTAATGGTGCAGGTGTGTATTCACAAGCACACATGTCATTTTGCTGCTATTAATTAAAAATATTTTGGTCATTTGACTGCAAAAATATAGATATATATATATACATATATCTTTTTTTATTAGCGCCTAATCTCTTGTTTTTGTAATTCAGAAGTTTTTGCGCCAACTTGGAACAAACAGACACAACGTTCTTATTATATTTATTTATTAACCGTTTCTTATATAGTGCAGCATATTCCATTGCACTTTACAGTTGGAAACAACATTAATAGAACCAAACTGAGTAGTAACAGACAGACAAAACTAGTAAGAGGGCCCTGTTCGCAATCTTATTACAATCTATAGGGAAATAGGTGTTGATACACAAAGATAGGTGCTACATATTGCAAATTAGCCCAGACAGATTGCAGATGTTCTTGGTGAGCTGTATGATCCAGTCACACAGGAAAGTTGGCCTAGGTTTGGGAGGATGTCAAAGTGAAGAAAGAGAAAATGCTTATGTGTGGACTATAAGAAGAGATGTAATTAGATGGGGAAGCTATAGAAGGTTATGTGGGTGGTTCTGGAATCTGATAAGCTTGTCTGAAGAGGTGAGTTTTCAAGGAACGCTTGGAGACCAGTGGAAAGTCTTATTATGCGTGGGAGGGCATTCCACAGAGTGGGTGCAGCCAGTAACCGTGAATGGGAGCAAGTAATGAGTGTGAATGACAGACGCAGATCTTGTGCAGAGTGGAGAGGTTGGGTTGGGAGATATTTTGAGACAATTGAAGAGATGTATGTTGGTTTGGTTAATAGCTTTATGTGTGAGTGTATTTTATATTGAATACGGTAGAAAACTGGCAACCAATGGAGGGATTGACAGAGCGGCTTAGCAGACAATGAACATTTGGCAAGGAAGATCAGCCTCGCAGCTGCATTCAAAATGGATTGTAGTCGCAAGAGTCTGTTTTTGGGAAGACCAGTAAGCAGACTATAGCAATAGTCAATGCGGGAAATAATGAGTGCATGGATTAAAGTTTTTGCAGTGTCTTGTGTAAGATATGGTCGAATTTTGGATATGTTTTTAGATATATTTATCATTATTTAGAGACAGATTGAATGTGGGGAACAAAGGACAGTTCAGAGGATGACACCTAGACAGCGAGCTTGTGGGGTGGGGTTGATTGATGAGTTATCAACAATGATAAAGATATCAGGGTGGTTACTACTATTGGCCGGGGGAAATATGATTAATTCTATTTTGGATATGTTAAGTTTGAGGTGGCGAGAATCCATCCAAGATGAAATGGCAGAAAGACATTCAATGACACGGACCAGCACAGATGGTGACCAATCTGGGGTGGATAGGAAGATATGAGTATCGTTTGCGTACAGATGATACTGAAAGAGCTGTTTAGTTTAGTTTAGGTGGTGTAGATTGAGAAGAGCAGATGACCTAAGAATGAGCCTTGCGGTACTCCAACTGATAGAGGTAGCAAAAAGGAGGCAGAATCAGAAAAACAAAGCGTGAAAGAGCGATTAGATAGGATGAGAACCAACAAAGGGCTTTGGGCCTGATTCAGAGGTGCTCGCTATATGTGAGCGCTCGCTCTGAATCAGGGCAGATTTTTAAAAAGAAAAATCCACCTCCAGGCCGCTCGCTTAGTTGTGGATGACCACCAACAGCTTTTGTGAGCGGTCTGGCGATGGTCACGATTATCGCGACCATCGGGGCTTGCGACGAGACCCTTGTGGTAGCAGGAAGTTCACTACTGACATCACAAATGATGTCAGTAGGGCCGCCCACAAACGGCAAGCATTCCTTCGGGAACGTGTCCGTTTGTCCAGCCACCCCCCCTCCCTGCCTACAAAACGGGGCGAGCTGTCAATCAACATCGACAGCCACCACGTTTTGTAATGAGCCTCAGAGCGAGTGAAGTTCTCACTCGCTCCGGGGCTGGTACATGCGCATTGCGCACGCCGTGCGTGTGCACTTGCCAACCATCGACCTGCATGCGAGCGCTATGCACTTGCGAGTGGGTCTGAAACAGACCCTTTGTCTTGAAGACCTAGGGATTGTAGTGTTTGTATGAGATGAGAGTGGTCAATGGTGTCAAAAGCAACATAGATATCTAGAAGAATAAGAAGTGAGTAATGGCCTTTAAACAACAATGACCAGATAATTTATTACCTTAGTCAGTTCTGTATCTGTGGAGTGCTGGGAATGAAAGCCTGACTGAAGTGGGTCCAATAAGTTGTGTGAGTAAAAGTGTGTGAGGTGAGTGTAGGAAGTCTCTCAAGTAGCTTGGAGGGGCATGGGAGATGGGATGGTAATTTGAGTTAGGGTCAGAATTTTGTTTTCTCAGACTAGTATAGAGAATATATAGTATAGATAATATACAGTGGGGCTGACTCTAAGTCGGACGAATCTCCTTGTGCGGACGCAGATAGTATTAACATATGGTGCATGCACAGATGCGAATATACGCATTTTTTGTGTATCTTTGTACCTATTCTGCATCGGACAGAACTTGGCGGGATCTTTTTTTTTGTAAAATAGGGCATTTCAGGGCAGGATCTGACAGTGACAATGCTGCGATCACATGGAACTGTTCATTCTTGTGGGAGTGACATGGGAGTGTAGCTAGATTCCCGCGCTATTCTGAGTCATGTACGGAGGAAGGAAGCCTATTTCATGCAGCACTCTTAAAACACCTAGCATCGGGTCATTGCAAGTGGAGATACTAATAATGACAGTTGTGGCTGCAGATGGAAACAGTGGGCGGAGCTGCTTCCCGCTTGAAGCCGCATGGATCCTCTCATTAGCCCTACGGAAACTTGCATTAGCCTAAGGTAGTAAAACAGGCATCACACTTTGCAATCGACACAGAATGAGCTTCAGTATGTGCACAGTAAAGCGTCTCTGTCATACTGTTCTCTGTTTAGTACTTTGCCACTTGTGTAACCTGGGCAGGCTACAATTAGGATGAGTCAGCAGCTAATGAAGTCTTGCGCCATACTACCTGATCGAGGCTGACAAATGCCGAGCTCCACTTCTATTATATGCTACATCAGTCAGCTTAACCCAGAGACTGATGAGTGTCTGGGCCAAAGACAAGGTGCAAATAGCAGTTTTGTAGCATTGATAACAAGACCTCTCCAAAAGAAACCAGCACACATGAAGTTAAGTTTTGCATTGCACAGCCACTGTACATAAGAGTGTAGTGACACCCATGTCAGTCTGTGAGTAGTCAGAAGAGTATATTTATGTAAAGAATAAGGGTTTCGCCAAACACAGAGCCTGTTATACTATGGCCGGAATCCTATCCAGTGTACACACTAACGATATTAAAATGAACGTCTATATACCCCTGCCTGTACCTTCTAAAATCCTTCCTATAAACCTCTAAGGATGACGCTAATTTGCGTACGCAGTCATACAGTAAATATAGACTTAGACCTGGAATCTGTGGTTCCAAAGCACAAGTGTTATTCAAGTAAAAGTTCAGACAATTACACGCAATTGATCCAGACACAATTTAGGCACAAAAGGAATTATACAGACCCAAGTACAGTATACATACGCAGCGCTTCCGGACCCAAAGATAGGCATCAGCAAGAGACCCCTCGTCATTCAGCATTCAGCACAAAGACTAAGAACCCAGCGTTTGAGCACACATATTTATACCCCCCCAGAATAGACAAGACAATAGAGAAGTTTGTTGCTGATGTCATTGGTTCCCAGGGGAGAAGCATATGTTACAGAGCATTTAACAGGCTGGTTCAAATAGACTCTCCCTGCCTCTAACAGCTTCGGGTCTTTCCCTTCCCGCCCCACTGTAACATCCTAACAGTTGTTCATGAAATATACATTTTGTTGCTTGTAGTCTGTGCGATCCATAACTCGAGAATGCATGATGCGATCTCCCCACTGATAACACCGGAATACTGTAAAAAGAGTACGCATCAGTACGAAACCAAACACGACTTGTTTAGCATGTATAAAACCTTAGTTATCAAATATCTTTATTTCTCAGCATTTAAAATAACTGAACCAACTTAAATCATATACTTTAAAGCTTAATAAACCTTATGTGTGAATATGTAATGTGTGAGTATTCAGGGTTTGATATTAGGACGCTAGTTAACTTGGGGCAGATGCGTGCGCATAAAGCTAATAAAACAGCAGTTTCATACAAAGTCCTATGCATTCGCTAATATGCGACTAGTTAAAAGCGCAATTGTGCGTATTAATGTGTGTATGAGAAATGGTAAAAGATGCAATCGCATGGTGCTAATAGTATTATCTCCACATCTACTAAAATGTGAGTTTATCTAAAATGGCGCTTAGACGGCCATTCGCAAAATGGCATCTTGCGATTTCATTTTCAAGATGGCGTCTTGCGGCCAATCGCAAGATGGTGTCGTCGCGATTAAATCTTAAACTGAACTTGTCTCAGCCAATTATTCAGCTTCGACAACAGGTAAGTGCAAGGGAATTGTAAGCCAATAGAAGACCATTATGGCACTTTATGCTGAAGAGCCTGTACCTGCTCATACAAACCAGTGATTGTGGTGTCAATTCAAGTAGAAAGTGGTTTCAGGGGAGTATAATACTGAGTGCCCTGCAAACATCTTACCGGTCACTGATTTCTTAGGACTTTTCTTTTCTGCCCAGAGTTGCTAATTTAGCATTACGGTACTGTGTGGATATGTTTCACCGGAGCACTAATAAATTGGATTAGGTTTTAAGGAAATCATTGATCAAACCAATTTGCCATTATTATAATATTTAAACTGGATCATGTATTAACGTTTTACTGACACCGTTCCATTTTGGTATTTTATTTAAGTTTTAGGGAAAGACATCATATAGTTTTCTAGCGTAACTGAGCAGATTTCAATTACTTGCCTTTAAAAGTCTATTTATCAGGGGTGGTAAGAACACAGTCTTGTGAGCTTGTATTTGAAGTCTGTCCAATAAGGGGTATCATGTAAACCGCACATAATCCAAGTTGCATTTCATGATCAAGCGATGGTGTGATTGCAGATTAAACAAATAGAAAATGTTCCTTGTTCCTTCCAATTTAAATGCCACTCTCATACTTTCATAGTTTTGTATCTGCAATGTTTATATGGCAAAATTTTAATGACTTTGTACAGTGTTGTCGGCGACACCTGCTGAACGTAGATATTACATACTTTGCATATACAGTATGTATGTGGTGTGTATATATAATATAATTTTTTTTAGTAAAATGACAAACCAATATTGATTCAGAACTTTGCAACCAAAGTGAACAGTTGCCGTTGTGTTTCGTTTACCATTAAACTAATACAGAGATTAAATAATCCTACTGGCACATCTTCAGCATATTCTGAGAGTTCCCCCACTTCAAGATTCTTGTGACACATCCACCCTGATACTGAGAAATAGAATTGTGTCCTGATACACTGGTTGAAAATTACAGCTTTAACAAGCAGATACTTCATTTCTTACCTTGTAAGGCTGCGATTTTCAAACTTTTTCAACTTAGAGCACATTGAACAAGAAGCTAAAATTGTCAAAGCACACCATCTGTATTTCTGAAAATGTTATCATAAAAAAAACAGAAATACTTGCTTACCAGTTTACATTATGCCACACTGTATTATATACCTGTTCACATTATGCCATTCTGTGTTACCTACCAGTTCACATTATGCCACACTGTGTTACCTACCAGTTCACATTATACCACACTGTATTATATCCCTGTTCACCTTGTGCCACACTGTATTATATATCCGTTCACATTATGCCACACTGTATTACTTACCAGTTCACATTATGCCACACTACATTACCTACTAGTTCACATTATGCCACACTGTATTACCTACCAGTTCACATTATGCCACACTGTATTACCTACCAGTTCACATTGTGCCACACTGTATTTCTTACCAGTTCACATTATGCCACACTGTATTATATACCAGTTCACATTATGCCACACTGTATTACCTACCAGTTCACATTATGCCACACTGTATTATATACCTGTTTACATTATGCTACACTGTATTATATACCAGTTCACATTATGCCACACTGTATTATATACCAGTTCACATTATGCCACACTGTATTACCTACCAGTTCACATTCTGCCACACTGTATTATATACCAGTTCACATTATGCCACACTGTATTATATACCTGTTCACATTATGCCACACTGTGTTACCTACCAGTTCACATTATGCCACACTGTATTATATACCTGTTCACCTTGTGCCACACTGTGTTACTGACCAGTTCACACTATGCCACACTGTATTATATACCTGTTCGCATTGTGCCACACTGTATTATCTACCAGTTCACATTATGCCACACTGTATTGTATACCTGTTCACATTATGCCACACTGTGTTACCTACCAGTTCACAATATGCCACATTGTTTTACCTACCAGTTCACATTATACCACACTGTGTTACCTACCAGTTCACATTATTCCACACTGTATTATATACCAGTTCACATTATGCCACACTGTATTACATACCAGTTTACATTATGCCACACTGTAGTACCTACCAGTTCACATTATGCTACACTGTATTACCTACCAGTTCAAATTCTGCCACACTGTATTATATACCAGTTCACATTATGCCACACTGTGTTACCTACCAGTTCACATTATGCCACACTGTATTATATACCTGTTCACCTTGTGCCACACTGTGTTATTTACCAGTTCACATTATGCCACACTGTATTATATACCTGTTCGCATTGTGCCACACTGTATTATCTACCAGTTCACATTATGCCACACTGTATTGTATACCTGTTCACATTATGCCACACTGTGTTACCTACCAGTTCACAATATGCCACATTGTGTTACCTACCAGTTCACATTATACCACACTGTGTTACCTACCAGTTCACATTATGCCACACTGTATTATATACCAGTTCACATTATGCCACACTGTATTATATACCTGTTCACATTATGCCACACTGTATTATCTACCAGTTCAAATTATGCCACACTGTATTATATACCTGTTCACATTATGCCACACTGTGTTATCTGCCAGTTCACATTATACCACACTGTGTTATCTGCCAGTTCACATTATGCCACACTGTGTTACCTATCAGTTCACATTATGCCACACTGTGTTACCTACCAGTTCATGAGAAAAAGCTACATCTTTAAAATGCGATGGGAACAGTTAGTAATGGATAATACAAGCTTATTCATAAAACATTCCAGAGAAAAAAATGGGTAACCCCGTATTCACACTGTATTAAACAGAAGCTCTTATTGTATAGATCAGATCTGAAAAATGTCACCGTGGTGCTAAATTGGATCACCTTAGTCTCCTTTCTATAATGCTAATATATAGTAAGTTACCTTATTTATCTATATATAGAAAGGGGTATGTATGTACTGTATGTGTGTGTATAATATGTATGTGTGTGTGTGTATATATATATATATATATATGTATATATTTATTGTACCCGGGTAGAGCTTAGATTTTTACTGTTTCCATATCCATCTCACCACTCCAGTAACACATTATTCCTTTACCTCTATCGTAATGTATTACTGCTATAGTAAGACATTACCCTCCCCCACCTCTGTACTAACACATTCCACTTCCTCTCTTCTGTAGTAACTAATTATCCTTGCTCACCTCTGTAGTAACACATTTCCCTCCATCACCCGTGTTGTAACATTTCAACATACCCCTCCCTCGCCTGTGTAGAAATACAATCCCTCACTCATATATGTAGCAACTTATTCCCCACCCTCACCTCTGTAGTAACACATTACCCCCACTCACCCCTGTAGTAACACAATCCCCTCCATCACCCCATAGTGACACATTTTACATTCCACTCCCATTACTGTTTAGTAACACATTCCCTTCCCTCACTTCTATAGTAACACATGGGTAACACTTGGGGTGACAGTTGATGTTGGAATATGAACTGTCAGTGCAGCCACGATGAGTCAGTCAGGCAGGACATTGCACAGGGGGAGGAAACATTTTAGCCTTGTTCACCACCTTAGGAGTCACATTTTGAAAACTCAATTCTTAGTGGGTACCTACGTCATGGAAGGCATACACACTCCAATTTTCATGTTTCTACGTCCACCGGTTTGGGCTGGGTGTTGAAGAGTCAGTCAGTCAGGACATTTGATTATATATATATATATATTTGATAAAGTATATACGGACAAGCGCAAAGAAGTCCACTGGATCCAATTTAAAACAGTCTGATCCCAGAATATAGCAGAGATGTAGTGCAGCTCCCTCCAGACAGCCCGCAACCAAGGACACAGGTTCAATTTAAGTAAAAAGAGGTAGAAGAGCACACACATGAGTGGTAAATAAACACACTTTACTATAATAACATACATCTCAATAAACAGTATACAGCATAAAAACTCAGCCACCGCAGTAGAGCCGGCGTCTCCACGACCAACAGCATCCACTTCTCTAGTAGCTGATAGTAACGTACTGCTGCATAAGTGAACGGCAAAATCCCCAAACACCGGGTCCAGCATATGACGTCACCGTGTCCACCATAAGGTAAGCCACGCCATATTTATATACAGTATATATTTGTGCGTGTGTGTGTCTAGTGACTATTGGGCGTATGTACTAGGTTACGAGATCTGCGAAGCAGTGCAATCTTGACACTCTCGACTGTAGTTTTAAAGTGCCAATGATGTAAAATGCAAGACCAAGTTGGTTTGTCCTTGCCCTTTTCACCACAGCACCACTACATGATTGCTGCTTGTAATTGATCCTCACATTCGTACCCTTACTTTATAACTTCACACAATTCTAGCAGAGCCTGTCACAGTGTACCAGCCTTCATGCCATTTAATTGGTCAGGCTTACTAAGCCAAGCAAACAATTTTTGTTTTGAGCTGCTGCCATTCGCATCAAGAACAGTTACATGGGCAAAGCTGCTTACAAACTTCCATTAATTCCAGGGGATAAAAGGTTTTGAATTAAAAACAAATGATTACCCTGTGGTCAGTTATACATTAATATTTTAGCTTAAATCTCACAGGCCTTCTAACATTGGTTCCCCGAATTCAATATAAAATACTTTTACTTACACATGAGGCTACTAATCAAAGTACACCAGCATAGAGTGCATCCGGAAAGTATTCACAATGCTTAACTTGACCAAGAATCCGATAGTCACTCGGTCAGAGCTACAGCATTCCTCTGTGGAGAGAGGAGAACCTTCCAGAAGGACAACCATCTCTGCAGCAATCCACCAATCTAGCCTGTATGGTAGAGTAAGAAGCCACTCTTTAGTAAAAAAGCACATGGCAGCTCGTCTGGAGTTTGCCAAAATGCACCTGAAGGACTCTCAGACCATTATGAGACAAAGATTGAACTCTTTGGCGTGAATGCCAGGCGTTATGTTTGGAGGAAACCAGGCACCGCTCATCACCAGGCCAATACCATCCCTACAGTGAAGCATGGTGGTGGCAGCAACTTGCTGTGTGGATGTTTTTCAGTGGCAGGAACTGGGAGACTAGTCAGGATAGAGGGAAAGATGAATGCAGCAATGTACAGAGACATCCTGGTTGACAACCTGCTCCAGAGCGCTTTTGACCTCAGATTGGGGCGACGGTTCATCTTTCAGCAGGGCAATGACCCTTAGCACACAGCCAAGATATCAAAGGAGTGGCTTCAGGACAACTCTGTGAATGTCCTTGAGTGGTCCAGCCAGAGCCCAGACTTGAATCCAATTGAACATCTTTGGAGAGATCTTAAAATGGCTGTGCATTGATGCTTCCCATCCAACCTGATGGAGCTTGAGAGGTGCTGCAAAGAGGAATGGGTGAAACTTTCCAAATATACAGTAGGTGTGCCAATCTTGTGGCATCATTTTCAAAAAGACTTGAGGATGTAATTGCTGCCAATGGTGCATCAACAAAGTATTGAGCAAAGGCTGTGAATACATGTGATTTCTTAGTTTTTTTGTTTTTTTTTAAAAATTTGCAAAAATCACAAAAAAACTATTTACACGTTCTCATTATGGGGTATTGTGTGTAGAATTTTGAGGGCAAAAATGAATTTATAACATTTTGGAATAAGGCTGTAACATAACAAAATGTGGAAAAAGTGAAACGTGAATACTTTCCGGATGCACTGTATATCTCTTCGCATAACTCAATACTCAATATCTCTCCCAACTTGACCTTTCCGATCAGCGCAAGATCTGCATCTCTCATCGACAATCATTACCTGCTACCATTCATGGCTACAGGACTTTTTTCAGGCTGCACCCATTCTATTGATTGTCCTCCCAAACACAATAGGGCTTTCCTATATTCTCCAAACCTTCAAGTGTTCCCTGAAAACTCCCCTCTTCAGGCAAGCTTATCAAATTCCAGAACCACCCACATAACCTAACCTCCATAAGCTATCCTATTCAATTACATACCCTGTATACAGTCCACACATAACTTTACATATTTTCTTTTTCTTCACTTTCACATCCTACTGACCCTTGGACAACTTTCCCATGTGACTAGATCACACAGCGAACCAAGGACCTTTGCAGTCTGGCTGGACCAACTGTTACAAGTCGCGGTCACGAATTGTCTCCCTCGAGCAGTTAACCCAGTCAGGATAGGGTTACTCCAGTTTCTCCTGTTGCTAGGTGATTGGCACACCTTAGGAAGCAACGTGTCATCCACACTGTAGCGTGATTGGTGGTTCCTCCTATTTGTACACACTGGACTTTTGCCGCCTCGCCGACTATAGCGTATCTGTGGATTCCCTCAGCTCAACTGTATGGTCGGCGTTCTGTTCCTCCTCATGGTGAAGATTCTGGTTTTCTCGTGGTGGCTTCCATGCTGTCTACGGCTCTCCAGCTTCTCTACGGCTTCCTAGCCGCACCTATACCACCGCGCTGCCATCGGCTCTCCAAGCCGCAGCACCAACTACCTACTCTCTACCATCGGCTTTTGCCGCACCTTTGACACCTTAGCCGCACCAGCAGCTTCTGTGCTGTCCCCGGCTCTCCAGCTTCTTCTATGGCTTCCTAGCCGTATCAATACAACTGTGCTGCCATCTGCTCTCAAAGCCGCAGCATCTACTACTGTCTACCATCGGCTATTGCTGCACCTTTGGCGCACAAGCCGCAACATCGGCACATGTGCCGCACCATCTGCACATTTGCCGCATCATCGGCAAATTTGCTGCATCATCGGCTCCCAAAGCAGCGGCATCTACTATTAACTATCTACCATCGGTTATTGCCGCACTATCGGTGCATTGGCCGCACCTTCGGCACACAAGCCGCATCTCTCTAAAACGACACCATTCATTCTTCCTGTTCTAAACTCTTTCCCTCATCACAGGATTCCAGCTGACACACCTGTAAGCTGCTACTACTCCGAGCAGTAAGTCCAGGTGGCCGCCTAAGTACTGGTGAGCAATTTATCTCTAAGGGTGCAACGGGCGGTTGTTAGTGGCGGTAAACCTGGTAGACTGAGTTCTAGATGGCTTGCTTGATAAATATGTGTCAGTTTTTCCTTGTTTAGATTAACCCCTCCCTTGTAAGAAAGAAACTTCAATTGTCTCTGATACTATACTAATGCAAGCTCACCTGGATTAAGAAGCATTATTATTGTTATAAAAATGAAGTTAGATGGTCAAAACTCCAGAGCAATTTTAGAATGAGTTACTGGTGAAAAGGCTAAATCTTCCCTAAATGCATATAGAAGATCAGTCTGTGCTCTGTTCTTACTTAGTATTTTTAAGATCTTGAAAACAAAAGGACTTAAATCTCAGATGTGTATGTGAGCTAATCAATAATTATAATAATAATAATAATTTTATATATATATAGTGCTTTTCTCCTGTAGGACTCAGTCACTTTACAGACTTCAGAAAACATGGTACATTGTACAAGGATTAGATAATGCAGAAAATAGGCAACCACACAGAGATAATTAAAAACAACTGAAACCTAGGGGTAAATTTACTAACAATCGAGATAGGTCGAGATGACCATCTCGGGTGATTTATTGATTTTTTCCCTGCTTGCAAATTTACTACAGGCAAAAATCGGGGGCGTTAGAGAGAGATTTCAATCATCTCACTCGTAAAATTCGAATGAGATAGCAATCTCGATTCAAATCACCATCGGGGCAAACCGGAAGTACTTTTCACCTAAAACATACATCTCTCAAATTTACCAAAAATTGGGATGACAAGCTCAGGTGAGATAGGAGCAAACTCTCTGTCAAAATCACTTTTCAAACTCTCAACCCCCTGAGTTGCGAGATGATCAGAAACATACACAAATCATTGTGATTTGTGTATGTTTTTTTTGTACCTGTATAAAATAGGGATAATTTTTTTTTTAAATGACGTGAGGTTCCCCCCCCCAAAACGCTAACCAGCCCTGGGCTAGCCAGCCTTTCCAGGTTCTTAAAAATACAGTGAAAAAAATGTGTAGGGTTTCACTGTATTTTAAGAACCAGCACAAGGCAGAAGGCACAGAACTGGTTTTAAATATGCAGAGAAAAAAAATGACGTGAGGTTTCCTGTATATTTAAAACCAGCCCTGGACCCTTTCTAATGGGGACTGATGCCACAGCCAGGGGTGCACTTTCACTGGCCCCCCAGCTGCAGCATCAGCCCTGACCATTAGTCAGCCCAGGCCAGCGATCCCTGGGGAGTTGGTGACCCCCCCAATAAAGGGGTTACCCTCTCCAGGGCACCCCTGACCTAGGCTGATAGCCCAGTGCTATGCCCACCACCCCTGGGTGGTGGGTGGCGGGTTGATTGTGTTATGTGAAGTGTAAAATTAAGATTGATCGCCATTGTCTTTACAGTGGAACTACAGGTCCCAGCAAGCCTGCCCTGCATGCTGGTACTTGGAGAACCACAAGTACCAGCATGCGGGGCATTAAGGGCCCACTGGTACCTGTAGTTCACCTGTAAAGAAATGGTTAAATAAACACACAACACACCTGTAAAATAAAACTTTATTACATGCATGCATACACATACATACTCACCTGTGCTCTGCTGGGTCTAGGTCTTTAAATAAAGTCATCAAGGTGCTTTTCTTTTATCATCAATCATTCTTATTGAAATTTTGCAAAACAAATATATGGGGGAAGGGTACCGAACGTAGAAAAGGGAGGTAGGGAAAATATGCGAAACATAATTGCACATTTACGCAGGATTTATATATGAAGACAAGCAGACAACTAGAGGATAACAGTAGTTAGAGCACAGGTGCCATTTTACAAATTAACTATGGGATGTAAAGTCAGCATCCTTGTTATCTGTTTCAAACTCCTGCCACCAAAACAATTTTACCAATGGCAATAAAGCAAAGACGAAGTACGCGTATCCCAATATATAGAAAAGGGGGCCCTAGACTGCACACCCTGAATATTAGGGATGTGCGACTGCATAACGGTGGGTTTCGTTCTGATCGAAATGATATAGCACACACATGTGACCAATATGAGTAAGTACAAATGAACACACTTTATTTACAAGTAAACAAACAATAAACAAACAACATACAAAGTATGCAGTATACTCAACTTTTGTCTATGTATTCAGATGACACCGGTAAATCATCATCTTCAGCATAAGATGTACTTCATCTTTTTTTCTTCTTCTTCTGGGGAGCCCTCGTTTCACAACGCCCAGGTTATTCAATTTACATTGGCAGCATCCTACTGCAGTCTCAGATCTACCACGAGCTAAAGGGTCCTTTGTGTACCTCTGGTTTATATAACTTAGTCTGGGGTGTTGGCTTGTCGGATATTAAGCCCATATCAGTTACATACAGTGCTAGGTATCAAGCACTCATTGGTCCAGCATAGCATTGACCAAACTTATCTCTCTTGCACATGCTCTGTAAGCACTAAGATATATACTTCCAGACAAAGACACACATTAATGACGTATCCTAATGTCTGGAGATGAACTCTTTTTAAAGCTCCTTTGTGTGTAGAGTCTGGACATCACTAACAGTTACCCATAATGCTTAGCATCTCTACACATCTTACAATGGAATGTAGCTAACTGATAAGAACATATAAGCTATGAATGGCTCATTATACTTCTAGTTGCAATAGAAATGACAGGTAGAGCTAGGCCTCAATATTTATGGCTTCTTTGACCCCAAAAGGTCATTTTACCATTCTATGGAAAAACAGCAACTCTATTAAGACAATCTCATTTCAAACCTCAAGAGGCCTAGCAAGGGGTATATGTGTTTGTAACTTATATGCCTATGTAGAAATTAACTATTTAACCCACTGATTACAGCAACGACCCCTGTGTTTTGGCTTTGGTCTTGGATCTGGATTCCCCTTGGCTTTGGATCTGGATTGGTTTTTGCCAAAAACGCACCTCTGTGGATACACCAATAGTGCACTTACTGTAACAGCAGTGTCGGCAGAGCAGGATTGCTGATGGTGTCCTCAGTACATGGTATCGGCGGTGTCAGCAGAGTGGGGGTGCCAGCAGTGTCTTCAGTGCAGATTTGCTGGCTGTGTCGGCAGTGCAGGGGTTGCCAACTGTGTCCTCAGTAAATGGAATAGCAGTTCTGCGGTGCTGGCAGTGTCCTCAGTGAAGGGTACCGGCGATGTCGGCAGTGCCAGTGGTGTCTTTTATGCAGGTTTGCTGGCTGTGTCGGCAGTGCGGGGGTTGCTTTCTGTGTCCTCAGTACATGGAATGGCAGTGCTGCAGTGCTGGCAGTGTCCTCAGTGATGTGTACCGACTATGTCAGCAGTGCCAGTGGTGTCTTTAGTGCGTGTTTGCTGACTGTGTCGGCAGAGCAGAGAACCGAACACACCTGAATTTCGGGGATCCGTGGCAAACCAAGCCAAGCTCGGATCTCCCTGCCTGCCCCGGATTCCCAAAATTCAGGTGGGTTCGGTTCTCTCAGAACCGAACCTGCTCATCCCTACTGAATATATATATAATGGGAGTTGCTACCTGTGGAGACTATTGTTGCAAACACAAGAAGAAGTACAAGAGGACTTGGATTTTTTCTTCTTGGGTATCCCAATATCTCCATTTTAAAGGCAAAATGCACTTTGGCTGTAATCTTACCAAGAGAGGGTGGGAGTGTTACAAAATCAGAATGTACCCTAGTACATAACAATTGTATTTCAGAAAATGAGGGGGCTATACATGCAGTAAAGCAATTAAAGGTGAAGGCTGTAATCCAGGGGTCTTCAACATGCAGATCTCCAGCTGATGTGGAACTACACATCCCACCATGCCCTAATAGCAAAACTGTGGCAGTTTATGCTGGGATGAGTAATTCCACAACAGCTGAAGGGCCGTATGTTGAATAGCTGTAATCTATACTCCATGACATTAAAAATGGACTTAAATACCTCACAGCATAAAGACTGAACATGCGGCCAGTTCCAAAATACATGAAATAGATGAACCATGGCTGAGCAGTTCCTCTAACATAATTTGGTTTTGTAGGGCCACATTTGTGAAGCTTCACTAGGGAGAGATACAGGGGATGTAACCATTTAATTTCTAATTCAGTAGGAGTATGACACTTAGAAAAACAGTGTCCCGCTAGATAAATCATCTCCCATTGTTTGACGAAAAATGTTGTTTGAACATTCACTTCCCATTAGTTTAATCCACTGTTTATCCCCTAGAATATATGAGCACCGAAAAGCAATGCTATCTTTAGAGTTACCCATGTGAGCCAGGGCAGGAACTCAGGTGTGGGCAATGCCAGGGAAACCTGTACCCTAATTGGAGATGAAATCCAATGACTGATACGTAGATAAGAATTCCGTTCCCGGGAAGGGAGATCAGATTGAGCTCAGCGATGAGAGAACGAGAGTACAGTGTTTGCATGCATATCCTCAGCAATCTGTAATGTTCCCAATCACACCAAGCCGACACATTTATGTCTGGGATCAGTCTGGAGAGGGATACAATAGAGAGGGTGCGGGGTGGTAAATCAAACCCTTTAATAGCTTATCCCATGCCTTAAGAGAAACTATAACAGCTTTAGAGCTATGAGCAGTGAAAGGGTGCATCTATTTGGGAGTCCAAATAAGATCAGAGAGGAAATAATGAGAGATAAGTGTCTTCTCTAAGTCAAGATCAAAGTTCCTTCTATGCCTGACTGCAGTTATCGTTTCAGGAAGACCCTCAACTACAGCTGTTTTCCCTACTTTTACAGTCTTCAATATGAGAACCAAGGCCTTGTTATAATGTGTCTTGATCTGATACATGAAAGGTATCATCATCAATGTTTATAAGGTGACACTGACTCCGTGCAGCCAGACAGTCCTCTTACAGATAGGACAAACATAAAAAGAACGTGACACAGACAATGCCAAGCATGGGTGTAGCCAGGGTGCCCGGAACAAGGGTGTGCTACCGCGCCCCCCCCCCCCAAAAAAGTGTGTGCTATATAATGTAACCGCTACATATATACACATACATACATGGCAGGGTCATACATATATACAGGGTCACACATACACCCCAAAACATATACACATACATCAATGGTCACACATACACACAGGCAGGGTCACACATACATACATACATACATACATACATACACATGCAGGAAGGGTCACACATTCATACATACACAAATACAGGCAGGGTCACATACATACATACATACTGTGATAGGATCACTGGTAAAGTGGTCTGTGGCAGGTACATTTGTCCCAGATTCCTGTCTTTTGTGTTTTAAAACTAGGGATGTGCAGGCTCGGATAGGTTCGAGTTTGCACGTGGAATTCGGATTTTTCCCTCCAAAAAAACGGAACTCAGAACGAGGCAAAACGTCATCTTACATGGACGAACATCATCATTCCTGGTCTTTTGTCCAGGAATGATGATGTTCGTCCATGTAAGATGACGTTTTGCCTCGTTCTGAGTTCCGTTTTTTTGGAGGGAAAAATCCGAACTCCACGTGCAAACTCGAACCTATCCGAGCCTACACATCCCTATTTAAAACCCCAGGAGAAAGTCTGCAGTGTAGCAGGTTTAAGTTTCGGCTTTTTGAAAAGCCGGTTTGGGACCTGGGGGTTGTGGGTGAGAGGAGAGGGAGAGCTCCACCCATGGCCACTCCAGGTTTTGGTTCTCGCAGCCTGGTAACAGGCTTGTTAATTTTCCACCTGAGAGTGGCCAATATAAGCCTAGTGTGTTTAGGGCTGAGTGTCTCACCTGGGAGAGCAGGCAGGGAGTTTGCTCAGAGACACTTGAAAAACCTATTTGTGAGTACTGTGCTGTGCTTTGTTGCTGGCGAGGGCATTAGGCCCTGCCAGGTTCTTGTAGTGAGGGAACTACCTGTGAAGTTAGTGCCCCAACAGGGCTAGGATTTATGTTTTATGTTATTTCTGACATTGTACAATAAAGACTGGCGCCGACCAGCTTGTACTTGCATCCAGACTGGTGTGCTGCTTCTCTGCTGCTGTGTGTGTGTGTAAGGAAGGAGTCCTCTACCCAGGAGAGGGACCCCCTAACCTAACTGTGTCACAATACATACACACACACACACACACACACACATACAGGCAGGGTCACATACATACACACATGCATGCAGGATCACACATTCATACATACACACACATACAGGCAAGGTCACATACATACACACATATGCAGGCAGGAAGGGTCACACATACATACATACATACAGGCAGGAAGGGTCACACATACACACATACAGGCAGGAAGGGTCACACATACACACATACAGGGAGGGGGGTGATAGACATAACCGGGGTATAAACTCTCTCACCTTAATGTGGACCTGGCCTGCAGCTTCTTCCTCATTGACATGCTGCTGTAGCCCCACCCCGCCCCCTGCTGGGGCCAGATGAACATGTGCTGAGTTCCACCAATCAGGGCTCAGCACAAGCTCCACTAGTGACCAGGAATCTCTCACTAGAGCAGGAAGGCAGGACAGGACGCTGCTGTTGCTGCTGCGGACCCGGCACAGTCAGCTACTGGACAGCTGCTCCGGAGTACGGCTTCAGGGCGCCCTCTGGTAACTAAGGCGCCTGGAGCTCGCGCTCCAGTGGAACCGCCCTCTCTATTCCCCTGATGCCAAGGGCCTGAAAACCGTTAAGCATAATAAGCAAATTCTTGGATAGTCATGGGCTAACAATTACAGCTACTGTAGCATGGATACAGGGACAAATCCATGCATGTGATTGAGCAGACACTGGGTGGTAAGCATGACAGTGGGGTCATATAAGACAGACATAAGAGGACCTTACGTGAGAGAGCATACTGTCTACGGTATCTGATTGTTAGGGTTCAGCCTGGGATCGGCTGTTACTCACCACGGCGCCGGCTTCCCCTGACTAGCAGTGCGGTCAGATGCCTGGTGTGGCGGCGGGTGACACGCTGAGTATTCTGCCCGGGGCCCAGGTAACTTCCATGCAATCCTCCTTATTGGTGTTCCTGCGGTGGCGGTCATGGGCGCAGTCATGTTGTTTGTATCATCTGACAGTCTCTCATCCAGCGGTAGTCTTGGCAGCTCAGCTGACTCTCTTCTCCAATGGACAGCTACCTAAGGGTATATAGCCGGACTCCAGGAACAGGAAGTTGCCTGAACAACTTTGCTACTTCCAGTGACAGTTTGCTGTGACATCGTTCCAGGCTCCATGCTGTATTTACCAGTGATTACTCCCAGCGATATTCACTAGAGTTTACTCCCGTCTCTTTTCGTAAATACTTTCTCCAGTGTTACTCGGATGCTATTGTGCGTCTGATTCCTCAGTGCATACTTCAATACATCCTCCGAGTGTTGATGCCTAGTGTTCCACTCCAACGCTATCTTGCATCTGGTTCATCAGTGTATACTCCAGCTAGTCCTCAGTGCATAGTCTGTGAGCTGATCTTCAAGACTACAGTTCAGTGCTTATCCTGCTTCTGGATACTTCAGCTATACCTCAGTGCATAGTCCATGAGTCAGTCTCCAGTGCTACTCTACAGTGCTTTCCCTGCCTCTGTATGTTTCAGAGCTTACTTCAGTCTTCTTGCTAGTTCTGGGTACCTGACCAACGGACTGCAACCTGCTTACTGAGTGCAGCATAAGCCCATATCCCAATTGGAGGAGTCACTGGCGAAGACCTCCCCATCAGTTAGAATCCGCGCCTTTGGTCAGGTCTCGCCAACATCCAGATCTAGCTGATACCCCTCGATTGTTGTTCTCTTTACATCCTAGTACCCCGACTTCCTGCCCTCCGGCTGAAGAACCCAAGAGTCCGATTCTTACACCTATAGCGTATGTAACGTGTCGGTGTCTTATTCTCCAACCCCTTTCTTTTCACATCAGATAACAAAAACTTTTAATCTACTTTAACATCTAGGCATCTGTCTAGTTTTTAAATTTAGTATGCTTATTGTCACCTTGTTATGTTAACAAGTTGCTGACCGATGACTTGGATCAACATTCTGATTAGCTGGGACTGTACCCACTCTGCTCACCAATGCTGGAACTAGGCTGCCCTCATATGCAGATTTTATCATCTTGTCCAAAATAAAATTTTGGAATGAAAATATGGCCTGCCTCCATCATGATGTTGGTGTATTACATCCTCCAGGGCATGTTAGGCACTTTAGAAACACTAGGCCAGCCCCATGAACCTTCTCCTACATTCCTACATTGACACAAACAGGTGTCAGCAGGTCACAAATCAACATTCTGCCAGTTGGGACAAAAATGAGAATCACTCAGAGCTGTCTCACCTAAACGGACACAGTTGACAGGTCTGCTATTATACGGTGAAAATAACGGTACAGTATCAGTGTTGGGATCTACTGTAATATACCGTTCTTCACTACTTTAAAAGACATCTGTGGTTTACCTGGATCTAGGATGGACAACAATCCATACGTGCTGCCCTGACTGGTTCATAGCAGATTACCGGAGGCATTATCCATTTGTTTTTCCTCTGTGTACGTGGTAGACCTTTTTTGAGGGCTGAAATAAGTAGAATATACTTAAAACTACTATTGTTGTTTGAATGGTCTTGTTTATGATGGTTTTTAGTTTATAGTTTGAATTATTTAATATTTTAACATTTAATTGACTTTACATTTACTTATTAAGTACTCAACATATACTGTAGTAATGGACGGGACGTCGGCTGTCAGTACACTGACAGCGGAATCCCAATGGTTCAAATCATGAAAGAGGGAAGGTAAGTAATGTTCCCCTGTCCTATTTATCTCCTAACCCTGCTTTTCTGCACCCTTATACTAACTCTCCCTACCCCGCACCCTAACCCTCCCGGTAAGTGCCTAAACCTAACCCTCCCCCATTAGTGCCTAACTCTAACTCCCACCTGAACCTAACCCCCCCCCACCTGCCTGGAGCCTAAGCCTAACCTCACCCCACCACGGCTGATACTTACCTTTCCCCGGTGTCCTTACTATTGAGATGTCGCCTGCCGGGATCCCAGCATAGGCATCCCGAGTCATGTCAATTTCTTCTGCCTTCTAGAGAAAGTGCTATAACAAATAATAGCAGATACAGTATAGCATTCTGCATACGACTCAATTATATGCACGTGTAGATAAACTGTGAACAAAAGTGCTTAAGCTGCTTTATTTCAATGTGTACAATGCCTGAATGCAGTCATCTCACGGTGAGCGAAGGTTCTACGTTTCATAACTGTTGTTTTTACAGTACGGTCTGTGCCAAAAAACGAAATATTTTCTCAACTGGTCCTTCCAAACCATATGGTTTCAGATGTTCTGAAAACACACTTTTTTCTTCTAGCCTTGTTATCAATCTTCCTGTGCCGTTTCCAAAATTACTACTTTAGTCCGAAATAATGTGCAAAATTGGTTTAAACAAGTTGTGGGGAACAGCATGTATGGAATTGCTAAATAGTTTGTTTAGAAAGTTAGCAGTCTATAAATTAGTTAACAATCTTTCTTTATTATACCCTTAAAGACATGGGCGTATCTATAATGGGTGCAGGGTGTGCAGCGCACATTGGCCTCTGGGTCCTGAGGGGCCCACACTGCACACCCTGCACCCTTAAATGATACCCATCTGCGCTGAGCACCATTTTCCCCAAAATCTGTGTATCAGCAGTAGAGCAATAACTGGGAAGAGGGGGTAGGCACCATGTTCCCAGAGATAATAAGTGCATGCAAAGTAGACTGACATAGTTGCAGAGTCTACTCACATAGAGCAGGGGCATCTTAAGAAAGGAGGGGACCCGTGTGCACCCACCGTGCAGGGCCCCCTCCTCTCTCCCCGGTGGACGGCAGCCGACTGATGCGGCTGGCCAGCCACCGGAGCATTAGTAGACTCCGGGCACTAGAGTGTGCCCGGAGCCTACTGCGCATGCGCAGAACGCCTGTAAAATTGGCCGCGACTGCCATTTTCCGGTGTTCTGAGCAGCGCTGACCCCCGACGCGGGACCACAGACAAGTGAGTTTAAAATAATATGGGTGCAGGGTGTGCGGTGCGGGGCCCCCCTGGACCCGGGGGCCAGTGTGCCCCGCATACTCTGCCCCTGTTTTCAAGAATGCAGCCCGTCACTGTGCCCTCCCCACTCCCAAACAGCTGCAGCATGTCAATCGTGCTACTGCTTAGGGGGCACTGAGACTACTACAGAGTAAACTAACCTATGTTTTAATTTGGAACAATGCTTTCCCTTATTTTTTAAATTAAATGAAATAGCTGTACAAATGAAAAGTGGCACTTAGTAAATTTACCCCTAAGGACCGTATTCAATTGCAGGCGAAAAGCCGTTTTGGGGTGCAAAGTTGCAGGAACCCCCGTGCAGTGTTAGAACAGTCACCCAAAGGTAAACTGCATCCAAGAAAGTATAAAAAATCCAAAAAGTACTTTAGTTTTGGAGGCGAAAAAGTGTAAAGTTGGGGGACAAACATAAAAACTAGTGAAAAAGACTCCAGGGGGACCCCAAGTACGCCCTAGGTGTTTTGTTTTCTTTGCAGGTGTTTGCGATAGGTGGTTTTTCCATGATTTTTAAAACTTCACTTTAGCAACTTTTAAATATGCTAGCCCCCACTTTCAGGTACCCCAAATTTGCTGGGATTAGTTATTTTGAAGGAAAAAAATTGCTAAATGCTAATCTTCACCCCATATGCAAATACGTTAATTAGCACCTATTGAGACCATTTAAGTACCCCAAATTCCTTCAGCAGGGCTATTCCTGGGGAACCATAGTGATCCCCCATATCAGTTTATCTTTTGGGAGGTGTCAGGCTGATTTCCCCAAATCTGACAGGACTTTTTGCCGATTTGAGTTTCGTCGGGACGCGTTCTCGCGTCCTTTGCAATTGAATGTGGCAAATAGCGGGGATGAGCGCGATACTTTTCCGGAGGCAAAACTAGCGAGGATGGCAAAATGTTCGGCATGCAAAAAGTCCAGGACTTTTCGCCAGCAATTGAATATGGGCCTAAGCCTAAATTTCCATGGCAAAAAGAAAAAAGGAACATCCCCCTCAGCAGTGGCGTATCTATAATGGGTGCAGTACAGGAAGGCCCCGCACCGCACACACTACACCCATATTAGTTTAGACTTACCTGTCCGTGGTCCCACGCCGGGTGTCTGCGCTACCCAGAACACCGGAAAACGGCGACCGCGGGCATTTTTCCGGTTTTCTGCGCATGCGTGGTAGACTCCGGGCACTAGAGTGTGCACAGTCTACTGCGCATGTGGAGAACGCCAGAAAAATGTCTGCCGCGGCTACGGTGGCTGGCTAGCCGCATCAGTCGGCTGCCGACCACCAGGGAGAGAGGAGGGGGCCCTGCACGGGGAGTGCACACGAGCCCCCTCCTCTCTTAAGACGCCCCTGCCCCTCAGGCCTGTCACACCACTTTAACAGTTTTAGCCTGTTTGTTCTACAGTATGCTTTGTTCATTTAAAGAGTTTTTGTTAATTTTAGATCTAAATCTTAACACTAGCCACATATTTGTCCTTTGTATTCTGGAATGCTTTTCCCATTGCATACTGTACATGGGCGTCTTGTATTATGGAAAATATGAAGGTAAGCTTGGCATATTACCATTGGTAGACCTGCACGGCTGTCCACCAGCAGCATGCCTGGAGGAGGAGCGAAAGCACCCCCACATAGCAATGAGAATAACAAATACCCAGGGCCGGATTGAGGGCCACATGGGCCTGGAGCTGAAAATGAACAAGGGCCTATTATGAGAAGCAGAGGAGGTGTGACCAGTGCTGTGTGGGTGTGGCCAGTGCCATGTGGGCGTGTACACCTATACTCTCAGCCCCAATGTCTCCCTAAATATATAAAAGAAAAAAATGCTTCATTTTGTGAGGTAAATAGAAATAGAATTTTACTACTTATGATCTATGGCTGAGTGTGTGGAGAGCAGATGCCCAGTCAACATCATGTTGACAGGACAATGGGCCTATTTTTATGTGGAGGCCTGGAGCTGTAGCTCCATCCGCCCCATTGTTAATCTGGCCCTGCAAATACCTACTGTAGCACCATCTTGTACCCCTGTTTCCCCTCCTCCCTCATCTATGCTCTGTTTTTAGAGCTGATGTGCCTTATATGTTGGGTGTCTGTGCTGCAAAAATGGAGAAATGTTGTTTTGGAACTGGCTATTTAAGCCACTTAGCAGGTTGCAGTGTTCAGTTGATTGTATAAAGATTGTGAACATATTTCCTCCTACACAAATTCAGAAATAGCTCTTTCCTCTGCAGCCTTTAATTATTACACTTACTATTCTTTCCCATTTGTAGCAGAGTTGCAGGTGTGTGGTTAAAAAAAAAAAAAAACACAAAACAAAAATAAAACCAATGCACGTGTGGCTCTGATGCAATAGTACGTTAATGCCTCATTCTGTGGATTTCTTGAGAATCGAATCGGCATTATGTGCCAAATTGTTATGTATCGCAGACCTTCTCTGCGGGATGGGGTAAGGATTTGTGTTGTCAGATACATTTTCTAAACCTGCCAAATCAGTTGATAAATTATGTTGGAATGTCTGAGGACTTGTGTTTAACATTATATTGAGATCACTAAATCGTATCCAAGTGATGGTGCCAAGTAAGTGTATTATGTAGCTGAGTTTTAAATAGTTCCTTCATAGTCTGGAGAAGCAGAATTAGATGAGTTCCAAACATCTTCAGCAGGAAGAGTGACAGACTGCGCTTTTTTTTTTTGCCATAACATTTAGGGGCATATTTATCATTGGCTGTAATAAATTCGCACAATATCGCAATGCGATATTTGAATACATCACGAGGATGTATCAAAAATCGCATGCAGGGACAGAGCTTGTGATCAAGCTCTGTCCCTGTGAATCCACTTCACATACTTTTCACTGTATGTGTCTGCATGCGCTGCTGCTACACGTGACCAAACCCCCCCATGATCGCACCACACACCCCCTCGCAATCCCCTCCCCTGCAACACCCCCCATGATCGCCGCCAGGTGTTCTATGCAGCAGCTGACCAGGGTCACAGTGCAGGAGCCGGGTGAACAGCTGACCGGAGCCCCAGAGGACCTCCCGGAGCACCGATAACTGGTCCCCGGATGCAGGTATTTTTTTTTTCTTTTTAGTGATCAGCTTGAGGTCTATTTAGATCACACAGCTGATCACAGTGGCCAGCTCCCGGCTCTGCTCTGGCTGTCAGAGCAGAGCAGGAGTCGGGGAACGGGGGAAAGCCCCAATAATGCCATCTGAAGGTGCCGTTATTATCACAGGGCTTCCCCCAGTATTTTTACACAATATATTTTTAGTAAATCTGAGCAGATTAAATTTCCCATTACAAGTGTGGCAAATACGATCTGCTTACTACATATATGTGAATTGAAAGAATTGGGGTCGTTTTTCACGAAAACTACTTCAATTGCCCTAAAATGATGTGAAAAGGGTGTGAAACCCATTTTGACATTATTTTAGTAAAAATAATGTTAATAAATATGCCCCTTAAATTTAAGTGATAAAAGTGCTTCATTTTTACAATGTTCTTATGAGAACAGACACATAGGGCTCTATTTAGTAACATTATTTTTACTAAAATAAAGAAAACCAGTGAGTGAGATGGACTGACTTAAGGAGCACTTCGTGCTAAACGAGTTAATGTCTGGTATGCCCACCTACTGTACTTAGTAGATGGACAGACAATTAAGAGCAGTCTCTCTTCTCTGGCTCTGCCTTTAATAAATTCAGCAGCTTGAATACCGCTAAAAATGAAAAGTAAACCTGAAATGATACAAAACCGTAGGTTGATACTACTATAGTAATCAATATATTATACTTGTGTGCCGAGCCCCCTCCCTCAAACAATCCAGAGCACTAGTATATTTTTGTTCCTGATCCATGCCCCTTACATTATTTGTTGTTTATCCTCCGTACAGAGGGCCTGATTCAGAGCCGAGCACTCAGAGAATCAGTGCCCTCCTCTCTGAAAATGGAGCGGCCTCCTGGCCGCTCGCATAGCTATGGGTGACCACCCACAGCATATGCGAGCGGCCAAAAAGATGGTCGCGATGGTCAAGACCATCGCGACCATCGGGCTTGCGACGGAGACCCTGCGGTAGGGTCTCGCTGCCGCAAGCCCAGGTGTGATTTTGGCTCTATCAGAGCCAAAATCACTCCCACTGACATCACTACTGATGTCAGTGGGGCCGGCTTCAAACGGTAGGCGTTCCCATGGGAGCGCCTCTGTCTGGCAGCCACGCCCCCGGCACGCCCACCAAAGGGGGCGTGCTGTCAATCAACATCGACAGCACGCCCCCTTTGGTGCGAGACCCGGAGCGACAGCTTGGCTGTCGTTGTCCGGGTCTCGCGCATGCGCATTGGGGGAACATCGACCCGCTTGCGAGCGTCCTGCGCTCGCGAGAGGGTCTGAATGACCCCCAGTATATACAACTTTTTAAAGCTTTAAACATTAAAATCATCGCAAATATTAAAAAGGCACGTAAAACACAGTGCAAATATAAAACAAAATAATTTATTTAAACTTTCAACACTTGATATTATATAAAATGCAATCAATGTATGTAAAAATAGCTACCTTTACATAGCCGTGGCCCATAGCTATCCTATTCAGTCTGCTCTTTCCAAAATAATAGTGATAAAACACCAAGGATTCACATTTGTATTTATCTTAGATATAGGCCAGGCTACACTATAAGATTCACAACTCATCAGAGTCAGGCTTCATTCAAATTGATCATTTACTAAGTTAGGGCTTGCGGCCCTCCTACATTAGCTAGCATTCCTTGTTTGATTGCACGCCTTCCCATTACTAAACCCCTCAATCACAGACTCTATTATATTACTTTCCCCCTTCACTGATTGCACCATGTCCCCTACCCTCTAATTCCCATTATTACACCCTCACTCACTGACTGTAGTATATTACTGTCCCACCTGATTGCACCATATTCCTCTAATTTCCATTATTATACCACTCAGGGGCCTATTCATCATTGATAAATGGCGCGGTAACCATGCAGAAGCTCTAGTTTCCGCACATTTTAGTTACCGGGCCATTCATCATCATCAAAGGACCCCCTGATATTCAGCAAACTCCAAAAACTGAAAGTGTTCGGAGTTTGCTCACGAGAACAAGCGTCAACTTCAGATGTAGCCCCGCTCCTTCCTATGGGAAGGATTTTGGGGATGCGAAGAGGGATCCGAGCGGATCCCTCTGTCGCCTCCTCACGGACTCCCTGGCGGCTCTGTTCATGCGTGACCTCGAGTCACGTACATAGGAATCCATTGCAGAGTGAGTGACAGGCTGTAAGTTTGGAGGTGGTGACGGGGGAGTGGTCGGAGAAACGCAGGCGTGCCTGTCCGTTTGAGCGCTGTTGCATGGGCGTGTATAAATTAGCCACTGCGATGGCATACGCAGCTTGTGTACTCACTGCGTGCGACGAGACTTGCAATTTCTGAGACAGGTCAGAGCTGCTGTAATTGTGCGTGATGGGCCGATGTTCCTCAATGTTACCGATGTGTATGCAGGACTGCGAGGTATTACGAATTTGAGAAAGCGGTAGTGGGCATCTCTTTGCTGGCTGAGCAGTGGCAGACTTACATATTTACGTAGCAGCACTGCGTGTGATTACAGAGCTGAGATCGCAGTTGTGAACTGTGCTGAATTGCGCCCATTGTCCGCCATAGAAAACAAAAACGCATACATTGTCCGCCAAAGGAAAAAAAATAAGCACACATTGTCCAGCAATGAAACAAAAAACACACACACACTGTCCGCCAAAGGAAAAATTAATTGTAACCACAGGAAAAAAAAATAAACATACCTTAATTCTTTGTCCCCCAACCGCTTCCAGAAAACTGAGTGACCTCACCTCATCTGCAGGGAAGGTTGGAGGAGGAGGACCATAGTGACCCAGGTTTCCGGTACTATAGATACAGTAATTAGATAGTTAGACAGGGACAAAAGTCAGACACACTAAAGTCCGACATGTAAGATGATCGACAGGGTCAAAAGTGGGACGGCCACCTAGCCGCCCCTCCCACTTCCCCCATATAGTACCAGGCTCCCATCTCCTATAGTATTTAATAGCAGCCTCCAGCACTCACACTCAGAGCCGTAACTAGACTTTTTGGTGCCCTGTGCCAGAAAGAGCATTGGCGCCCCCCTCATTTTTCAAAGGGACATAATGCACCCAAAAAAGGGCCATGGCTTCATGGGGAAGCGCCAGGGAAGAGACAGGAGAGGCCAGGAGATGCCTGGGATGAAATAAGAGGAAGCTACAAGCAAGAATGATAATAAACAGAAATTTGACAGGCCCAAACAGCGCCCCCTGACCTGTGGTGCCCTGTGCCATGGCACCGGCCGCTCTACCCTAGCTACGGCCCTGCTCACACTCACCTTGCTCCTCATCCTCCGATGGTACCGGCTCCTCTTTCCGTGTACTGTATATGATGTCATACGCTTGCGTGTTGTGACGTACCATACACAATACAGCACAGCAGCTGCTGGTGTATTCAGCCAGCTAGAGTAGCGCATCCGCTCACATTTTCAAAGGAGTTTGCGATTTGCCGGAAATGCCCAGCATCCTGCGCTGACCACGGGGCCAGGCCCCCTGTTACCTGCCGGGCCCTAGGCGGGTGCCTTTATTCCCTAGCGGGAAATCCAAAGTTGTGCATAACTTCAGACTTGTGAGTTGATAATTATTTGTATCGTTTCTCGCTGAACATTATAAATGATACCACTGTACTTAAAAGGGACTGATTTTCCGTAATTCATTTCTTACTGCATCTAAATGCTGCTTACTAAAAATAGACAGACAACATTAAATATCCTGACAGATTGTTGATAATGAGAATCTTATTTTGTAAGCAGTATGCATTTATGCATCCTTGCAAATATTAACAAAAATTCTAGTATCCTTCAATGACTAGTAAAATATTAATTAATCTTCTTATTCAAATTAGTCCCCATTAAAGGAATAAGTTGTCACTGCTACTCCGTAATCTCAAATTAGACAACAAGTTCCTGAAAGCAGTCAAGCTGTCTGTGAAATACGAGATACCTTGTTAATCTGCACATGTGGAAGACGAGCGTTTGGGGTTTAATTATAAAGCAAAAGTCGGCACTATTCACTGGGTTAGACTTCAAAATATAAAGCTGAACTAATATTAAGTACAAAGCCTGAGGTGTTTTCTACATACTGTATTAGTGGCGCTTTAAATTTTGAGGTCCATCCTGCTGAGAAGCTTGCAAAAGCCACCACTTTATAAATGTACCCTTTTCGTTCTGTTAGGGGCTTCCCATATGCTGACTTTATTACCAAAACGGTGGTCCAGTGGCCTCATCCTAACCACTAACCGCAATTTAATCTGCAAGCTGCTGATCTTCTGATACATCCTGATCCTGGCATCTGGTTTAGTTATTTAGCCAACAAAATACCCCACTGTCCTCTCTTTTATCTAATGCTGGGTACACAGTGGCTGACATATCGTCCGTTAAAATTGAACGGCCGATATATCGTGTGTGCGTCGGCAAGTGTGTACCAGCGATATGTCTGTGAACGACATCGTTCAGCCATATCGCGTCGGCTGTGCTGCTCAGACGATGCCTAATTCATCTGCAGATATATTGGTGCATTGTGCTGAGTGTACGGTCAGTGATTAACAGCTCAACTGTGCGGGCGCATGTAAATGCCCTCCCAGTTGTGACGGCGGTTACGACAAATCGGTTAGTCTCAGAACATATGTTCTGCACAGACTACAGATGTATCTGCACATCAGTTCATCTGCAGATATATCGGTCAGGTGTGTACCCACCTTAATGCTGGGCATACACATCCAGATGAAATGCCTGTCAGACTGACAGACATTTTATCTGGCAGCCTGCCAGCCGCAGATGTCCGCGGCATACACTGTGAGATTTCTCAGTGTATTAGCCCGACATCTGCACTTTCCCGACCTTTCCCTGTTCCTTCCATGGGAAGGGACACAGGAAATGTCTGTCTGTCGGCTGTGGCTGGGCATACACTGCCCGATGCGGCCAACGGTCAACCTCTTAAATATCACATAAGACGGGCATGCTGGACAATCCGGCATGCCCGATGGAGCAATATTTAACCCTCAGTTGCCCACACACACACTACAACTATCGGGGGGGATCCGCGGATTTCGGGCGGATCACCTCGATAATTGTAGTGTGTATGGCCAGCTTAAGTCTAGTTCTCAAATTATTCACAATGGACAATCCTGTATAATTTCTCTATATAGAATTGGCCATATACACAGTCTATCTCCACTATCTTTTAATGCTTGACTGTACCTGCCTCCTTATCTGTCTTTCCATACTAGCCTGCTCTCGTTCCTTCCTCTTAAGCTGGGTACACACTGGAGCGATATTGGACCAATTTGCAGTTTCCTAACAACAAATCGCCTACATTGCTCAGTGTGTACACTCAATATGCGGGTGCCTGCGGTCACTAGCGATGTTGTCCGATTTTACATTCTGCACATCAAACCTGACTATATCGCATCCGACCTAATGTATGCTAATGAAGGACGCAATGATATATTGTTCCGTCCTTCTAGTGTTTACACTCAAGGGAAATCGTTGGGAAAGTCGGAACGATTGCTGGTCGCTCCAGTGTGTACCGTTTCTTTTACCAAAAAAATATTTTACTATTAAAGAATCTGCATTTTACATTATATATATATATATATATATATATATATATATGTAGCCTTATAACAATAATTGGAAAGCTAGGATTATCTACTAATAATATCCGACTGTGCCCAGCAAAATGTTGTCGGAAATAGATATGTTATTTTCCTATATTCAATTAATTGTTGAAGACAGAAAATGACTTTGAATATGCAGATCATGTCACTGACTTACATCACAAATGGCTATTATGATGTCACTCCGCTTGGGAATGAAAGTCAGGGCTTCTTGTCAGACTTGTCTGTTATCAACCGCCTATGAGCAAGTGTGCATCTTGTACATTCTGTTAATTTCTATGACCTCAGATAATCTAAGGTAAGCTTATTTCGGCTGAAAAACATTAACAACAAAGTAATGTAATATTTATAAAATGTATGAACATAATGTTAAAGTTAAACATGGGATATATTGAAAATACAGTTATTACTGTCATCCTAATAGAAAATCCCCAAAACTAGCTTGAGCAATTAATTTAAATATAGCGAAACTTTAGGTGTCAGTAGTTTTTACAATGCCTATTATAACAATCTTCTTATCTTTTTGTCATGGTGTTTGACATTCCACTAATAAAGCCTTTTTTTGCTATACATTATGCACCATATAGGCCCGTATTTAATTTGAGGCAAAAAGTCCAGACTTTTCGCCTGCTAGACTTTTCGCCTACTTCAATTTCTAAGGACGCGAAAACGGGATCCGGCGAAACTGGAACAGGTTAAAAGTCCTGTCAATTTTGGGAAATCATCTTGGCACTCCCCTAAAGATGTCCTGACATGGGGGATCACTATGGGTACCCCCGATTTTGCCTGCTGAAGGGAAGTCTGGTTTTGAATTAGCCGCGGCAGGTGCATAAATGCGGTTTTGAAGAGGTGATGAAGAATAGTACTTAGCTATTTTTGGGGGGGAGAATATCTATTCCCATCAAATTTGGGGCACATGAAAATGGGTGCAAGCATATTTTTAAGTCCTTAAAGTTATTTTTCAAAATTCTTCAAAAATGCACCTGCCGCCACCACCCGCAATGAAGAAAACACCTGCCGCATACTTGGGAACCCCTATGGAATCAATTTTGCTACTTTAGAAGTTTGTCCCCCATTTTTTTTAACCCTAAAATTAAACTTAATTTTTTGGGGTGTCCTGATTTTTTTTTTACTTTTTTTGACACACATTACTTTTAGGGGACATTCCCAGGGGTGCAGGCTATTTTTTTTAAGCCTGCACCCCCTAAACCCCAATTCTGCACTTTTGTTCGCCACCTATTCAGTGGAGAAAGCTTATCCCATTTTTTTTACAAAGACTTTTCGCACCGAAATTGAATACGGGGATAATTGAAATGGGTTTTCGCTCCAAATTGAATACGGGCCATAAAGTATTAACAAGAGAAGGACTACCACAATTATGGGTCACTTAAACCAGGACTATTCAACATGTGACCCACCAGTTGCTGTGGAACTACACATCCCATCATGTACTGTCACACTTTTGACATTAGGGTATGCTTAAACTGTGGTAGAGCGTACTGGGATGTGTAGTTCCACAGCAGCTGAAGGACCACATGTTGAATGTCCTGACTTAGACCAAAGTTCAGTAGGTTAAACAATTGTTAATGTTCTCATTGACTTTATGCGGATCTGCCAATGCTAGACTTCTTTGTTTATGTAAAATGAATATCAAAATCTTTAACTTATTTATATTTATTGTAGAATTATACTTTCATAGTCTGACATCACTTCACTTAGCATTAGGCTTAATACTTAAGACCTGAACCGTGTATTACTTTTAGTAAGCGCACCAGTGTTACACTGCTTGGTTTTTTGAACCATTACATCTTGTATGCCCCAATGCATGTTAAGATCTGTCATCTCTGAAATCGGTTGCCATTATATAAATTAATACAATTCCCAGTAACCAAAATGAAGCATACATATTATTTTTTTAAAGGAATAAAAGCTTAAAATGTTATTTTGTCATCTTTCATATAATTTACATTTAGTATCAAATTGACACAGCATAGATTTATAGTTACATACTGTATGTAGGAGGCAATACATTTATTTTAAGAAAATAGAATGGTACCTGTATATTAGACAATAATATTTAGTCTTCTATGATACTATAGAAAATCAGACTTGAAACTATATTTAGCTGTAAAGTGCTTCTTAATTAGGAACCAAAACACCCCTTTGGAGAAGGCAATATCCAAATGGAAAGGGACATTGTATACATCTGTGCTATTCTAAAAAAAATAGTATTCCGAACTAATAATTATCAGCATCAGTTCATCTATTTGATTTAGCAAGATGGAAGTTGACCTTATCAAATACTTAGGGGCCTATTCATCATGATATAATTATCACTAGTGATATTTATGTTTTAAACTCGCTGCGAGTCTAAAAAATCTTTTGGAGGCATTCATCATTCCTCCCTAACAAAAGTGTCACTTCCGAATTGCTGCTCTTTTTACGGAGTCAGCTTTTCGGAAGTGATACTTTTCCCCCTAAAGGTGAGGTATCTATAAGGATTTCCTCACACTGCGCTGCCCCCTCTCTGTTCCCCCCTGTCTTTCACCTCAGACACCACCCCTTCTCTGCCTGTGTCTGTCCGAGATCCCCCTCCCCTTCCCCGCTGGCAGCAGCTGGGACTAGGAACTGAGATGCTCCTGCAGACTCCACTGTCACCAGAGCTGTCCAATCCAGCTCGCACCCCAGCTGTGTCCAATCTGGCCAGACAACCCCCCACCCCCATTGGCTGCCGGTGTCCACTCCGGTTAAGACACACACACCCCCGCAGCCGCCATTGTCCGATCCGCCCGGCCCCCCCGTCCCCACCGGTGTCCTATCCAGCTCACCCGTGCCCTCCACTGCTCAGTAACCGCACAAGCTCCCCCCTGCAGGCAAGCACAAGAGGACCTGAGGAGGGAGTCTGTGACAGCCCAGAGCCACCAGAGGTAAGTGATAAGCTGGAATTATCTGAAAAGATCCCTCTGCTGCTCAAGCTGCCGTGTAAACGGCAGCTTGTGCATGGTATCGGATACTGTACGCCATCTCGGAGTGACGTACAGTATCACCGTCAAGTTCCGAAAAAAATGCTTTTTTGGGAACTTGATGAATTACCTAATTTCTACATCCCCATACAGAATTGTAAGCAGGAGGTATCTGTGATATCTCCTGTGTTATAGGTATAATGAATATCCCTGACACTTAATTGTTACAAAAGTAAGGGAACATTTTAATTTTCACCCATTTTGTAGAAAATAAATGATGATGAATAGACCCCTTAGATTGTAATTACAGTCTTTAAGTTTGAAAATATTGCTTTTCTCCTCACAGAAATTATATTGAATGCATTAAGTAATTATTCATCAACACTAAAATAACGTTATTAAGGACATTTTCCGTAATTAACGCTATTTTAGTATTCATGAAGAGACTTAACACAGGAGATATCATTGATATCTCCTGGTTAAGTCCCCCTGCATTCATTTCCACACTCCCCATACATTAGTACATTAGTATGGGGATATGGAAATTATGGTATTCATCAAATTCTGAAAATTATGTATTTTCAGAATTTGATTGAGTTACTATTCTCCACTGTGAGGTGGCGAATAGCAGGTAAAACTTACATGTGTCATCGTGGACAGGTCCCCCGGCATCTCCCTCCGGTGCTCTGGTCCGTCCTCTGGCTCCGATGGCTGCTCTGACACGTGTTCTCTCAGCAGAAAACAATAAAGTTTAGAAAAAAAACAAAACATTTTTTTTTCTTTCTAAACTGTACTGTGGTATGCTGGGAGAACACGTGTCAGAGCAGCCACCAGTGCCGGAGGCGCTGCAGCCGGCAGGTAAGTGCAGGGACAGGAGGGAGGTGAGCGGTGAGCGGAGAGGGGGACACAAAATTACCACAGGTGTAGGCACAGGTGTAGGCAGTGTTGTGCATGCACTGGTTTTACAGATGTAACAGCGCATGTGCAGCACAGATTCCAGCTGCGGTAAGTTAGTGTAGAGAGGGATAACTATCTACTTTCCGAACAGCTGTCATCGCAAAAATGACAGCTTTTTGGAATAGATCGTTATGGAGAGGAGGAATGATGAATTCCTCCGGTAATTAGGTAGAACTCCATGCGAGTTCTAAATCTAATTACCTCCATGGAATGTTGAGGTATGATGAATAGGCATAATTATGTTTTCTAGTAGATAATATCAACTTAATATTACTGTGTCCAGCTTAAAACCGTAAATAAAGAACACTGTAAGTACTTGCTCAATACAAGACTATGACCGATCATGCAGCTAGCTTAATCTGAAATTTTAAGTCATCCTGGACGTGTGAGTCTGATGGTCCCTTAAATATACAGCAGTAAGACCCCATTGTCCACACTATAATATAGCTAAATGTCATCTCATTATGCAAAAGAGCCAGCCTGTAATATAGATAGTATCCCCAGCATACAATACATATTTATGTATAAGTATTCAGTTCCATAGCTAAAGGCCAAAAGGGATTCTATACAACAGTTGACCCTTTTATTGCTTTCTCACCCATCTTCTCCAAATGCGTGTAGCGTAAGACGCCTGTATCCTCTGAGCCAAGAGGAGGTTTGGGGACCTGGACCTGCCAGGAATGTGTAATGCCACCAAGATGAAATGGTCACACTACCCTTGGCACACATCTTCTTCAAAGAGGGCCTCATATTAAAAATTAGATGAGACCACGAGCCCACACTTGGCCACGTCCCACTATAATGTCGGAGCCTGGTTTATGTCTTGGTGGCCTTGCCTCTGAGATGTGGATCCCTATTAGTTGAAATCTCAGTAACCTCATGAGGCCATAGTATACACATTCTTACAAATGCGTCACAAGGTACATGTAAAAAAAAACCAACTATTTCTATACAACAGTGAATAAAAAGAAAAACATTAATACTTAAAAAGAAACAAAAATGTAACCATTGTTCTCATGGTGATTGCCAGCAAATATCAGGTCCGTGGGAACAAATAGTTGTGTCACCAGTTGACTTGCAGGCACCAGAATAATAACTGAGATACAATAGTAGCTCAATTAATTTCATTTTAATTCTGCAGTTCCATTATTTTCTAGTAATCCCATTGGATAATTAAATATAAACATTTTTACTTTGCTTCTTTTATTTTAGTATAGACTTTATTTTGTAAAATGTTACTTCTTTCCTCTGCTGCCTGCTCTCGTCACCGAGTCTACCAGGCATTGCCTTAGGAATATTAATTGGCCTGTTATTAAGGAACCTGTTTTTACAGATATAAAATTTTGTAGACTGAATCTGACATATTTACTCTTACTGCAAAAGTATTGTCTGGTATTTTTCTAATTTAAAGAAGTCAACAATGTTTGGAAATAATTACAATATAGTTGCGGAGAGTAACCATTAAATGAGGTTTTGTATTACATGGAAATTATTTCCCATTAGTTCTTTTAACAGGTAATATTAGTATGCATCCTTGGAAACTAAAAAGCTTTTACTGTACAAGGGTGCTGTCACCAGCCATCAAGCCTGCAAATGGCCACTGTTCCCAGTAATGGTCTTTAGTGAATACACCACAATCCCATAGAACAACAGTGACCTCATGTGGTCTCGGAAGTATTCCCAGTCAATACAGTTTTATGGTCTTCCATACATTATATGTACCATTATTTAAATTTACAATTTGTTTATCTCGGCTTTTATTACACTCTGAAACAATTTAGCCCTTATTATCTAGGGACTTGTTCAACAAATAAGCAACATTTAATTGCAAGTATGCCTACAGTATATGTCTGTATATGCAGACTGAAATAATTCAATGATTACATATGTTTAAGTGACACGGTGATAAAATCGTTCTTTGCATACTATGGCTATTACGTTCTGTTTGTTTGACACTGCGTATTTGTACAGATAGAAACATGTAGAAGAGAATGCATTTGAATATATAAAGATGCATTTACATCATAAAATATTTTAAACTGTAGAAATAAAATATGCATAAGGGAGGTAAAGTAAGTTTCTACTAAAATAAGTAGCATTCAGATACAAAAAATGTCACAGGAAATTTTTGTAATGTATGGGATTGCCTCCTAGATGCAGTTTTATTTGTGTTTTGTGTGTTATTTAACAGATCTAGTGTTGGAGCCTTAAAGCTATGTTCCTTTACAATTAACATTAGAATTTTATACTCTAGACAGGTTGATCTTTTGTGATATATATATATATATATATATATACCATATATACTCGAGTATAAGCCGAGTTTTTCAGCACAAAAAATGTGCTGAAAAAGTACCCCCTCGGCTTAAACTCGAGTCAAGTGTAGCGCTGACCGGACGGAGTTCGGTCAGCGCTACACACTGCCAAACACACAGCCGCCGGAGCCGGCAGCTGCGTGTTTGGTGTAATCAGCAGCCGCTGAGAGTCTGTCAGACTCTCAGCGGCTGCTGCTGCTCCCACTGCGGGAGCCATCTTCCGGCTCCCGCAGTGGGTGATGGGAGACACGTCGTCATGACGACGTCTCCCCCATGCAAAGCGGCCGGAGGAGCGGACAGCGGCGGGACCAGGAGCGGGAGTTTAGGTAAGTGATTATTTTTTTTAATCTTTTCACGTCTCTCTCTACTAGGGGGGGGGGACTACAGGGGGCACTACCAGGGGGCGATGACTACAGGGGGCACTACCAGGGGGCATTATCAGGGGGCGATTACTACAGGGGGCACTACCAAGGGGCATTATCAGGGGGCGATTACTACAGGGGGCACTAAAAGGAGGGATTACCACTGGGGGAACTACCAGGGGAGGATTACTACAGGGGGCACTACCAGTGGGGGATTACTACAGGGGGCACTAAAAGGGGGGATTACTACTGGGGGTACTACCAGGGGAGGATTACTACTGGAGGCACTGAAAGGGGGGATTACCACTGGGGGCACTACCAGGAGGGATTACTACTGGGGGCACAACCAGGGGGAATTACTACTGGGGGCACTACCAGCTGCTGCCATTTCCCACACTAGGCTTATACTCGAGTCAGTACGTTTTCCCAGTTTTTTGGGGTAAAAGTAGGTACCTCGGCTTATATTCGGGTCGACTTATACTCGAGTATATACGGTATATATATATATATATATATATATATACACAGTGCTCAAAGTGGGAATACTGAAGTGGGGGTATGGAAAATTTAGTTGAAACCCCCCAAGATTTTGGAATTTTGACAATTAGATACAGCCTCTGCACCTCACACTACCCCCTTCCCTCTACTACACACACTCCACCTCACTCTACCTACTTCCCTCACCCACTCCCTGTACCTCACACTACCTGATTCCCTCACCTCACTCTACCTACTTCACTCACCCAACCCCTCTACCTCACACTACTTCCTTCCCTCTCTCACCCCATGTACCTCTTTTTCCATGTCTGGACTGGACTGTGCTAACAAAGTCCAGCTTCTCCGCCTCCCTGGCAGTGGGGAGGGGGACAGCAGCTCCGCGAGCGGCTCGGCAACCTCCCTCAACGCTTTAGACTTGGTTCCGGCTGTGAACCAATCACAGCACGGGGTTCCGGGTGTGAACCAATCACAGCACGGACTGGCAACCAATCAGATACAGCTACGTAGCTGCTTCTGATTGGCTGCCGATCTGCAAGCCGTGATTGGCTAGCGGACGGCACCAAATTTTAAAGACCACCCCATCCCAATGAGTATTTCTTTAGACTGGCCGCCGGTCTGTGATTGGTTCACGACCAGCGCCGGGTTTGTAGTGTAATTCTCTCCTTGCACCCGGTGCTTGTTCAAGCCAGCCCAGTGCTGCTCAGAGATGTGTCCCCAGTGGGACACATCTCCACTTAATGCTGCTGCTGCTCCCAGCGCCGTCTGTGGCATGGCATAACACTGCTCTCTTCAAACCCTGATGTAGGGTGAGTTAATTTAGAGACAGCGGCTGATTAGACACCTCACTCGCGACCGCCACTAGCGCTACTGAAAAGAAGTATGTCCTAAACATCCTTCGTACTTTCACTTGGGAGTCGGTCTGCCTAATAGAGGAACCGCGGAGCCTCCCCAGTCACTCTGGCTTCTGCAGGTGTGTGAAGGAGGCGCCCGGGCAGCAGCTGCTCCGGGAGGAGGGAGGGGACAATGCTGCTGCGGCAGTGCTGCTGCCACCGCCTAGTAGATAGACAAGGCAGCAGTCCACTTACTGCAGGGTTCAGACTGTGCTCTAAGCCCGCCCTTCCTGCTGGACTCTGCAGCATTAATACAGCCAGCCGCACAAACACTCACTGTGGCTGGCTTGTAACTTGTAAAAAAAAAGTTTAGTGCTTGAAGTGGCAGTATGCTATACCGTTGCATACCGCCACACTTCGTGCACTGTATATATATATATATATATATATATATATGTGTATATATATATATATATATATAGTAAACCTCCCATCCATCTCATTTTCAGAGGGAAAGTCCCTATTGAGCATTCTTTTCTGCTGTCCTGATCAGGACTACATTGTCCAGATCTGGCCGGCGGATATGATCCAGGCATGCCATTTAACATAGCAGATCAGCAGTAAACGGGTGCCACATGCATCTGCCACTGGTGCGTGCAGCATAGAAAGGGTGGTAGTAGAGTAACTAGAGATGGATAAGGGGCATCCCAGACATGACCCCTCCTCAATGTGAGCACGCCATTGGTCCTGATCACCGTACCCCCCAGTGAAGAGAGGTATGATATTGTATAATGTACAGCATTCTGCTATTACAATTTGTCTATGGGATAATAAACCTTGTTCAGTAAATTAGAAGGGTATTATAATATAATAGGGTGTAAGTCACCAAGGCATGAGGCAGGACACATAGAGCTTAAATATACAGGATATAGAACTCCAAATTAATTATTTGCAGTGATGGTGTGTAATTCTTTTTAATTGATGATGAAAACTGAATTGATAACTACAAAACCTATATTTTAGCATAAATCATTTCTGAAGTTATCAATTCAGTTGATAATGATGATCAAAGTCATTGAGTAACCATGTGATGGTAGAATGCTGGAAGACTATTCTATTCATTTCACACACAGAGGCAGAACTTCCAGCCCAGCTGAGGATATGGGTTCTAGAGGTGCATGTGTCCTGGCAATGCCTCTTCTGAGAATCATCAGGTTTTATGGCTGCACAATGAAGTCCCAAACTTTGTAGTGAGTTTGTATTTTTGTTGTGTTACGGGTGCTTCACTTAAATGTGCTCCTTGGGTTAGGTAAGAAGTATTTTTTATTTTGTTATTTTTCTTTTCTGGTGCTGTTCCCAACAATGTCATAATTGCTTTTGTGTGTTTTTGATTGTAACTTGTCCAGTTCATTGGAAGTTAGAGAAAGGAAACATAAGCATTAGAGAAAGTATAGAGATACTTTTACGCTTCTCCTCCATGGGAGGTTTCTGTCCTCCCTTAGCTTGCCTTAGGACACCTGCATTACGATTTGACAGGTGTACTGCATGTGAGAAACCCGCAATCCTTTTATAAAGTTATGTGAACAATGGACCAGTAAGATGCAAGCCAGCAACTGCATTAGTAGTATAGCTGTGGATTATGGTGGCAGATTGTCAGTGTATTCAAAAAGCTTTGGTGCGTAAAAAGAAAAAAAGACTGACATGAACCCCTTGTAGGCCGTGGAGTCCACTGTCAGCTCAAAGTAAGAAGAGGGACACATACAGTAGCTGAGATATTTGTTGAAAAGGAGCATAATTACATGTTGGAAGTTAGTTTGATCCCTTAATCAAAGGAGCTTTTAATAAGGAATACTATAGACAAGGAAGAGGATGTGACAAAGGTTTTACTAGGTTTGAGAAGGAGTTAAAGGGTCGTCCACAGGAAGAAGAAGAGTTGATAATTCTGAATGGCAAAAAGTCACCAAGAAATTTTTATTGAAGATAGTACAAAGAATCTGGATGTGGCTCTGAAAGTGGAAGCCACAGTGGTCCAGTTGAGATTCCATGTTGAACATGCATTGGTCTTTTAAAGATCCCATATGATAATAGGATGGGGATGGATTTGACAAAACTGTGTTTGCTACTGTTAAGTTCTCACTGTAAATATTTGGCTTCTTTACTTTGGTGTCAAGCATAAGGTTTGACATCATGGAGCACAAGAGAATAGATTTTCAAGCTGTATGGCAAAACTGAATTTGGGTGATGGATTCATATCTGAAGTAACTATGGGCATGACCCAACTGGCAGCGAAATGTATAGCAGTAAATTATGAGCACAGCCAATGTGCTATGTACAATGCATTTACAATATAAGACCCTACGTGGTAAGCAATTGGATGATTACATCTCGTGTCTGAGGGTAAGAGAGTCAGTAACACAATTTGGGAACAAATAGGTATTTTACACAAAAAATGTACAGAGAACAGGGTGCTGTCTTTTTGACAACTAGCCGGAAAGTGTTCTCGAAGTGGGAGCCAGATTGATGCAATTCTGACACCTTTGGGACAATACCATTTCAGAACAATGGGTCCTAAATTCTGACAATTATAAATATAGTGACTGTTGGCCTCTATGTTCTGCAGCTGCTAGAGCAAGAAGATATTGTTCTAGTTGCAAAGCCAAATGATAATTGGAAGTTTAATTATTTTTTTTAAGTAATGAAGGTGATGGGAGATTGGAAACAAAAAAATACTTCTGCTTTGCTTATTAACCAATGAGCTAAAATTGATACCCAGAGTGAAATCCAGTTATTAGATAGGCATAGTGGGATTTAGCAAATTGGCATATTAACAATGCACTGACTACTGCCTAAAAAAACAGAATAAAAAATGCTGCCAAAAAGGATTATCATAGAAGAAATGCAAATTACAGTTAGTGTGATGACCCATGCAGCACTGCAAAAATTTTATTTTATACAGCAGGCATGACTGTCTGGGATGCACATAATGATTTTGGTACCAAGCTGGTAGGGGTGACAATCACACAACTACTGTACCATGCAAAGGTAAAGTCAACTTGTGCTGTTGACCCAACCCTTTAAAATTCTTTATACCGTAATGCATGCCCATATTTAGTTAGGATCATTGGTATTGTAAGGGACCACCTTCCTGATGGCTAGGGGAAAGGATACTTTCTGCTAAGTTTTATAAAGATGGCATCACATAAAAACCCAAAATGAAAAGCACAGAGGGAGGTAGTCCACGTTCTGTGGTTTATGGACATGAGCTACTGCTAGATTAAGGGGTCAATCCTATTAGGTGCGAGTTGCTATATTCGCATAGCTAATTCATTTTGCAATCCAATTAACAACCCGCACTGAATCAGTCAGACTGAATTCCACTCGCACCTCCCTGAGGGTGAGAGATGGAAAGGAAACATTTTTATTTTAAGGTTAAAATGTCGGGACACTGTGCTGAACCCCTTGGACACCCCCCTCCTCTAATGAGCAATTAGGTAATTGGAAGTTTCCTATTAGCTTAATTAGTCCAATAATTACATGTCATTTTTGGGGGTAAAAAAAAATGTCCTCAAATTACCCCAAAATCAACTTTTTCGTTAGTTTAGGCACCCCAAATTTAATTGCAATAATTTTTTAGTTGAAAAATAATTGTTTTTATAATTTTTTTCCAATTTTTCAAGGTGCCCTCAAAGTACCCCCAAATCACCCTTTTTCCTACTTTTCTTTGCTTTTTTCGTTTAATTCGTTTGAGATTAAGCTAAAAAAGTTTGTTTTTTATAATTGTCTTGAATTTAAAAAAAAAACACAACAACTATTTGACACCATTTCAAAACCTACAGTACCTTCCTAATGCCCACAAACAGCCTTTTATATGGGATCGGTATGAAATACTGCCGGACATACTATAAGTCCGGCGGTTCAAATCCCAACGCCGGAAGACCGGCAACAGTGAAGATCCCAACAGGGGATTAAGGTAAGTAACACTAACTTTATCACCCCCCTAACTTTCCATTAGGGGTGCCTAACCCTAACCTCCCTCCCCCCTAGTGCTAAACCTAACCCCCCCGTTCCCGCAGCCTAAACCTAATCCTCCAGGGAGGGGGCCAAACCCTAACCCCCCCTTACCCTAACCCTCCAGGGTGGTGCCTAACCCTAAGTCCCCCACGGGAGACCTTAACCTAACCCTCCCCCTGTCCGTGCTTGCTGCCCGGCTTACCTTTGTTTGGTATGCCAGGAAGCGGGCTCCCGACGTAGGGATAATGATAGGCGTTAGGATTTCAAGGCCTATCATTAGTCCCGTCGGGATTGCACAGTTAGGAAGCTGGCGATTGGCATTTCGACCATCGGCTTCCTGACTGCTTCCCTTCTATACTGTCCTGCCAGCTAAATTATCCATTTTGGGGGGTTCAGGGTGGTCTCCCCACATTTTCCTACATTTCTCGCAAATCTCATTTGGCAGTCAATCAGCACCCCTCCGCTGCGAGTAGTGCGAATAGGCATTTTTAATTGGATTGGAGAATTCTCGGGAGCGCGCTTCACTGCGAAGTGTGCGAGTGTCAAGAAACAAACTCGCTACTCGCAATTCGTGCCTAATAGGATTGAGACCTAAGAGTTCCATGGCTATGAGTGGTAACCCCCAGTCACTCACTCTCTGTTCTACAGTGGAAAGAAAAAACAACAATAACCATGCTCTTAAAAACATCACCGTGTGACATTTAATTAGAAAATATTTAATATCTACATATATAAAAAGTAAGGGTGTGCACCGGCCACTTTTCGTGTTTTGGTTTTGGATCTGGATCTTTCTTCGTGTTTTGGATCTGGATTGGTTTTGCCAAAACCACCCTTCCGTGTTTTGGGTTCTGGGTTTTGGATCTGCATTTTTTTTTTAAAAAAGCATAAAAACAGCTAAAATCACAGAATTTGTGGGTTTTTCTGCTCCTATGCTATTATTAACCTCAATAACCTTTAATTCCACTCATTTCCAGTCTATTCTGAACACCTCACACCTCACAATAGTGTTTTTATGTCCAAAAGGTTGCACCAAGGTAGCTGGATTACTATGCTAAGCGACACGAGTGGGTGGCACAAACACGTGGTCCATCTAGGAGTGACACTGCAGTGGCAGACAGGATGGCAGTTGAAAAACTAGGCCCCAAACAGTACATAATGCAAAGAAAAAAAAGAGGTGCAAGATGGAATTGTCCTTGGGCCCTCCCACCCACCCTTATGTTGTATAAACAGGACATGCACACTTTAACAAACCAATCATTTCAGCGCCAGGGTCTGCCACATGACTGTGGTTGAAATGATTGTTTTGTTTGGGCCCCCACAAAACAAGCTGGCAATTAATCTGTCCCTGCACAAACTGGCTCTACGGAGGCAAGATGTTGTCCTCATCCACCGATTCCTCACCCTCTTCAGTGTTGTGTACATCCTCATCCTCACAGAGTATTAATTCATCCCTGCTGGAATCCACAACCACAGGTCCCTCTGTACGTTCTGGAGGCTGGTCTCCCTGGAATAGTTGATAATTAATTTTTATGAACATCATCTTCTCCATATTTTGTGGAAGCAACCTCCTACGCCTTTCGCTGACAAGGTTCCCGGCTGCACTAAACACTCTTTCGGAGTACACACTGGAGGGGGGCAACTCAGGTAAAATAGAGCCAGTTTGTACAGGGGCCTCCAAATTGCCTCTTTTTCCTGCCAGTACAGGTACGGACTGTCTGACATGCCTACTTGGATGCTGTCACCGATGTAATCCTTTAACAGACAGACGCACGCTTGTCGCTGCTGCTTTGAGGATGCAGGTGCGGCTACAGCCCACACAATTCACAAAGACAGAAAAAAAAGAAGAATTTTTTTTTTTGTGGAGCGCACTTTGAGGGTTACACCACCCTTTAACAGACAGATGCACGCTTGTCGCTGCTGCTTTGAGGATGCAGGTGCGGCTACTGCGCATACATCTCACACATAAACACAGAAAAAAAGAAGATTATTTTATTTTGGTTGGAGCGCACTTTGGGGGTTACACCACCCTTTAACAGACAGATGCACGCTTGGCGCTGCTGCTTTGAGGATGCAGGTGCGGCTATTGCGCATACATTTCACATACAAACACAGAAAAAAAGATTATTTTATTTTGTTGGAGCGCACTTTGGGGGTTACACCACCCTTTAACAGACAGACGCATGCTTGTCGCTGCTGCTTTGAGGACAGTATCATATGCAGTGTCAGTAGACTTGTCAGAAATTGTTGGCACGTCCTTCAGTCCGGACCAGATGTCCAAACTGGCCCTTGACTTATGACACAGGCGCACGCTTGGCGCTGCTATTGTGTTGATGCACGTGCGGCTACATCGCACACAAGTCACAAACACAGAAAAAAATTGTTTTTTATTTTTTGGAGCACTTTGGGGGTTACACCACCCTTTAACAGACTTATGGGACACAGGCGCATGTTTGGCGCTGCTCCTTTGTTGATGCACGTGCAGCTACAGTGCACACAATTCACAAAGACAGAAAAAAAAGAATTTTTAATTTTTTGTGGAGTGCACTTTGATGGTTACACCACCCTTTAACAGACAGACGCACGCTTGTCGCTGCTGCTTTGAGGATGCAGGTGGAATCTAGATGGGATTTGGAACCGGGGACACAATACCTCCATCAATTGTCTAAATCCCACTGCACCAATGGCAGATACCGGATGCACGTCTAACACCAACATAGCAGTCAAGGCCTCAGTTATACGTTTTGCTTCATGATGACTGCTGTCGTACTTCATCCTCCTTGCTAAAGACTGTTGGAGGGTCAATTGTTTAGTAAAAGTAGTGGTGTTCCTACTTCCTCTCTGGGATGATGAACAACTCCCAGCAGCAGCAACAGCACTAGGAGGAAGTGGTTCTTGATCTTTCCCTATTTTATTTTTATCGGAGAAAGTTTGGTCCTCCATTTATGTTATATTGATATATACGTGCGGCTAAGGCGCACACAAACACAGAAAATATTTTTTTATTTTTGTTGGAGACTTGTGCACTTTGTGGGTTACACCACCCTTTAAGAAATGTGCCAGCCAGCCCTTTACTTAAGACACAGGCGCACACTTGGCACTACTTTGTTGATGCACGTGCGGCTACTGCGCACACAATTCACAAACACAGAAAATAATTTTTTTTTTGGTTTGGACTGGAGTGTACTTTGGGGGTTACAGCACCCTTTAATGGTCAAGCCAGCCGGCCCTTTACTTATGACACAGGCGCACGCTTGGCACTACTTTGTTGATGCACGTGCGGCTACTGCGCACACAATTCACAAACACAGAAAATTATTTTATTTTTTTTGCACTTGGGGGAGCACCCCTGATGGACAGAGCACCCCCTGGACAACACTACAGCACCCCTTTAGGACTGGGACACTGCACAGGACTTTGGAGTGGACACAGCCCCTATGGACAACTGACTGCACAACACAGTCCAGCCAGCCCCTATGGACTTTGGAGGAGTGGACACAGCCCCTATGGACAACAGCAGCGCAGCACAACACAGCCAGCCCCTATGGACTTTGGAGGAGTGGACACAGCCCCTATGGACAACAGCAGCACAGCGCAGCACAGCACAACACTACACTGCACTACACTACACAGCCCAGCCAGCCCTAACTCCCACCCTCCCTCTTCACTGTCCACAGCCAAGTGAGAAAATGGCACCGACGTGGGTACCTTATATAGGATCCAAAACCCCCGAGACCCGGAAGGCGGGATGATGACGTTTTGCCTCGATTTCAGATCCGAGTCAGGCTGGAAAAGTCTAGCCTGACTCTGATCGGCCTCGGATCGGGGGGGCTCGGATTTCAGAAATCCGAACCCGCTCACCCCTAATAAAAAGAGTAATAATACAATCATTATCTCGTAACGCTTTCTTTAGAACATATACAATCCAGTGTATAAACCATAATAATTAAAAACTCAATGGATAATTAGTCATTGATACATTGTATCAGCTGGTTGCTAAAAACTTTTGAAGGATCCGTGAGTCTATCTTGATGTTTGCTCTTTTATTGTGTTTGTGGCAAATAATTCAATGAAATCCACTGATCCTTGAGGTCTTTTGCCATTAATAATCAAGATCCTTTTTCTCTGCCACAATGTTCAAACTATTCATTTATAGTCAATCGTTAGGAAAGCAACAAAAAGGGAAACATTCCAACTGGTGTCGCCGTATAGATATTGAATGTCTGTGTATATACAACAAACTTTCCGTATCACTGCACTCTGGTACGGTGACGTTAGGCCACTCACCCAACATGGGAGATGTGCAGGAAATGTTATTGTTTTGAGCTCTTAGCAGCGCTGGGCTCAGTACTCACCAGCAGCAGAGAATAAATGGTGGCCGCCGTATTCACGTCTCCAATTTGGCCACACACTGATCCAGGTTTGCGTATCCCAGCATGGGTGATGTATAGAGCTATTGTTGCTACGGCACTTGATAGCGCTGGTCTGGGGAATCGCCTGTAACGAGCAGCAGGCACCGTGTTTGAAATCCAATGCGACTGCACCCGGCAGATCGTAGTGTGCAAATCAGCTGGTTCCAAGATTTTGAAAAAATGTCTCTCCTGTCGGCTTCCTGACTGCATCATTTCTATACGGTCCTGCTAACGAAATTATCCATTTTGGGGGGTCAGGATGGTCTCCCCCCATTTTCATGCATTTCTCGCAAAGCTCATTTGGTAGTCAATTCGCACCACTTCCGCTGCGAGTAGTGCGAATAGGTGTTTTTAATTGGATTGGAGAATTCTCGGGAGTGCGCTTTACTGCGAAGTGTGCGAGTTTCAACAAACTCGCTACTTGCAATTCGCACCTAATAGGATTGAGCACTAAGAGTTCCATGGCTATGAGTGGTTACCCCCAGTCACTCACTCTCTGTTCTACAGTGGAGCTGAGCACATATATAAAGTAAAGTATTACTGTATAATAATGTGTCAATGTGTTGAAAAGCTTGTAATGCTCTCTATTCATTAGGTATTTCATCGATGACTGTTGATTTAGTCTTGTCTTTTCTGTATGTTCTCTGGGCCTGATTCAGACCCGCTCGTGAGCACATAGCGCTTGCAAGCGGGTCAATGGTGGGCCATTGTACATGCACGAGCCCCGGAGCGAGTGAGAAATCACTCGCTCCGGGGCTCGCTACAAGACGGGGCGGCTGTCGATGTTGATCGACAGCTCGCCCCATTTTGTAGGTGGTGAGGGGGTGTGGCTGCACAAACAGAGGCGTTCCCGAAGGACGCCTGCCGTTTGTGGACGGCCCTACTAACATCACTAGTGATGTCAGTAGTGGACTTCCTGCTCTATTAGAGCAGGAAGTCCACCCGGGCTTGCGAGACCTGAGACCCTACCACAGGGTCTCCTCACAAGCCGATGGTCGCGATAATTGCGACCATTGCCAGGTCGCACGCACACGCTGTGGGTGGTCACCCACAGCTGTGCGAGCGGCCTGGAAGCCAGTGGACAAAAAAATAGGGACGCCCTGATTCAGAGCTAGCGCACGCAAATAGCGTGCCCCTCTGAATCAGGCCCTCTGTTCCATACTGTACAATGGATGCATATTGAGCCTTACCTTATTGACCCTTACCTTACAGCTTGACTCACTGTGCAGGGGACTATCTGGACCCTTACACTGCACATATTCATGGTCCAGCCCTGGGGACTATATAGATCATAGGTGGAAAAAATTGAGAAGATAGTACAGCAATCTTTGATGGGATCTGCCAGTGTTGAAACTTCAGGATGATAGACAACTAGCCTGCGCCTACAGTACTGACGAGTCATCATAACATCGGTCTCCATCCCCACTTGTGACTGGCTGTTTGCAAATGCTCTGTTGCTGATTGGTGTCATTGTTGCTTGGTCATATATTATGTTTTTTTCTAGAGCTGTTTCTGATGTATTATTTAAGTATATGAAGCTTTATTGATGCCTAATAGTGAATGCGTATTTCGCAACCCAATGTCTATAATCTTGGGCATAAGCGTGTATGATGAATGCCTGGCTTAAACCAGGTGAATATCCTGCTGCATCTGTCTTTCGATAGTTGAAGCTCTCACAATTCCAGTTTTTTTAATTAACCCACATTGCACCTGCATTTTGGGATGTAATTGCATTCAAATCTGTATCTGCTCCCAAGTGACGTTCAAAAATTGTTCACAAGAATAAAATATTTTTGTTACTGTCGGGAGGTAGCCTCAAAAATCTATATTCCACCACTCTTCAATGGACTGAGAATCCTTAGATTTTGATTTGAGGAGAATAGATGAATTCAGTAGTTTATTGCATTGGACTGTCTATGCAGCATTGTACGGATTTACTTGGGGTATTATCTTAAGCTAATTAATTATAGATTTGCATTGAAATACAACATATTTTCAACTTAATGGGTCTGTCTTCTTTTAGACAAAAAATGTCTCCCTAATCTAACCTGCCCATCCCATGTAGCAATAGGGTGATTCCCCTGACATCCCAGTAACCTGCCAGGAAGCTGTATCTTGCTGTTATATCATACAGCCCTACCAAATTGGTGTACACAGCATGACATGCATTGTGCTGCAGATGCCTGGTGCAACTACTGGGATAAAGTACATGTGGGAAGCGAATATACACTTAAATTAAAGCTGATGTAGTGTACTGTTCACTGAATGCTATTCCATACCTACATGATTTTCAAATCTTTATTTATGTTTTATTAAAAAAAAGTATCTATTGTGTAGATTATACTAATGTATGTAAAGAAATAAATGCATAAACTAGTAATAGGCTGCCAGCAGGGGTTCTTGCAGGGTTGACCATACTGTACAGCTTGAATTTTAAAGTGGAATATTTTAATTTTGCTCTTCACTAGTCTTATGAACTGGATGGTTCTCAATTTACTATTGAGAGTACTTTGTGTATATTTAGATTTGTGATTTACTGTAGGAGTCTATTCATCATCACTTAGTTTATACAAAAGTAGGTGAAAATGTTAAGTATCGGGACCATTCATTGTAAAAGTAATGTGGGAGATGTCACTGATATCTCCTGTTTACCTTTCAGCCCTGATCTGTCCCGCTTGTCCTCATACATGAGTATGGGGAACTAAATTCATCAAGCTCCGAAAATACAACATTTTCGTAACTTTGCTATGGAAAACTTCAGATGGTGTTTTTTCTCTCGCCCTGCTCCTTCTCTATGGAAAAGTAGTCTCGGTTGTGAAGAGGTCTTTGTTTGGATCCCTCCACCCCTGCTTGGCTCCTTCTGCACGGAAATTGGGCATGCATGACCTAACTTCACACATACACAGTAGCTCTACAGAGTCAGACTCCGCACTGCTAAGTTTCACTGCTTCTAAAGTAGCGATGAAATCATTTGTGGGGACAGTTCATCTTTGTATCAATGTTAAATTGCTCTGGTTATCTGAGAGTTAGTTACTTACGTATCGGGGTTCACTCGGCCCCCGATAATTTAATGTATTGTATAGGTCCCTTAGTGATTATGAAGATTTGTTACAATTGCTATACATTTTGTAGCATTCCTTCTAGACCTATTCCATTCCCCGTCAGGTTACCTCTGTTATTAGCTGATTACATTGATTGGGCGTGACAAAAATGTGACATTTAAAAGAGAGGGGTGATTGTAGCCCACTCATGCTAGGTGGCTAATATTGTGTTCTGTATAGACCTTTCCTTAAGAGGATCCTCACCTGACTTCAGCAAGATTAATGTTTTTCTCTGGCCATGTTGACTTTCAAGGTTAAAGCTGTTGCACAGTTCAGTTATTACTTTCATCCATCCTGTTGTTGCTGTCAACTGGATGAGAGGGGACAGAACATTGAAGTAACCTGGGACTATGTTGTTTTGCACCTAGCCCACTCTTTACTTTACTTCTGTATAGCAAATCACTGAATGATGCAGAGTTTGAAATACAAATGGTGTGAATTACTAAAAAAAAAAAAGAAAAACCATGCATGTAATAAAATATGCATATTAGCCCTTACACAGAGATGTACGTATCTTGATATGCGACTGCATCTGGATGTGTAGCCAGGGGCTGTTGAAGAGAGAAGGGGTCCGTGTGCAGTCTTTCTTGAAGGCACATGCACTAAGTAGACGCTGTGCAAATTACGCAAGATGTTCAACACATTCTACTGTTCACTGTGGGTATTGCTTTGTAACCTAAGAACTGCTGTCATCGCTGGAGCAGTGCTCTTCAGCACCCTGTGCCTTCCCTGCCCCCCAAACTTGTGACATCACTAGGCGGTGGCGGGGCTGCCAGCAGGAGAAGTGTGAAGAGCTACATGGACACTCCAGGGTATGTTACCAAAGCGTCCTTTGGTTGCTCCAAGCAGCACTAAAGCTTCACTCCTAGGCGCAAGGTGCCAGAGCCCTGCACCCTTGGCAACGGCACAGCTAGCACACCCTTTAACTATGGTCCTGGCTGTGTAGCCTTGCTCTTGGATAATGTGAGGTTCCATTAAATTTCAGATCCCCTGGCTAGGAAGGTACTGTAAGTAATAAAAACTGCACTTGAAAAATTATAGTGTAAGGCAATTAGAACAGTATAAAACTAACAACCCACACATAACAACACATCAAAATTGTGCCCTAAAGTACCTGCACTGCCAGAGAAAAGCTAAATATATTAGAGAAGCAGAAGGTCAGCGCAGACTGTAACCCTTAAATATCTAAGCTAAGAAATAGAGACAGATAATCCCATAAATAAATATATATAGATTTTACATGTTGTATTTCTCAGGGGAACTGATTAAATCCACAATGCAGTCATAAATCTGTTCTCGGGTAGAAAGATTTTGATTTGCTTCTGGGTACTTGTTTTGAAATCAATATAACATTCACAGTAATAAAAAAACAATGATAGGTAAATGGATATTTTCAGAGCCTCTTATTCCAAATAAGTTAGATTTCACATAGAACATGTATAGATATATACATCTGTAATCCAATCATATGAAACATTATCAAACATAATATATAAGATCTGCTGTTTGTGGATCCAGATGTTCTTGCTGAATTAAAGTACAAATCTCCTTATTCTAAAACCTTTTCACGCAGGAATTGTGAGTTGCAGGTAATTCGTTCACAATTCCGGATGCCTACAGCATTCCTATGTGACTAACACTGATTATACATTCGTGAATTCCTTCTCACCACCTCCAGCCCTCTGACCATATGAGCTGCCGTCATTACTATCAACTAGATGAGCGGAACGGTTTTGCTGAAAACCGAACACACCCAAAATTTGGGGTTCTGAGTCGAACAGAGTGCCGGCTTGGATCACTTTTGGGGTTTCAGAGTAGAACCAAATCCTAACTCGGGTCTACCCATAACTTCAGATCTCGGATCTAAACCCCAATCTTAGGTTTTGGATTGCATGTAAACATATCCAAATTATAAGCTTTTAGAAGTTTTTATCAATTTTAAAGAAATCCAAAACCGAAACCGAACCAAAACACTTGAGGGTGGTTTTGTCAAAACCAAAACATGAGGGTTCGCACACTTCTCTACTATCAACAGCATTTACACCTATGCTGGGTGCAAAAGATAAGACTGAAAATATCATATGCTGTGCATACCTATGACTCATGAATGGATAGGTCACAACTCTGGCTTCATGCCCACGGGACATTTCTTTTACATGCAAACACCCTTTTGACACCCAGTTGTTGAAGAGAAACGATCGGCATTATGTACGAGTGAGAATCTCTTAATGATGTGTATACAGCCCATAATGCATGCTCTGTTTGCTAAAAGTCGTTAGTTTCTGCTGCATTCGGACTTGCGTGTGACTCAGTATCAGGCTGCAAGAGGTATATAGTGTATGTAATTCTAAAACTGTCCCCTGATCTAAACTAGGTCATCACACACATAGGTGTAATTACCAACTTGCGTTTGGGACACTTGCACGTCAAACCTAACGTGTACGGTGCACACCCCAGCTCCCAATGCCACTGTGCACGGTAGATGTGATATTCGTGCCGCACCGATGGGAGAGAAGAGGAACGGGAAGGGGCAGGGACAAGGAAGCTGCTGAGGTGGCAGAGGTGACCCGGAAGGTGCCAAGTCCATTTAATTACTAGTATGTAATAGATTCCGATTTACAGGAACCAGAATGACTTTTTTCTATATATTCACTAAATTTAAAGCCGCATTATGTTAGGTTGGGTAGACTCTGGCCATGAAAAGATGCACTTGGTCAACAATAATTAAAGTTGTGGCATTTCAATTTCCTCAGTTGAAATTAAAGGGCCCTAATGTGTGCCAAGAAAAAAATTCACACAACATTACTCCACCACCTCCAGCCTGAACTGCTGACACTTAACCATTAGCCGGTAAGAGCGGAACCCGGCAATGTCTTTTGCATAATGTAGATACTAGTCATCAGTATATCACTGCTGTGACACATGGTTATTTGAGTCACTGTCTCCTTCTTAAAACAGTGTGGGACAGCACTTCCACAGTTAGGGTATGGGGCAGTCTCACCACTTCAATAGAGATTCACCAAAGTTTTCTTCCAAATCCTTCTGAAAATAAGACAAAAGGCATCCAATATGTAGAAGGTAAACACTCTTTCCCTAGAAATTAACTGGAACTACTCCCAAAAGGACTTCTTCAATAGACGGATGTAATTAATCTTTCTGAAGTACTGTAGATTCCCCTTATTCGTTGGTAATTCAATATTCCTCAAATAAAGCCCAACCAATATGGCCTCTCATAGTATAATACAATTTTGAGTTTTTTGGACAATACTCTTAAAGGTATGTAGATTCAGGAATGTACAGTATCTCAGCCACTTACACTTGGATATATTGAGGAGTAAAAACATTCAGTATGAAACTCATGACAAAACGGTAGATCCAAGGGTCGATTCATTCTCCTTCATGTAACTTTCCAGGGGGGAAAGGCTTACCCTGCTAAATCTTTGTGCTCCAAACACATCCAATTATTCCTTTTACAGGAAGATCTCCCACTTGCTAATCGAATCTGACGCTTCTAATCTTATAATTAGTGGGGATTTTAATGTTGTGGATCAGCCAACTCTAGATAAATCAACTTCCTCCCACAGATTCTTGTGTTCCCTGGGAGGTGTTCACCAACTAAAAAATAGACTTGGGAGCTTATGTAATAGGGTGAGGCTGGCAGCCCGTGCAGGAGCTCCTGTGAGTCTTCCTGTATTTTTAAAGCTCCAGTCACTATATGGGCAAAACCTTCTTGGTTTTGCCTTTAAAAGGATTGCCGCTTTAAAAATACCGGAAGACTTGCAGCGGTTCCCGCAGCGGCAGCAAGTTGCACTCTATAAGCCCTATGGGATTATTGACCCTTGGAGAATAAACCATGGTACCAGCCAAGAATACACCTTTCACTCTCAGGTCCATCACACTCTTTCGAGAATTGATTTAATCATTGCTGCTGGTTTCTTCTCACTAAAATGTATTATATTCTCATATCAGATCATGCTCCCATCCAAATGGTTCATGAATCCTCACCTAATTACTCCAACTGCTTTTGGCATTTTCCCTCTTAGCTAATGAAGTATAATGTCCTATTCAATATAAGTATTTCAAAAAATATAAAACAATCACCCAGGAATATATTCTTTGTCCTTCAAAGTAGGTTCCAATAAAATAATTCCAAATAGAGAATGGTGATATTCTTTTTATCAATCCAATTATGCACTTTACAGTATACCAAGGTAATGCCTATAGATGAAACAGAAGGCATGTACCCCCTATTTCCATATGGCTCAATGGCATTAGGATAAGGGGAGTACAGCCAAAACAAGAATAATCGTGCAGACAGTGGCGGGCTGGGCTGGGGGGTAGGGTGCCATCTGCCCCCCAGGCTGGTATGATTTTGGTGTTTCAGGGCCACCTGAAGCTGCACTCTGCATGCACATACCACAGCTGCGGGAGACAGTGGAATGGATGCACCCCGTCCCCGGCCACACGTTTGTTCGCCCTGTGCCTGCGCTGCTGAAGTAATCAGCAAGTGCAGGCTGGCATGAACTTGGTCTTGGGGCCAGGTTGCCGGGACATGACCCAGCGCAATAAAGGTTTTTTGTTCTGTTTTCTTTTCCGTGCGCGTGACGTCATGATGTCCGCGCACTGCAACAGAGGAGTAGCCACCGCCGCCGCTAAGAGCAGAGACCAGGCCAGGCCAGGAGAGGTAAGTTTGGGTGTCGGAGATGCGCTGCTTGATTAAACTTGGCTTCGGCCGCGAGCCCGGTGGCCAATCAGCAGCGACCGGCGTCATATTGCATTTGGTGCCGGCCCCAAGCCAATTAGGGGCCGCCCCAAATTGGCTGCCGTTCCGCGGCTGGAGCTAAAATCAATATGCTGCGAGGAGTGAGGAGAAGAGGGAGCATCGCCGGTCAGAAGAGTGCAGCGCGGCACTAGCCAGTAGAGTTCTGCGCGGGGTGGTGTGTGCTGGAAGGTGACCTGGGAGGGACTTGGAGGTGTGAGGGCAGGTGAGCTGGTAGCTCTGCTGGGAGTTGTGAGGGCAGGATAGCTGGGAGCTATGGTGTGAGGGCAGGTTAGCTTGTTAGGGAGGTGAGCTGGGAGGTGTGGTGTGAGGGCAGGTGAGCTGGGAGCTGTGCTGTTTGATGTGAGGGCAAGTGTGCTGTGAGGTGTGAGGGCAGGTGAGATGAGAGCTGTGCTGGGAGGTGAGCTGAGAGCTGTGCTGTGAGGTGTGAGGGCAGGTGAGTTGAGAGCTGTGCTGTGAGGTGTGAGGGCAGCTGAGCTGAGAGCTGTGCTGGGAGGTGAGCTGAGAGCTGTGCTGTGAGGTGTGAGGGCAGCTGAGCTGAGAGCTGTGCTGGGAGGTGAGCTGAGAGCTGTGCTGGGAGGTGTGAGGGCAGGTGAGCTGGGAGGTGTGAGGGCAGGTGAGCTGGGAACTGTGCGGTAGGAGGGCAGGTGAGCTGAGAGCTGTGCTGGGAGGTGAGCTGAGAGCTGTGCTGTGAGGTGTGAGGGCAGCTGAGCTGAGAGCTGTGCTGGGAGGTGAGCTGAGAGCTGTGCTGTGAGGTGTGAGGGCAGGTGAGCTGGGAACTGTGCTGTGAGTTGTGAGGGCAGGTGAGCTGGGAGGTGTGAGGGCAGGTGAGCTGGGATCTGTGCGGTAGGAGGGCAGGTGAGCTGAGAGCTGTGCTGGGAGGTGTGAGGGCAGGTGAGCTGGGAACTGTGATGTGAGTTGTGAGTGCAGGTGAGCTGGGAGCTGTGCGGTAGGAGGGCAGGTGAGCTGAGAGCTGTGCTGGGAGGTGTGAGGGCAGGTGAGCTGGGAGCTGTGCGGTAGGAGGGCAGGTGAGCTGAGAGCTGTGCTGGGAGGTGTGAGGGCAAGTGACCTGGGAGCTGTGCTGTGAGGGCTAGTGAGCTGGGAGGTGTAAGGGCAGGTGCGCTATGAGGAAAGGAAGTGGGGGTTTGGAAATATAAAGGGGGCTCAGGATTGGGCCTGCCTAAGTAAAGCCCCCCTGATATTTCCATACCCCCACTTCAAAATCTCCACTTCGACCACTGCCTGGAAGTCCATTCGTTGGTACAAGACTTAATGACCTGTCCTCTCTTGATCTTTTGCTCATTGTAATGCTTACGTCTAAGATCCAGTATACTGAACAGTGGATTTCTGTGTCCAAAAGACAGTTTTGGATTTTTGCAGCATTAACTAAATAAATAATAAGTTAAGGGAAGAAGTTTAAATGGTTTAAGGTGGAAACCTCACTAATAACAGCTAATGCTTGGTTCCATATTGGGTGATTGGCACTGCAATGCCAGAACAATTGTTAAATTCATTTGGTCTTGTGGCAATGACATCACATATAATACACAGAGAAAAACAGACGGAGGGTTCTAGCGTCCAATTGGGAATTTATAGCTTGTTTTTTAATATCTTTAAGCATGGTGTATGTGGCACATACGGTTCTAGGGTCCTAGTTATCATATGGTATATGTGTGGACCCGTGTGTGTGGTTGAACAGGGGGAGCGTATGGACACAGGGGTATTGCATGTGATATGATTGGACACATGGGGTATATAAATAGGACATTATTTTATATTTATAAGATGATGAATTTGCACAGAACTTTAGACAAATTCGGAGGGCAATAAATCTAATCCTCACATGTTCTTGTCTTGTCTTTATTTATGATTTGTTATACCCACTGTCTGGATCTGTGTGGTTTTCTGGCTCCTTACAAATAAACCACGATGAAACCTTATACATCTGCCAGGACGTTCAGAGGGACTTTTGGGGAACATCCGTCCGGGGCACCTCATTATAATTCTGACATGACCATGCTGTGATTCCTACATGTGATGGTTTACGTTCTTGGTTTATGTGAGTGTATTATGTAATTTAAACTAAATTAGTTATTTGGACATATTTTTGTTCACATATTGATTTGGAGAAAGTGTAAGAACATGCCATATTTCATCCAGTGGTCCATCTGATGTTGAAAATCCTTGTGAAACTACCAGATATACAACTACCTCTAGTAAGGGAAAACCCATTGGGGAGGGAATTCCTTTTCCCTATATCTTACCTATCTTGAATGGCTTGTGGGATATAAGAAACACCTTCCTTCAGCACAAGAGTGTTTTGAATTTGAATTGTCGGATATACTACACTGTTACTTTTTTGTGTTTTTTCTATATATATATATATATATATATATATATATATATGTAATATCTATTGAAGATATATTATCGGGATGAGAGCCCAAAAGTGGTGCTGTGAGATGGACAGTGAAGAAGTTGTGTGGTGGGCGGGGATGGTGCCATGAGGTGGACAATGAAGGGGAGAGGAGTGCTGTGAGATGGACAATGAAGGGGAGGGGAGTGCTGTGAGGTGGACAATGAAGGGGAGGGGAGTGCTGTGAGGTGGACAATGAAGGGGAGGGGAGTGCTGTGAGGTGGACAGTGAAAAGGGCAATGAGGGAACTGTGAAGGGGAGTCAGTGACTGCTGTGAAGTCAGTGTGTGCTGCGAGTGGCTCAGTATTATATGGAAGGAACTGGCAGTGAGAGACCACTATGGAGGGGGCAAATAGGGAAATATGCAGGAAGGGCTGGTAGAAAAGCCAGGGCCACTTGATTGCATTTGCCCCCCAGGCTAAAAATTGCCAGCCAGCCCCTGCGTGCAGACCTTTTAAATTAAAAAGTAGTGCACTCACAATTTGACAGATATTGATAATAAATAGTCCACAGCCCGCTTCTCTTAGGGATACTGGTGTGCCTCCTCTGGGTCCTAAAAGGATGGTAAGAAATGGTGCACCAACCCGGAATCAGCGCTCACCCCTGGAAGCCACCTCAATGTCCAAAAGCTTTCCCACAGAGTAACTGGTTGGAGTCCACACAAATCGCTTAACGCATTTCTGACCCTCCTGGGTCCTTCATCAGAAGCAATTGTGGATATCAAGAAAGGGTTTCCTTTTTACACCTTTAAACTAAACAAATACACAGTAGTTTACTATTAATACATTAAGTAAACACTCCTCTACATCAGCACGCATTCCCAAAGAAACCGGAAGTCACAAGGATCCCGTGACCAGCTGTTTGCGCTTCCAGGGGTGAGCGCTGATTCCGGGTTGGTGCACCCTTTCTTACCATCTTTTTGGGACCCGGAGGAGGCACACCACAGTCTGGTTCTCTTAGGAATATTGGAGTATTTACATGCTATATTTATTTGTCAAATTGTGAGTGTAATTTAAAAGGGCTGCACGATTATTCTTGTTTTGGCTGTACTCCACTTATCCTAATGCCATTGAGCCATATGGAAATAGGGGTACATACCTTCTGTTTCATCTATAGGCATTAACTTGGTATAAAGTGCATAATTGGATTGAAAAATAGAATACCACCATTCTCTCTTTGGAATTACTTTATTGGAACCTACTTTGAAGGACAAAGATTATATTTCTGGGTGATTATTATTTGATATTTTTTTTAATATTTATAATTTATATTGAATAGGACATCTATGGCTTAGTGCCAATGTATTGTACTTTATTATTTATGATACTGACTTTTGCTTTGTTCATATTTGTTGTGCAAAAGGTTGAGTTTATTTATAAATATTTCCCTCTTACCTGTCACACGGTGATGATTTTAAATTATTTCATAAACATAGGTGGAATGAATTTATCGATGAAAATATTGATCATTGGGAGACACCTGTGTTGTTTTGGAAACGTCCAAGATGGTGATGCAAGGCTAAATCATCTTGTATTTGGCTAAAAAAACATAAATACTATCTTACCAAATACTAATCTCTAATAAATCCCCTGGTCCAGATGGCCTTATTGGGGATAATTATAAATTCCTACTGGAGAGAACTTGGAATTACGTGCCTCCTTTTGCTCAAACTTCCTCCATTTAACAAGATTTTAAATTATAAAGTTGATGGAAACCAGACTACAATGCTTATGCCATCTCTTAATACCACCCACCAACTGGATTTTTCGCAAAATATTATATTGTTTGGATGCTGAGAAGCCCTTTAATAATAAGGTTCTTTGGCAGCATTTAAAGTATACTTACTATGCAAGATTTTGGTCCCACCTTTATCCGATTTATTAACTTTGTACATCACCTTCCGCAAACCTCTTTGATTATTAACAATTTGAAGAGTGATCCCTTGCCTTTATAGGCACACATCAGGGATGTCCTTTATCCCCATTTCTTTTCAACCTTGCTCTAGACCCATTGTATAGGATGTTTGAGAGTATACAAGTGGGACGAGAGGAGGTCATGCTCACTGCTTTTGCAGATGATTTGCTTGTATATATTGGCAACCCAGCACATAGTCTTCCGGTAATATTGGAAAAGATTGGCTGTTTTAGACAAATCTCAGGATTTGTGATAAATATAGAGAAATCTATTGTTCTCTTTGCGTTCTGAGATGCGACCTCTTTGGGGACATGTCTTTGGCCTTCATTGGGCGACATAAAGTATCTGGGAATTTATCTCCATCACAACACAGGATTTCCTGTATTTGTCCTTAATGTTAAAAACATTATCATGCGCTCTCCTGAGGTGCTCTAATCTTGGTGCCACCTTACGCTTTCCTTTTTAGGGCATGCAGATATTATACAAATGATTACTTTCCCAAAGATCTTACATCCCCTCCAGATACTACCCCCCTATTGACTAAATCTGATGAGTATAGTATTATTAAATTGAATTGTTCTTTTATATTGAACAATAAACAACCAAAAATATATAACATCTTAAAAGACAGGATTCATAAACAAAATACCTACGCTAACACTGCGATAGAACAGCAATTTCTGCCACATATGGACCATATTAACTTTCTACACCTTCATAAGCAGGAGATCCCTTCTGATCTTTTGGAAAACCCTCACTTAATGACTATCTGGACTACATGGCACTCTGTCAGAAATAGATGGAACTTAAACAGTCATCAGGTCTGATTCAGAGACGGACGCTACTGCACAGCCGCTGCCACTTCATACACAGCGGCTGTGTAATAATATGCTAATGCTGCAAATGGGCGCGTCCTGCCAGCTTTTGTGATCCGCTGCTGTGTCCGAGGGCGCAGCCATCGGATCACCCTGCGCGGATATTGTCATCTGAGTAACCTTCAGATTATACAGGATGGCCATGTTTTCATGCAGCTGAAGCCAGTGAAGCTGCATACAAGGAAATGGCCACAGGCTTCAGCACTCCCAGAAAGTGGCATATGGGCACTGCAAGCAAACACACTCATAGAAGGAGATCTGCACATGTGCAGTACAGATAATGCGCAGATCTTCAAACATTGGAGTTGTACGCAAACCATCGGGTTTGCATACAGCTCTGTATCAGTCACATCATTCATAATTTCTCCCTTTTGTGGCCAATGCAGAATTTAAAAACAATGGATCTACATTTCCGTTCACCTCTAGGGCGAGAGAGGCCCTTCCATCCATTGAATGCCAGAATGATATTAAAACTAAGAAACCATTAACTTTCTTTAAGTTGGTTCTAAATTCCCCTTTCTTAGGACTCCTTTACCTCCCCAGTGTTAGTACACTTGTCTCCCTTAGGATTCCTATACTTCCCCAGTGCTGGTACACTTCTCTCCCTTAGGACTCCTTTACCTCCCCAGTGTTAGTACACTTCTCTCCCTTTGGACTCCTATACATCCCTGAGGCTGGTACACTTGTCTCCCTTAGGACTCCTATATCTCCCCAGAGCTGGTACACTTGTCTCCCTCAGGACTCCTATACTTCTCCAGTGCTGGTACACTTGTCTCCCTTAGGACTCCTATACCTCCCCAGGGTTGGTACACTTCTCTCCCTTAGGACTCATTTACCTCCCCAGTGTTAGTACACTTCTCTCCCTTAGGACTCCTATACATCCCTGAGGCTGGTACACTTGTCTCCCTTAGGACTCCTATATCTCCCCAGGGCTGGTACACTTGTCTCCCTCAGGACTCCTATAGCTCCGCGGTGTTGGTTCACATGTCTCCCTTAGGACTCCTATACTTCTCCAGTGCTGGTACACTTGTCTCCCTTAGGACTCCTATACCTCCCCAGGGTTGGTACACTTCTCTCCCTTAGGACTCATTTACCTCCCCAGTGTTAGTACACTTCTCTCCCTTAGGACTCCTTTACCTCCCCAGTGTTAGTACACTTCTCTCCCTTAGGACTCCTATACATCCCTGAGGCTGGTACACTTGTCTCCCTTAGGACTCCTATATCTCCCCAGGGCTGGTACACTTGTCTCCCTCAGGACTCCTATAGCTCCCCGGTGTTGGTTCACATGTCTCCCCTAGGACTCCTATACTTCTCCAGTGCTGGTACACTTGTCTCCCTTAGGACTCCTATACCTCCCCAGGGTTGGTACACTTCTCTCCCTTAGGACTCATTTACCTCCTCAGTGTTAGTACACTTCTCTCCCTTAGGACTCCTTTACCTCCCTAGTGTTAGTACACTTCTCTCCCTTAGGACTCCTATACATCCCTGAGGCTGGTACACTTGTCTCCCTTAGGACTCCTATATCTCCCCAGGACTGGTACACTTGTCTCCCTCAGGACTCCTATAGCTCCCCGGTGTTAGTTCACATGTCTCCCTTAGGACTCCTATACTTCTCCAGTGCTGGTACACTTGTCTCCCTTAGGACTCCTTTACCTCCCCAGTGTTAGTACACTTGTCTCCCTTAGGATTCCTATACTTCCCCAGTGCTGGTACACTTCTCTCCCTTAGGACTCCTTTACCTCCCCAGTGTTAGTACACTTCTCTCCCTTAGGACTCCTTTACCTCCCCAGTGTTAGTACACTTGTCTCCCTTAGGACTTATATACCTCCCCAGTGTTGGTACACTTGTCTCCCTATCTCCCCAGGGCTGGTACACTTGTCTTCCTCAGGACTCCTATAGCTCCCCGGTGTTGGTTCACGTGTCTCCCTTAGGACTCCTTTACTTCTCCAGTGCTGGTACACTTGTCTCCCTTAGGACTCCTATACCTCCCCAGGGCTGGTACACTTGTCTCCCTTAGGACTCCTATGCCTCCCCAGGGCTGGTACACTTGTCTCCCTTTGGACTTCTATACCTCCCCAGGGCTGGTACACTTGTCTCCCTTAGGACTCCTATACATCCCTGAGGCTGGTACACTTGTCTCCCTTAGGACTCCTATACATCCCTGAGGCTGGTACACTTGTCTCCCTTAGGACTCCTATACATCCCTGAGGCTGGTACACTTGTCTCCCTTAGGACTCCTATACATCCCTGAGGCTGGTACACTTGTCTCCCTTAGGACTCCTATACATCCCTGAGGCTGGTACACTTGTCTCCCTTAGGACTCCTATACATCCCTGAGGCTGGTACACTTGTCTCCCTTAGGACTCCTATACATCCCTGAGGCTGGTACACTTGTCTCCCTTAGGTTGGACAAATTTCCTAGATTTTTACTCCTACAAAATAGTGAATTTTATCTAAAGCAATTTCCCACTTTTATGAAATCTTATGCATGCCATATAATAGAGGAGAACAGGTATTAGTCAATGGATTACACAATTCCCCCATTCAGAAGAACAAGCACTTTTAATAGATTGCTTTATACTAATATAACCTTTTCATCATCCATGTATAGGGAAATGCACTTCAGCCTATATTATTGAGGGTACGTCTCTCCTTCTAGACTAAGTTTGATTGGTTTACAGTACCATCCCTCCTGTTCAAAGTGCTCATGTGATAACGCCTTCCTCTATCATTGTTTATGGGACTGTGGGCCTGATTCAGCAAGGATCGCTATTCTGCTAGAACGCACACACCGCAGTTGCTAATATTGGCGGTGAAATGCAAATGATTGCAATCGCATTGCGATCACAGCCTAACATAAGGACACCCACTTCCACTTACACACATCCGTATGCTTGGGCAATATAGCAAAATAATCGGTAACATCGAGTAACATCGGATCCATACGCACAGATAAGGCAGGTCAGACTTCACTCAGGAATTGCTAACTTCAGGTCACGCTATGAGTCCTCAGGCTACGTATGGTATTGCAGTGGATAATTTATGCATGCCCCTGCAACGGCGTCTCAACACACTGGCACGTCTGCATTTGCCCAACCACACCCCCATCACCACCCACAAACGGCACTTCCTGTCAATAAATGTGCTCTGGGTCTGCGTAGCCTCTGCAAACGCAGTTCCCATCGCAATTGCTAGTTCATGCACACGCACTGCAATGCATGCGCAATGCAAATTAATTGACCGATTGCGTGCGTCTTTGCTGCTGCGATCCTTGCTGAATCAGGCCCTGCGTGCCTGTTAAAAAGTTTTGGACTCCTGCAATACTTTGCATCCCGCCTTCTCATGCTCTGTTCTTGAAGGGTAGTCGAAAGTTCCAGCTTATTATTTCTGCAGCTGCTAAAAAGCCTATACTTTAACAAGCCCTCCAAGTTTTACTTTGTTTAAGGATAAGCTACTTTTTCTTTTTAAGATGGATTGGCTTGAGGCCTCTCTCCCTAAAGAGGATATGGTCCAGGCCTTTTTTGAGTTATGGGAGAGCTATATTAACACCTTGTCTCGGTCTGTAAAACTGCAGCTCAAAACATGTTTCAAAACACAAGCTGAAATGAGACCAGAATACTGATAGGCACTTACAGGGGAGGATTAGGGTTAGGCACTTGGGGGGGGAGGTTATGGTTAGGCACCCCTAAGGAGGGTTAGGGTTAGGCTAGGTTAGTTTATACTTACCTTAGCAACGATCAGGATTTCCAGCGCTGTCGGGCTTCTGCGGCCGGCAGTATTTCATACCGATTCCCGTTTCAGAGGTGTGCATAATTAACAGGCAGCGTCAGAGTATATGTCACCTGGCTGGTTTTTACACTGAAATGCTTGCAGTGCTTGCAGTAGGGTAAAGGCAACTGCAAGCGCTGCGTTCAGATCCGATGGAACCCTATGTACCTATGGTTGTATATAAATCCTGGAGCTGACGTGCGCTAGTGGGCGGCTAAAGACAGGCTGGTGGGCATCTATAAACACAAAGTGATCGATCGCCAAGACATAGTGGGCGTGCTTATGCCTTGCCGTGCAATCGTCTGCCTTGACGTGACTTAGCTGAATTTGCATAAGCTGAAAGCGAGCGGTTGCATCTAGCAAACGAGTCTGAATCAGGTCCATAGTCCATTCATCATCCCTTAATGACCCGTTACACATGCAGAAATGCTAGTTTCCGCATATTTAAGGTAATGAGCTATTGATCATCAAGGGTCTGATGGGGTCATCCGATATAAAGCAAACACCGAAAACTAAAAGTTTTCAGTTTGCCTGCAAGAACAAACGCCTTCTTCACATGGTGCTTGTTGTCGGAGCCCTGCTCCTTCCTATGGGAAGCAGCTCCAGGGATGCGGAGAGGGATCCGCGCAGATCCCTCCACCGCCTCCTCACTGCCTCCCCAGTGGCTCATGTGTGACAGGTCATACATGAGCATGTGCAGAAGCCGGGGCGACAGGGACAGGTATGTAACGCTGCTACAGAAGTATATGCTGGTTGGCTGCCTCCATTTTCAGATAAGCGCAAATAATTATTTTAAGTTTTATGAGCATTATCATATCATTTATTGGTGTAACTGGTTGTTATACAGGCGTTGTCCTCTAAATTAGGCCCTATATCTGCCAAAGGTGTCTACTTTGAGAAGTCAAAAATGTAATTATAATTATAAATTTCTTTAATTTCTTTTTATATCTCCAATTCCTTATTCGTTCTAGGCTTTAATTTCATGGTACGAAGAGACATTAAGCTGCGTAAATTTCAATAAAAACTGGAAAAATTGTGATATTCTAAAACTAATGACCGGTAGGACACACGCGCACGCACACACACACTGCTAACGTTGTAAGTCAGTACTGTACTGTACAATCTTAGAGCCAGCAAGTTATTGAAAAGAGCAGAGATGATGTGTATCCATTGGAAATCAGTAGAAATTTTTCCCAATTATTAGGTGCCAGTAGTAATTTTTAGTTGGATTGGCTACAGCGTTACTTTCTGTTGTAATCCTGAAATAGCTTATTATACTGTATATCAGCAGTATCATACACTGTCAGAAAACACATTATTTGTTTCCCTAAAGGCTTGATGGCTGATGACTTTATTCTTCTAAAGGTTAAAGTACAGCCGAATAACCTCATGTTAAATGTTATATAACGGTTAAAAAGCAGCTCTGATTAATACGCTGACATTTTTGTGTATACAGAGTTATACACCTACTCTCATGCATCGCGTTCTAAGCATAGCTGATTTGTGTAATTACTGCTTCCTTCATGTGATGTCAGATGCTGGCCTGAGCCAGACACACAGTACTGTTGGCAGGATGTACTGTATCTAACCTTCTAAAGGGTGTAGAAGTTGTTCATATCAACCAATCAGCTTCTAGCTAGCATTTATTAATTACATTCTATAGAATGATAAGTAGAAGCTGATTGGTTGACATGAGCAACTTCTCATCTTGTCCACTCTTTAAAACTCTTTACAGTGCTTGTATACACAGTGGGTATGGCCCAAGGAGTCAAGTGCTTGTATACACAGTATGGTACGGCCCAAGGAGTCACAGTACTTGTATACACAGTGGGGTACGGCCCAAGGAGTCATGGTGCTTGTATACACAATGGGGTATGACCAACAGAGTCACAGTAATTGTATACACAGTGGAGTATGACCCAAGGAGTCACAGTGCTTGTATAGAGAGTGGGGTACGACCAACAGAGTCACAGTAATTGTATACACAGTGGGCTATGGACCAAGGAGTCATGGTGGTATTTGTATACACAGTGGGCTACGGACCAAGGAGTCACAGTGCTTGTATCCACAGTAGAGTACATCTCCAAAAAAAAACATTTTTTTTTTACTTTTTAAACTTTTTTTTAAAAAACAATATTTTACTCTTTTTTTTTTTTTGTACACTGGAGCAGATGGGCATGAGTACAGTGCAGAATACATCAGCATGCCTTGTACACACAGCCACTTGTGAGTCTGGACACAGCCACTTTAATCAGCAGAGTATAGCGCAGCATACATTAGCATGCAGTGTGCCCCTTACAGTCACTTTACCAGCACAGCCACTTGTGAGTCTGGACTTGGTCACTGTAATGAGCAGAGCAGTGAGCAGAGCTCGAGCGAAATTGGTGCCGAGTCCGGGACGAGGCGCTGTATGTAGAAACCAACTCTTGCGAGAATCCGACGTCGGGAGGATGACGTTCTTCCTCGAAGTGGGATCCGAGTCAGGTGGGAACAGGTGGGTGGACTCAGATCCCCTGTGTTCATCTCTAGTGTCCAACGCGTGAGCACAATGTATCTTATTCGCAAAGCAATGCGAATATAATGCAGAAGCAGCTTATGCTGATTAAAATGATATGTGGCATACCTATATTCTGTGTGCGAAGGTGCTACCAAGTCGTTCCACGACCTGATTAGAACGTGCAAGGAGGCTAGATGTATGTGGATATCTGTATTGCAGTGGCATCAACTGAATGGTCTTGTGGTTCCCTTCTTTAACACCCAACAATAGAGTCTAGACTAGTGTTTCTGGATTTTCAATGGCTGACAGACCGAAAATGTGGCGTTAAGGCCAGGAACCACTCATTAGTTTCTTCACCTGTAGATGGTGTGCACAGTTGTATGCATCAATTACACCACCGTACTAAACCTGATAACTGCCCCAATTTAGGTAGAACAGTCCCAAAATGAGGGCTTCGTCCTTCAGCCCCATTTGGGATAGTCCTGATTGGGCCTGATGGTTGGGGGGATATGCAGAAGAGAGCCACGACCAGTTAGCAGAGCTTCACAATGCGCAATAGAAATTGGCATCACATGCAGAAGTGGAAAATCTTCTGAGGAGGATGGGCCAGATTCTTACAATTACATTCAACCATTAAAATTGATGTTTGGTTTGAAAATGATTCAAGACCGGTTTCATAATTCACTAAGCGGTATAACGTAAACAAGAATTGGCATTTCTTTATATTAATTTGCCATTTGTCTGTAATTGCTGTAGACACGAGAACATTAATACGGAGTAATCAATATGCTTTCATCATCAATTAGCTCTCTATGTGTGACTGTATGCCCTCTCCATGTCTAAACATAAAGCAAATGTCGGCTATAACATTTAGTACTGTGCTTTGGCATTGTGTGATGCCTTTGTCTGTGCAGAAGCCCATCTATCACCCGTGTGACGTAAACAGCATAACACGGGATTATTTCCACTAGCATGTTATGTACAGTATATATTTATATTAAACACATTTTCTGCTCGGCTCAACCTGGTGCATCTTTACAGTTACAGATTCTTTGGAACATTCTTCATAACATGTGCAGCTAAACCGTAACCTGGGAAAACATGGGGACAATAAATAGGGATTAATCCTGAATGATGTCTAAACCTAGTAGTAAAGGCTGAGGTGTGTCGTGGGTGTGTGATCATCATACATAACCAAAACTTATCTAAAATAAACACACGGAGAAAGTAAATGGATTTAAAACAGGTCAGCTATTTAGCGTTCACTCTAGCTCCGGCGGCAGGCATGGCGCCGGAGCTAGAGAAGGCATTTCTGTTTGCGCCGAAAAGAGGTTGTGGCCATTGAAAAGGGGGCGTGTCCATAAGACGCGTCAGCCTTTTCGTCGCTCTTGGGGGCGTGCCTGGCACTTACGGACACGCCGGGCAGCCCCCAAGCGCTGGTGACAGGGAGAATAGGTGCCGGGCACATGCGCCCGGCGTCTATTTACCGGCAGTGACCGGGTCACCGCACATTTAACCACCCGTGGGACACTGCGACCCGCAGGCTGTGAGGGCAGGGCACTTTTTGCTCTCCAGAAGGAGGGCAGGGTGCCACACCCCGCTAAAACAGCCTAGCGGGAACACTAGCTATTTATATGAAGAATTTCATTTTCGTTTTAAAATATTGTATGGTGACTAGAAAGGACGGCCCCTACACAGAGCAACCTAGTAATGCAAACCAAACAACCAAACACTGCATTGTGGGAGGTGTCCGCCCAGTGGATGCAAAAACCAAACACTAGGGTACTAAGCATAAACCTTCAACAATCCCATCCGGAGGTGGCCATACTGCCCCCGTAAAGGTGGTACAGTATTTTCCACAATTACTAGAAGGTGAGTGCACCCAATACACCAACTGCATCCGGGCCTAAACAGAAATGGAGCCCGCCACCATACAAAACTAAACCACCTGACCTATGCCAGCAAACAAACTACTGTATCCACAAACAAGATCGAAACCTCCTCGCTCAAATGCACCCCATAAGGCTTATAGAGATGTCTATCACGGAAAAGGATCAAAGGAAGCTTCACCACAAAACACCCCATTCGCCGTCACAAATTTAGCCACAGCAGCATGAAACTTATTTCTGGCCTCGTCCAAAGCCCTCGAACAACGGGCACCATGACACTAGTGCCTAGACGTAATGCAAGACCACAGTACTGTACAGAACAGCCAAGCACCCATTATGAGTTGGAGGTCAAAACACGATGTTAAGGTGTAAGTTAGAAGCTATCCCAGAGCTAAGGTCATTCCCACCTAGATGGATTACCATCACTTTGGGGACACCAAACTGCGGCACAGCCACTAACAAATCTGTGTTTCAAGGAAATCACAACAACGACCTCTGAAACCCAGCCAACGAGTCCTAGCTGACAAAGGACATTGCAGCCAATCTCTAGCCCAGCGGAGCGAGCCACCCAGAATACAAACAAATGATCCACAATCCACACATCCTTAACATCGCATAACAAACCTATGGCAGGGGAGAAACCAGAAAGATATAAATTTTGCATTAAAGAATGTTATTAGGTAGGTTTTATTAAAGAATATTAGGTAGGTTATATTAATTAAAGAATGTTATTAGGTATGTTATATTAAAGAATATTAGGTAGGTTATATTAAAGACTGTTATATTGCATTAAAGAATGTTAGTAGGTAGGTTATATTAAAGAATATTAGGTAGGTTATATTATGTAAAGAATGTTATTAAGTAGGTTATATGAAGAAAAAAAATATTAGGTAGGTTATATTAAAGAATATTAGGTAGGTTATATTAAAGACTGTATTAGGTAGGTTATATTAAAGAAAGTTATTAGGTAGAATATATTAAATTCAAAACTATATTAAAATGAAAAACGTTTTAATTTTGTGAAGCACTAAACAGTGCTCCAAATTAACCAATAAAAAACAACAAACTTTTAAAAAGTTATTTTAACTTTAATAAGAAACCTGAGAACAGTAGAGAAAAAAAAGGGGGAAGATGAGGGATAAATAGGGGAGGGAGGGGAAGGACAGGGTGGTGATAAAAAAGGAATAACTCAGCAATAGGTAAAAACAGAAACCTGCTCAGGGACTGTATGGTTGGGCTGAATTAAGACCATCTAGTCAGGCAAAAATAAAAATCCCTCAAGACCCCCACTGCGGAAAGTGGCAAGTATTACCCGAGTAGGATGGACAGGGCAGACAAAAATTGACAAGACAAACATGCAGACAGACAACAGGACCACAATACAAACATTAAGCACAAGTAGACAAAACTTCAACCAGTGGCCACTGGTCTAACCTAGCGTTTATAACAAGCTGAATTACACCGACCAAGAGCCATGATCTGTAGAACGGACAAAAACAGATGACACAGCGGACATGGTGGCTCCCATTCCGAAGGAATGCGTACCAAAACTGCTCGGGGAGAAGCCAATGTGGAGCAAACAGCGTTCAAAAACCAAACCAAAAACTGATATTTAGTAATTGGCAAACCATCTGCGTGAATTAACCAAGGATGTTCTCAAATCCAAGTACATCTTTGTCAGGCCCACAAGCGCAAGCTGTCAGGGAGACCCAATGGCCACGACCCATTTGGTCAGTTTACGAATGCCTAAAATGGCACAACACTGCACTCTCCCCAACACTGAGCGAAGCATGGTGGGCAATACTAATTTAGCAGGAGCAACTAGCTCCAATACACGAAACCTCAAAATTAGAAACAACCGCAGGGGCCGACGCTAGCAAGAGTGGGATATCAACCAGCCGTCCCTTATCGGACGGACAAGGGGAGAAGCAAGCCCAACCCTTAAGAATCTTAATAAAGTAATGGAGGTAAGCTCCCATTCTGCCCACGCTGTCTGATAGGACCACTGTATTGCAGGAGCGAGGGATTGCTCAGCTAGGCCCCTCATGCTGGCTCTATGACCTGCCAAACATAAGAAGGGAAAAGCCCCAAACCAATTAAGTCACTGGTGCAAGGACTCTAAATCTGTCCCGCTGGAAGCAAGAGAGCGCAGCAGCAATCGCATTTTCATCACCTGGGACATGCAGTGCTTTTAAAAACAATGCTGAATTGCAAACAGTGCAACACCAATTGAGCAAGCAAGCCCAACGCTGGCAATGAGGATACACGTCCGTCAATATCATGCACCCTCCCTAGGTTATCCATCTAAAAAGATAGCTCCCATCACGCAACTTGCAACACCACCGTTCCAGCGCCACCCCAATGGGAAATAGTTCCAGGAGCAGCAGATCTCTAGTGAGGCCTCTGACAAACCACACCGCATGCCAACGGGAAGTGTACCAGGCCCCTTCTAAGTCACATCCAAAACCAGAGGAGACAGCGGCGTCGGAGAACCACTGCCATTGGGAGCTAGGGACCGCTGGAGGCAACCACAAAAATCGAACCATTGAAGTCAGCCAAAAAAAAGAGCCAAATGGAGAGGTCCCCCTTGATTCCAGCAGAGAGATGAATAAAATGGTGCGACCTACAGATGCCAGCAGCGACCTCCCCGAGCTTCAGAGAGTGAAGCAAGTCCAAAAGAGATTGCGTGAAGCGCTACCTTCCCAGCGGCCAATCAAACCAAAATTAATCTGTCAACTTTAGGATCTTGTACGCCGGCAAGCGGCAGCAACCATCCAAGGTATCGATTTCGACACCCAAGTAGGTTAGCAGGGCTTAAAGTTTGCATGGGCAATAGCAACCCCAAAAAGGTGCCTGAATGGACTACAGCAGGTAACCGCAACGAGGGGAATCAGAAGGACCAACACACAAAGGCATCTAGATAATGTTCAGTACAGCGCCCCCCAGTCCCGGACCCAATGCACCAGTGAAGAAAAAGCTGGACTATTTGAAAAAAGGCACAGAAACGGAAAACCCTATAGGCAAGCAGTTGTCTATGTATTATCCAACATGTAGTCAGAAACCCGTGTACCTGAACTAGTCAGGATGCAGAGGCAGAAACTAAAAGCCGATTTGCCATTAACCCAACCGATCAAAACACCAGGGCCATGGGCCCAAAGAAGCTCGAGCGCCTGGTCAATGGATTGATAGGCCACAGAGCAAAGCTCTTGCAGTATGGCATCAATAGCTGAATGCCCAGATGGATAAGATAGATTCCGGATGAGTCTAAAAGACCCTGGAGTCTTCTCAGGGTATACGCCAACTGGGGACAACACCAATTCTGCTAGAGGCGGAGCTACGAAGGGTACAATCATGCGACCCAGCCGCACTTCCTTAAGGACCTTGGACCTCATTCAGAGGCGGTTGTTAGATGTAAGCAGTCGCACTGAATCAGGGCGGCTGCTTGCATCATGAACGGCCGCCTCCTTGTCGATCATTAAGCTGTGGGTTACCACCCACAGCTTAATGACCGACCAGGTTGATGGTTGCGATGGTGATCACCATCGCGACCATTGGGGCTTACGACCAGACCGTAAGGTTGAGTCTGGGCACTCGTAAGCCCCAAGGAGCTTCCTGCTCTGATGGAGCAGAAAGCTCCCCACTGACATCAGCAATGATGTCAGTGGGGCCTCCCACAAAATGGTAGGCATTCGTAAAGGAACGCCTCTGCTTTGGAAACCACCCCCCCGGCCCGCCTACCAAACGGGGGCAGCTGTCGATCAACATCGACAGCCGCCCCTTTGGTAATGAGCTCCGGAGTGACAGTTTCTCTGTCGCTCCGGGGCTTGCGCATGCTCTGTCGCATCGGCGCTCGCGACCGACTCTGAATGAGGTCCCTTGTCCCTAACAACAAGTGGTAGCTCCCACGCTGACCTAAGGTTCCTTGGAGAACCAAATGGCACAAATGAAATGAATGGTAAACAGAAACCAAACTGAAAACCATCACTCAAAATAGGTAGGCAGTGGCCGACATACAGACCGAGCCACTGGAAGGAAGCAGGCGGGAGGGGGCACTGCAGCTGGGATGTGGTGGTGTGATGCCTCCGTTATTCTAGAAATAACACAGGGATGCAGGGGACAAAGTAGGGCACCAAGCCAAAGACAGAGGTGAAAGAGAAGAGGAATGGTGAAATGACAGAGGAGAGAGTAAGAACCAGGAGTAATGAAAAGGTAGACAGCCAGTATAGGCAGAGAAGAAAGAGAGAAATAGGCAGAGTAAGGAGATAAGTAGCACACAATAAAGTGCTAAACGCTTAGTACAGACTACCTTCCTGGCAAATTTTCTTCAGGAAAGAGGCCTAAAGTCTGCAACCCAACACTTAAATAAACTCTGCAAAAGCCACACCCCTAACTGTGTAATATGTTAATCTACCTCATGTGATCATCACCCAAGCCAGCCCCCAGCCTTCTGGTTTAAGTCACTCCTGGCTCATTCGAGCCCTCCGTTAATCATATTGCTCTCTCACAAGCACTGGGTCCTTATGAAGGCACAATCCAGTCCAACAAACTTTGGACAAAATGCAGATATTTTAGACAGACATCTGATGGATCCGGTAACTGTAATAAGTCTAATAAGGGCACATATAGAAATGTGTTATCATTCTGTTTGTAGCTTATTCTGAACTTATAACGCACAATAACAACATTCTCATTATTCTAATACAACTATTGGTTACTTAATATATGTTGACAACACTGACACAATATGAAGACTCACAATTAGTACTAATGAGAGACATCTTGTTTTACATCTCTTTCTGTAGTCTGCACATTCTCTGATGCTGGGAACATAAACCTTACATGTGTTAGATGAGGAGTGCTCAGCGCTACATCTGCTCTTTCTCTATTGGAGTCCATACTGTATGGATGCGCCCCTGTGAGTCTCCACATCATAGAGCCATAGAAGGACCTACAGTGTGTCCCAATACCCTGAGTCCACCACCACTTACCATAGCAAGCATACCGCTACACACCACAAGTGACATACTCACTAATACTAACCGGCACACGACAACATCCAGCATACCTTATGCTCTCCAGGCTATATCTGCCACTATACTGTATCTGCAACCTGTACCTGTGATAAACCCTGTCTAACAACACATGGGTCTGCTTGGTTAATTAACCTTCCATCTGGTTAAGTTATTTGTTGTGTGGATTAACTGCCACTCGCACATCCAACTCAGAGCCACAGAACCTCACTAGGTTCTGTGCCCACAGGCCCGGCGACAGGGGGGTAAAAAGGGTACTCCTGTCCCGGGCCTCGTTGGTGAGAAGGGCCCTGTGGTTCCCTGTGGGGCCGTGGCAACTAAATGTGATTTACCTACTGACCGCACCGGCCATTCTTCCGGCACTGTGCAAACAAATGCAGCTAGTCAGGGAAACACCCTTCCCCCCCCTGCAGTGACCCATTACGTATACCCCCTTTCCCGATGCCTTGCCTTTGCTACCCCTGTTACCTGCATCATATGGTAATGAATGACACCGATGCGGTGGCATCATTACATACGACGGTGCACCGTCTCTTCTGTCTCACTCTCTGCCTACATGCAGCCTCGGCCACCTAGGGTGCAAAAGGAAGTGAGAGCAAGCTTGCCTCGAGACCTGACTGCAGACCACCCCCAACCACTGAGGCAGCTGCAGCAGCCACCAGTGTGTAGTAAATGTATTGTTACTTGTTACTTTATTTAATTCCCATTGTAATGAAATATATATGTATACACAAAGTCAATAGAGAGGGTACTCACCAATTCAAGTTGTGCAAAGTTTCTCAAGACACCCAGTGACCCTGTGCCATAGTGTAATCGCTGGTTATCTTGACAAAGGTCCTATGGGAATGAAACAAATTGAACTTATGAGTGCCCTCTCTATTGACTGTATTTGTTCTGGACCAATTGATTTTTAAATTCCAGTGTGGAGCACCCCCTGGCTACCTTAGGATGTGAGCAGGGCCGGACTGGGACTAAAAATAGGCCCTGGCATTTAAAGAGCACACAGGCCCACCTTGCATCACCATCTGGCTCCTGGCATAGACTCCTCCCCTTACTATTCCTGACCCGTCCCACTTCTTAGTCTATGCTCTTACATATAGAATTAATATCAGAACAAAAGAAAAGTACACATCATTCTCTATTAAAATACATGCAACAGAGCACATCCTGCAGGGGAGTCAAACATTTGGTATTGTGTTGGTTCTGTTAAGTTGTGTAGACACCTATAGATATATCTGTCCAATTCGTGTCGTGGGACAGAAAATCTGTGAATCTATGGGAGCAAATAACAATAGAAATTTGCTCCCAGATGCTGGAAAATGGACCAGTTTTTCTTTCCCACCAGACAGATTGGACAGATATCTATAGGTAAAGCTGGCACTTCACTGGTGTAGGTCATACACAAAAGAAAGGGGAGGGCATTTTCCCCAAGCCCTAGTTTAGCAGTTGTAGAAGATTAGATAGTGTCACTGTAGGACTTTTTAGGGAAGGGGTGCTGAACGCAGAGGACACATCTGTGCATACCAAAGCAGAGCCGCAACTACACATTTTGACAAAAGAGCATGTGTGCCGCCATCCATAGGGGCAGCATGGAGAGTGCGTGCCAAAGGCACGCAGGAAAAAATTCAGGTGTGGTCTTGCTGGAAGGGGCGTAGTCACCTAATTTTTCACGGTACGCCACACAGTAGTGTCTCTTTCACATTCCGTCACACAGTAGTGCCCCATAGTCACGTTACACCACATGGTAGTATCCCTTCATCAAACTACACTGCACAGTAATGTCCCTTATTGATGTTACATCACACAGTAGTAACCCTTTCTCACTTTTCATCAGCCAGTAGTGTCCCTTTATCATGTTACGACACACAGTAGTTTCCCTTTTTCACATTACATCTGTGTCCCTTTTTCACGTTATGTCACACAATAGTGTTCCTTATTTACATACACAAACATGAATATTTGCCCATAACAAATATTATAAGATAGAAATATTATAAACAATATATTGTATACAATATTAATACTACATGGATCTGCAGGTTTGAAATAGCAACATACTAAAAAGGAATAGAGGGAGACAGGAAAAGAGGAGGAAAGGGGGGAGCCAGGAGAGAAAAAAGAGAGGAGAAATTTGGGCAGCAGGGTAGAGAGAAGGAAAGAAGGGACCCAACATAGAAGAATTAGGGAGAGCCAGGAGAGAGAGAGGAGGAATAGAAGGAACAAGGGTAGAGAGAGAACATGGGGAGCCAGGAGAGATATATGAGAAATATGGGGAGTGGGAAGAGAGAGAGAGAAGAAATAGGGAGATCCAGGAGAGAGAGAGAAGGTATAGGTTGAACCGGGAGAGAGCAGAAATAGGGAGAGTCACGAGAGAGTGAAGGAACAGGTTGAGCCGAGAGAAAGAGAGGAGGAATAGGAGAAGCCGGGAGAAACATAGGAGAAATAGGGTGAGCTGGGAGAGAAAGAAGGAATAGGGGAAGCCGGGAGAGAGAGAAGGAATTGGGGAGGCCGGGAAAGACATAGGAGAAGGGAGCTGGGAGAGAGTAGGAAAGAATTGAGAAAGAATAGAGAGAGGAGGAATGGTGGAAGCTGAGAGAGAAATAGGAGAAAGAGAGGGACCTGGGAAAGAGAGATAGAAGGAATAGGGGAAGATGAGAGAGAAGAAATATGGGGAGACAGGAGAGATAGGAGAAAGAGAGGAACCTGGGAAAGAGAGAGAAGGAATAGGGGAATATAGGAGATAGAGGAGAAATGGGGGAGACAGGAGAGACATAGGAGAAAGAGGGAAGCTGGGAGAGACATAGGAGAAAGAGGGGAAGCTGGGAGAGACATAGGAGAAAGAGGGGAAGCTGGGAGAGAGAAGAGGAATAGGGGGAGATGGGAGAGACATATGAAAAAGAGGGGAAGCTGGGAGAGAGAAGAGGAATAGGGGGAGACGGGAGAGACATAGGAGAAAGAGGGGAAGCTGGGAGAGGAGAAATAGGGGAAGCTGGGAGAGACATAGGAGAAAGAGGGGAAGCTGGGAGAGAGAAGAGGAATAGGGGGAGATGGGAGAGACATATGAGAAAGAGGGGAAGTTGGGAGAGAGAGGAGGAATAGGGGGAGATGGGAGAGACATAGGAGAAAGAGGGGAAGCTGGGAGAGAGAGGAGGAATAGGGGGAGATGGGAGAGACATAGGAGAAAGAGGGGAAGCTGGGAGAGAGAGGGGCAATAGGGGAAGCCGGGAGAGACATAGGAGAAAGAGGGGAAGCTGGGAGAGATAGGAGGAATAGGGGGAGACGGGAGAGACATAGGGGAAAGAGGGGAAGATGGGAGAGAGAGGAGGAATAGGGGAAGCCGGGAGAGACATAGGAGAAAGAGGGGAAGCTGGGAGAGAGAAGAGGAATAGGGGGAGATGGGAGAGACATAGGGGAAAGAGGGGAAGCTGGGAGAGAGAGGAGGAATAGGGGGAGATGGGAGAGACATAGGGGAAAGAGGGGAAGCTGGGAGAGAGAGGAGGAATAGGGGAAGCTGGGAGAGACACAGGAGAAATATGGGAAGCTGGGAGAGAGAGAGAAGCAAGAGTGGAAGCCAGGAGAGACATATGAGAAAGAGGGGAAGCTGGGAGATAGAGGATAGGAATAGAGGGAGACGGGAGAGACATAGGAGAAAGAGGGGAAGCTGGGAGAGAGAGGAGGAATAGGGGGAGATGGGAGAGTCATAGGAGAAAGATGGGAACCTGGGAAAGAGAGAAGGAACAGGGGGAGATGGGAGAGAGATGAGAAAGAGGGGAAGCTGGGAGAGAGAGGGGGAGACAGGAGAGTCATAGGAGAAAGAGGGGAACCTGGGAGAGAGAGAGAGGAGGAATAGGGCAAGCCGAGAGAGACATTGGGCTCGATTCAATTCAATGCAAATTGAATAGCGCCAGTAATGAGCTCCCTGAGCTATTCAATTCAGAACGCTGCTAAGCCCGACTAAGGATTTCTTCTCTCATAGCTCCTGGGATGCAAGCAAAAATCCGACAAAAATCCAGGAGCAATGCTGTTTTCTGCCCTTCGCGCGGCGAAAACAGCATTGCGCCGGCAAGTTTATTTGGAGAATGCACGTTCTCACGACTAAACACCCTGTTTAAGGTGCAAGGGGTGATAGAAGGGCATTCTCCGACCTAACAATGCACAGAATTTAATAGCTCTGGGAGCTCATTCCCAGCGCTATTCAATACGCGTTGCATTGAATCGAGCCAATAGGAGAAAGAGGGGGAGCTGGGAGAGAGAGGAGGAATTGGGGAGATGGGAGGGGAAGCAGTCGGGAAGCCGGCGGACGCAATGCCGACCGCCGGCCTCCCAACTGCTTAATCCCGGGAAGGGTTAAATGACAGGCGTCGAGATCTCGACGCCTTTCAGTTTACCTACGCCGGGAGACCCGCGCCCAGCATCTCTGTCGAAGGGATGCCCGGCGCGGACAGCCGCGGAGGGGGGGGGGTTGAGGGTTAGGTTTAGGGCTCATGGGGGGACTTAGGGTTAGGCACCCACCTGGGAGGTTAGGGGAAGGGGGGCTAGGGTTAGGCACCCCCAGGGGGAGGTTAGGGTTAGGGGGGGAGAGGGTTAGGAAACACTTACCTTTTGCCGATCGGCATTTTCACCCTTGCCGGGCAGACGATGTCAGGATTTGAACCACTGGCCATGCGGCCGGTGGTAAATCATACTGATTCCGATGGGAGATAGAGGGTAGTAATAGGGGGAGAATGGAGACAGGAGGAATATGGGCAGGCAGCATAGTTAAGGAATAGGGGGAGATAAGAGGGGAATAGGGGAAAACAGAAAAGAGAGAGAGAAAAATCAGGGGAGATTGAAGAGAGAGTAAGAGGAGAAATAAGGTGAGAACAGAGACAGAAGGAAATTAATGGCGGAGATGGCAGAGAGAGATACCTCTGGAGTGTGCAGAGTCACCATATGCAGTCCCCTGTGTTGCAGCGTCCTGCTGCACTGTGTAGCTGATGCCCGGGTTTCATTAGCAGCATGGAACCCGGAAGTGCGCCTCCTCTGAATGCCGTGTACTGTGCCTCAGCTCCTCTTGCAGCTCCGCCTCCCATGCAGCAGACTGTCTCCATAGCGGGGGTCCAGATTCCCACTGCCCCCATTGCCGTGGTGCTTGGCCGCGTCGTGACGCGCTGCATCACGACGCGGCCGCGCATTTGTGACGTCTGCTTGCTGAGCAAGGCGCCGCCCGGGAGGGTGTACTGCCGGGTAAGCCTGGCTCAGCCAAAGCGGCCCATTTGGCCATCGGCCCTTCTGGCATTTGCCAGAGGTGCCCGATGGCCAGTCCGGCCCTGGATGTGAGTGCAGATGACATGGAATTATAGATATACACACACCAACATCTTTCATGGGTTCAAGTTCAGAACATGTTGTACACTAAATGTGGGTACACACTGGATGAGGTGTACCAGGACGACATGTCGATATGTTGTACTGTGGGTACACATCTAAATGATGTAATGAACAACAAAACTATCACTCGTTCCGTCCTTCATTAACATGCTTGGAGCTGCAAGCAATATCATTAGGTTTGATGTGCAACACATGAAATCTGACTATATCGTATGCGACCGCAGGAGCGTGTATACACACTGTACAATATGCATGATATGTCGTTACGTAACGACATTGTCCCAGTGTGTACCCGGCATTACAGTATTACTGTGTCTTATATTTGTTGTTTAATGTATTAGAACATGCAGGGGAGGTACAGTATGTGTGATTGCAGGGGTCGAGGGTGGTGGTGTGGGGGGATGGTTAAGGGGGTCCCCAAGGACATCAGTGTATCGGGCCCCAAGATATATGTTGTGTTGCCGTCCCTGTGTGCCCCTGGTCACTGGTACTATTACTCTGCTTACAGGTCCTGAGCCTCAGGTCACTGGTGCTGTCACTCTGCTAACAGGTCCTGAGCCTCAGGTCACTGGTGCTATCACTCTGCTAATAGGTTCTGTGCCCCTGGTCACTGGTGCTATCACTCTGCTAACAACATGCATGCTTAAACATACCAAACTGAAACAATAATGCTAGTAAGTGAGTATTTTAACAATACCACAATTATGCTTTTATCCAAGTTTACACATTGAATAAAACTGCTCATTTTCCTTAATTAGATAAACACACCAGACCTCATTCAGAGTTTGACATAAATCATACTTACCTACTTTTTTTTTCTCCTCCTCAGGAGAAGCCCGGGGAGGAGAAGCAGATGGGTTGTGACGGGGGCTGGGCCTGAAGGTTTGCGTCTTTCAGCACCGCCCCTCCATGGTAATTTGTTGTGATTGGCGTAAATTTAAATATGGGCAGAGTTAAATTACACGATTCATTAAGGATCGCGTCTTAAGCCCCACCCCCACACGGGAACCCGCGATCGTCGCAGAAATTCTCCCCATTCTGCCCACTTTACTAGCAAGTGGGCAGAATGCGGGAGAAATGCCTATTCTACCGTGGGTGCGGGGGGGGTTACCGGAAAAATCGGGAGCCTCCCACGACTTCCGGGAGAGTAGGCGTGTATGACATAAATGCAAGTTGCATCTTTTTTTTTCTTTGGCTGCTACTTGCTCTTATTTTTAGTGCGCATGCGAGTCTTTTTGCAATGCCCACTTGTATTAGCGGAGGCTTCTGAAACTATATGTTGCTCTATATCTCCAATTGCCAATTTTCTACTGGGCAGATATGTGTTGCAGGAGAGGCATTCCATTGGCTTTGCTCTATTACTGTAGAGGGTGGGTCACAGGGAATCACCAATGAGATCACCAGGATTGTTCATGGTGACCCAGTGAACCATTTCAAACATGTCTGAAATTCTGAATATTATTATTTTTTTTGTTAACAAAATTGCTGTACCATCATATTGTATTTTATCATAAGGATTTATATTTCCCCTTGAAGAACACCCACTTATTAGTCAAAATGACCTGAAAATATATTTGGCTGGAACCAAAAGTTGGTATTATCTTCGGAAAAGTATTAGTACTCAGGATAATGTTATACACTTGTACATTCCCTCCTCTTAGTTATAAAATGCAGGCAAGTTGAGATTTAACAGCTTTGACTAAACTAATCATGTATCTTACTGACATCATAAATAGCTTTTGTGATGTCATCAGCCAAGATATAGAAGTTTTTACTTGGCCCAGAGAAGTCAGTGAGCAAGGATGTACTATATTTCATATCAGTGAGAGCTAATAAAAGGTAAGCTTATATTCCAATAATTTAACTTAAATCTTAAACCAAGTGCTTTTATGTCTCTAATAATGTGAAAATAACATTAAAAGTAAGCATTTCTCACACTTAAACTACAGTATATACATGAAACTCCCAAAATGTGAGACTGAATCAGATCTAATAAATATTTTAACAGGTCACTAGTTTTTATGGTGTATGATTATAAATATTATGCAATATTTGTGTAGGATTAAAATACATGTTAATACACTTTATTTAATATGAAATAATAAAATGTTTATTATTGTTTGTTAATTTTAAATTGAGAGCATTTTTTTTATAGGAGTCAGACAATTTTAGAGTATACTATAAATTATATTTATATTTAATATGTTAAATCTATATTTAAACCCGGGGATAGATTCAGATTTTATATTTTAGATTAGGAGGGATTGGAAATTTAAAAGGGTTAAGCTGCATACACACACAACGATTTTGTTACCAACGATTTTATGAACGATTTTCTGTCAGATTATCTGTCAGATTTTTTAAAGTGTAATGAATGATTTTTTAGAACTACAAACAATTTTTGCATATTCCCTTAATGAAAATCGTTCAGTTGACAAGTCTGACTGAACTACAAACTACAAACGTGAACACGCATGAACGATTATCATTTAACGACAATCGTTCAAAAAATCGTTGTGTGTGTATGCACCTTTAGGTTTAAAATTATAATGTTAAGGTTCTAATTATTTATTTTGACCAAGAAATTCTAAGGATCATCTTAGGGTGGGTACACATCAGATGATATCATCCGATCCCATGGAATGGCGCAACATATTCTACACATCCTCTCATGTGTACCCATTATTGCAAGCTCCCACCTGCCAACATCGGGCTGTCACATCAGTTGCTCTGCACAGTTGATGTGACGATCCAGTGGCTAACGGCCTCCATACTTCACCACTAACATACTCCTGGATGCGGCAACTGAACGATATATTACGCAGTCACAAGCTATATCGTTCTGTGTGTACGGGCGACCAATGTATCGTATCCAGGGCTGGATTATAGGCAGGGCGGACTGGGGTGGTCATCCAGGGGCCCCACACATTGGGGGACCCCGCATTGCTGCATACATAATCTAGCCAGCTCCAGGCAGCAAACAGAAGCAGTGACAGGCAGCAGCACATGAACACAGTCACTGATGGACCGTGGCTGCTTGCTGATGATGGAAGCCCCGCCCCCTCACTGACATACTGTCGCAATTTGCAGGTATATGGGTAGGGGGCGGAGCCTAATGCTGTGACTTGCCCGCCCCCATTAGAAGTCTGCATGATAAGGATGGCCATATCCATCCCTTCTTCTCTCTCTCGTCCTTTCTCTCCCGCTCCTTCTCTCTCTCTCTCTCTCTCTCTCTCCCCCTTCCTCCCTTTCTCTCCCCCCTCTCTGTCTCTCTCTCTCTCATGACTTCTCTTTATCTCCATTTCTCTGTCCCCTAGCTCTCTCCCTCCCCTGTTTTCTCTCTGCCTCTATTTTGTTGTCCTCCCTTCCTCTCTATGGGGTCCATTTATCATTATTCAGAGCTGTAACTAGACTTTATGGTGCCCTGTGCTAGAGAGAGCATTGGCGCCTCCCCCCCCATTTTTTAAATAGGGAAATAAGATAGTGCACCTGAAAAAGGGCAATGGCCTCATGGGGAAGGGCCAGGGAAGAGATAGGGGAGGTAAGGAGATGCTGGGGATAAATGAAGAGGAAGCTACAAGTGAGAATGATAATAAACAGGAAAATTGACAGGGCCAAACAGCACCCCCTGCCCTGCGGTGCCCTGTGCTATGGCACTGGTCACACTACCCTAGTTACGGCCCTGTTATTATTTATTTGAGGTTTAATCAGGGGAGTCTGAAGAGAGGAGGGGGCCCATGTGCACTTCCCGTGTGGGGCCCCCTCCTCCCTCCCCGGTGGCCGGCAGCCGACTGACGCGGCTAGCCAGCCACCAGAGCCTTAGTAGATTCCAGGCACTAGAGTGTGCCCAGAGTCTACTGCGCATGCGCAGAACACTGGAAAAATGGCCGCGGTGGCCATTTTCCGGTGTTCTTTACAGCGCTGACACCCAACGTGGGACCACGGACAGGTAAGTTTAAAATAATATGGGTGCAGTGTGTGCGGTGCGGGCCACCCTGGACCCGGGGGCCCGTGTGCCCGCACACACTGCACCCATTACAGATACGGCACTGAGTTTAATCCCCGAAAACACACGTTTTCACAGGGGTTAACCACAAATATTAAGTTTCCCCCGGATGTATTAAGTAGGGACCACAGCCGATACCCCCTGCGATCCCTCCATTCCCACAGGCCGCATCCCCCATAGGTTTCTATGGGGGATGCAATGCTGCCAAATTTGCCAACATTATTGGCCCCCACCTATGAGCTACACTACGCATAATTAGCCTCCCCGGTAAGGGCAGCTGTGTGTGTGCAGTCAGCATGACTGCACATGCACACCAGCCCCCGTAGCTCTCCGGGCACAATGCAGGGTTGGGCTCCTTTTGGAGCCCGTGTCCCTGCATGTGCCGGATAATACATCCGGGTGCTATGATCACATATTGCAATGCGATCATGGGCGGTAATGTCATGCCCGGATCGCATTGCAATCATTATTAAATGGGGGCCTATATCTCACTACCTCCCTCTCTCTCTTTCTGTTTCCTTCTTCATCTCTACCTCCCTCCTTCTCTCTCTAACGCCCCACTCAAAATCCTGCGTTTGCCCCTGGCAGTGTACTAGATCATGTCCACTATGCTGCCGGCAGTCGGTTCCCAGCAGTGTTGCGGACATGAAGTAGTATGCTGCCGGGCAGTGGAGAGACCAGAGAAAAGGTAAGGGGCATAGTAGTCGAAGTGTGAGGCCGTGGCAATATTATTGATGGGGCCCCCACGACTTAGTTGATCCAGGGCCCCCACAAGCCTTAATCCGGCCCTGAACATAATATCGGTTGTCTGTTTGGCCACGATCCAGGATCGTCTGATGTGTACCTAGCCATAGATAGCCAACCAATCCTTGTTTCCTCCAACAATAAAAAAAATTACACCAGTGGCAAACGCAGGATTTCTAGAGGGGGGTTTCCAAATGCTTGATTTTAGAGTGTGTGTGGCCAGTCCATAAGTAGGCTGCTCCCTCCCGGAAGGAGCAGCCAGAAAGTCGGCAACTATGGAATAGAATTAGTACTTAACCAGCTTTAATATGCGTCATACAAAGTATATTGTGTGTCATAATTCCAGCATATACAGGACCAGCGATCACAGTAAGCCATCAGATGCGGCAGTAAGACCATCCTGCCTGAGGTGAATGTTTTTATTTTAGATGTGGGCACCATTCCAGAGTATTAGAGCAAGTCCGGGAGTCTTGGAGCAGCAGAAGGACCTAGCACTGCCCTGGACATATATGTACATATTTGGCTCTATAGCAGCACATCCCTAACAGTGAATGTTTTCCAGATCTCCTAGTTGGTGCACAGGTTATTTATTACTGGCTGATACATGTTAAAAGATCCACAGGTGGTGCTAATTATTTCGTTTGTGATACTGAGAAGAACATGCAGTACTAGTAAAATTATATTATATTACTATTTCTATTGTTGTCATGGTGTGGGCTGGGGAGGGGGGTTTCCAGGCAGACGGAAAACCCCTATGGACACAATTGATTTCCATGGAACAGCCGCATCCAGGGCCTGATTCAGAGTTGGGAATAGAGTGAGATATCTCTCTCAACTGATCATATTGGTGAAACCATGCTGCACTGCAGGTGGGGCAGATTTAAAATGTGCAGAGAGATTTAGATTTGGGAGGAGTGTTTCCCAACTGACATCTAAATTGTAGAGTAATAATAAAGCTGTGCAGTATTTGTGGGCTACATGCAAAATCAGCCGGTATTTACCCCACATGTAAAAAAATATATACATTTACACCCCTTGCATTGCAACATGGTTTGTTCAGCTTCACAGATGAGAGAGATATCTCACTCTATTCCCAAGTCTGAATCAGGCCCCCAGTCACCATATTATTTCAAAAGTTACCCTGTAGCATTACATCCAGTTCATTCAAATTCAGAGAGAACGTGATTTATTTGTGAATATTTTTTGGTTTAGTATCCTCATGTGGCAGCTTCAAATACTGTCTGAGCTGGACAATCGATTTTCCTTAAGTGATTTAATTTTCCTTTGCAAGTTACTTGTAAGACTTTTTTTTTTAAGAATTAAAATAAGCTTCAGAATCCTCTTACTTCTCCCTGGAGCCCCCTCTTTGCCGACTGCTCGCTGTGCACCACTTGTCCAGCACCCATGGTAACAGCAGTTCTCCTTGAGAAAGCTGCCCAGCTGCAGCAAATCACTTAGGGGAAAATTTACAAAGCAGTAGGTTTAAAATCTTGGGGGGTATCCAATTAAAACAGTCTTTTTTTCACCGATGTTCAGGTCCTTTTCAACAATTTTTTTTCTTCGTGCTATCCAATTAAACCCCGTTTATTACACCTGAGAACGTTCTGTTTTTCTCACGAAAATACATAGGATCCGCGAAAAGTAGCCGACTTATGTATTTTCTCTGCCGCGATCGGGAGAAAAACAGCTTCTTATCAGTGATTTGGTTTCGCCTGCCTTAGTCAGGCGAAACTAAATCTCTGATAAGTGCCGGCTTCGGGGCTAATTGAATTACCCCTCCCAAGTGTTACTGCAGCATTTCCCCGGCAGCATTTCCCCGGCAGTTCTGCATTGTGCCAGTTTACTAAGATTAAAAACAAGCTACAATCCTGATAGGAAGCGGCACGTTAGAAATTGAATAGTAAATGAAGTCACAAGTTTCATCTAGGGGTGAGCGGGTTCGGATTTCTGAAATCCGAGCCCCACGATCCGAGGCCGATCCGAGTCAGGCTCGACTTTTCCCTCCTGACTTGGATCTGAAATCGAGGCAAAACGTCATCATCCCGCGGGTTTTGGATACTATATAAGGTACCCGCGTCGGCACCATTTTCTCACTCGGCTGTGGACAGTGAAGAGGGAGGGTGGGAGTTAGGGCTGGCTGGGCTGTGTAGTGTAGTGTAGTGCAGTGTAGTGTTGTGTTGTGTTGTGCTGCGCTGTGATGCTGTTGTCCATATGGACTGTGTCCACTCCTCCAAAGTCCATAGGGGCTGGCTGGACTGTGTTGTGCAGTCAGTTGTCCATAGGGGCTGTGTCCACTCCAAAGTCCTGTGCAGTGTCCCAGTCCTAAAGGGGTGCTGTAGTGTTGTCCATGGGGTACTCTGTCCATCAGGGGTGCTCCTCCCAAGTGCAAAAAAAGTAAAGGGCCAGCTGGCTCATTCGTTAAAGGGTGCTGTAACCACCAAAGTGCACTCCAAATAATATTTTTTTTTTCTGTGTTTGTGAATTGTGTGCGCAGTAGCCGCACGTGCATCAACAAAGTAGCGCCAAGCGTGCGCCTGTGTCATAAGTAAAGGGCCAGCTGGCTTGTTCGTTAAAGGGTGCCGTGACCCCCAAAGTGCACTCCAAATAATATTTTTTTTTCTGTGTTTGTGAATTGTGTGCGCAGTACCCGCACGTGCATCAACAAAGTAGCGCCAAGCATGCGCCTGTGTCATAAGTAAAGGGCCAGCTGGCTCATTCGTTAAAGGGTGCTGTGACCCCCAAAGTGCACTCCAAATAATATTTATTTTTTCTGTGTTTGTCAATTGTGTGCGCAGTAGCCGCACGTGCATCAACAAAGTAGCGCTAAGCGTGCGCCTGTGTCATAAGTAAAGGGCCGGCTGGCTTGTCCGTTAAAGGGTGCTGTAACCCCCAAAGTGCACACCAAACAAAATAAAAAAAGATTTTCTGTGTTTGTGAATTGTGTGCGCAGTACCCGCACGTGCATCAACAAAGTAGCGCCAAGCGTGCGCCTGTGTCATAAGTAAAGGGCCAGCTGGCTTGTTCGTTAAAGGGTGCCGTGACCCCCAAAGTGCACTCCAAATAATATTTTTTTTTTCTGTGTTTGTGAATTGTGTGCGCAGTAGCCGCACGTGCATCAACAAAGTAGCGCCAAGCGTGCGCCTGTGTCATAAGAAAAGGGCCAGCTGGCTTGTTCGTTAAAGGGTGCCGTGACCCCTAAAGTGCACTCCAAATAATATTTTTTTTTCTGTGTTTGTGAATTGTGTGCACTGTGGCCGCATGCGCATCAACAAAGTAGCACCAAGCGTGCGCTTGTGTCATAAGTAAAGGGCCGGCTGGCTCGTCTGTTAAAGGGTGGTGTCTGTTAAAGGGTGGTGTAACCCCCAAAGTGCACTCCAAACAAAATAAAATATTATTTTCTGTGTTTGTGAATTGTGTGCACTGTGGCTGCACGTGCATCAACAAAGGAGCAGCGCCAAGCATGTACCTGTGTCCCATAAGTAAAGGGCCGGCTGGCTTGTCCGTTAAAGGGTGCTGTAACCCCCAAAGTGCACTCCAAAAAAATAAAAATATATATTTTTTTGTGTTTGTGAATTGTGTGCGCAGTAGCCGCACGTGCATCAACAAAGTAGCGCCAAGCGTGCGCCTGTGTCATAAGTGAAGGGCCAGCTGGCTTGACCGTTAAAAGGTGCTGTAACCCCTAAAATGCACTCCAAACAAAATAAACAATTATTGTTTGTGAATTGTGTGTGCAGTAGCCGCACGTGCATCAACAAAGTAGCACCAAGCGTGCGTCTGTCTGTCATAAGTAAAGGGCCAGCTGGCTCGTCTGTTAAAGGGTGGTGTAACCCCCAAAGTGCACTCCAAACAAAATAAAAAAATATTTTCTGTCTTTGTGAATTGTGTGCACTGTGGCTGCACGTGCATCAACCAAGGAGCAGCGCCAAGCGTGCGCCTGTGTCCCATAAATCTGTTAAAGGGTGGTGTAACCCCCAAAGTGCACTCCACAAAAAATAAACAATTAATTTTTTTCTGTGTTCGTGTGCGAAATGTATGCGCAGTAGCCGCACGTGCATCAACACAGCAGCGCCAAGCGTGCACCTGTGTCATAAGTCAAGGGCCGGTTTGAACATCTGGTTCAGACTGAAGGACGTTCCAACAATTTCTGACATGTCTACTTTCACTGCATATGATACCGTCACCACTGACAGAATGGTGGAGGAATTATTTTCTGTGTTTGTGAATTGTGTGCACTGTGGCTGCACGTGCATCAACAAAGGAGCAGCGCCAAGCGTGCGCCTGTGTCATAAGTAAAGGGCTGGCTGGCTTGTCCGTTAAAGGGTGGTGTAACCCCCAAAGTGCACTCCAAAAAAAATAAAAAATAATTTTTTTTTGTGTCTTTGTGAATTGTGTTGGCTGTAGCCGCACCTGCATCCTCAAAGCAGCAGCGACAATCGTGCTTCAGTCTGTTAAAGGGTGGTGTAACCCCCAAAGTGCGCTCCAACCAAACTAAAATAATCTTCTTTTTTTCCGTGTTTGTGTGTGAAATGTATGCGCAGTAGCCGCACCTGCATCCTCAAAGCAGCAGCAACAAGCGTGCGTCTGTCTGTTAAAGGGTGGTGTAACCCTCAAAGTGCGCTCCACAAAAAATAAAAAAATCCTTTTTCTTCTGTCTTTGTGAATTGTGTGGGCTGTAGCCGCACCTGAATCCTCAAAGCAGCAGCGACAAGCGTGCGTCTGTCTGTTAAAGGATTACATCGATGACAGCATCCAAGTAGGCATGTCATGTACTGGCAGGAAAAAGAGGCAATTTGGAGGCCCCTGAACAAACTGGCTCTATTTTACCTGAGTTGCCCCCCCTCCAGTGTGTACTCCGAAAGAGTGTTTAGTGCAGCCGGGAACCTTGTCAGCGAAAGGCATAGGTGGTTGCTTCCAGAAAATGTGGAGAAGATGATGTTCATAAAAATGAATTATCAACTCTTCCAGGGAGAGCAGCCTCCAGAACGTACAGAGGGACCTGTGGTGGTGGATTCCAGCGGGGACGAATTAATACTCTGTGAGGATGAGGATGTACACAACACTGAAGAGGGTGAGGAATCGGTGAATGAGGAGGATGAGGACGACATCTTGCCTCCGTAGAGCCAGTTTGTGCAGGGACAGATTAATTGCCAGCTTGTTTTGTGGGGGCCCAAACGAACCAATCATTTCAGCCACAGTCGTGTGGCAGACCCTGGCGCTGAAATGATTGGTTTGTTAAAGTGTGCTTGTCCTGTTTATACAACATAAGAGTGGGTGGGAGGGCCCAAGGATAATTCCATCTTGCACCTCTTTTTTTTCTTTGCATTATGTACTGTTTGTGGCCTAGTTTTTCAAACTGCCATCCTGTCTGCCACTGCAGTGTCACTCCTAGATGGGCCACGTGTTTGTGCCGCCCACTCGTGTCGCTTAGCATAGTCATCCAGCTACCTCGGTGCAACCTTTTGGACATAAAAACACTATTGTGAGGTGTGAGGTGTTCAGAATAGACTGGAAATGAGTGGAAATTAAGGTTATTGAGGTTAATAATAGCATAGGAGCAGAAAAACCAACACATTCTGTGATTTTAGCAGTTTTTATGCTTTTTTTCTAAAAAATACAGAACACAAAACCCAGAACCCAAAACACGGAAGGGTGGTTTTGGCAAAACCAATCCAGATCCAAAACACGAAGAAAGATCCAGATCCAAAACCAAAACACGAAAAGTGGCAGGGCCACACCCCTAATTTCTTCCCATCAAAAGTACAGTATAGAAGGATACTACTATACTAAGGATAAAATGCTATCTTTGAACAGTATGGCTCAATAGAAATTAATACAGCATAAGTAAAGTATACCCCCCAATATCGGGGGTCTAGGCAGTGGGACAGGACCGTGTCCATGGGGGGTGCTTTTTAGAAAGCCAATTTTTTAAGCCACCTTCTGTGAAGACCCCTGCCTCCATAGCATGCAGCAGTGCAACACCTCCCAACTAGGGAAGCCATTTCCCGCCTCATTTTTCAATCCTGGGATTGAAAAAATCTCAATCCCAGGATTTCCGGTACACCCGGGATTGAGATGATCAATGAAAATAGCCCCCAGGGAAAAAAACTTTCATGCCCCCACCTTACAAAGGAATAAAATAACTTTTATGGCACACTCAGCCCCGTACATTCAATTAACTCACCCTCCTTCGAGAGTCCACTCCAGTTGAAGCAGCACAGCCTCAGTTTCAGGCATCAATAGTTTGACTTTGACAGAGAATGGCAAGCCCAGGTAGTGGTACCAGCCGGTGGCAACTGTCTGGGCCACATTGACAGTGCCTGTCACTCACTGTGTCACTCCCCCACCATGCGGCCACGGTACTCACTGTGCTATGTCACTTCACCCGGGGCACAGCTGTTGTGGGCAGACGCCGGGCTAGCATGGGGCTGTGCAGTGTGATCTCAGATGTCACAGTCACGTGCAGCTGCTCAGCCACAGCCCGCACAGCCTTCCCTGTGCCAGGGCAGGTGGTCTGACTCTGAGCCAAGTGCTCAGCGCTGCCCGGCCCAAAGGCAATACCAAAATCCTTGTTTTGGCAGTTCAAATTCCCGTAATTCAATTCCCAGTGTTTTTGGGCCAAAGTCCCGGGATCCCACCAATCCCGGGATTGGCCTCCCTACTCCCAACCCTGTTGAATAGGGACAACTTTCCAGATCGCAGGACCATGGGACAGTTCTCAAAATTGTGACTGTCTAGCTAAAAACCAGACAGTTGGTAAGTATGATAAATCACTGATTGCTTACCATTCCTTCTACACACAAAGCTCACTCAAGATGCACTACATAATTGGTTTTGCTCAGAAGCACTTAAATGGTCATCCCAGTAGTAAAAGTGATGGTAACGCTTTTATTTTGATTAATAAAATGTATATTCTTGAAAGAAAACACAATATGCCTGATGACAATCACGGAATAATAGGAATAAAACTAAGTCCAAATAGTGACCATGAGCAAAGAAACAAATACATTAACTAGACTTTGTTGAATCATAAGTTTTTTCCAAGGGTCAATTTGTTGATTTTTAATGTGGAAGTGGGAGCCTTGTGGTGGATATATTGGGGTCACAAACGGGGATGGTGGCGCGGAAGAGGTCTAGTGTGGCGATTATCACAAGTGTAAGGATGGCATGGTGTATAAGTATCAGTGCCAGATTAAGGTCCACATAGGTCTGGAGCTGAAATTTATCAAGGGCCTATTATATGCTGCCAGATGGGTGTGACCAGTGCCACAGGGGTGTGACTAATTATGTGGGGGCAGGGGGGGTGCAACCATCATACCCTGATCTCATAACAGACACACAAATACCCCTCACTCCCATCATACCCTGATCTCAGAACAGACACACAAATACCCCTCACTCCCATCATACCCTGATCTCATAACTAACACACAAATACCCCTCACTCACATCATACACTGATCTCATAACCAACACACAAATACCCCTCACTCACATCATACACTGATCTCATAGACACACAAATACCCCTCACTCATATCATGCCCTGGTGACATAGACACACAAATACCCCTCACTCCCATCATACCCTGATCACATAACAGACACACAAATACCCCTCACTCACATCATGCCCTGACCACATAGACACACAAATACCCCTCACTCCCATCATACCCTGACCACACAACAGACCCACAAATACCCCTCACTCCCATCATACCCTGATCTCATAACACACACACAAATACCCCTCACTCCCATCATACCCTGACCACATAGACACACAAATACCCCTCACTCCCATCATACCCTGATCTCATAACACACACACAAATACCCCTCATGCCCATCATGTCCGCACCACATAACAGACACACAAATACTCCTCACTCACAGCATGCCCTGACCACATAACAGACACACAAACACCCCTCACTCACATCATACCCTGACCACATACAGACACACAAATACCCCCTATTTCCATCATAGCCTGACCACATAACAGACACGCAAATACCCCTCAGTAACATCATACCCTGACCACACAGACACACAAATACCCCCACTCACATCATACCCTGACCACATAACAGACACACAAATACCCCTCAGTAACATCATACCTTGACCACATAGACACACAAATACCCCCCACTCACATCATACCCTGACCACATAACAGACACACAAATACCCCTCAGTAACATCATACCCTGACCACATAGACACACAAATACCCCCCACTCACATCATACCCTGACCACATAGACACACAAATACCCCTCTATTTGCCTGAGATTTCTATACCGGCTACCATCAATTGTTTTATCCATGCCGGCTGGATGCTGTAGTGGCTGACAGGGTGCTCCGTTATAGGCTCCATATACAGTGGCTTTTACCAACATATCCTAGCCCTGTACTATTCATCTTTATGGACCTGACACATATAGCGGATATATTGTATCACTACAGGTACTATTGAATTTAATCTGTGGAAACTAATCTTTGCAACTGTTGCACTTTGATTGTGCACAAACCACAGACCATTGACTCACTTTCGGGGCACAGTACAACTGGGGTTATTATTACCAAAGAACATTTGTATTTATTCAAACCTATTGTCATTTTTATGACACCATCATTTCCTAATTTTATTATAATTATTTTCCTCATTGTGGCACATGTGCAAATTTTTATCTCATGTTATTTCTTATACCGTATAAAATAATTTTCTATGCCAATGTCTGTATATTAGCGTGGTCTTTTTCCAGTTTCATGTATTTGCAGGGTTGCAATTTTTCCCTTTTCTTTTATTGACCGCTGCAGCTACACTTAGAATCAGTGTATATTTAAGCGCCTTGGTACATTTTATTCTTTCTGGTTTTTGGTGCCCTGTGCCAGAGAGAGCATTGCCCCCCCTCCCATTTTTTAAATAGGGACATAAGATAGGGGACCTGAAAAAGGGCCATGGCCTCATGGGGAAGGGCCAGGGAAGAGATAGGGGAACTCCTGGGGCAGCCAGGAGATGCTGGGGATACAAGAAGAGGAAGCTACAAGTGAGAATGATAGTAAACAGGAAAATTGACAGGCGCAAACAGCGCCCCCTGCCCTGTGGTGCCCTGTGCCATGGCAGGGCAGGGCACCGGTAGTGGCAGGGTAGTGTCACCACTACCATAGGGTAGTGGTCACACTACCCTAGTTACGGCCCTGTCTTTATGCACTGTTGTGTCCCCCTTCTCAGTGTCCATTATTATGTTCTTTCACCTCTGTATCCATTATTATGTCCCCCCCTCTGTGTCCATTGTGATATGCTCCCCTCTGTCCATTATTATGTGCCCCCCTATGTGTCCATTATTATGTGCCCCCTCTGTCCATTATTATGTGCCCCCCTCTGTGTCCATTATTATGTGCCCCCCTCTGTGTCCATTATTATGTGCCCCCTCTGTGTCCATTATTATGTGCCCCCCTCTGTGTCCATTATTATGTGCCCCCCTCTGTGTCCATTATTATATGCTCCCCTCTGTCCATTATTATGTGCCCCCCTCTGTGTCCATTATTATATGCTCCCCTCTGTCCATTATTATGTGCCCCCCTCTGTGTCCATTATTATGTGCCCCCTCTGTGTCCATTATTATGTGCCCCCTCTGTGTCCATTATGTCCCTTCCTCCTCTGTGTCTATTATTATGCCACCCCCATCTGCATACATTATAATTTGCCCCCCCCTATGTGTCCATAACTATGTCCCCCCTCTTTGTCCATTATAGTACTCCTCATCCCCCCCCCATTTCTTAGCGTTTTGCTCTCTCTACCCCCCGTAGTTCATTTACCTTTTTCTTTTTTGTGTTACTCTGCATCGGCTCCTCATCCTGGCTTCATGTCCACCTTCCATGGGACTTCTCCCCACTGTCAGGAAGGTCTCTCTACTGACAGGTGCTGCTGGCAGTACAGTCACAGACAGCACTCTAGAAGCCAGAAAGATTCAGTCAACAGTCCCTCCTCAGTCCACTGTTGGTTCAAAGATGTTGCTAGCAAGTTGGAGAAAGGACCTCTGATGTCACAATCATGTGACCACTATGGCAGGGCCAGTCCGCTACCAGTGTTACTATCCACATGGGCATAGAGGGGTAATATAAACCTGTAGTGAGCCATCGTGTCCGAAGCGCAAATCCGGGAGGGGACTTTTTGGCCCCCTGTTCTGAACCTTTCCCCTCCCCCTTTTGTCACGTGGTTGTTACGTCAGAGATCCTTTACAGAACCTCATTCTAGACCTAACCGCTGGGTCAATGGAGACAGCGATACCCAACCACGTAGAGCCCTGCGCGACGGTGGCACCTATGTGACGTCATGCTGTGTGCCGTCAAATGGCGTAGAGAAGGGGCTGAGGTACACTACATGGCACAGGGAGGGCTTGTGAAGCAAAGCCTTCCAATGCGCCGCTCTTTGAATTTATAGAGGGGTAGAGGTGGTTGTTAGGGGTATGGTTTGAATGGACGGCTGCTGTTGGTAACAGGAAAAAAATTTTCCTGTCTCTGGTATATCCTCCTTGGCGGTGTGGGCCTATTATCATGAGAGGGCCTAAAGATGCAGCTTCATCCGCCCCCTGACAAGCATGTTCAGAAGAGGCCATGAATGGCAGAGTTCTACAGGACGCTTGTTATAGATTACATGGAGAACACATGGTACATTCTGTGTAGGACAGATGCCAAGGCAGTGAGTTCTGGGTTACATCAAGAGGCCGCTAATCGTCAGTTGGCCAAATTGCAGATATGTCTAATCAGATAATCAAGATGTTTCAGATTGCTGTGAATTGGTAGCAGGAAAAGGTGTTCAACTCCAGACCAGTACAGTATTTCTGCAATTAGGACATATCTGACAAATATGTGCACAAGCTCTAGCCTGGTCGTAGTATCTCCAGCACTAAACCAAGGGCGAAGAGGCTAACCCTGGAGTTTGAAGCTCTTTATTCCATTGTTCATAGGGTCTGATTCTGCAAGGATAGTAATTGCAAAGCTGCATGCAGCCTATAGATATATGATGTATGCAGGCAGGCTATTGATATATGATGTATGCAGGCAGGCTATAGATATATGATGTATGCAGTCAGGCTATAGATATATGATGTATGCACGCAGGCTATAGATATGATGTATGCACACAGGCTATAGATATATGATGTATGCACGCAGGTTGCATGATGTATGCACGCAGGCAGCTTTGCAATTGCGACCCTTGCAGATATGGTAATGCAGCAGAAGGCATCACACCTCTTATGCATTACTTTTCCGAATTGCGTTGTCCAACTCAGCATCGGATAATCTGCGTAACATCGGCTGGCTAAGGTGACCCATGGAGTCATGTAGACGGCCGTCGCAGTTGAGAGGAAGAGGCCAGAAAATCTCCTTCAGTTGATGGAGATCCTGGCATATTCCCTCCCGCCAACGGTGGCGACACGCCTACGATTCAGGAACCTGAGGAAATCGCCCACAGAACAAGTCATGAGTCTGCGGAGATTCCCGAACAACTGCTGAATCAGGCCCATAGTCTCTCATTGCGGATGCCATGTGTGACCTGACTCATGTATCCAGACTGTATGTGGCCCATATGTAATAGTTTATTACAATGCATACACGTGAATTCAGGCATTACAGTAATAGCAGTACATTCATTAATTCACAAGTTGGCGAGAAAGCGAGTGAGCAGCACACTAACATTTTATTCTCATATTTATTCAATTCAAATTGCAGGAAAACATCTGTTTTCAGAGGTACTCACAAATTCTAAGTATGCCCAGCATCCCCAATATCTGCTACAAAGCAGCCTTCATAGGTTTCTATGGGAGCTGTTATGCTGTCGGATTTACCATGCCATTCCAAAACTTGCTTCCGTTATTATAGTATATGGACTACTCCTTACCAAATGGTACCTAAGAGGGATCTTATGGATCCCTCTCTGTCTGCCCCCGAAGGCGCATATGCAGGACCAGGCGCACATGCAAAGTATGTGCTGTGGGTCCAAACCTGGAAGCAGTGATAGCATAAACCGCAGGTTCTCAAACTCGGTCCTTAGGACCCCAACCAGTGCATGTTTTCCAGGTCTCCTCACAGAATCACAAGTGAAATAATTAGCTCCACCTGTGGATCTTTTAAAATGTGTCAGTGAGTAATGAATGCACCTGTGCGCCTGCTGGGTGACCTGGAAAACATGTCCTGAGGACCGAGTTTGAGAACCACTGGCGTAAACTATCACTTTGTAATTGGGGGTGTCCGGGGTGATCGATGACTGGCCAGGAGACTTACCTGTTTTCCGGGAGGGCTGGGAGCGCCAACCAATTTTTGGGAGGCTCCTGGCTGATTCGGGAGAGTAGACAAGTATGCATCACGGATGTGTTTGCTTTAAGATTTTACAAATACATATGTGTTGTTTGGTAGTAGTAACAAGCATTGCAAGGCGATCTTGAAGAAAATATTAAGAAATAAATAAAAAATGAAATCAATACTATTTATATCCAAGGAGAGACAAGTTGGGTCAGGAACTGTGCCGTCTTAGAGGGTGTAATGAATTGTCTATACTCATTTTAACATTTTGTTCTAGGAGTTATGACAGACACACTGCTACTGTAAATACACAAAGCAACTTAAAAATCAATTACAATAATTTACATTCGTTATGGAGTTTAAGAATTAGCTATCACTTATTTGATGTGCAGTGCTAATTACCACAACTTGGTCTCTGTCTGGTATGATAATTATTTGTTTTTCCCCATTCCTTGCAGATTAGGGTCTGTTTTGTTTTTTTGAATATATTTATTTTTTGGAGCTTAAACTGCATATGAAAAAAAATAACAGATGTTAATAGCTGTAAAATAATTGAATGTTACATTAGACGGCGTTTTCATCAATCTTGTTTTTATTAGTCTTGTTACACGAAGGGATAAGAATATGTTAGAGATTCAGAGAAAGTAAAGGTGTTCTTAAAATGTAAAATCTTCATACAGTAGCAAACAAAAATGCAAAAAGATTATATAGACAAAATAATTTCTGGTATGGCCTGGTAGCCACTAGTGTTGCGTTAACGTATTTATCATAAGTAACAATGCAAGAGATGAAAGGGTCTGGCAATGCCAGTCTACTCTCCCAAGGTCCCCTCTCTACTTCTGGAAAACAAAACTGTGACCAAAGGAGGCTGGACCAGCATCAATGGGCCTTTCCGCCAAACTGTGCCATGGGACCTGAAGATGCCAAGCTCATGTGCTGGCAGTGGCTAGTTATGTCTGTGGTGCAGTGGCATACTTATAATGGGTATGCAGTACACAGGGTGTCCCACCCACACAATGGGTTGGGTTTGAGATCCTGGCGGTCGGGGTGCTGCTGGTCAGAATACTGACAGTGGCATCCCGACAGTCCCAATCCCGACACCCATAAGGTGAGAAGGTAAGACTAACCCTTATCCCTAACCAGTGATGTAACTAGGGTATTTGGAGCCCAGGGTAAATGTAAAAATGGACCCCCTCCCCACCCTATGTGCGCGCGCAGTGAAAAATGTGCCTGGTCACTTAAAAATGTGGCGTGTCAATATGACACCCACCCTTTATCGTCACCCGGCTTCCCACCCTCCTCCTGTCGCTATTGGGTAAGTGCTCAGGGGGAGGGAAGGGGCTCGACTGTGCAGCACAGGACCGGCACTGGGCGCAGGGAAGCCTAGCATATACACTGCGGTCGGTGCTACACTGCCTAACTAGGGCGGGCCGGTACCGTGGCCGGTAGCGCCCGCCCCGCGCCGCTGGTCCTACGGTGCCCAGGGCACATGCTCTGTTCTAGCCCCCTTAGTTACGCCACTGTCCCTAACCCTCCCTCTCCGGTGCTTAACCCTAACCTCACCCGCCCTAGTGCCTAAACCTAACCTTCCCCTCCCCGCACCCTAAACCTAACACTCCCTCCCCGGTGCCTAAACCTAACCTCCCCGCTAGTGCCTAAACCTAACCTTCCCCTCCTTGCACCCTAAACCTAACCCTCCCTCCTAGTGCTTAACCCTCCCCCTAATGCCTAACCCCGCACTCTAACCCTAACTCCCGATACTTACCTCCGGGATGCCGGCAATCGGGATTCTAGTGCCGGGATCCCGACGATGTCTGGATTTTGGTGCCAGTATTTTGCCCGTCAGTATTCCGCAATTCCGGGATGCTGACTACATCCCCACACAGCTTGCACCCGGGGAAGATTCCCCAGTATGTTCATGCAGCCGCCCATCCTTGCTGCCATGGCATGCGTCGTTTATTTATTTACAGTACAACCTTGATCATTTTAAAGTTATTCCTAGGAATATTGCTTTTGAGAATTTATTGACAAAGTATTTGACCCAAAGGTTCTGTTTCTGAGGTGCATACAGATGTGGCCGTGACTGCATCTTTATGCTAATGGTGCGACCAATTCTGGGCCTACTGAGACACCCACTGGAGGTAGCGCTATTCTATCTCAGTGCGTATTTAGACGCATCATGAGTGCGCCATCTGTCACAACATCGCAGCTTGCACCAGCCCTATGTCAGGTGTAGTTTTCGCCTTCTGAACAGGGTGTACAGTGTGATCACTACTGTGTGTTTAGACTAGGGGTGAGCGGGTTCGGATTTCTGAAATCCGAACCCCCCCGAGCCCCCCCGATCCGAGTCCGATCCGAGTCAGGCTCGACTTTTCCCGCCTGACTCGGATCTGAAATCGAAGCAAAACGTCATCATCCCGCCTTCCGAGTCTCGCGGGTTTTCGATCCTATATAAGGTAACCACGTCGGCGCCATTTTCTCACTCGGCTGTGGACAGTGAAGAGGGAGGGTGGGAGTTAGGGCTGGCTGGGCTGTGTAGTGTAGTGTAGTGTAGTGTACTGCTGCTGTTGTCCACTACTTCAAAGTCCATAGGGGCTGGCTGTGTTGTGCTGTGCTGCTGTTCTTAATAGGGGCTGTGTCCACTACTTCAAAGTCCATAGGGGCTGGCTGGACTGTGTTGTGCAGTCAATTCTCCATAGGGGCTGTGTCCACTCCAAAGTCCTGTGCAGTGTCCCAGTCCTAAAGGGGTGCTGTAGTGTTATCCAGGGGGTGCTCTGTCCATCAGGGGTGCTCCCCCCAAGTGCTAAAAAAATAATATATTTTCTGTGTTTGTGAATTGTGTGCGCAGTAGCCGCACGTGCATCAACAAAGTAGTACCAAGCGTGCGCCTGTGTCATAAGTAAAGGGCCGGCTGGCTTGACCATTAAAGGGTTCTGTAACCCCCAAAGTACACTCCAGTCCAAACCAAAAAATATATATTTTCTGTGTTTGTGAATTGTGTGCGCAGTAGCCGCACGTGCATCAACAAAGGAGCAGCGCCAAGCGTGCGCCTGTGTCATAAGTAAAGGGCCGGCTGGCTTGACCATTAAAGGGTTCTGTAACCCCCAAAGTACACTCCAGTCCAAACCAAAAAAATATATATTTTCTGTGTTTGTGAATTGTGTGCGCAGTAGCCGCACGTGCATCAACAAAGGAGCAGCGCCAAGCGTGCGCCTGTGTCCCATAAGTAAAGAGCCGGCTGGCTCATTTCTTAAAGGCTGGTGTAACCCACAAAGTGCACTACTCTCCAGCAAAAATAAAGAAATATTTTCTGTGTTTAGCCGCACGTATATATCAAATCGATATAACATAAATGGAGGACCAAACTTTCTCCGATAAAAATAAAATAGAGAAAGATCAAGAACCACTAGTGCTGAAGCTGCTGCCACTAGTCATGACATAGACGATAACATGCCATCAACGTCGTCTGCCAAGGCCGATGCCCAATGTCATAATAGAGGGCACATACAATCCCAAATGACAAAGTTCAGGAAAATGACCTTGAAAAAAACATTTAAATCAGCTGAAGAGAAACGTAAACTTTCCAATATGCCATTTACGACACGTAGTGGCAAGGAACGGCTAAGGTCAATCCCTAGTATGTTCATGACTAGTGGTTCAGCTTCACATGACGATGGAAGCCATCCTCCCACTAAAAAAATCAAAAGAGTTAAGCTGGCAAAAGCACAGCGAAGAACTGTGCTTTCTAAGAATATATCACAAATCCCCAAGGAGAGTCCAAGAGTGGTGGTGGTTGCGATGCCTGACCTTCCCAGCACTGGACGGGAAGAGGTGGCTCTTTCCACCATTTGCACGCCCCCTGCAAGTGCTGAAAGGAGCACCCACAGTCCACTTGCTGATATGCAAATTGAAGATGTCACTGTTGAAGTACAACAGGATGAGGATACTGGTGTAGCTAGCGCTGAGGAGGAAGTTGGCGAGGAGGATTCTGATGGTGATGTGGTTTGTTTAAATCAGGCTCTGGGGGAGACAGTTGTTGTCCATGGGATGAAAAAGCCCATCACGGTCATGCCTGGGCAGAAGATCAAACATTCCACCTCTTTGGTCTGGCAATATTTCTATCCAAATCCGGACAACAACTGTCTTGCCATATGTACCTTATGTAAAGGTGGAATAAGTAGGGGTAGGGACGTTAAGCACCTAGGAACATCCTCCCTTATACGGCACCTGCAGCGCGTTCATAATAAGTTACTGTCAAGTTCAGAAACTTTGGCTAAGACCGTAAGCAGTCCAGGGACACCTAAATCCCGTTGTCCTGTTGTATCCAAGCGCCTGCAAACCACATCGTCAACTCCCTCCTCGTCAATTTCCTCCTTAGTCAGGATCGGAAGTAGTCCTGCAGGCCATGTCACTGGCATGACTGACTCTCCTATCCGGGATTCCTCCGGAGGATCCTGCATTGCTACGCCTCCTGCTACCGCTGCTGCTGTTGCCGCTGCTGCTGTTGCCGCTGCTGGGAGTCGTTCATCATCCCAGAGAGGAAGTAGGAACACCACTACTTTTACTAAACAATTGACCCTCCAACAGTCCTTAGCGAGGAGGATGAAGTACGACAGCAGTCATCCTGAAGCAAAACGTATAACTGAGGCCTTGACTGCTATGTTGGTGTTAGACGTGCGTCCGGTATCCACCATTAGTGCAGTGGGATTTAGACAATTGCTGGAGGTAGTGTGTCCCCGGTTCCAAATCCCGTCTAGATTCCACTTCACTAGGCAGGCGATACCGAGACTGTACAGAAACGTCAGAAAAAGTGTCCTCAGTGTCCTGAAAAATGCCGTTGTACCCAATGTCCACTTAACCACGGACATGTGGACAAGTGGAACAGGGCAGACTAAGGACTATATGACTGTGACAGCCCACTGGGTAGATGTATCACCTTACGCAGCAACAGCAACAGCAGCAGCGTCACCAGTCGCAGCATCTCAGAAACGCCAGCTCGTTCCAAGGCAGGCTACGCTGTGTATCACCGGTTTCAGTAAGAGGCACACCGCTGGGCAAATTCCAGCACGTCCCATGTTTTGCTCACACAATAAACTTGGTGGTGCAGAATTTTCGGAAAAGCGACAGGGGCGTGCAGGAGACGCTTTGGGTGGCCCGAAAAATTTCAGGTCACTTTTGCCATTCAGCGACTGCGTGCCGAAGACTGGAGTGCCAGCAAACACTCTTGAACCTGCCCCGCCATCACCTGAAGCAAGAGGTTGTGACGTGGTGGAACTCAACCCTCTATATGCTTCAGAGGATGGAGGAGCAGCAAAAGGCCATTCAAGCCTATACATCCACCTATGACATAGGCAAAGGAGGGGGTATGCACCTGACTCAAGCGCAGTGGAGAATGATTTCCGTGTTGTGCAAGGTTCTCCAGCCCTTCGAACTTGCCACACGTGAAGTCAGTTCAGACACTGCCAGCTTGAGTCAGGTCATTCCCCTCATCAGGCTTTTGCAGAAGCAGCTGGAGAAAGTGAAGGAGGAGCTAAGACGGAGCGATTCCGCTCGGCATGTGGGACTTGTGGATGAAGCCCTTCATTCGCTTTGCCAGGATTCCAGGGTGGTCAATCTGTTGAAATCAGACCACTACATTTTGGCCACCGTGCTCGATCCTAGGTTTAAAGCCTATGTGGTGTCTCTCTTTCCGGCCGACACAAGCCTGCAGAGGTGCAAAGACCTGCTGGTGAACACACTGTCAGCTGAAGCGGAACGTGACACCACAACAGCTCCTTCTTCATTTTCTCCTGCAACTGGGGCTGCCAGGAAAAAACTTAGGTATCCTAAGCAACCCGCTGGCGGTGATGCAGGGCAGGCAGGACCAAGTTTGGACATCTGGTCCGGACTGAAGGACCTGGCAACAATTTCTGACATGTCTACTGTCACTGCATATGATACTGTCACCATTGACAGAATGGTGGAGGATTACATCGGTGACAGCATCCAAGTAGGCATGTCAGACAGTCCATACCTGTACTGGCAGGAAAAAGAGGCAATTTGGAGGCCCCTGTACAAACTGGCTCTATTTGACCTGAGTTGCCCCCCCTCCAGTGTGTACTCCGAAAGAGTGTTTAGTGCAGCCGGGAACCTTGTCAGCAAAAGGCGTAGGAAGTTGCTTCCACAGAATGTGGAGAAGATGATGTTCATCAAAATGAATTATCAGCTCTTCCAGGGAGACCAGCCTCCAGAACGTACAGAGGGACCTGTGGTGGTGGATTCAAGTGGGGACGAGTTAATACTTTGTGAGGATGAGGATGTACACACTGAAGAGGGTGAGGAATCGGTGGATGAGGAGGATGAGGATGACATCTTGCCTCCGTAGAGCCAGTTTGTGCAGGGACACATTAATTACCAGCTTGTTTTGTGGGGGCCCAAACGAACCAATCATTTCAGCCACAGTTGTGTGGCAGACCCTGGCGCTGAAATGATTGGTTTGTTAAAGTGTGCATGTCCTGTTTATACAACATAAGGGTGGGTGGGAGGGCCCAAGGACAATTCCATCTTGCACCTCTTTTTTTTCTTTGCATTATGTACAGTTTGGGGCCTAGTTTTTCAAACTGCCATCCTGTCTGCCACTGCAGTATCACGCCTAGATGGGTCACGTGTTTGTGCCGCCCACTCGTGTCGCTTAGCATAGTCATCCAGCTACCTCGGTGCAACCTTTTGGACATAAAAACACTATTGTGAGGTGTGAGGTGTTCAGAATAGACTGGAAATGAGTGGAAATTAAGGTTATTGAGTTTAATAATAGCATAGGAGCAGAAAAACCTACAAATTCTGTGATTTTAGCTGTTTTTATGCTTTTTTTCAAAAAAATACAGATCCAAAACACAAAACCCAGAACCCAAAACACGGAAGGGTGGTTTTGGCAAAACCAATCCAGATCCAAAACACGAAGAAAGATCCAGATCCAAAACCAAAACACAAAACACGAAAAGTGGCCGGTGCACACCCCTAGTTTAGACACAGCCACTGTTAGTTAAACTCCCATGTCTAGCTAACCTCCCCCCTTGTTATGTCCCAGCGATGCCCACTGAAAATCACTCTCTCTGCATCCAGATTTGTCTTCGAGTGCATCCAGAGCTGCAACAGGGCATTATGGCTCGATGCAATACCATCAGCGAGGCGTCTGATAGGATCCAAATTTATTCTGCAGCAGGATAATGATCCCAAACATACAGCCAATGTCACTTAGAACTATCTTCAGCATAAAGAAGAACAAGGAGTCCTGGAAGGGACGATATGGCCCCCACAGAGCCCTGATCTCTACATCATCGAGTCTGTCTGGGATTACATGAAGTGACAGAAGGATTTGTGCAAGCCTACATCCACACATGATCTGTGGTTAGTTCTCCAATATGTTTGGAACAACCTCCCTGCCAAGTTCCTTTAAAGAAGAATTGATGCTGTTTTGATGGCAAAGGGTAATCTAATCACACCAAATATTGATTTGATTTAAATTTCTGTTCTGTTCATTCACTGTCACAGTGAGGGAGCTGGCACTCTACACCTCCGGTACTCTCCAATACCCCGGCCCGTGGTTATTACTGGGGTGGTGGAGGGTACCTGAGGTGTGTAGTGCCAGCTCCCTCACTGTGACATGAGCCGAGTGCTGCACTTAATGCTGCAGTGCAGCACCCGACTCCTGTCACTAAGGGGGAGCCTGCACCTTGGTGACACCCCTTGGCAGGTGACACCCGGGTGTGGCCCACACCCCAGTTGTGACACCACGGAGTACAGAATATATATACTCTCCATTACATTCCAAACTGTACTTCATTTAATTCCAGGGAATGTTAGTTTCAAAGGATTGCAATAATTTGTCAAGCTGACCAACCATGTCATGGTCATTCCCATCTGGCCAGTCCCTACACTGACTCTCAAAAATAGGAGCATTGCCCTGCATCATTTAGCTCCAGGTATCACACAGAATTTAAATACACATTATGCTTCCATGGGTTTAGTTACTGGCTCACTGGCTTAAAGAGACAGAACCACACCCAAGCATATTAATTAATGGGCATCTGGGGGATAAGGTGACAAAATTTGACTTGCATATGGGAAATTGGGGTGCAAGAGAAAGTATGACCACGAAAATTTTACATAAACAATTGCCTTTGATCCACGGCACTCAAACGTGCCTGTGGTATGTGACCACACTATTTAAATTAAAAAAAGAATACATACTCAGCACTCACCTGTTTACATTCTGTTTGGGCTAATCTGAAGAACCACTGGATGAATTGTGAATCAGTTTTCACTATTCTATAGAGCATTTGTTGAGGAAGGTTTAGGTGTATGAAACAACATTATTGTATGACAAAAGTTAGCCGAGCAGTGTCCATGTTAGAGAAGTCAAAGAAAAAACAGACGTCTGAGCGCTCCCTTGGCTTACGCTGCCTAACCGTCAAAGATATATCACAACGATGAACTTTATTTTATTCCCTGTAGAGATTGATACGTATTATCCAGTTTCTCCAGAAAAATTGATGTGAGCCATGTCTACTGATACAGAATTTCAGTTTTTCCCTTTTTTACCGTTCCTATTTCATTTATGTTAAAAACGATTCTTTAATTTCAAACAAATCCAATTCCCGGGAAGAGTCTGCTTTGGCATGACAATAAATAAAGCACAGGGACAAACACTTAGGGCTCTATTTACTACAATCTGCATTTTAAATGCAGATTGTAGTGTGATTATATCACAGGGATTTACTAAAAATCCCTTGCAGGGACAGAGCTTGCGATAAAGCTCTGTCCCCGCAAAAAATACAGTGAGAAGTGCCCGCGCATGCGCCGACTGGCCGCTGCTAAGCCCCACCCTCCGTGATCGCGACCCCCCCACGACCCCTCCCCCCGCCACCCCCCCTCCCTTAATTGCACTTACCTCCGGTGATCGGTGCCTCGGTGATGCCCTCCGTGGCTCCGGTCAGCTGATCTCCCAACCTGCACTGGGACCCAGTCAGTTGATGACTGGGTCCCAGTGCAGGATGGGAGACCAGCTGTTTTTTTACTATTTTTCTTTTCTTTTTATTACAGTGTATAAGCGTGTGGTCTATTTAGACCACACAGCTAATCACTGGGGCTCTGCTCTGCCTTTTAGAGCAAAGCAGGAGTCCGGTAACCGGCGAAGACCCTGGATAACGCCACCTCCAGGTGGCGTTATTATCACAGGGCTTTCCCGGTATTTTTTCACAATTTATTTTTAGTAACTTTGGCCAGATCACATTTCCCATTACAATTATGGGAAATGCGGTCTGCTTATTAAAAATATGTGATAATTAGGAGTTGGAGTAGAATTTTACGAATTCCACTCCAATTGCCCTTTAGTAACTTTAGGTGATACTAAAATAATGTGAAAAGGGTGTGAAAACACCCTTTTTCACTTTATTTAGTAAAAATAATGTTAATAAATAGAGCCCTTAATGTGGCTGTAGTTGACCTACAGTAAGTGGAGACTGTTTTTCTCATGGACAACTTTACATGGCCCTTTTGTGTGTCATAACTAAATATTTTTGTGTTGGCGTCAGGAGGAAAAATGACTAATATCGTCTACAAGACAATCTTATAAAACTTTGGTAAAAAAAAGACTATGTAGTACTTCCCGTCTCTGTTCGGGTACATACCGCGGCTGATTACCACAGTATGTACCTAGAAATGCGATTTACATCGCAAAGGACAGCTCTCCCGATAAGAGCTGTCCTTTGCGATGCCCCCGGACAGAAGGACTTCCTGGTTTACACCCAGAAGTCCCTCTGCGCATGCGCAGAAGGACGCCTGCCACTGGGGTGATGGGAGGGATCCGATTGGACTCCTCTCAGGGTAAGCATCCTTGTAAGAAGCCCATAGGCTTCTATTGGGTAACGTCACCTTAACGTGGTGTTATATACCTGGAAGAAGCACTGGAACGCTTTGCATCCTGGTGCTTAGTTCATATGTAAAATGCAGTAAAACCCCCGTTTCTGGGATTTTACCGCATTTTCAGCTTTAGTACATCCCGGCCTTTGTCCCGTAAATTCAAAATTGCACTTGTGCGAAGCTGGGGCGGGTCGCTAGTACATATTTTTCCTTCATTAGACCTCAAAATGAAAGATGATAAATATTCAAATAATGTTGGCTAGCTTGCATTACTGTAGATAGTACTTTACTTATTTTTTAAATTGCTGGCAGAGATTATTAGGGCTATGAAGTTTAGGCTGTATTCATCACAGTTATCCTGTAACCTTTCTTATATATGTTTTGGAGGCTGAAAATATCTCTATTAAAATAAAATGTCATTGCAAAACAGTGCTCTAAAAGAGCCGACTGCTGCTAAAATCCAAAGAGTCAAATTCTAATTTAAAGTCTAGAATAATTAGAAATCTGAAGATAACTGGAGAATTAATTTAGTATTTGTGAGCCAGAGGCTTAACTAATGAGATATTTGGGGATTTGGAAATGGCTGCTTCATGCTACTGTTATGTATGGAATGCTTTCATTTGACATTAGCATCTTTTCTACAAAGTTGTTAAACATTTAATTTGTATCAAATTCAAGCTTTTGAGTTAGATAACAGGGGAAAAGTGTTATTACATTAAAATATCACCACAAAACAAATGCAACCCAGTTTACATTATTAAACACGTATCTTTTAATGTTGAAAAAAAAGCGTCTCTTGAGGATATGGAGAATAGAATGCCCGAATTTTTAAATTCCATCAGTGGTATTTAAATGTATAGTTCTTTATCTATATGCGAGCCGGATGGTGTATCAGGCTCTGAAAACATATTGATGTTTAGCTGATCAGCGAAGGAATGAGTTGTAATGGAGTCTGCAGGGAATTACTGTAGTTTATGGAGGAAATTCACAGAATGGCGGTTTTGTATGTGGTTTGCAAACGGCTACACGACCAGAGACGTCACTAGGGTTGGTGTCACCCGCTGCTGTAACTCATGGTGTCAAATCCACCAATTTTTTTTTTTTTTAAATGAAACACAGGGGAAACGCAGGAATTTTATGGTGGGGTGGGGGGGCATGATTGTAACTGCCATAGGTGCAAGCGGTGCAGCTGCTATGGTGCCCAGAGCTGAGGGGGACCCATCTTTCTTGTCCAAGTTACATGTGGCGTATACATTTTTCTCCATTGTGTGGTACCTAGGGGCCCTTAAAAACTTCTGCTATGGGGCTTTCAAATACCTAGTTACGCCCCTGTGGGTGTGGGGGCCAGTTACACATTCACACACATATAGATATTCACACACACACACATATATATATATATATATATACACATATATGTCACATATATGTTACGAACAAATTTACCTTGCAACAGATCTGATGGGGACAGGACCTGGCAGACTGGCACCACCATGTAATTAGGCCCCTCTCCCTCACGGCAAAATGTGGCGATATGTGGATCAATCGGGAGTTGCAAGATTCTAATGCATTCGCGTCATATTGGCTCCGCCTCCTCAATATTTACCATGAGGGGGCGGGGCTTTAGAACATGGTGCTGCCCTACACTCCAGTCTGTCAGAGGGGGTTTTATGGGCATGAGTGTACGGCTTTTGGTGTCACCCCCTTGGAGGGGTGACACCCAGTGCGGCCGGCACCCCGCTAGTGACTCGACTGTACACGACACAAGCGGTTTTCAGCGCCAAACTGCTGCAGTTAATATCCGGCTGTCTGAAGGCTAAAAATGCGGGATGTAGTCAGAATCCCGACCGTCAGAATGGCGGTACTCACAATACTGAGAGAGCATCCAGATGGTCACAATCCCAACCGAGTCTGACGGTTAGGTTTAGCATGTGTTTTAGGTAAATCTGCATAGTAAAGATGGACGCAGTTTGCTTACGTGGAGTAGCTTTTGAGTTGTAGCATTTCAGTTTTGACAGGCCAGGTCGTGCCACCCTGCTAGACTCATTTAAAGAAATAAAGATAAAAACAATTCCCTACAAGCAGCAGCATGCAATAACCTTCACATCACAGGGAAAGAGTAAATGAGCGCTTTCAATCTGCTGTGGAGAGGGAGAAATCTAATACTGGAGAGAAGTGTGTTGGGAGTTTGCATGTGATATGGAGAAGGTAATTTAGGCAGTAGACAGGTGTGTAGTGTTATGCGTTGGGAGCATTAGATGTACTGTATGTTGTATGGAGAAAAAGACTCAGGAGAGAGAAACAGACAATTTACCGAGACTACTAATATGTTAGAGCAGCTTTTGTATAATACCTACAGTATATGTTTTGGGGAAGAGTTTTTGTGCCCAGCCCATACAGTACTTTAGCTTTATTAAGCTACTTAATATACATTTTTATTCCAGTGTTAACTCCATCAGCATACTTGAGACATATTGATCAAAAAGCGGTAAGCTATGAATTTGGTAAACATTTATGTTTTTGATAGTTTGTGCCAAATTTACATAAGTGTTCTATTATTGTTGCTCTATTGCCATCACAGATATCTCTGATGTTTACTAAAGTTTCAATCACTGCTGCTATAACCATCATTGTTTGTGGGTATGGCGATATGGGGCTATTTAACAAGTTCCTAAAAAGCTCAGCTTTCAAAGGTTGTCTTTTTTTTAGTATTCACATCCAAAAATGCATTTGGTGGTTTTCCCCATGGTGAAAGCCCGGTCGGAGATGTATCTTTTGACTGCTCTGTGCGACCTGATGAAGTACATGGAGGAAACTCACGCAAACACGGGGGAGAACAAATAAACGGCAGACAGATAAGGCCATGGTCAGAAATCATACTATATTGCCCAGTGGTGTAACTAGGGTATTTGGAGCCCAGGGCAAATTTGGAAAGGGAGCCCCCCCCCGATGTGCGTGGTCACTTAAAAATGGGGCGTGTCAACATGACACACCCCTTTATTTTCAAACTGAACATTCCTATCCATATGCACCTTAACCCCAGTAGTACCCCTTATACAGTACCCCCAGTATGCAGTTGTGGTCCCTCTCATGCAGGCCCACAGTAGTGCCCCTTATACAGTATCCCCAGTATTGGTCCCTCTTATACAGCCCCCAATTAGTGCCCCTTACTCAGTACCCCCAGTAGTGGCCCCCCAAATGCAGTGCCCCACGAAGTGTTCCCCCTTATGCAGTGCCCCCAGGAGCAGTCCCCACAATGCAGTGCGCCCAGTAGCGGTATCCCCTTATGCAGTGCCCTTTATATGGTGCCCCCAGTAGTAGTCCCCCCCCTATGCAGTGCCCTTTTATATAGTGCCCCCAGCAGTAGTCCCCCCCATGCAGTTTTCCCAGTATTGGTCCCCTGATGCAGGCACCCTGTAGTGATCCCCCCTATCTAGTGCCCCCTGTAGTGGTCCCCGCAGTGCCCCTAGCAGTAAGCCCCTTATACAGTGCCCCCCAGCAGTAGTCCCCCCCCCCCCTCCCATGCAGTGCCCCCAGTAGTGGTCCCCCTGATGCAGGCTCCCAGTAGTGACCCCCCCTATCCAGTGGTCCCTGTAGTGGCCCTTCCTATTATTGCCCCCAGTAGTGGTCCCCCGAGTGCAGTGCTTCTAGTAATAGGCCCCTTTTAGAATGCCCCCAGTGGTAGTTCCACCCCAAGTAGTAGTCCCCAGTAGAGTAGCCCCCCCCAGTATAGGTCCTCCTAATGGCGCCCCCAGTAGTAGCCACACCTCCCCCAGTAGAGGTCCCCCCAGTAGTAGCTACCCCCCTCCCCCGTTGTGCAGATAGGTTAAAAAAAAAATATATATATATATATAAAAATATACTTACCTGATTCCACGCTGCTCCTGCTCCTGTCCGCGATGCCGCTCCCGCCCGCCAGTCCGCCCGGGCTGGCGTGCTCAGCATTATGGGACAGACGTCATGACGTCATGATGTCAGTCCCATTACCCACTGCATTAGCCGGACGGAAGTCCAGCTCTTGCAGTGGGTGCTGCAGCAGTCAATGAGAGTCTATCTGACTCTCATTGGCTGCTGTTTAACACACGCATCGCCGCCAGCGCTGGTGGCGATGCGTGTGTTATGCACAGCCTGAGCCCGCCTCCTAGCGCTATTGGGCAAGCGCTCAGGGGGAGGGAACGGGCTCAGGCGTGCAGCACAGGACCGCCGCTGGAAGCCTAGCGCCGGTCCTGTGCAAATGTGTAGCGCTGACCGCACTCATTGCGGTCGGCGCTACACCGGCTAACTAGGGCGGGCGGGCCGGTACCGTGGCCGGCGGTGCCCCCCCGCGCCGCCGGTCCAACGGCGCCCAGGGCACGAACCCCGCTCGCCCTGCCCTAGTTACGCCACTGATATTGCCCCCATCACATGACATGTAGATGAGCAGATCACTAAGAGATGTGCAGGCACTTTGCTTTGTATCTCGGAAACATGTTAAGCTCATTTTGGCAATGAACCAAGCTTCTGTCACCCAATTTGTTAACGAAGCTAAACATCAGTGGCATTTTTTTCGTTTAGTATGGCAGTGATACAAATGATAATGCCACTGGCATTTATCAATACTTACCCCTCTAGCGAGGTCCAGTGAAGTCCTCTTTGTTGGCGAGGTCCTCCACTCAGCGGCTGGCAGTCTAACGCCGCCAGCGGCAGGCTTCTGTGTTATGCACATGCGCTATAGTCCATCTGCCCATGTGCATAGCACTTTAACCCGGCAGGAACCAGACAGTGCCTGGAAGGCTTCACTGAAGCTGGAAAAGCAGCGCTGGGTCCCCATTCCCTAAAGATGGCAAACAACGCTGTGGTAAATACAGAAAGGATGACATAACCAGCAAGTGCTAAAGGGGTTAAGCATCGTTAACGAATGGGCCCTAAGTGCGGCACTGGACAAAACATAACTGCGTTTTGCTTAGTGTTTCCAGGACAATTCCAGTGTTTATTACCGGTGATATTTTATTTCCCAGAATTCTGACTAATAATGTCCAGTATTGTTTACTAATTTCTGAGACTATCATCCTCATACTGCTTATGTACAAGTGGTACATTAAAGGAAGTATAGAGTAGCAGCTATTGCCCAAAAACAATTCATAGTACATGGGTGTCCCAACTTTCAGTATCGTAACCCTTAAATGCCTGGATTACCTTGCCTCAGATGGAACCTTGGTCACTATTTGGAGAAGCAGCATGACAGCACAAAGTAGTAGCCTCCCAACCAGCTATTAGTCCATTTCACTATCTCTGTTTTTGTTGTGTTCACCCTTGTCAGCCTCTGTGCCGAGTGGTACTTGAGGTTGGAGGGGATGGCAAGTACCTTCAGTTGCTTTTGGAGTGCCCCAGAACAGTTAAGAAATAACTTTTTAATATATTTCCCCACAGACTATTCCCAATGAATGTTCTATAACTGACAGACTGGGATTTCTTTGGTAGCAATTTGCTTTTATTGAAGATCATTTTTGTTAGGCTTATATAGGCTAAAATAGGCAAAACAGTAAAAAAAAACTAAGTACGTACACTTCTTAATGATAAACTCCCTAACGTCCGATAACATCTTATATTTATTTATATGCAAACATATTCTAATTAACGCAACTCTAAAATAAATCCATGGAGGCATAATATGGCAGGGAAAAAAGATTAGGTTTATTCATTATGAAGATGAGAGAGAGGATGGTGGGATGGCAAAGAAAGAACGGCCCCACAAACAGTATCGCCACTTGCACCACGCAACTGCGTGGTATCCAAACTAGTGACACAACAACTGGACCGGCGGTGCCATTGACCCCAGTAGAGTAGAATTAGCCTAATCAGTGGAGAGAGCACCTTGAGACCTACGGCGGACAGCAACTGCTACCGTTCTTTTCCAATAAATAAAGCTGACAGTTACTAAAATGAGGGGGGGAAAATCCAAAAAGCAAGAGACCTGACAAAACAGAATCAGCTAACAGAATTCCCAAGCAACAACCTAAACACAACCCCCCAAAAACTGATAGGCTAGCAAGAACATACCATAAGAACAAACACTCCTTAATTCTATTTAATACTTACTAAACTAATATAGGCTGCCCAGACCAGGGGTTTATGTTCCAGTATGCAAGTGAAATGCATCCTGTCATCCTTCTCAGAATTATTTTCACAACATTAGAGCACCACCAAGAAGGATGTCCTATTTCCTGTTTGTTTATGAACCTATTATGTGTACAGTAGTTTACTGTAGTTAGATAAACTTATACGGAATAGGAAGAAGATGTATCAAGCAGTGAAAAGAGTGGAAAAGTGGAGTAGTTGCCCATAGCAACCAATCAGCTTTGATGCAGCATTTATCAAGCACATTCTATAAAATAATAGGTAACTTCTCCAGTCGTCCACTTCTCCACTCTTTTGTTAGGATTCGGGTATATCTTAAAGAGAATGTCCAGCAACAGCCTTGACTGCTGGAACACTTGGCTAGCTGCGGCCGTGGAGCAGCCTTGAGGGCTGGTAGACTTTGACTAGTTGTGGCCCGAGGGCTGAAGAAGTTGATGTAGCCTTTGGGCTATGCAGCAGCCTTGAGGGCTGGTAAGTCTTTGTCTAGTCATGGCCTGAGGGCAGTGAGATAAGATGCGTCTTTTGGGCCATGCAGCAGCCTTGTGGGCTGGTAAACCTTGGCAAGCTGTGGCCAGTGGGTCGTAGAACAATATGCGGCCTTTGGGCCCTGCAACAACCTTGAGGGCTGGTAAGCCTTGGCAAGCTGTGGCCAGTGGGCCGTAGAACAAGATGCAGCCTTTGGGCCGTGCAGCAGCCTTGAGGGCTGGTAAGCCTTGGCAAGCTGTGGCTAGTGGGCCGTAGAACAAGATGTGGCCTTTGGGCCGTGCAGCAGCCTTGAGAACTGGTAAGCCTTGGCAAGCTGTGGCCTGTGGGCCGTAGAACAAGATGTGGCCTTTGGGCCGTGCAGCAGCCTTGAGAACTGGTAAGCCTTGGCAAGCTGTGGCCTGTGGGCCGTAGAACAAGATGCAGCCTTTGGGCCGTGCAGCAGCCTTGAGAGCTGGTAAGCTTTGGTAAGCTGTGGCCTGTGGGTCGTAGAACAAGATGCGGCCTTTGGGCCGTGCAGCAGCCTCAGTAGCGGTGGTCTGGTGAAAGACCTGTGCCGCCGGGTTGACACAGGTGGTGGTACACAGGATTGCGTTCTTAGGACACTGGATTGCGGCCTGTGCCGCCAAGTTGACACAAGCGATGGTATGCTGGTTTGTGTACCCTGAACGCTGGATTGCAGCCTGTGCCGCTGGGTTGACACAAGCGGTGGCACGCTGGATTGCGTACCCTGGATGCTGGATTGCGGCCTATGCTGCCGGATTGACGCTGGATGCTGGAATGCGAACTCTGGACACTGAGTACTGTCTGGTCCGCCTTGATGACACAAACGGCAGGTAGTAGATATGCAGACCGTGCCGCCTAGATGACACAAACGGCAGGTAACAAAAGCTGAGAGGAGGACTGGGTACTCGACTGGATACCAGGAGATATTGCCGGAAACACGTGAAACGCTATCACTGGTATCGGAGCAGCGTCCGCACCAGCAGGAAATAGCCACAGGAACCAATCCTTAACAGAGCAGGGATGATGGGCAGTTGATAAGAGGAGTTCAGCGAACGGTCCCCCGGCATTCGCATGAGCGGCTTGTGACATCTTTTCACTGCTTGATATATCTCAGCCTACAAATTAGAAAGTGTTCACCTTCTTCTTCTAGAATGCACAATGTTCTATTAAACACTATTGTGCCCGGTCTCATTAATGATGATCAGTGGCCATTTCTCTGGTGGCCATCGTTGATGACACTCAGATACATAATTATCATATTTAAGCTATATTATCTTTATCTAATCTCAAGGTGAAGTCATCAAAATATCTAGATTCCAACTTGCCTATTTTTTTAGATATATATATTTTGCCTATATACCTGAAACCAGCATTTTGTATTGCATGGAAATCTCTCGTAACGCCCATCATTGCCAACAAGATGTGTTTTTATGCAATAATTGCATGATGCTGCCTTATTCCCAAAGCATAATGCTCTTTTAAGAAATGAATAATGTATTATGTGCTTTTCCTTGTTCCTACCACTATTGTATTCAAACAAATATCTCCATAGGACTTTAGTAACACACAGCGTACTCAGGAAAGAAATAGATTTATTTTAAAATGACAAAAGAATGTTGCAGCACTAGCTTCCCTTCTGTGTGGGTATAGTATGTGTTAGACACTTCACTGTACATACCACATATAGGGGTCTATTTACTAAGCAGTGTTAGGAGACAGAGTGAAAAGTGATAAGAAACTAATAAGGTGCCAGCCAATCAGCTCCCAACTGTCATTTTTCAAACACAGCCTGCGAGATGGCAGTTAGGAGCTGATTGGCTGGCACCTTATCACTTTTCACTCTGTCTCCTAACACTGCTTAGTAAATAGACCCCATAATAATGATTTATTTGATTTACCTTGTGTTGCTGTACCTTGCACACTTTAGGGTAATTCCATCATTTGACTGGAGCTCTCTTATCCTACAGCTGACAGTATTACACTTGTTTTCTTTTTTAAAGTGCATTAGAGCATGTTGTTGTTTTTTAATCATTTTTCAACTTCTGCTTATCTTGAAGTGGGTGGCGACAGAACAACCTACGACCAATCAGATCATCAGAATGGTCACAGCAGCAGTAGATGAGTGGCCTGGTCATGTTGGAGGCACTGACATGTCGTGTTAGTTAGGACAGGACTGTATGTGTCAGATAAGAGCCAGGAGTTGGTGGCAGCCACATTCGTGTATGTGTTTTTTTGCCATTCGCCGTCTCTGACTTTATGAAAAAGCCGCTACAAAGGCCTTCCCTGGTATACATCCGTGCATCCAACTGTGCAAGGACTGAGATGCCCACTGTCAGCAGCCATGGATGCTGAAATACCAGTTGGTGCGTCATCAGACATACCATCGGTCACTCCATTGAAATTTGCACCAGTCCTATCTATGGCAGGTGCAGTTTCTCTGTCCGTATATGGCCTCCTGTGTGAGTGGTTGGGCATCTGTGTATACAAACACTTTCATAGACACGCCCCTGGCACTCCCATATCACACCCATAGGCCAGACCATCTCTGTGCATGTACCACCTTCCTGTCACCGCCCAGAAACGCCCACAGTTTTCCAAGACCATTCTGACACCCTGCGTCTTGATCGCAACGGTGCCTCTCTGCATACACTCTATGTATTTAGGTATGTTTGCGCATGCGCCATAGCAAAAAAGATTGCTCAAGTACGTGTGGCTCAGAATCAGGCCCAAAATGAAGGGACGCCCATTGAGTGTCTAATCATCGATGGTCGATTAGTGCTTAACCATTGGAAGGAAACTCTAGTTGAACTATGGATGGTCCATGATGGTGCATGCATCAGTGAACATTCATCAATGGTAAAGCAATGTATCATCAATGTCAGACTATCATTGGCCACCCCTTCCATGATGTGAGGAGAGAAATAGAGGCAAGTAGGTGGCCACTGAATGAGAGTGCAGCATAGTTACCATACAGTATGTCCTTAGTTTCTGAGGACAGTCCTAGGTTTATACCTGGGGTATTTTGTGGCTGACACTGCATTGAGGACCATATAGACAGTAACTTGTTGCATTCTTAGATGGACCAGCTCAGCTTTAAGCATGATTATCAAGTATGGGCAGTGTCGGACTGGGGCATGAAGGGCCCACCAGGGGAATGCAGTGATAGGGGCCCATACAAAGGGGTGTGGCCAGCCTTCCACAGAGGCAGAGTGCAAGGTCTGGGCCCCTTTAAGAATATATATTTAGTAAATATTGCTAGTGCCTGCATGATAATGTACCAGATTAATAACAGCAATGCATTGTAGAAAATATACCATAGACCTGTGCAGTAAAATGTAACATATAATGTATAATTCAAGTGCACAGTCTGGAACCTGGTCCCAAGAAGAGGGAGTGGGCCTCCGGGGGTTTCCCCTGTACCCCTGTGGGCCAGTCCGACACTGAGTATGGGTAACGATGGTGGATGAGCCATGTTCCCCCAATATAATAAATACGAGAAGATTTTATCACGGATACCCATACTGTATATGAAGTGACTTTCATACAGTAATTGACGTATCTTTTATGCATAATTACAGACTGATTGGAAGGCAGCTCCAATTCCTGCTTCCTACATTTCTTCCCGTCTCTCCTATTTACATTTGATATTGCAGACACACACAGCTACCCTGATGCCATTCTAGATGTGCTCTCAGTAAATGAAAACATATTTTCAGATCATTTACCTTGCATATAGCATGCCATCCCCATTCCCAAGAGTATAGCTCATTCTGGTTCTCATATTCATTTGTCTGTATTTTTTTTCCCTTTATCATTTCCCAACAGAACCAACTTTTTAATCATTTAGACTGGTGGTAACATTTTCTCATATGCCATGATTACATAAATAGATCTGGGGCCATGCTCACATGTTATAAAGCTCTAAGACACTCTCATTCGCAAGCCTCTATTAGACGCTACACCGAGGGACTACGAGGGCTGTATGTACAATATTAATACGCTATGAACACCCAGCACCACACCAGGCTAAGGGTGTACAAGGAATATATTTTGTATGTGCATTTAGGCATATCAATTTCCTGTGTTACAGCTCATTCCCTTTATTGTTTCCAATGAATGCTCACAGTAAATTGCTAAAACACATACTAGGGAGGCTGTACTGAAAATGATAATTCCTGTAATAATAACACTAGGATAAACCCCAAGAAACAAGCTTCATTGTGCACCTTACTGTACCTTTAGCGCATACTAAATCTTGCGTAAATCCCAAATTTTTGGGGGCTCTCCCATAATCCCGAGAGAGTGTGCCTGTCTCCCGCATGCTATCTACTTACTGATACTGAGTGATTTGGGTGGTCCAGGGATTTGATTATGTGATTCGCATTGAACCGTGTCACCATCGCCCCTCGCAGCAAATTACATCTTTGAAAAGCAGGTGCATCACCCAAGATGGCGCAATGGCAGTGCCATTACTCTCCAGGAGTTTTTTTTTTTTTTTTTAATTTTTTTTTTTTTTTTGGGGGGGGGGGCAAGTATGTTTTAACAGCTAATGTTTCCCTTAGAGCTTAAACCGCTCACTGTTACTCAGTTACCCCCAGGACTTTAGCCACATGCCCTGTGCAGACAAGAAGGAAATGGAGACTGGGCCGGGAATAACAAGAAGTTAGAGTTCTGGTACCCAAGGAGGAGAAAATATAGGAGAACTTATGCTAAGGTTCTGAGAAGGTGGTCGGTCTTCAGGATCTGAGACAGGACTGAGGCAGGGGATGTGATAGGAATGAGATTAGAGCCAGGAACAGATTTTGAATGGCAGAAATATCCAGATCGGATATTCAGGCTAAGGTTGGGGTAGGCAGCACATCTTCTCTGCGCAAACTAGGGCAATGGTCAGGGCAGGCAGTGGAATGTTACTAGACAAATCTGAGCAGATGGCAAAACTTCAGTTGTCAAATCGAGGCAAAGGTCAACAAACAAATAGGATCACCAGTGATTGTCAATTAGAGGCAGTCCTCCAATCAGGCCTTTTAGCAGGCAATCATGTGATCACACTAACAAAGACTCTGCATAACTAGTGCTAAGTCTTGAACCTTAAGCAGTCATATGACTACCATGTGAAGTGAACACCTAGCTTTCCATAAGCATCCCTGGAAACAGTGGGCGGGATGCATCAATGAGAAAAATGCGGTCAAACCCTGAAAATGTGGGTTTGACCACATTTCTCATATGCACCAAGCACTCCGGGGCTTGGATGTGGTGGACAACGCCATCTTCCTGATGGCGTTACCCACAGAAGCCTATGGGATTCTATTGGGAGTGAGCTGAGAGAGGGATCCAATTGGATCCCTCCCAGCACACACTGTGGCACGCCCGTCCTTCTGACGCTGGAGGGGTTTCTGGGTCATAGACCCGGAAGTCCCTCCATCGCAAAGGGCCGTTCTTATCGACAGAGCGGTCCTTTGCGGTGATCGTCATGCATACCGGCGTTACCAACGCCGGCATGCATGCGGTTACCGGTGGAATGCATTGCATCGCTAGTGTGATGCATCATGCATCCCGCTCAGTATATGAAAGGATTGCAGCAGTGTGCATATGTATTAAACTCTGGAAGGTGATAAAGTGGAGAGTGATAAATGACCAGCCACTCAGCTCCTAGCTGTCATGTTACAGGCTGTGTTTGAAAAATGTCAGTTAGGAGCTGATTGGTTGGCCAGTTATCACTATCCACTTTATCATTTTCCAGAGCTTAATACATCTGCCCTGTCACCTATAGAGTAGCAGCCATTTTATTAACTGAACTAGTATCTCTAAGCACTGGTCTCATGAGTAATAATCAGACAGTGCCTTGTTGATATAACTGTTTCTTAGCAAATCGCTAGGCAGCATACTGGATGACCCTACTATATGCAAGTAACAGGATCATGTTAACATTTCAGCACAAGGTTGTAGTGTTTCTACTGAAATGTGCAGATCTGCAGTAATCTGTAATACAAAATGATTTATTCACATTGTGTACAGAGCCGAAAAGCAGTCCGTTAAATAGATGATCTAATCAATTACATTTTCTAATTAATCCTAATCTAAATCAATGAGACCAATCATATGGTCTGTTGTATACTGCACATGTAGGCATGATTTTAATTGCTGTCTACTGGAGCGAAATACAACTGTATATGATCATCTTCATTTATTATCTCTGATATTTACATATATTTAATCTTTTTTTATCTGTACTGTTCAGGGATGGATTCTGGTAAAAAAGATCTAATTAACAGCGTCGCTCCCAGATCAATGTATGGATGCATAGTACCATAGGTTTTCTTTTATTTATTGATATAGGACCATTAAACTAAATAAAAAATAAAAGTTCATATATAAACCATGATGGTAGTATACAGCTGTGTTAGAAAGTAAAGTATTTTCCCAAATACTTGTATATAATTACAAGTTGCAACTCCTCTCCCATCTCCAGGACAACGGGAGAAATTTATCAAGCCTTTTAAAGGGGACAGGTGTGAGTGTTGCCCACAGCAACCCCAGATACCTAGCTATCAGTAATAGCATGTACTGGATAAATGACAGCTAAAATCTCTTTGGTTGGTAATATGGGCAACGCCTCCACCTCTCCTTTGTGGAAGTTTTAATAAATCTTTAATGTCCTTGTAGGATATGACACAGGTCTAAAAGCGGCGATGGAGTTCCTGGGACATCCTTGGTCCTGTCCCATGTATAAATTAATCCAGTAGTTCACGGCACCCTAGAGCAGTGATTCCCAACCTCGGTCCTCAAGGCACACTATTAGTCCTGGTTTTGGTGATATCCATGCTAAAGCACAGATGGTTTAATCAAAATAACTGAGGTACTAATTAAGTTGCTTGTGCTTAAGTATGGCTATCCTTAAAACCTGGACTGTTAGTGTGCCTTGAGGCCCGTGGTTGGGAACCCCTGCCCTGGAGTATCAGAAATTTTTCCACAGCACTCTTAGGCCGAAAATTTTCTTACTGAGAAAATCATACAAATATATTAAAGTAAATTCTGCTTACCTGTCATCCTTATGGTCAGCTATGTGGTGGTGGACAGGGTTGTGCTTGCGTTTGTCCACGTAAGTTATTATTGGCAGTCACTAGCACTGGTTTTGCCTATCACATTGACCATAAAATGTTTTATTTGGTCCTGGATCACCAACCCGTGGCCTCCAGTTTGGGAGCTACTGATTTAGACAATCTATAGTCTAGTTATTAATTTCCCTAAATCACAATAATAAAAAAATCATATGCAGTATATACTAGGGGTGTGCACCGGCCACTTTTCGTGTTTTGTGTTTTGGTTTTGGATCTGGATCTTTCTTCGTGTTTTGGATCTGGATTGGTTTTGCCAAAACCACCCTTCCGTGTTTTGGGTTCTGGGTTTTGTGTTTTGGATCTGTATTTTTTTGAAAAAAAGCATAAAAACAGCTAAAATCACAGAATTTGTAGGTTTTTCTGCTCCTATGCTATTATTAACCTCAATAACCTTAATTTCCACTCATTTCCAGTCTATTCTGAACACCTCACACCTCACAGTAGTGTTTTTATGTCCAAAAGGTTGCACCGAGGTAGCTGGATGACTATGCTAAGCGACACGAGTGGGCGGCACAAACACGTGACCCATCTAGGCGTGAAACTGCAGTGGCAGACAGGATGGCAGTTTGAAAAACTAGGCCCCAAACTGTACATAATGCAAAGAAAAAAAAGAGGTGCAAGATGGAATTGTCCTTGGGCCCTCCCACCCACCCTTATGTTGTATAAACAGGACATGCACACTTTAACAAACCAATCATTTCAGTGCCAGGGTCTGCCACACAACTGTGGCTGAAATGATTGGTTCGTTTGGGCCCCCACAAAACAAGCTGGCAATTAATCTGTCCCTGCACAAACTGGCTCTACGGAGGCAAGATGTCATCCTCATCCTCCTCATCCACCGATTCCTCACCCTCTTCAGTGTGTACATCCTCATCCTCACAGAGTATTAATTCGTCCTTGCTGGAACCACAGGTCCCTCTGTACGTTCTGGAGGCTGGTCTCCCTGGAAGAGTTGATAATTCATTTTATGAACATCATCTTCTCCACATTTTGTGGAAGCAACCTCCTACGCCTTTCGCTGACAAGGTTCCCGGCTGCACTAAACACTCTTTCGGAGTACACACTGGAGGGGGGGGCAACTCAGGTAAAATAGAGCCAGTTTGTACAGGGACCTCCAAATTGCTTCTTTTTCCTGCCAGTACAGGTACGGACTGTCTGACATGCCTACTTGGATGCTGTCACCAATGTAATCCTTTAACAGACAGACGCACGCTTGTCGCTGCTGCTTTGAGGATGCAAGTGCAGCTACAGCCCACACAATTCACAAAGACAGAAAAAAGAAGAAGAATATTTTTATTGTTTGGGTAGCACACTTTGAGGGTGTCACCACCCTTTAACAGACAGACGCACGCTTGTCGCTGCTGCTTTAAGGATGCAGGTGCGGCTACAGCCCACACAATTCACAAAGACAGAAAAAAGAAGAACAATATTTTTATTGTTTGTGTAGCACACTTTGAGGGTGTCACCACCCTTTAACAGACAGACGCACGCTTGTCGCTGCTGCTTTAAGGATGCAGGTGCGGCTACAGCCCACACAATTCACAAAGACAGAAAAAAGAAGAAGAATATTTTTATTGTTTGTGTAGCACACTTTGAGGGTGTCACCACCCTTTAACAGACAGACTCACGCTTGTCGCTGCTGCTTTAAGGATGCAGGTGCGGCTACAGCCCACACAATTCACAAAGACAGAAAAAAGAAGAATATTTTTATTGTTTGTGTAGCACACTTTGAGGGTGTCACCACCCTTTAACAGACAGACGCACGCTTGTCGCTGCTGCTTTAAGGATGCAGGTGCGGCTACAGCCCACACAATTCACAAAGACAGAAAAAAGAAGAATATTTTTATTGTTTGTGTAGCACACTTTGAGGGTGTCACCTCCCTTTAACAGACAGACGCACGCTTGTCGCTGCTGCTTTGAGGATGCAAGTGCGGCTACATCGCACACAAGTCACAAACACATTAAAAAAATAGTTTTTTATTTTTTGGAGCACTTTGAGAGTTACACCACCCTTTAACAGACAGACGCACGCTTGTCGCTGCTGCTTTAAGGATGCAGGTGCGGCTACAGCCCACACATTTCACAAAGACCGAAAAAAAAAGAACAATATTTTAATTGTTTGTGTAGCACACTTTGAGGGTGTCACCACCCTTTAACAGACAGACGCACGCTTGTCGCTGCTGCTTTAAGGATGCAGGTGAAGCTACAGCCCACACAATTCACAAAGACAGAAAAAAGAAGAATATTTTTATTGTTTGTGTAGCACACTTTGAGGGTGTCACCACCCTTTAACAGACAGACGCACGCTTGTCGCTGCTGCTGTAAGGATGCAGGTGCGGCTACAGCCCACACTTCACAAAGACTGAAAGAAGAAGAAGAATATTTTTATTGTTTGTGTAGCACACTTTGAGGGTGTCACCACCCTTTAACAGACAGACGCACGCTTGTCGCTGCTGCTTTAAGGATGCAGGTGCGGCTACAGCCCACACAATTCACAAAGACAGAAAAAAGAAGAAGAATATTTTAATTGTTTGTGTAGCACACTTTGAGGGTGTCACCACCCTTTAACAGACAGACGCACGCTTGTCGCTGCTGCTTTAAGGATGCAGGTGAAGCTACAGCCCACACAATTCACAAAGACAGAAAAAAGAAGAATATTTTTATTGTTTGTGTAGCACACTTTGAGGGTGTCACCACCCTTTAACAGACAGACGCACGCTTGTCGCTGCTGCTGTAAGGATGCAGGTGCGGCTACAGCCCACACTTCACAAAGACTGAAAGAAGAAGAAGAATATTTTTATTGTTTGTGTAGCACACTTTGAGGGTGTCACCACCCTTTAACAGACAGACGCACGCTTGTCGCTGCTGCTTTAAGGATGCAGGTGCGGCTACAGCCCACACAATTCACAAAGACAGAAAAAAGAAGAAGAATATTTTTATTGTTTGTGTAGCACACTTTGAGGGTGTCACCACCCTTTAACAGACAGACGCACGCTTGTCGCTGCTGCTTTGAGGATGCAGGTGGAATCTAGACGGGATTTGGAACCGAGGACACACTACCTCCATCAATTGTCTAAATCCCACTGCACTAATGGCGGATACCGTATGCATGTCTAACACCAACATAGCAGTCAAGGCCTCAGTTATACGTTTTGCTTCAGGATGACTGCTGTCGTACTTCATCCTCATCGCTAGGGACTGTTGGAGGGTCAATTGTTTAGTAAAAGTAGTGATGTTCCTACTTCCTCTCTGGGATGATGAACAACTCCCAGCAGCAGCAACAGCACTAGGAGGAAGTGGTTCTTGATCTTTCCCTATTTTATTTTTATCGGAGAAAGTTTGGTCCTCCATTTATGTTATATTGATATATACGTGCGGCTAAAGCGCACACAAACACAGAAAATATTTTTTTATTTTTGCTGGATAGTAGTGCACTTTGTGGGTTACACCACCCTTTAAGAAATGAGCCAGCCGGCTCTTTACTTATGGGACACAGGCGCACGCTTGGCGCTGCTCCTTTGTTGATGCACGTGCAGCCACAGTGCACACAAGTCACAAACACAGAAAATATATATTTTTTTGGTTTGGAGTGTACTTTGGGGGTTACAGAACCCTTTAACGGTCAAGCCAGCCGGCCCTTTACTTATGACACAGGCGCACGCTTGGCACTACTTTGTTGATGCACGTGCGGCTACTGCGCACACAATTCACAAACACAGAAAAAAATTTTTTTTTTGGTTTGGACTGGAGTGTACTTTCGGCGGTTACAGCACCCTTTAATGGTCAAGCCAGCCGGCCCTTTACTTATGACACAGGCGCACGCTTGGCACTACTTTGTTGATGCACGTGCGGCTACTGCGCACACAATTCACAAACACAGAAAATATATTATTTTTTTAGCACTTGGGGGGAGCACCCCTGATGGACAGAGCACCCCCTGGACAACACTACAGCACCCCTTTAGGACTGGGACTAGGCACAGGACTTTGGAGTGGACACAGCCCCTATGGAGAACTGACTGCACAACACAGTCCAGCCAGCCCCTATGGACGTTGAAGTAGTGGACACAGCCCCTATTAACAACAGCAGCACAACACAGCCAGCCCCTATGGACTTTGAAGTAGTGGACAACAGCAGCACTACACTACACTACACTACACAGCCCTAACTCCCACCCTCCCTCTTCACTGTCCACAGCCGAGTGAGAAAATGGCGCCGACGTGGGTACCTTATATAGGATCCAAAACCCGCGAGACTCGGAAGGCGGGATGATGACGTTTTGCCTCGATTTCAGATCAGAGTCAGGCGAGAAAAGTCGAGCCTGATTCGGATCGGACTCGGATCGGGGGGGCTCGGGGGGGTTCGGATTTCAGAAATCCGAACCCGCTCACCCCTAGTATATACATACCTTCCAACATGACCCTCTCCAGGAGGGACACAATGCTCTGGTCCTGGACTTCCCTGGTAAGTTATGATTGGTGGCGGCTCCAGGGGTGGGGCTGCAGAACAGTCCAAAATTCAAATAGGGGAGTCACACCAACTGCCAGTGAGTCCCAGCCAGTGATGTTTGGCAGCGTGTGAAATGACAGTTGGTGTGACTCCCCTATTTGAATTTTGAACTGCGCTGCAGCCCCACCTCTTACCAGGGAAGTCCAGGACCAGAGCATTGTTTCCCTCGAGAGGGTCATCTTGGGTGGTATCTGCTGTGTATACATATATATATATATATATACACATACAAAAAGATTGGAAGGCGCACAGTTGAGTAATAGATTAAGAACACTTATATAAATGATCACATACATCAAAGTTGCCATGGTTACACACATAAACCAGCCTTAGCCACAGGTCACATGTCAAATCCACACAAGTGCCTCCGGAATGCACTCAGCGCCCAACCTCCTGATTTAGCCTTTAGGACAGAATGCTGGTAGCTTTCTGGATGATTTCCTAGTGTTGTAAACATCACCACGTTAGAATGACGTTAGGACACGCCGAACACATTTTGTCATATTCCCCTGACAAAGTCCTATATGATGAAACGCGTTGGTCATGGCCTAATGGACGTTCTAACTTGCATGTGGATACTTTCTGCCCATGTTTTGGGTTTTCTGGATGGTGCTGCACTAACATCAGGATCGGAAACGGACACTAAATTTGTTGGTACTTAACACTGCGCAGGTCCACATATATATATATATATATATATATATATATATGTGTGTGTATATATATATATAAATATATATATATAATATTGTCAAGGCAGCTGAGCATTACTGTCACAGTGATAATAGTTAGTTAACTTCCCACTTCTCTGGGTTAAGCAACCTTATTTTGATACTCTTTAACAATTGTTTATAATGTAACAAAAAAGCACACAGGTAAGAAAGCACCATCACATTACATTAATATCACCCACCAGATAACGCACAATTAATAAAGATCCACAACATAACATTGATAAGCCATAATTTAATAAAGAGCCATCATCTAATATTAATACCCTGACCTCCAACCCCCACAGTGCATTACAACATCCCCCTCATTCCATTCATCCTTCCTTCAATCATATGAAGTATGCCAGTACCGTATGCTGAAAAACAGCCCCACACCATGATGTTCCCACCTCCAAACTTCACTGTTGGTATGGTGTTTTTGGGGTGATGTGCAGTGCCATTTCTCCTCCAAACATAGTGTGTATTAGGGCATCCAAAGAGTTCAATTTTGGTCTCATCTGACCAGACTATATTCTCCCAGTATTTCACAGGCTTTTCCAAATGTTGTGCAGCAGACTTTAAACAAGCTTCAACATTCTTTTACTTTAGCAATGGAGTCTCTTCATGGTAAGTGTGCATGCAGGCCATGGAGGTTGAGTGCATTACTTATTGTTTTCTTTGAAACAATTGTACCTGCTAATTCCATGTCTTTCTGAAGCTTTCCACAAGTGGACCTTGGCTCTTGGACAACTCTTCTGATAATTTTTTTTACTCCCCTGTCAGAAATCTTGCGAGAAACACTTGGTCGTGGCTGTTTTATGGTGAAATGATGTTCTTTCCACTTCCGGATTATGCCCCTAACAGTACTCACTAGAACATTCAGAAGTTTTGAAATCCTTCTGTAACCAATGCCATCAGTATGTTTTGCAACGATAAGGTTGCGAAGGTCTTGAGAGACCCCTTTGATTTTACCCATCATGAGATGTTTCTTGTGTGACACCTTGGTAATGAGACACCTTCTTATAGGCCATCAGTTGGGACTGAACCAGATTATATTAATTTGCACTGACAAGGGGCAGGATTGCTGTCTAATTACTGATAGATTTCAGCTGGTGTCCTGGCTTTCCATGCCTTTTTTGCACATACCTTTCTTCGTGTGTTCAATACTTTATCCTTGTGTCATTTCACATTATTACACATAACTTAATTTATGGACATCTATGGTTTGATTTCTTTGCATGTGTGATTGCATGTGTTGTTGTTGACATTTGGTGAAAATTTCATTACAATAGCCCCATTACAAATATATTTACTGAGAAAAATGTTGATGTGTTCAATACTTATTTTACCCGCTGTATATACTGTTTGTAAGCTTGGGGGATGCTGCAACTGGATTTGCGCACCCAGGGTCTACTAAAATCCTTTGCCGAAGTATAGCTGGGTACACACCTGTCAATATAATGTTAATTCGATTGACGAACAATGTATTGTGAGTGCATCATGGGTGTGTACAGCCGATATGTCTGTAAACAACGTCGTTCACAGACATATCAAGTCAGCCCTGCAACACAGCCGATGGTTAGCAACTGCACGTGTGTATGAGCTACCCACCGACCGCCCGTACACTTGCTGCAGGGACCGCAAACACGGCCATCACAGCTAGGCAGGGAAATTTAAATGCCCGCCCAGCTCTGTTTTCCGCATCTGCACAGAAGCTGTTAACCATCAGATGGGCATCAGAAAGCTGCAACCAGCGAATACCGTCAATTCAAAAGAAAAAGTATCAAGAACATTGATGTTTGCTAACCACCAGCTTTCAATGTCCATCCCTACCCCAGAGCCAAGCAGACTGCAGATGAGGGAGCATCCTGAGAATGACTGTACTGTTTGACAAGCCCAGAAAAAGTGACCCATAAGAAGAAGGGCCCTGGACTTGGTGATCTGGGCAGAGAGAGCTGTCAGCCTTGAGGGCTTTCAGAGTAGGGGGATCTGTAACAGAACCTGCTGGGAAGTCACAGTTTGGAGCTGAGTGGAGTCACTCCTCATGGCTCCAGCAACGTAGACGCTGCCAAGACTGTGTGTACGGCGTGTGACTCCAGTCTTCCACTCTGTGGCTGCAGCCCTGCAAGCAAGGAGGAGGAAGAGAGTGGCCTTCGTGGGGCTGCAGCACTGCTGACTGAATGAGGGGAGTGACCTCCATTGTGCTGTACACACCTGGTGAGTGACTGTATTTGGTTTCATTAGAATATCCTCCTCATATAATACTGTTATTAGTTGGAGGCAGTTGTGTGTGTGTGTGTGTGTGTATCTGGCACACTGTGAATTGGGGCCCAGGAAAGGCATGTGGCAGAGTCTTATGGCCCTTGTAGGGGCACGTGCATGCCTCCCAAACACCCTGATTGCGGCAGAACAGTCCTGGTCCTGCTTTTTGGGCACTATTCTGCCATCCAACGTACGGGCCGCAGAGTCCCGCAGTCGGGTTTTATTGCCCCCTCTTATCCTCTGCTCTGCTTAGCAGAGCAAGCAGTGAATAGATGTTGTGCGTCTATTCTCTGGAGAATGGGGCTGTGTACATGCCCAGCAGCTCCCAGAACTCTGGGTATACCCCCAGCTTGAAGAAAATGGGGGTCGTGGATACAGCGTTTCCCCTGAGGCCATGCCCAGAAATACCTCTTCTAGAAAGTTGGGAGGTATGCATATTTAGTAGTCTGGTGGCATGTGTGGAGGTGTGAGAGGCCTTGAACAGTGCCAAACGCAGGATTTCTAGGGGGGGGGGTTTCCAAATGCTTGATTTTAAAGTTAGTGTGGCCAATCCATGAAGAGGGCATAATTAGCACTTAACCAGCTTTAATATGCATCATACAAGTGTGTTGTGTCATAATTCCAGCATATACAGGACCAGCGATCATAGTAAGCCATTAAATGTGGCAGTAGGGCCATCCTGCCTGAGATGAATGTTTTTATGTCAGTAGTGGGCATCATTCCAGAGCATGGGAGCAAATCCGGGAGTCTGGGGGAGCAGCCGAAGAACTTAGCACTAGCCCTGGACATATATATACTTATTGGTCTGTATATGCACTAGATAACAGTATTAATAATTAACCCTATAGATGGTCTATAGCAGTGCAACCCTAACAGTGCATGTTTTCCAGATCTCCTACTTGGTGCACAGGTGTATTTATTACTGGTTGACACATATCAGCCACATTACTGGCTGGCACTGGTGGTGCCAATTATTTAATTCAGGATACTTAGAAGAACGTGCAGCACTAGGAAAATTCTATTATATTACTATTTCTATTGTGGTCATGGTGTGGGCTGGGGAGGGGGGTTTCCTGGCAACCAGAAACCCCCTCCCCCTGTGTTTGCCTATATTGAAGGGGCACATTTGGTGGTCTGTAGTTTGGTGGTCTGTACAAGTTTTAATATATTTTGGTGAAGCATGATGGTCTGGTGCCTAAACTCTAATCTGGCTCCTAGGTTATACTAAAATGTGTCGACCCCTGTGCTATTAAATGGCTGAAAACATTTTAACATTTTGTCATTATAATATTACTGTTTTATGTTTTTTGCAGAGTACGTTTTTGATAATTTCCCATTGTTATGTACAGTGTAGACATGCGTTATGTTTAACCTGCATGAAATACATTACTTTGTCAGATGTCTACATCTAGGCAATATTTCTATTAAAATAAATTTTGTTGATGTAGATAATAGGTAGAGTTTATTGGGGGTGATTCAGCAAGGATCGCAATTTCAAAGATGCACGCAGGCATATACTGTAGTGTGTAGTGCATGCAGGCATATACTGTAGTGTGTAGTGCACACAGGCATATACTGTAGTGTGTAGTGCACGCAGGCATATACTGTAGTGTGTAGTGCACGCAGGCATATACTGCAGTGTGTAGTGCACGCAGGCATATACTGTAGTGTGTAGTGCACGCAGGCATATACTGTAGTGTGTAGTGCACGCAGACTTATACTGTAGTGTGTAGGGCACGCAGACATATACTGTAGTGTGTAGTGCACGTAGGCATATACTGTAGTGTGTAGTGCACGCAGGCATATACTGTAGTGTGTAGTGCACGGAGACATATACTGTAGTGTGTAGTGCAGGCATATACTGTAGTGTGCAGTGCACGTAGGCATATACTGTAGTGTGTAGTGCAGGCATATACTGTAGTGTGTAGTGCACGTAGGCATATACTGTAGTGTGTAGTTCACGCAGGCAGCTTTGCAATTCCATCCTTGCAATAATACAAATGCAACAGGAGGTGTATGACACCCCTGCTGCATTTGCGATCCTAGCACGCAATCGAGGTCGCAGGCTGTGATTACCATCGTGACTACGCAGGACCCATTCTGCACACTCGCAGAACGGGTCCTGCACACGCTCAGATTCCCGATAATCTGGAATCTGCGATCAGCATTGCACTTGAGTGCACTGCTGAATCTGGCCCATTGTGTGGTTTGTTCCAATGATGCACCCTACATGAGGGGAACCCCATATGTTCATCATCATATTCCAGGAAAACATAAACTGGCAGTTTCAATGTTGAAAAAGCTCTTGCTTCTGAGGAGGGAGTATCCCACCCCCTCAACAGAGACTGCTTCTCTTAGGACGGCTTCCAGAAATTTCCCAGGCTGGTTAAGGGATGTACATTGGAAACCCGGCATCGAATGCTCTACAGGCTTCTGACATCAAAACATGCGATGTGATCGCTACTAGCCATTGCATCATAACCATACTGTACGATGGTAAAACCATTGATGAAACAGCCGGAGCTTCGGTGAGCTATGGACACCACTTCTGGGTGTACGTGAATTTAAACAGTCAGCCATTGGATGGGCATCGGAAGCAGCATCCGATGGTTGGCAACACCCGCTATTCAATGAAAAAATTTACTTTATTTAAATTGGGAACATCGGTGATTGCGAACTATAGGTTTTCCATCCAAAACCTCCCCTGGTTTGGGCTATGGGCCTGATTCAGGTCCGGCCACGTGCAGATCGGGTCCTGCGATCTCGCTCTCAGATCCCCCAATCCGCAGCATGATTGACATGCTGCAGAGTTTGGGGGGCAGAGTGGGGTTGTGTCTGGCCAGCATTCCCAGAAATGGGGGAGTGTTGCCCCTGTTTTCAGGGTATGCCGAGGCCAGGGTCTGCATTCATGGATGCAGATTGCCTGGCCTCGCATGCTGCCAGCCTGAAGCTTACTCAGACTGGACGGTGCTGCCGCCATTGCGACTGATGGTCGCAATGGCGATCAAAGGCAGGGTCTACAAATGGGATGCTGCACTGGGATCGCTATTACCTACCCTCCAACATGACCCATTCCATTAGGTACAAAACACTCTGCTCCTGGACTTCCCACCTAATGTATGATTGCAGTCACCTGTGTTGAACTAGGGGCCTGATTCAGAGCCGCTCGTAAGCGGGCCGCTCGTTCGCTCCGAGCGATGCTTGCCCAACTGCGCATGCGTACGGATCGTAATACGCATGCGCGAACCAGTCAGTGCGGCCTAAAATCGTTTGTTCGCTAAATAGCGAATGCCTGCTAATATGAGTGACAGAAGGAGGCATATGTGGGTGGTAACAGGGGAAGGTGCTTGAAAACGGGGAGTGGAAATCAGAACGCAGGCGTGCTTAAAGGTCAAAACGGGCGTTTTATGGGTGTGCATAATTAAAACAGCAGCGTCATTGACCACGTCACTGGGTTATTTTATAGCCAGAACTGCTCGCAAATTTGTGGTAGCAAACACAGCCCCAAGAATAGCGAGCAGTTCATACGCTGTTCGATGTACTCGATTAATCTAATAAATAGCGGACATGACGTATGGTGCGAGCGGCCAGGGGGTGTCTTTTTCAAAATTACAACCGCAAGTTTTGTTCGCTCGTTCAGACATAGAGGCGTCAACAGACTGCAAAGAGCGAACGGTTCATTTGAATAGCCACCCCTTTTTGTTGAACGATCGACCGCAAATAGCGACTGGCTATGAATCAGGCCCTAGGTCTTTGATGAGAAAAGTATTTCAGCACAGGTGTCTGCAATCATACATTAGGTGGAAAGTCCAGGAGCAGAGTATTTTGTACCTAATGAAATGGGTCATGTTGGAGGGTCTGCTATTACCACCAGGAGGAGTTTGCTTCCTATAGATGCCTCCTGCAGCATTTTAATATTTTATGTACAATATTGCACAGGCCCCAGACCTGAATCAGGCCCTACATCTGGCCACAAGGGCCAAGGAGTCAGGGATAGATGGGTGGGCATGTGAATGTGCACCAAGAGTTTGTGTAATCAGCATTTGAGTTTATACTATATTGCACAGGTTCTCAAACTCGGTCCTCAGGACCCCAAACAGTGCATGTTTTGCAGGTCTCCTCACATAATTACTAGTGAAATAATTAGCTCCACCTGTTGATATTTTAAAACATGTCAGTGAGTAATGAGTACACCTGTGCACCTGCTGGGTGACCTGGAAAACGTGAACTGTGTGAGGTCCTGAGGACCGAGTTTGAGAAATACTGCTATATTGTAATACCTCTGATGGGAAAATTAAGTTGTGGAACTGCAAGGCCCAGTATTCAATTAAGCAAGTATATGAGCTGAGGATTTTATAGAAAGTTTGCATACTGTGACTGTTTTACCTTACTGCTAAATGCTTGAAAGTCCCCTGAAAAGTTGTAAAATGTACACTTGATGTTTCTATGCCACACTGGCATTCATACAGTACTTGCAGTTCACTGCTTCATCTGTGTGGTGTGTCTGAGTGCTGTGTGTGTCTGTCTGGTGGTATATTGTAAGTATTCACCCCTTGAGATAATTCCCAGTATCAGGAGCCAGTGACGTTAACATTTCATATATTGATCCAATGCATACTTGCCAACATTCTAAATCATACTTGCCAACTCTCCCTCATTGTCAGGGAGACTCCCTGAAATAGTAGCAATCTCCTTGTCTCCCTGAAGAGTCTAGCAATCTCCCTCATTTCATCCTTACCCCCATTATGAAGCTGTTATATAAAAAAAAAAACATTCAAATTAGATCATTAGTGTAATTTCCTTGCATTGGTTATTATAAGGCACAACGATCCCTATGAATTTCTGAAAAGTATCAGTGTGTTTTCATCAACAAACAGATCTTACTAATACCCCTTTTCCACCTAAATTCCGGGTCTGACCCGGAGTTGGAACAAAGTTCCTATCCGGATCAGACCCGGAATTTTGCCGGCGCTGACTCGGGATATTCCCGAGTCAGCGCCGCTCACACCGCAGTCGGGTCTGTATAGACCCGGCTTTTGCGGAGTGAAAGTGGATGCTTGGAGATGACGTCATCTCCAAGCGCCACTGAAGCCGGACCAATCGGCTGGCTAGCAGCGCACTCCAGGTCTTCGTGACCCAGAGTGCGCTGTTCCCATAGCAGGGTTTCACGGGCTACGCCCGTGTTAACCCTGCTAGTTACCTGGGTTGGATTGCCGGGTCACTCGACCCGGCGATCCAACCCTCTGCCCTTTTACACCAGGGAGCTGCCCAGGTTAACCCTTCAAAAACCCGGGTTTTAGCTCCGGTGTAAAAGGGGTATAACTGCTTTTGGGCTGGTTTACCTTTGGATGTAAGTCAGGTTCATGACAAGCCTCTCAGATTTATCAGTACACGCCCACTGTAACACGCGCTCATAGGTGCTGCTTTTACAATCTCCCTGAAATGCTTTTTCAAAAGTAAACAAGTATGTTCTAAATCCCTTCCGCAGGAGAAACCCCGGAGAGGAGATTGCGAGATATCTTCGGGGGGTGGGGCCAGACTGTATACGTCATTAGGCCCCGTCCCACTGTGGGAAAAAGGCAGTGATTCGCGGGTCCGCTAGCAGAGGGCGGGGCTAAATGATGAGATTTGTCATTTTTAGCCCCGCCCCCTATGCACGGGCCCGAAGATTCCCCGTAAAATCTCTCCATCCTGCCCACTTCACTAGGAGATATGCCTACTCTTCCGGGTGTGTGGGGGGATTACCCGAAAAATCGGGAGCCTCCTGCGATAGTAGCCATGGTTGGTCCAATGTATAAGGTTGTGACAATCGATGTTTGTCATATGCTGTTGCTATTACCGATTTAGTGAGAGTTACTATGTTAACCTGTTGTTCTGTGTAAGTCAGTGGTTCTCAAACTCACGACCTGATTAAGACCCGCTCGCTAGGAAGCGTTCGCTTGTAGCTGGCGATGTTTCGCAATGTGCGCAGGTGTATGCATCACAGTGTCCGGGTCTGAATCAGCTCCTATATATCAACAGCACGCTCTGCATATATTACTCTGCTAACAGATTTGCATCTTTAGTCTTTACGTCAGCTGAACAATATATTACAGCAGTGCAAACAGAACACGTAAAAATACCATTTTGACAACAGTGAAAAGGAAATAATTTGCTTAGGATCTCTGCCAGAATGAAATGGACTATTTCAGTTTTCCACAGACAGATTGAAGCCTTCACCAGACTGTAAATAGAAATGCACCATAAAAAAAAAAATCACGTTTTTCCCGAATCGCTTTGATTGCTGGAAATAAAATGGAAGAAATTAAATGTTGCATCCCAAAAACTGTCGTAAGTCTCCCGCACCAGAATTGCAGGACTTTATTCTGAGAATCTTCATGTGACGGATTTGACACTGAGTAAATATTATTATTATTATTATTATTATTATTACGAACACACATAAAAAGCCCCCTATATTATGACAAACGCTGGACGCAAATGACACAGTGACCACTAAAGCTGTGAAAAATTGAGACACATCTTTGCAAAAAGAAACTGACAGAGTTAACAGCACCATGCTAAGCCCTATTAGGCATTTCATTTGAATCACACAAACCTAATTAGATGAAATCACAATTACATCACCTCCACTGGTGGGTGTAATTGATGTGAGATCAAGTGACGCTAATGGGTTTCTATGTCACCATCAATGAAATAGTTGAAACACAGAGTCCAGGAAACATGGACATTGAAAGTAGATGCCGTCCCCTTGGTCCAGATGGGCTATAAATTTTGCTAACATAATGTAGAGAGGATTACAGTGCACTCACTTGCAGAACAAAACCGCCTGGGTGCATATCCTATTGAATAGACTGATATATAGAAGCTTATAATGAAGTAGAATGACCGTTTGATGGTACATAGCAGGCACCTTTGACTTTTCTTAAAGGGAACCCACATAAAATTAAGAAATAACTGTTCCACCCTCCGTTGGGGGTTTCTCTACTTCACTGGTAGCACCAAGGGTCACTGTGAAATGGGGATGTAGTTAATAGGTCGACATTTAAAATGTCGACATTAATCATTTCGACATCGCAATGTCAACAGTTATAATATCGACATTGTTAAATGTCAACAGGCAGTACGTCGACATGGGTTAGGCTGTGGGTGTAAGAGTTAGGGCACTAGGGGGAGGTTGAGGTTAGACTGAGGTGGGGTAGGTTAGAGTTAGGCACTAGAGGAAGGGACAGAGGTAGGCATTAGGGTTAGGGGAGGAATACTCATGGGAACGCTGGAGCATCAGAGGTCTGACTAGGAAGTAATGGTCATATGACCACCGGGACCTAGAAGCTGCTATGAAGCCACTGCAGCCATCATGAACACGTAAGTGACCACTGGGCCACCAGGGATCATATGTCAAGATTCTAACGTGTCTACATGATGAATGTTGACATGGTCAATGTTGCTGTTATTGCCATGTCGACATTTTCATGTTGACATGATGAATGTCCATATAATGATTGTTGACACATCATACCACACCTGTGAAATGCGCATTCGTGGCCAGCTCTGAGCCTGTTGGGATCAAGCAAAGCCTTTCCGGCTTAGCAGGTCCCCCACTGCCAGAAATAAGTGACGCCATCTGAAAATTTACCAGACACCGCATTCCCCATAGCAGACTATGGTGACGCCACAAACTGCAGTGATTCAGGGACTGTAAGAGACATCAGTGTTTTCTCTGCAGTATTCTTGGTTTAAAGGGTTGGGTACGCGATCCCGGCACACAGAATGTCAGCGGTCTCAATACAGACGAAATCCCTACATTTGAAATGCCAACATCTGTGGGTAAGTAAACTTACCCTAAGCCTAACCAACCTTTCCTGCAGCCTAACCTAACCCTCCCCCTTGTGCCTAACCCTATAACTTATTTTGGGATCACGGCCGCCGGGTTGTCGAGTCGGGCTTTTTACCCTTGTCGGGATTCCGGCGTTCGTATTGCGACTGCTGGCATTTCGTGAGCCAGGATCTGAACTGCATCCCGTTTTAAAATGTTGACATTCTGTATGGACTGGCAGAGAAAGGTACGGGCTAGGCTATGGGTGGGGAGGTTAGATTTGGGCACTAGGGGGAGGGTTAGGGCTAGAGGTTAGCCATACTTTTCGCCGGAAGCGCCCTAGGATCTGCCGGAAGTCTTCCTGGCATCACTGCCAGACCCGGAAGATACCACTGGAGCCGCCGTACCAGGTAAGTCACCACTAGCCCACCAGGGACATTTTGTTGACAGTCTAATCTTGCATGTTGACAAAATATAAACCATCTAACGTTTGGTCCTGATGCAACATATATTGCCCATGGGTGGTGTTATAAGTCTGCAAAGGGATCTTTGTGATGTCATCCTAATCCTAGATCTCTGAAGGAGAGACTTTCCTGGTGTCAGTGTCTGTGATTTGTCTGGATACATAACAGGACCTGAGGCCGTTATGTGTCAGGAGCAGGGCCGCAACTAGGGGGAGGCTGGAGGTGCACGTGCACTGGGTGCGCCACTGCACCCGCTGCCAGTGTCCTCCAGCCCAGCGCCACAGGGAGGCTCCAAGCCAAGATTTTATTACCAGCGGGGGCCCGGTTCCTTCCCTGCAGTGCCGCGGTAGCCGAAGGCTGGAGTTCTCTCCTGAACTCCAGCTTCCAGCTCTCCCCATGGGCACTATGGGAGAGCCGTCATGACGTCTCTCCCATAGATCCGAGGAGCAGCCGGGGGGACCGGACGGCGGCAAATGTAGGAGCGGGGTTTAAGGTAAGTATTTTTTTTTGTGTGTAAGCGGCACTACAGGGGCATTACTATGGGGGCATGACCATATGGGCACTACTACAGGGGCATTATTATGGGGCATTACCATATGGGCACTACTACAGGGGTATTACTATGGGGAATTACTATGGGGGCATTACCATATGGGTACTATTACAGGGGCATTACTTTATGGGCACTTTTATAAGGGCATTACCATATGGGCACTACTACAGGGGCATTACTATATGGACACTACTGCAGGGCCATTACTATAGGTGCACTGCTGAAGGGGGCATTACTATAGAGGCACTGCTGCAGGGGCATTAATATGGGTCAATTACCAGGGAGGGCGCCAAATTACTGTCTTGCCCCGGGTGACAAAAATCCTAGTTTCGGCCCTGGGCAGGAGGCTGTCTGGTGGAAACTGGGCGGGCTAGTAAAGCTTCTTTTCATAGAGGATAAATGTAATTCATTTACTGAACAAACATAATGGTAATTGGCAGAGTACAATGTACAGTCACTGGTTGCCAGCAAGAATGGTGAATATAATCAGATCAGAAACTGAGATAAATGCTCAGCACTATACATACAGTAGGAAGTCTCTGATGGTATGTAGCCCATTAAGAATTATCAGAAGTCTTGAATGGAATGTAGCAGGACAGACAGGAACTTGGAAGCATACAATGCACTGGAGTCACTGGGAAGCGCTCAGCATGCAGGCTAGTACTGGAGGACACACAGCAGCTTGATGGTACTCACTGGACTGTGGAGCCAAATTCTGAGTACTTGCAACTGGAACTAGCAGGCAGGAATATTGAAGAAGTTGTTCTGGCAAAAAGAAGAGGCCAGGGAGAAACTTATATAGGGTGCCCTGGCTGCTGATTGGTTACACTCATGTGCAGGGAATGTGGACTGGCATTGCTTGAGCAACAGTCAGCTGATCTTAAGCTAGGTGGCGGCACCCATATCATGGAGGCGCTGGCTCCACATGAGAGAAACAACAATTAAACTACTTGTTATAACTTAGAATATGCTCTGACAGAAACAAGCATTACCAGTCCAAGGTGTCTCCTAACTGATGGACCATACCTGTAAGATTCCTACCTATGACAGAGATGCGGTCAATATCCCGACCACAGGGATTCTGGCACTGAGAATGCCCGTGCCAGAATCACGACACTTGTCAGCAGAGGCGTCACTAGGGTTGGTGTCACCCGGTGCTATAACTAATGGCGACACCCCCACCTCCACCAAAAAAAATTAAAAATCAGGACCAAGGTGCGCAGCTCCACGCTCTCTCTCCCCTTACCAGTCCAACAGTCCAATACGCACACTGCAGTGTTCATCCCAGAATGCCGGGCGCACCTGGGGGGGCTTGATGACGCCAGTCTACCACCACTTCTGTGTCCCTAGCCAGCCAATCCCCACTTTTGTGTCCCCAGACTGCCAGCCAATCCACCCTTCAATGTCCCCAGCCAGCCTTTCACCACTTCTGTGTCCCCAGACTGTCTCCCCCATGTCTCTGTCCCCAGCCATCCAGCCAATCCCCACTTCTGTTTCCCCAGCTAGCCGATCCCCACTTCTGTGGCCCCAGCCAGCCCCCCCTTCTGTGTCCCCAGCTATCCTTCCCCCAATTGTGTCCCCAGCCAGCCTTCCCCCACTTGTGTCCCCAGCCAGCTCCCCCCCCTTCTGTGTCCTCTGCCAGCCAGCCTTGTGTCCCCAGCTATCCTTCCCCCACTTGTGTCAGCTACCAGCTTCCCCTCCCCCCTTCTGTGTCCTCTGCCAGCCAGCCTTGTGTCTCCAGCTATCCTTCCCCCACTTGTGTCCCCAGCCAGCTCCCCCCTTCTGTGTCCTCTGCCTGCCAGCCTTGTGTCCCCAGCTATCCTTCCCCCACTTCTATGTCCCCAGCAAGCCTTCCCCCACTTGTGTCCCCAGCCAGCTGCCCCCCCTTCTGTGTCCTCTGCCAGCCAGCCTTGTGTCGCCAGCTATCCTTCCCCCACTTGTGTCCCCAGCCAGTGAGCCCCCCCCCCTTCTGTGTCCCCAGACGGCTACCTTGCTTCACTTACCTTCTTCTTGACAGCCCCTCTCTTCAAGCCGTCCAGCAGCGGCGGCATTGGGCGGAGTAGTGGACGGGCAGCGGGCTCCTGAGCTCCTCTCCTTCAGCAGCGGCGGCGCAGTGTGACGACATGATGTCACGCGCCGCACGCTGTCTTTTCAGCATGACGGCCATCCCGGGCGGCAGCCGCAAAGGTGGGTGGGAAGTGGGAGGGCAGCGGGCGGATCCCCTGCGCAGGACCCGGCACCTTTGGCCAATAGTGTGCTCAGCCCCTCTCGGCGACCCTGCAGGCATCTCTGACGGCGGGGAGGGTGCAGTCAGCTGTATGATGCCTGGGGGAGTGTGTGGCTTTTTGGTGTCACCCCCTTGGAGGGTGACACCCAGTGCGGTCCGCACCCCCCTTGTGACGCCACTGCTTGTCAGAATCCCGGCACCGGCACCCTGACCGCCGGAATCCTGAAGGTAAATAGCGGAGTTGGGCGGAGGATTAGTGTTAGGGTTGGGCACTAGAGGGAGGGTTAGGGTTAGGCACTAAGGGAGAGGGTTATGTTTATGGTACGGGGAGGGGGAGGTTAGGTTTAGGTGCATTGGGTACACACAGTACGATCAGCACAATCAACGATATCACTGAGCGATTTCCTTTGGACTTTCTGTAGTGCAGGACAAACTATATTGGGTGCACACACTGATAGATGTCTATGATAGATATCTTTCAGTGAAGTCCTCCTGCCACATCTCTTAACATGCAAATCGCTATGAAATTGTCCAAATTGGCCGTTCATATTGTTCACAAAAATCGTCCCGTGTGTGCGCACCTTAAGGGTGGCGATAGGGGAAGGGTTAGAATACTGACCGACAAGTGTCGGTATTCTAACCCTGTCAGGATGCCGGCGTCGGGATTCTGACCGACGGGATCCCGAACCCATCCCCTATGACAACAATACTGTATATTGTTATTTCGTTATCTAAAAGAGTCTTTAGATATGTCATAGAAGCAGTGTTAGATATAATCCACATGCTCAGTCCATTTCTATGTTTTGGTTGCCATTATAGTCCAACTTGAGCCTGAAAATCATAATGAAAGCCTCATACTGTGTATACCCTCACATTCATGTTTATGAGTTTGGGCAGCTGGGCTTATAACATGTTTAGTTCATTGTCTTCTATATTTGGTGTGACGTTGGTGACCTGTTAAGTTGAGCCTAGACATCTATGACATTACAATTGTAACATCCGACTGTCTAACTAGACTCTGGCCCCTTAGGGGCATATTTATCACATCCTGCATTTTTAATTCAGTTGAGATGATAACGCTGATAATCGCAAAGCGTAAATGAATATTATTTTCACTTAGCTAAATGATACCTAAATAACCGCTAGCAACCGCTATTACTTTACTTCAGTGCTATTATGGGCTTCACATTCTGGATTGTGGTAAATCTCACAATTTAATAGCCCCTATAGAAACCTATGTGGGATGCTTTTTTTTAATCTAAACTAAGGCCCCTAGATACATTCTGGGGATGCTTTTAAATCAGCCTTTTCAGCGGATATCCAGCTAATTTCTTTTTATAAATATGCCCTTTATAATCATATATAATATAGTCAGTTTCTGTAAATGTTGTTGCAATAAGGGAGATAATTTCAAAGGGAGTCCACAGTCAGTGTATTCTGTATCATGGGTGTGCCTAGTCCCATTATTATTATTGTCGGTACCTTATATGGACCTAGTTACTGGTTCATTGTAATCAAGACATAATATAATTGATTAAACTGCTGTAATCTTATAGAGTATTTTTACTGTTTTTTTTCTTAAGATGCTTAGTAACTTTTTATACAATCAAAGCCTCATCTTGCGAAAATCTACATTATCAAACAGCATTTCTTTTCTGAGCTTCATTTCCAAATAACACGGTAAATGCTTATCTTCTTTTGCTTTCCAGGTTTCTAAGCATTCACTTTTTATTTTTTATAAATTGTATATAAACTAAAGCTAAGAGATAAAGTACCAACCAATCATCTCCTGACATTTTGCAAACGCAACCTGTCTCTCCACTTTATTACTCTCCAAGCTTTAATAAATCTCCCCCCATAGGGAGACCAATATATATCCATACATACACCAAAATATATCTGCCCCATATATGTCTGGCCTTAAAAGCAAACAGATCAATCTCAGACTGCAAGTACCAACCGTGTTCTCCCCAGGCTGTTTTCTGCGGGCGCATCGCCCAGCAGAAACAGCCCACCGCCCAGCACTTCCCCCTGCCGCATTCCCGGTCACCCTCCACCTCCTGCTGTGGAACGCTGGCCTCTGAAGCGACCGGAGGCTAAAGAAGCCTCCGATCCCTTCAGAGGCAAGCGTTCCCAGTGATGCACTGCGCGGGTGATGTCATGACGTCAGGTAAGTTTTGTGCCGGGGCTGGGACCAGTCTGGGGGCACTGCATAAAGGGCCAGTCTGGGGGCACTGTATATGGGACCAGTCTGGGGGCACTGCTTATGGGGCCAGTCTGGGGGCACTGCTTATGGGGCCAGTCTGGGGGCACTGCATAAAGAGCCAGTCTGGGGTCACTGCATAAGGGGCCAGTCTAGGGGCACTGCGTAAGGGGCCAGTCTGGGGGCACTGCATAAGGGGCCAGTCTGGGGGCACTGCTTAAAGGGCCAGTCTGGGGACACTGTATATTTCAAGTTTAAATCATTATAAGGTCAGGGTTTAAAACATTTTATTATTGCGAAGGCCGGCAACTTCTTGATACCACCCGGCTGGAAACCTGTTCTGGGGAGAGCACTGACCAATATAAAATACAACTCCATTGCCCATAATGTACTGAAACCTCCACTAACGTAGAGTGATATATCTTCCTGACCAGTGACCAGCTCTTTCAGATGTTAGAAGTCCTCATGATTGATCAATACTCAGTGTGTCTAATGGCAGTCAGGCTTTTCTGATGTTCAAACTTAATGGTGCCAAAAATCGTTGCTCTGCCTTGGACCTTGGTAAAGATGGCAGCAGTGTTTCTTTTATGTTCTTGTAGAACAATGAGAAAAGGCAAGTGTATAGCATCAGTGGCGGTTTTAGGGGGCGGGCAAGCAGGGAGTGCAGCCTCAGTCACCTCAGCGGCGCCTTCTAATTTGATGGTGCCTGCCCACTCTTGTCCTCGTGGCGGTGCCATTACAGACAGTAATGTGGCCGCACCACTATGATGTTCAGTTGCTCCCTCCCACCAACTCCCGGAATGCTGGTGCCCACTGCTAGGTGTGATGAAGTCACACTGCATGAGATTGTCGTGGTCACGCATGGCATTCTGGGACTGGAAGCAGCTGCAGAGGAGAGAGGAGTGGATCACGGAGGAGCAGCCTGAGCCTGTCAGCCTGCCTGACTCTGAGCAGGCATGGGGAGGTGAGTCGCTGGGAGATGGGATGGGGAAATTACAGTGTGGCATAATGTGTAAAGAGCATTACAGTGTGACATAATGTGTAAAGAGCATTACAGTGTGGCATAATGTGTAAAGGGCATTACAGTGTGGTATAATGTGTAAAGGGCATTACAGTGTGGCATAATGTGTAAAGGGCATTACAGTGTGGTATAATGTGTAAAGAGCATTACAGTGTGGCATAATGTGTAAAGGGCATTATAGTGTGGTATAATGTGTAAAGAACAGTACAGTGTGGCATAATGCGTAAAGGGCATTACAGTGTGGCATAATGTGTAAAGGGCATTACAGTGTGGCATAATGTGTAAAGGGCATTACAGTGGCATAATGTACAGTTTACAGGACATTACGTAGTGTGGCATAGTGTGTAAGTGGCATTACTTAGTGTGACATAAGGTGTAAGGGGCATTACTGTGTGTGGCATAATGTGTTATTATAAAGGGCATTACTGTTTGTGGCATAATGTGTAAGAGGCATTACTGTGTTTGGCATAATGTGTTATAAAGGGCATTACTGTGTGTGACATAATGTGTTATAAATGGCATTACTGTGTATGACATAATGTGTAAGGGGCATTACTTTGTGTGGCATAATATGTATAGGGAATTACTTAGTGTGGCATAATGTGTAAGGGGCATTACTGTGTGTGGCAGAATGTGTTATTAAAGGCATTACTGTGTTTGGCATAATGTGTAAGGGGCATTACTGTGTGGCATAATATGTACGGGGCATTACTGCGTGGCATAATGTGTTATAAGGGGAACTCCTATGGTGTTGCATATTGTGTATAAGGAGTACTACTGTGTGGCATAAGATGAATGGGCTCTGTGTGGCATAACATCAATGGGCTCTGTGTGGGATAACGTGAATGGGCTTTCCTTTTTGCATAACATACAAACTCCACCGATGCCATATTCAGAAATGATGCTGCTGTTCCCAATCTCCTCCCAGTCTCCCAAAATTCCGGGTGTGACGTCATCATGCATGGCATTCTGGGAGCGGTGACGGGAGAGGATAGATCTGCAGCACACTGAAGCAGCGCATCCACTTTCGGCTGGACATGCCCCCCAGAATGATGAACAGGGGGCATGTCATGAAACCACACCGTCTTTTAGGGAGCAGAATAACACACCCTCTCTGATTTTCGTGGGGTTTTTTTTTAGGAAGGAGGCGCCAAAGGGAACTTTCGCAAAGGGCTCCACAGTGTCTACAACCGGCCCTATATAGCATCTTTGGACTTGTCACTCTTCATCCAGTTGAAAGAATTAAGGAAAGGAGAAATCCCCTCTTTCCCCCTCAAGCCAACATCCTGTCTTCAAAACAAGACCTTGGGGGAAAGAAGTTACCTGAACCTGTTCTTCTGTACTCAAATAATGTACCTCTAACTTACCTCCTTCAGATCCCAACAGTAGTACTAATGTTCATCTGACACCCTGTGATCCAGTGACAATCCAGTAAGACCAGATGGGTTAGTAAATTATTCAATTTTATTTGTAAAACCAAGAAAACTGCTGATACTATGGGCCTCATTCAGAGGCGGTCGGAGTATGCAAGCGGTCGCTCAGAAACTGGGCGGCCACTTGCACCCTGACCACTCGCCTCTGTTGCGGTCGTTAGGCTGTGGGTTAACACCCACAGCTCTAATGACCGCTCGGGTGATGGTCACGATGGTCAGAGACCATCGCGACCATCGGGGCTTACGACGAGACCTAGGGTAGGGTCTCCCTTGTCGTAAGCCCCGGAGAGCTTCTGGCTCTGTCTGAGCCGGAAGCTCTCCACTGACATCACTAGTGATGTCAGTGGGGCCTCCCCCAAATGGTAGGCGTTCCCATGGGAACGCCCCCGTTTGGGCTGCCACCCCCCTGGCCCGCCTTCCAAACGGGGCGAGCTGTAAATCAACATCGACAGCTCGCCCCCTTTGGATCGAGACCCGCTGCGACCGGCACTGTCGGTCGTAGCGGGTCTCACGCATGCGCACGCCGGCGCCGTCGTGCGCATGCTCTGTGGGGGGCCATCGACCCGGTCCGAGCGCATCGGCGCTAACGACCAGGTCTGAATGACCCCCTATATATCTTGCACAAATGCATAGATCTGTCTTCCAGTCTAGCCCTGATGTCTGTACTGTACAATGGAGCCTGATTCCGAGAGTTTTGGTTAATGCAATCGCATCTGCAATCTCTTATGGACCACAATTGCTAAAATATGCTGATGCCTTCCAAAGCTTACCCGAGCATAGGGACGCCCACTGCTGCCTTCTCATATCCGTCCAACAACGTACAACATCAGTAACATCGATGTAGATCAGGTAGTCACGCAGTTTGCAAGTCAAGTCTATCCTGCCTCAAACACTGCGGCTCTCCTAACACGGGAGCTCTCCCCACCCGTTACCTCCCCCAAACGCTGACTACCTGTCACTGTTTGTCTGTTAGAAAGTAAATTGCCAGGGCTCCATCCCTTTTATAGAAAAAAGACAGGTGTGACTTAGTATTGTATTAAGTGGTATACTGTAACGTGCAGATGACGTACATGTGCATGACGGTTCTTTAAGGCAAGTGTGTTTTCACACTTATCTACTAGGTCTATGCCAACAAAATTAAATGTGCCATTTATATTCAGAGAAAAATTATAATTATCATGGGCTAACAGGGTAACTAATATATCACATTTTATTTAAAGGAGTTATGATACTCCTTAATATAAAATGCATTATTTAAATATAATTAATCCTAGCTTAATTTTAGATTTATGTGCTGAAATCGCTTTGCGCTAGAGGCTTTTTTTTTTGTTTTGTTTGTCTTTGGCTTCTGACAGAGAGAGAGGCACTATATATAATCCATTTAAGTCGGAATCTCTTTTTGTTATATTACACAGGAGTACAGTACTTAGTCTTCCCAGTTTGTTTCTTTGTTATTAATTGTTTCATTAAAACTATGTCAAATTCACAAATATTTAAAATAAGACATATTTAACCACATGAAAACTTTAAATGAAAAACTTCCTGAATCTGATCTAAACCCCCCCACTGATTATATACATATACGCTGTTAGCAGATTGCCTCTGTACTGACCTTTATCTGAAAAGGTCAGTGCACAGCCCCATAACAGGAGCCCAGCTAGGAATAAGAGCCCTGGGTTGCATTTGTATGTTCCGTAGCTGTTACTTTCAGTTTCAGATGTTAGTATGGTGCATAGAAGCATCCTGTGAGCTGGTGAAATAGTGATCAGTTGGTAATTTCTACTGTATTAAACCACACTCACCATCTATTCATAACTTAATTCATACCTGTCTACTCTCTCGGAACGCCCGGGATGCTCCTGAAAATCAGGTGGCCTCCTGGCCCGGAATAGTGGGTAAATCTCCCAGCTGGCTGCCATTTGCCTGCTTACCCCGCAGCCACCCACTTAAAGAATACAAGTTGGTGGTCTAGGGGAGGCGATGATGCGATTCGCATTGAAACGAGTCATCGTGGCACTGCCCCCTGCTGCACGATGCTGGTAATCTCGGGATTGTGTAGCGTGGGGGGAGACGCAATGACGCAATTCATACTTACCGACTTTGCATAAATTATTTCTTCGAGCAGCTGCTGCTGCAGGCCGGTATGGGGGGCAGGGCTGGACTGTTGAAGTAATTAGGCCCCACCCCTTTCCCGGACAAGTCTGCGATTTGTGGGTCCACAAGGTGGAGGCGGAGTTAAATGACGCAAATCAAATGATTTACCCCAGCCTCCTTCTTGTGGAACCACTAATTCCCCTTAAAATCTCCCCATCCTGCCCGCTTCACTAGAAAGTGGGCAGGATGCGGGAGATCTGCCCACACTTCCGGGGGTGCAGGGGGCTACCCAAAAAATCTTGAGCCTCCCGCAACTTCCAGGAGTGTAGGCAAGCATGAGGCAATTGTGCAGTCATGCCCTCTGCTCCGCCCCCAATCACACGTCATGCCGATCGCCGCGCCCCCTGCTGTGCCGACCTATCAGACTGTTGCCAAGTATGAATTCATGTCCTAGTTCAAAGGCCAGTGCCGTGTAACCAATGGCGTCCCAAGGGGGTGCAGGCCGCACCTGGGTGTCACCCGCCGAGGGGTGACACCAAAGTGCCGACTCCTCCTCAGTAACAGGAACCGGGTGCTGCACTGTAGCATTACGTGCAGCACTCGGCTCCTGACACAGTAAGTGAGCTGGCACTGCAAAAACACTGGTCCCTGGGGGCAGTCTGCACCTCCGGGACCCCCTAGAGAGACTAAGACGGGGGGGGGGTTTCGTGCCGTGCGACCACTCTCCCTACCGGTGAGGCCACACCCCCTTTTTACCGATGTGCAGCTTCGCTGCATGTACTTAGGGATGGACAGTCCTGTGCACTCACTAGGTTACAGCCCATTCACTTCCCATTTCTCATAAGGTGTGGTCCATTTAATACATTTGCAGTAGTGATCTCCATCAGTCAGTGTATGGCTGCGCATATGCAGTCACCGATTTCTGCGCATGCATCTTTCCGATACGTTCAAATTAGAATCAGGCCAATATACTTTATAAAGCATAACACAATAGGCAGAAAATCTGAAACAGGACTATAAAGGTTAAAAAGGGGCAATTGCCAGGGTATACAATCGGGAAACCGGCTGCCTTAATGCCGACAGCTGGCTTCCCAACTGTCATATCCCGGCGAGGGTGAAATCCCGGGCGTCTAGATGTAGACGCCTGACATTTTCCCATCGCCGGGAGACCGGCGCCCCCGGCATCCCAATCGAAGAAATGCCGGGCGCCGCGAGCAGACAGCCGCAGGGGGGAGGGCTAGGTTTAGGGCACCTGGGGGGGACTTAGGGTTAGGCACCCCCCCGGGAGGGTTAGGGTTAGGCTAGGGGGAGGGAGGGTTAGGGTTAGGCACCCCCGGGGGGGACTTAGGTTTAGGCAGCGAGGAAGGGGGGGTTAGGGTTAGGCACTTAGAGAGGGGATTAGGGTTAGGCACTTGGGGGGGAGGTTAGGGTTAGGCACCCCTAAGGAGGGTTAGGGGGTTAGTATAGTTTATACTTACCTTAGCGACGATCGGGATTTCCAGCGCTGTCGGGCTTCCGCTGCCGGGAACTCTGCTTTTGTCGGCCAGGCGCTGCCGGGAATACGGCCGGCGGTATTTCATACTGATTGTATTGCCAGTACCCCAGTACTAGTAAAAACAAATGAAAGATATTAACCATGATGTATGGTAGAAGCATACTTGCCTACTCTCCCAGAATGGCCGGGAGGCTCCCAAAAATCAGGTGGTGCTCCCGGCCATCCGGAAAAGTGGGCAAGTTTGCCGGCAAGCTGCCTACCCATAGACTTCCACCCCCATGCAACATCAGACAAACACCCCCAAACTTGCTGCCCCCACCGGGAAGCATGTAGAAATGAGCGGTTCGGTTTTCGGATCTGAAAAATGGCATCTTATTGGCTATCCCGCTCTCATGTATTTTGGATAGCCAATAAGATAAATCTGAACTAATTAGGTGAAAAGAACCAAGTAGAACAGAACCGCTCGTCTCTAGGTAAAGTAATATTAAGTGAAAGCCAATATTTTTTATAAAATAATCATCTAAAATGAAAACATACACACATTCAACAAAATGCAACAAAATGTATACTAGTATAGTATAGCAGATCCAATACTAGTCTTAATCCTGCAGTTGCTTATACTGTTACAGTGCAGTTATTATGTATTTTTTGAACCTGCACTTGCATCCCTATAGGTCTGGAGGGGGAGATTGAGGGTGGGCAGCCGTTTAAGTAGAGTACAGTACATACATAATACTCCCCTGGAGATGTGGCTTTGTTATTATACACTTAGGAGGTGTATCTATTGGGTACACACTAGGATAAAGGATTTGTCAGCAGACCGATCCGCCATCCAAGCAGCTGATTTGTAAGCTATACACACTTACCAATCAGCTGCACGATATGTCTGGCCTGACAGTAAAACTGGGCGGGCATTTAAATTTGCCAGCCCAGTTGTGATGCCAGTGTCAGCGGCCCCTGCGTCCAGTGTCACCCATTGGGTCACCCGTACACACATACAAACGCAACAATATATCTGCAATATATCTGATATATTGGCATCGGCTATGCTATAGAGCCAACTTGATATGTCTGTGAACGACGTCGTTCACAGACATATGAAGGGTGAACACACTCGCCGATGCACTAGCGATATATTTCGTTCATCTATCAAAAAAACCAATATATCTGCAAAGTGTGTACCCAGCATAAGCCTTGGTGTACAGTAAGTATATGTGCTGATGCTAGTGACAGCATATATACATTTTTTTCCTGAGTTTAACATATCTTAAGATACAAACTGTAGTTCAGATTGCACACACAGGTTGCAGCCATAGGCTTTCACCTACTTTCGGGGTGTGGTCCACTCTAAATACCCCCTTATATCTGCGCCTCCTAAAAGAATGGCTCTTCTAAACATTGCCTTTCTTCTCTGTGTTTTACTCTTTGCTTATACAGTGATTAATGTTGTGTGAGCTATGAGGCTTGATATTAATGTTATGTTTCCCCATGACTGTTACTGACAAACATCCACATACTTAGGGTGTAGATCTGCTAAAGCTTCCAAGAAGGAAAAGTGGAGGCGTTTTTCAACAACCAATCAGATTCTAGCTATCATTTATCTGGTACATTTTTTAAAATGTTAGCTAGAGTCTGATTGGTTGCTGAAACACATCTACTTTTCGTTTTTAGGAATGTTTAGTAAATCTACCACTAAAGCTACACACACACACCGATTTAGTAAATGAACGATTTTCGTTCATTTTTTCAAGGGAAAATTGAACGAAAATCGTTTGCTAAAATCGTTCATTTACTAAATGTAATGAACAATTTTTTTTAACTACAAACGATTTTTGCATATTTCTTTACTGAAAATTGTTGAGTGGGTCAGTCTGGCTAAACTACAAACTACAAACGTGAATGCGCATGAAATATTATCGTTCATCCTTTTAACTGAGAAAGTGAACGATTTTTTGAACGATAAACGATATCGTTATTGATAATCGTTCAAAAAATCGTTGTGTGTATGCACCTTTAGAATTGAATGGAAAAAAAAGAGGTTTTACTTTAATTACATTTGTCTAATTTTTGTCTTATTTGTATTGCTCATTTTGATTCAAGACTGCTATTATACAGTATATCTTATTGTACAATGGTATTTTCTGGAGAAAAAAAAGTCTCTAGTTGTCATGGTGTTAAGGGATTAAAAGAAAAATAAGGGATTAGTTATTTAATGCCCTCGTTATGGATTGCTTGTCACTATAGTAATAATATTTAGTTACAATAATGTTGGCTTTACAATGTAAACCCTGTGCCAGTGATAGGTAATTTGTCATTAATGCCCACAATGTAGAATTAGGTGTCTGAGACATAATCTGCACAATCATAGATCAGGCAGGAGCTGTACAAGAGATGTTTCTATCACAAGGCAGAGATTACAGTACAAAGTTTAGGGCTAATTGAACAGAATGATCATGTCATGTTAGGGATTTTAATGGAGGATATTTCAGCCTTCCTTATTTGCGTTATCATCGGTAGCATATTTTATTATACATCCTACGGTACATATAGAGCAGGATTTGTAAGTGAAATAATGACCTCTGCTTTTGTGTAAATATTTCATTACTACTGTCTCCTCAGCTCTGAAAGTTCATTTTAATTGTGCAGTGAAAGTCGAAGCTCCGTCTCAAGTTGTATAAAGACAAAAAGAAGAAAAATAGAAAAAATAATAATAATAATAATGATAATATCTTTCAAAAATTCAATGTGCTTCCACCCTTAGATGGCATTCATTTATTGGCTTTCATTTGCCCTCCTGCGGCCTGTGCTATTGCCTTTTCTATTTGGTGAAGTATCGCTGTTTATCTTCATTACTCTGGCATACGACACAGCTCTACTGAGATTTCTGCATTACAAACAATTCAGAGAGCAGTTTTGTGTCATATCGCAGAGTGAAAAAAACAAGCAAGAGCAATTTATTTAGTAAATGTTGCAGCAGGGCATGCACAAGGCAATATATTAAAGTTTAAGGTGGAAAACCCTTTATGTGTACTAATATTGTATGTATGATGTCGCGATGGATTAGCCCTATTTTATATGATATATGAAGTGCACGATATACATTGATGACGAAAACATAATTTAGACTTGTCAGTCTGTATCAGTGCCAGGGGCGTTTCTAGAGAGGAGGGGGCCCGTGTGCAGTCTCCGACACGTGCCCCCTCCTCTCTGTCCGGCGGTGCGCGGTGAGCGGTGCGCGGCCAGCACCGCACTTATAGACTCTGGGCACTAGAGTGTGCCCAGTGTCTATAACGCATGCACAGGTCACCGGGAAAATGGCCACGGCGGCTACTTTCCCTATAGTGCGCATGCGCAAATGACGGGAAAATGGCCACGGCGGCGAGGTAAGTTTTATAGGTGCAGGGTGTCTGGTGCGGGCCCCCCCTGGACCCAGGGGCCCGTGTGCCCCGCACACCCTGCACCCATTATATGTACGCCCCTGAACAATGCGGAGGGGGGGACCAGAAGTCCCAGCATGCACTAAGTTTCCGGGCTGGAGGGGGATTGCCTCCCCAAAGAACTGTACAGTCAGGGCTTGCTGGGACTTCTTGTTGCACCACAAATCCACTCCCCTTATTCGGAAGGCGTTTGCCTGCTGACCATTTTTAGAAAATGGGGGGGGGGCATCGGCATTCTTTCTGGCACAGTGCACCAAAATGTCTAACTATGACCCTCTGCGATTCTAAAATGGGAAATAGAAATACAGATTTTCATCATCATTAATGTCTTACTTAATAGCCTACAGTATATAGAGGTCTTACCTTACTAGGGGGGGGAGATGTATGAAACCTCTGAGAGCAATAAAGTGCTGCAGGGACTGTGGTGATAGGGGAACAATAGCTGCAGCTGTCGATATCCATAGCTGCAGCTGTTGGAACGGTCAGTGCCACTGACCGTTCATACATTGGGTGGCACACAGCGCCCCTGTCACTTACCACCCAACCCCACATTAATATATGGGGAAGAAGCGGTTCAAGCACACATAATGTGCACTGATACCACTAATCCCATATTGCCGGATAATACATCTCCCCCAAAGTACCAACCAATCAGCTCCTGTCATGTTTCAAACATAGCCTGTAAAGTGACAGTCGGGAGCTGATTGGTTGGTACTTTATATCTCTCCCCTATCTCTTTCCAAGGTTTGATACATCTCCCAGTTATGGTATTCTTACTGGTTGGTGTGATTATGCCAGTGATTCCCAACCTCGGTCCTCAAGGCACACTAAAGCTGGCCAGACACTAGACCAACTTACATCCAACCAGCCAATTTGTTGATTGGTTGGAATGAAAATCTGGTAAGGTATGGAAGTAAATGATGATCAGCAATTTGCTCCTAAATGCCAGAAAACAGATGAAAATTGTCGTTCAGACAAGTTTGTTAAATTTTTGATCTAAACTTCAAACAACAGTTTTGGTCCATTTTCCAGCGTTTGGGAGCAAATTGCTGATTGTATCCCCAGGGGCGCTAAGAGGGGGGGGAGCAGGTACAGATTACCCGGGCCCGGGCTTCCTGAGGGGCCTGGCGGGGGCCCGGGTCCGACGCTGCCCCCCCCTCCCTCACAGCAGCCCAGCACACAGCGTGTGCTGAGCTGCAGTTGGAGACTGCTGTGGCTACTGAGAAGCCGCCACAGCAGTCTCCTATGCCTGTGCGAGGGAGCGATCACACTGATCGCGCCCCCCCTGGCTTTGCGCCAGGCTGAGGGGGCTCAGAGCACCCCCCTTCGCGGCGCTGCAAATCTTTTTTATTTCTTTATATTTGGCAAGGGGGCATGACCACACCTCCCGAGATTAGGCCACGCCCCCTATTACCGGGGCCTGCCTTGGCTCTTGGCGGCCCTGTGTATCCCTTACCAGATTTTCATTCCAACCAATCAACTAGTTGGCTGGTTGGACAGATAATCTTTAGATGTGTGGCCAGCTTTACAGTCCTGGTTTTAGTGATATCCATGATTGTGCACAGATGATTAAATCAAAATAACTGAGGTACTAATTAAGTCACCTGTGCTCAGCTATGGCTATCCCTAAAACCTGGACTGTTAGTGTGCCTTGAGGACCATGGTTGGGAACCCCTGGGTTATGCTGATTCGTCTACTTCTGTGTCACAACCCTGGCATAACCTGAATCTGTCTTTGTTCTAATCTTTTTATTTATTGGAATATTGATTTCCTATAGTCTGTGAGAATCATTGTTTTTATGATGTTATAAAACATTGCATATTGCATCTCACAAAATGAATGTTTGCAATGTTTGCTACATTAAGTGAATTTATTATACAGTGCGCCTAATTTAACAAATAATAATATTTAGTATCCCCCTGCCTTTCTCTGTTACAAGCTTTCAGACTTTCATATATCCTCAGGTTTGTGCAGCAAATGACAGATCTACACATCTCGGAGGCTTTAAATTTTAGCGTTGCAGAGTTCATCTGTCTGTTTCAATTACCGTGAGGTGGACTGTATACAACAAGCACACATTGGCTTAGTACAGTTCCCTGCAATGTTACCAAAAACAATTACATACAATGTTATCTAAGGCAAAAAGCATGTGTGTACACAGTACTGCTGGGAAGTATAAGCAATGCACCAGAAGTTCTCTCATTTGAAGAGGACAGGTCATCAATCCCAGGATAAAAATATTGGTTATGATGTGCTTCCGTGATGTCACTAGCTTCTAGTAAGCTGTAAGTGTGTGACTATTGGCTTAGGATACTAAATGACGGCCCCCAGTGTATGCAGCTATAATAATAACTGTGACATCCTCCATCGGAGACACTGGGTTATTAGCACTCCAGTTATTCAATACAGGCACTGTAACTTTACCTACCTAACTATATTGTTTGTTTATGTACATATGTATATATATTAGGGGTGTGCACCGGCCACTTTTCGTGTTTTGTGTTTTGGTTTTGGATCTGGATCTTTCTTCGTGTTTTGGATCTGGATTGGTTTTGCCAAAACCACCCTTCCGTGTTTTGGGTTCTGGGTTTTGTGTTTTGGATCTGTATTTTTTTGAAAAAAAGCATAAAAACAGCTAAAATCACAGAATTTGTAGGTTTTTCTGCTCCTATGCTATTATTAACCTCAATAACCTTAATTTCCACTCATTTCCAGTCTATTCTGAACACCTCACACCTCACAATAGTGTTTTTATGTCCAAAAGGTTGCACCGAGGTAGCTGGATGACTATGCTAAGCGACACGAGTGGGCGGCACAAACACGTGACCCATCTAGGAGTGACACTGCAGTGGCAGGCAGGATGGCAGTTAGAAAAACTAGGCCCCAAACTGTACATAATGCAAAGAAAAAAAGAGGTGCAAGATGGAATTGTCCTTGGGCCCTCCCACCCACCCTTATGTTGTATAAACAGGACATGCACACTTTAACAAATCAATCATTTCAGCGCCAGGGTCTGCCACACAACTGTGGCTGAAATGATTGGTTCGTTTGGGCCCCCACAAAACAAGCTGGCAATTAATGTGTCCCTGCACAAACTGGCTCTACGGAGGCAAGATGTCATCCTCATCCTCCTCATCCACCGATTCCTCACCCTCTTCAGTGTGTACATCCTCATCCTCACAAAGTATTAACTCGTCCCCACTTGAATCCACCACCACAGGTCCCTCTGTACCTTCTGGAGGCTGGTCTCCCTGGAAGAGCTGATAATTCATTTTGATGAACATCATCTTCTCCACATTCTGTGGAAGCAACCTCCTACGCCTTTCGCTGACAAGGTTCCCGGCTGCACTAAACACTCTTTCGGAGTACACACTGGAGGGGGGGCAACTCAGGTAAAATAGAGCCAGTTTGTACAGGGGCCTCCAAATTGCCTCTTTTTCCTGCCAGTACAGGTATGGACTGTCTGACATGCCTACTTGGATGCTGTCACCGATGTAATCCTCCACCATTCTGTCAATGGTGACAGTATCATATGCAGTGACAGTAGACATGTCAGAAATTGTTGCCAGGTCCTTCAGTCCGGACCAGATGTCCAAACTTGGTCCTGCCTGCCCTGCATCACCGCCAGCGGGTTGCTTAGGATACCTAAGTTTTTTCCTGGCAGCCCCAGTTGCGGGAGAAAATGAAGAAGGAGCCGTTGACGTGTCACGTTCCGCTTCAGCTGACAGTGTGTTCACCAGCAGGTCTTTGCACCTCTGCAGGCTTGTGTCGGCCGGAAAGAGAGACACCACATAGGCTTTAAACCTAGGATCGAGCACGGTGGCCAAAATGTAGTGGTCTGATTTCAACAGATTGACCACCCTGGAATCCTGGCAAAGCGAATGAAGGGCTTCATCCACAAGTCCCACATGCCGAGCGGAATCGCTCCGTCTTAGCTCCTCCTTCACTTTCTCCAGCTGCTTCTGCAAAAGCCTGATGAGGGGAATGACCTGACTCAAGCTGGCAGTGTCTGAACTGACTTCACGTGTGGCAAGTTCGAAGGGCTGAAGAACCTTGCACAACACGGAAATCATTCTCCACTGCGCTTGAGTCAGGTGCATACCCCCTCCTTTGCCTATGTCATAGGTGGATGTATAGGCTTGTATGGCCTTTTGCTGCTCCTCCATCCTCTGAAGCATATAGAGGGTTGAGTTCCACCGCGTCACAACCTCTTGCTTCAGGTGATGGCGGGGCAGGTTCAAGAGTGTTTGCTGGCGCTCCAGTCTTCGGCACGCAGTCGCTGAATGGCGAAAGTGGCCAGAAATTTTTCGGGCCACCCAAAGCGTCTCCTGCACGCCCCTGTCGCTTTTCAGAAAATTCTGCACCACCAAGTTTATTGTGTGAGCAAAACATGGGACGTGCTGGAATTTGCCCAGATGTAATGCCCGCACAATATTGGTGGCGTTGTCAGATATCACAAATCCCCAGGAGAGTCTAAGTGGGGTAAGCCACTGGGCGATGATATCCCTCAGTTTCTCTAAGAGGTTGTCGGCGGTGTGCCTCTTACTGAAACCGGTGATACACAGCGTAGCCTGCCTTGTAACGAGCTGGCGTTTCTGAGATGCTGCTACTGGTGACGCTGCTGCTGTTGCTGCGTAAGGTGATACATCTACCCAGTGGGCTGTCACAGTCATATAGTCCTTAGTCTGCCCTGTTCCACTTGTCCACATGTCCGTGGTTAAGTGGACATTGTGTACAACAGCATTTTTCAGGACACTGAGGACACTTTTTCTGACGTTTCTGTACAGTCTCGGTATCGCCTGCCTAGTGAAGTGGAATCTAGACGGGATTTGGAACCGGGGACACACTACCTCCATCAATTGTCTAAATCCCACTGCACTAATGGCGGATACCGGACGCACGTCTAACACCAACATAGCAGTCAAGGCCTCAGTTATACGTTTTGCTTCAGGATGACTGCTGTCGTACTTCATCCTCCTCGCTAAGGACTGTTGGAGGGTCAATTGTTTAGTAAAAGTAGTGGTGTTCCTACTTCCTCTCTGGGATGATGAACGACTCCCAGCAGCAGCAGCAACAGCAGCAGCGGCAGCAGTAGGCGTAGCAATGCAGGATCCTCCGGAGGAATCCCGGATAGGAGAGTCAGTCATGCCAGTGATATGGCCTGCAGGACTACTTCCGATCCTGACTAAGGAGGAAATTGACGAGGAGGGAGTTGACGGTGTGGTTTGCAGGCGCTTGGATACAACAGGACAACGGGATTTAGGTGTCCCTGGACTGCTTACGGTCTGAGCCAAAGTTTCTGAACTTGACAGTAACTTTTTATGAACGCGCTGCAGGTGCCGTATAAGGGAGGATGTTCCTAGGTGGTTGACGTCCCTACCCCTACTTATTTCACCTTTACATATGGTACATATGGCAAGACAGTTGTTGTCCGGATTTGGATAGAAATATTGCCAGACCAAAGAGGTGGAATGTTTGGTCTTCTGCCCAGGCATGACCGTGATGGGCTTTTTCATCCCACGGACAACAACTGTCTCCCCCGGAGCCTGATTTAAACAAACCACATCACCATCAGAATCCTCCTCGCCAACTTCCTCCTCAGCGCCAGCTACACCAGTATCCTCATCCTGTTGTACTTCAACAGTGACATCTTCAATTTGCATATCAGCAAGTGGACTGTGGGTGCTCCTTTCAGCACTTGCAGGGGGCGTGCAAATGGTGGAAAGAGCCACCTCTTCCCGTCCAGTGCTGGGAAGGTCAGGCATCGCAACCACCACCACACTTGGACTCTCTTTGGGGATTTGTGATATCTTCTTAGAAAGCACAGTTCTTCGCTGTGCTTTTGCCAGCTTAACTCTTTTGATTTTTTTAGTGGGAGGAGTGCTTCCATCGTCATGTGAAGCTGAACCACTAGTCATGAACATACTAGGGATCGACCTTAGCCGTTCCTTGCCACTCCGTGTCGTAAATGGCATATTGGCAAGTTTACGTTTCTCTTCAGCTGATTTAAATGTCTTTTTCAAGGTCATTTTCCTGAACTTTGCCATTTGGGATTGTATGTGCCCTCTACTATGACATTGGGCATCGGCCTTGGCAGACGACGTTGATGGCATGTTATCGTCTATGTCATGACTAGTGGCAGCAGCTTCAGCACTAGGAGGAAGTGGTTCTTGATCTTTCTCTATTTTATTTTTATCGGAGAAAGTTTGGTCCTCCATTTATGTTATATCGATTTGATATATACGTGCGGCTAAACACAGAAAATAAATTTTTTTTTGGTTCGGACTGGAGTGTACTTTGTGGGTTACAGCACCCTTTAACGGTCAAGCCAGCCGGCCCTTTACTTATGACACAGGCGCACTCTTGGCACTACTTTGTTGATGCACGTGCGGCTACTGCGCACACAATTCACAAACACAGAAAATAATTTTTTTTTGGTTTGGACTGGAGTGTACTTTGGGGGTTACAGCACCCTTTAACGGTCAAGCCAGCCGGCCCTTTACTTATGACACAGGCGCACGCTTGGCACTACTTTGTTGATGCACGTGCGGCTACTGCGCACACAATTCACAAACACAGAAAATAATTTTTTTTTGGTTTGGACTGGAGTGTACTTTCGGGGGTTACAGCACCCTTTAACGGTCAAGCCAGCCGGCCCTTTACTTATGACACAGGCGCACGCTTGGCACTACTTTGTTGATGCACGTGCGGCTACTGCGCACACAATTCACAAACACAGAAAATAATTTTTTTTTAGGTTTGGACTGGAGTGTACTTTCGGGGGTTACAGCACCCTTAACGGTCAAGCCAGCCGGCCCTTTACTTATGACACAGGCGCACGCTTGGCACTACTTTGTTGATGCACGTGCGGCTACTGCGCACACAATTCACAAACACAGAAAATAATTTTTTTTTTGGTTTGGACTGGAGTGTACTTTCGGGGGTTACAGCACCCTTAACGGTCAAGCCAGCCGGCCCTTTACTTATGACACAGGCGCACGCTTGGCACTACTTTGTTGATGCACGTGCGGCTACTGCGCACACAATTCACAAACACAGAAAATAATTTTTTTTTTGGTTTGGACTGGAGTGTACTTTCGGGAGTTACAGCACCCTTAACGGTCAAGCCAGCCGGCCCTTTACTTATGACACAGGCGCACGCTTGGCACTACTTTGTTGATGCACGTGCGGCTACTGCGCACACAATTCACAAACACAGAAAATAATTTTTTTTTGGTTTGGACTGGAGTGTACTTTCAGGGGTTACAGCACCCTTTAACGGTCAAGCCAGCCGGCCCTTTACTTATGACACAGGCGCACGCTTGGCACTACTTTGTTGATGCACGTGCGGCTACTGCGCACACAATTCACAAACACAGAAAATAATTTTTTTTTGGTTTGGACTGGAGTGTACTTTCAGGGGTTACAGCACCCTTTAACGGTCAAGCCAGCCGGCCCTTTACTTATGACACAGGCGCATGCTTGGCACTACTTTGTTGATGCACGTGCGGCTACTGCGCACACAATTCACAAACACAGAAAATAATTTTTTTTTGGTTTGGACTGGAGTGTACTTTCGGGGGTTACAGCACCCTTTAACGGTCAAGCCAGCCGGCCCTTTACTTATGACACAGGCGCACTCTTGGCACTACTTTGTTGATGCACGTGCGGCTACTGCGCACACAATTCACAAACACAGAAAATAATTTTTTTTTAGGTTTGGACTGGAGTGTACTTTCGGGGGTTACAGCACCCTTAACGGTCAAGCCAGCCGGCCCTTTACTTATGACACAGGCGCACGCTTGGCACTACTTTGTTGATGCACGTGCGGCTACTGCGCACACAATTCACAAACACAGAAAATAATTTTTTTTTGGTTTGGACTGGAGTGTACTTTCGGGGGTTACAGCACCCTTTAACGGTCAAGCCAGCCGGCCCTTTACTTATGACACAGGCGCACGCTTGGCACTACTTTGTTGATGCACGTGCGGCTACTGCGCACACAATTCACAAACACAGAAAATAATTTTTTTTTAGGTTTGGACTGGAGTGTACTTTCGGGGGTTACAGCACCCTTAACGGTCAAGCCAGCCGGCCCTTTACTTATGACACAGGCGCACGCTTGGCACTACTTTGTTGATGCACGTGCGGCTACTGCGCACACAATTCACAAACACAGAAAATAATTTTTTTTTTGGTTTGGACTGGAGTGTACTTTCGGGGGTTACAGCACCCTTAACGGTCAAGCCAGCCGGCCCTTTACTTATGACACAGGCGCACGCTTGGCACTACTTTGTTGATGCACGTGCGGCTACTGCGCACACAATTCACAAACACAGAAAATAATTTTTTTTTTGGTTTGGACTGGAGTGTACTTTCGGGGGTTACAGCACCCTTAACGGTCAAGCCAGCCGGCCCTTTACTTATGACACAGGCGAACGCTTGACACTACTTTGTTGATGCACGTGCGGCTACTGCGCACACAATTCACAAACACAGAAAATAATTTTTTTTTGGTTTGGACTGGAGTGTACTTTCAGGGGTTACAGCACCCTTTAACGGTCAAGCCAGCCGGCCCTTTACTTATGACACAGGCGCACGCTTGGCACTACTTTGTTGATGCACGTGCGGCTACTGCGCACACAATTCACAAACACAGAAAATAATTTTTTTTTGGTTTGGACTGGAGTGTACTTTCGGGGGTTACAGCACCCTTTAACGGTCAAGCCAGCCGGCCCTTTACTTATGACACAGGGGCACTCTTGGCACTACTTTGTTGATGCACGTGCGGCTACTGCGCACACAATTCACAAACACAGAAAATAATTTTTTTTTAGGTTTGGACTGGAGTGTACTTTCGGGGGTTACAGCACCCTTAATGGTCAAGCCAGCCGGCCCTTTACTTATGACACAGGCGCACGCTTGGCACTACTTTGTTGATGCACGTGCGGCTACTGCGCACACAATTCACAAACACAGAAAATAATTTTTTTTTGGTTTGGACTGGAGTGTACTTTCGGGGGTTACAGCACCCTTTAACGGTCAAGCCAGCCGGCCCTTTACTTATGACACAGGCGCACGCTTGGCACTACTTTGTTGATGCACGTGCGGCTACTGCGCACACAATTCACAAACACAGAAAATAATTTTTTTTTAGGTTTGGACTGGAGTGTACTTTCGGGGGTTACAGCACCCTTAACGGTCAAGCCAGCCGGCCCTTTACTTATGACACAGGCGCACGCTTGGCACTACTTTGTTGATGCACGTGCGGCTACTGCGCACACAATTCACAAACACAGAAAATAATTTTTTTTTTGGTTTGGACTGGAGTGTACTTTCGGGGGTTACAGCACCCTTAACGGTCAAGCCAGCCGGCCCTTTACTTATGACACAGGCGCACGCTTGGCACTACTTTGTTGATGCACGTGCGGCTACTGCGCACACAATTCACAAACACAGAAAATATATTATTTTTTTAGCACTTGGGGGGAGCACCCCTGATGGACAGAGCACCCCCTGGACAACACTACAGCACCCCTTTAGCACTGGGACACTGCACAGGACTTTGGTACTGACTGCACAACACAGTCCAGCCAGCCCCTATGGACTTTGAAGTAGTGGACACAGCCCCTATTAACAACAGCAGCACAGCACAACACAGCCAGCCCCTATGGACTTTGAAGTAGTGGACAACAGCAGCACTACACTACACTACACTACACAGCACTAACTCCCACCCTCCCTCTTCACTGTCCACAGCCGAGTGAGAAAATGGCGCCGACGCGGGTACCTTATATAGGATCCAAAACCCGCGAGACTCGGAAGGCGGGATGATGACGTTTTGCCTCGATGTCAGATCCGAGTCAGGCGGGAAAAGTCGAGCCTGACTCGGATCGGACTCGGATCGGGGGGGCTCGGGGGGGTTCGGATTTCAGAAATCCGAACCCGCTCACCCCTAATATATATATTATAAAATTATATATATATATATATATATATATATACTGTGTGTATGTATGTATATGTGTATATATATATATATATATATATATATATATATATTGTACACAGGACTGGACCCACACTCTCTGAAAACAACTCCTTGCAATAAGGTAGACAGACTTGAATGAAGACTGTGTCGCTCCAAGATTCATATCAATAAACAAACGTGTATTGAAATAATCCACCAACGTTTCAGAGCCCCTGTGGATCTTTTATCAAGGCAGCAAAATGAATTTAGAAACAGTACATAAAAAACAAGTCTTACCTGATGTAGGCAGTCTGGCAGCCCAATACATGTTTGATTATTGATGCGAATCTTGCAGTGCTGCAGTCTTCATTCAAATATATATATATATATACTTGCACACACAAGGGTGGTTTAATAAATAACAATAAAACATAAACATAAATGTATTCAATTTGTACATATACAGAGAAAAAAAGTTTCGACTATTCAGTGAAATCACCGCTAAACAGGCCAATAGTAAATATTAAAACAAAACATACTGTAGGCACTGCTGTTAGTCCAAATGCCAGTTGCTAGTCTGGCCAAAAGCATCACAGGAAAGATTATCTGTACCAAGGCCATACTTTTGATTATACGTATATGTACTAATTATTTATAGTGAATGGCAGTATGTAAAGTTAACCCCTTCAACGTGTGTCACTCCTGTCCAGGAGCTTGAAAAAGCTCCTAGATAGGAGTGAAATGCGTCGAATGGGGCTAAATCCAGATATTGCTGCTGCTACAAACTATTGTGTGTCTACTATTGCTGGAGCTGCCCGTTGTGCATAGGATTGTGCTATTTTGACTGGCATTGACACCTGCCCAGGATGCTAACAGGTTAGTGGGGTACACTCACTGGAGGAGGGCGCATAGAACGTGCAAGCTGCTATATCAAAGGAAGTGCACACTGTGACTCCCCCACAGCATGGAATAACTGGCATTTGTAACAGCACATTGCTGCTGGGAGAGCTGCGAGGCTCTGGAACATTACCTGTGTTAGGAGACAAAGGGCTCTATTTATTAACATTATTTTTACTAAAATAAAGTGAAAAAGGGTGTTTTCACACCCTTTTCACATTATTTTAGTTTCACCTGTAGTTATTACAGGGCAATTGGAGTAGAATTAGTAAAATTCTACTCCAACCCTCAATATCAGTTATTTTTAGTAAAGCAGATCGCATTTCCCATAATTGTAATGGGAAATGTGATCCGACCTAAGTTACTAAAAATAAATTGTAAAAAAATACCGGGGGAAGCCCTGTGATAATAACGCCACCTGGAGGTGGCGTTATCCAGGGTCTCCCCCGGTTACCGGGCTCCCACTCTGCTCTAATGGGGAGAGCAGAGGCGGGAGCCGGTACCAGTAATCAGCTATGTGGTCTAAGCAGACCGCAAGCTGATTGCTGTACAAAAAAGAAAAAAAAAATTAAACATTTTTTTTTTCCTTACCTGAATCCAGGGACCAGTGATCGGGCCTCCGGTGATGGCTCCTCTCCGGTCAGCTGGTCTCCCATAGTACACTGGGGCCCGGTCATCAGGTGATCGGGCCCCAGTGCAGTATGGGAGATCACCTGATCGGGAAGCCCGGAGAAGATCACCGGAGGCCAGGAGGATGCAGGTAAGTGTAATGACGGGGGGGGTCGCGGGGGTCCGCGATCGTGGGGGGCGGGGCTTAGCGCCAGGGGCGGGGCTTAGCGTCAGTGGGGGGGGTAGTAGCGGGGGACGGTTGGCGCATGCGCGGGCTCTTAGTCGCGTTATTTTTTTCCGAAAATACCGCGACTAGAGTGCGGATGGGATCCACAGGGACAGAGCTTTATCGCAAGCTCTGTCCCTGCAAGGGGTTTATAGTAAATCCCTGTGATATTGCCTGAATTCGCAATGCGAATTCACTCGGTAATATCACACTACAATCCGCATTCAATATGCGGATTGTAGTAAATAGAGCCAATAGTGAAAGGAGATAAGGTGCCAGCCAATCAGCTCCCAACTGTCATTTTTCAAACACAGCCTGTGAGATGACAGTTAGGAGCTGATTGGCTGGTACCTTATCACTTTTCACTCTGTCTCCTAACACTGCTTAGTAAATAGACCCCTTGGCCTCTTAACACACTGAGGCGAGTATTTGGTGATCTAATATCTCAACACTAATGAGCAAATTTCCATATATTACATATCGCTACAGAGAATTATTACTCAATGGAGACTATATACTCTTGGATTAAAGCACACATCGGACTGTGATCTTTTATTGGGAACATAAGGTCATATATTATATACATATTATTGGGACAGTATGACTGATATGAGGGGGCAGTCTAATGGCCGTGAGGGGAAGCACTGTTCTACCTGCTCTGGCCTGGTGGGAAATTAGACTGAGATAGAGAACATTACACACGTGAGAGGTCTTGTTACCTTACTTATTGAACGACCCTTGTGTGTGTATATATACTGTATATATAAATAATCTCTGCGGTAAGGCTACCCTCTGAGACATAACACATGGGGTATTGCCACTTAATTTGATAGCTCAGGCCCCATATTGTCAAAAACCTAAATGTCAACATGGACATGAGGTTGATATGGTCATTAGGTCGACTATTAACACGTAGACACAGTCAAAATTTAGACCATGAAAATGTGGATTGTCATAATTTTAACAGTCATAATGTCAGCAAACCAAAATGGAGACACAGTCAAAATGGTGAGCAGTCATAATGGATAATGCACAAGATAGTGTCCCATGCAAACAGTGATCCTGTAATTTCAGCCCCATTGTCTGATGTGCCTTATTGTCATATCAAATATACTGTATGTGTTGAACATGAGTAGGCAACCTGTAGCACTCAAACTGCTATGGAACAACACATGCCAGCATGCCCTGCCACAGTTTTAGCATGACCTAACACATATCTGTGGCAGGGCATGCTGGCATGTGTAGTTCCACAGCATCTGGAGTGCCGTAGTTTGCCTACTGAGGGAAGAGCACTGCTCATGCACAAGCACTGATCCTATAATGTCACTCAGTACCTGCACAGGGAATGGGTATGAAGTCCCGGTGGCATATCCTGACACCAGCAGCCCAAAGGGAGAAGATCCCGACAGGGCAGGTGAGTATATCCATACCCCTCTCCCCCCCTTAACCCACCCTTAGTGGTGCCTAAACCTAACTTCCCCCCTAGTGCCTAACCTACCCCCTCAGTGCCTAACCCTAACCTTCCCCCCAGTGGTACCTAACCCTAATCCCCCCTTACCGCATCCTAAACTAACCCTCCTGGGCACCAAAACGTTAGCAGTGGATGGGGCGTCTATTGCTGAGACATGTTTCTCCAGCATATCCCACATATGTTCGATCAGATAGCGATCTGGGGAATTTGGAGGCCAAGTTAACACCTTAAACTCTTTGTTATGTTCCTCAAACCATTCCTGAACAATGGGCCTAATTCACTATGGATCGCTATTGCGATCACAGCTGCGATTACGCACACGCAGGTCTGCTGCGAAAATATGCTAATGACTGCAATCGCAAAGCCAGTACAGAGACACACACTACCACTTTCACACATCCGTAATACCTTGCAATCCTGCATATACATCGGGAACATCGAGCAACATCGGCCCCTCACGCACAATTACAGCAGGTCAGACTTCACTCAGAAATTGCTAACCTCGTTGCACGTAGTCAGCACTGCATATGCCATCGCAGTGGCTAATTTATGCACGCCCATCCAATGGCATTCAAACGGACTGGCAAGCCTGCGTTTCTTGCGACCACCCCCCCGTCACCACCCCCAAAACGCTCCGGTATGTCTGACTGCGATGACTTTGTACCTACGTAGGTGAATGCAGAGCGATCGCAATACTAGCTCGTGCGCTGCAATGCATACGCATGTACAGTATGCACCATCAATAGATCTGTGTATGCAGTTGCAATTGTGATCCATGACGAATCAGGCCTAATGTTTGTAGTGTGACAGTGCTGCAGTGATGTATCTGCATGCAAAATGCACCGTTGCAGTGTCAGAACCACTGACACTGTAATGTAGCATTTCATATGCAGATATACCCGCAGTTGCACATAGAATATAGGCATGCCACATATCATTTTAATCAGGATATGCTGATTGTGCCTCCTATTCACATTGATATGTGAATAAGGAGCATTTGAAGGTAAAAAGTCCCATAAAAAGTTGCTTTGCGCTACAGAGTCGCACAGCGCTCACACGACTTGTAGCGCATGGAGGATAGATGTATGTGGACACATCTCTATTTAAAATTAAAAGTGCAAAAAACATAATAATGTTGCCTTGTAAAGTCAGAATACAGTTGCAACATTTTATTACAGTGTTTTAGACCAGCTGCAATTACCATGAGATCATGGTTTGCTAACCTGTTCCTGGCTTAATCCTGGAACTAATGACAATTGGATTCACCTATGCATTGTAAGCCCCTCGCTGGGTACATTGTAAATGTACAGTGTGTATGTGATGTGTGGATGCCGGGGGCTATCATTTTCCCGCATTAGTTCTGACGCTCACTGTGTTGCTGATTGCTGTAGAACTCTGTGAATAACAATAAACAGTCCATCCAGGAAATGCAAGTGTTGTGCTCTTCACATTTAAAGGGATAATGGTTCATTTCTACATTAGCGAAAGTAGTGTAGTTTATACCCCCAGGGCTTGGTGCAGATATAAACGTGCCACTGTTTGCGGAGCTTATTTTGTGTGAATTTGCTCTGTGAATGCTCTGGAATTGGGAGTACACAAGTACAGATGATGCAGAGTCATACGCATCTCAATAACCGCTTGTAACTGAAGTGGGGAAGTGGGCTGTAACGGAATATTCTCACATGGAATGAGTTCAGTGTGGATGGGCTCAGAGCCGGATTTAGATTTCATGGGGCAAGACACCTCTTTGGGGCCCCCCTTCTCTCAAACAAAACAGTCCTGTGTATATATTATATTAGACTTTGCTGGAGCAAGATACACATATCATATTATATACACATACATCATAATATATATATATATATATATAATCCATGTCTCCTGCTCAAAGAAGCAAGAATAAGCGGCACTCATCCGGACTTGATAACGTAGTAAAGATATTTTATTCCAGCGTGAACCGACGTTTCAAGGCCTAAACGGCCTTTTTCTCAAGGTGTGCATAACAAACAAAGCTACAGTGCTTACCTTTATACAAGTAGATCACAAATGAAAAACGATAGACCAACAGCACGCCTCCGTGCGGCGGGTGTCGCCCCCTGGTGACGTCATCAGACGGTGACATGTGCTAGAGAAAGAGAAAACTGTCTCCATGGAGACGGATCACAACAATGTGTGAAAATGGGCGGAGCCCGGCACACACGGAGAGCAGTGCTGTGGGAGACATAAATAAACAAGAAAAAATCAAATAACATATAGGAAAAGGAATTAACATATCGCGAAAAAAAAGGGTGCAGTGTAGCTGCACATAATGATGGCATGAGAAATGATACATGGACAAACGCATACATGTGCATACAAACATTCGCATACTAATTCATATAAATCATCTGTTGAAAACACATAAGTTATTACTGTAATCCTCTTAATGCCAGAATTGCATGTTAGATGAATATTAAGAGGGATCGAAGGATAAATACAGGCAACCAGGCTAAATCTAAGAACTAGTTAAACACATGATGCCCAGGAGATCTTCTCGTTGAGCCCACGCGGATGTACTGTGTCCAACAAGGTGATCCATTTGGTTTCCAAACGTGCCAACACTTTAGCGCGGTCTCCCCCTAGCTTTAATGGAGCCACATGATCGATAATCTTGTATCGTAGGCTTGTAAGTGGATGGCCAGCAGATTTAAAGTGGCGAGCAACTGGTTGGTCAGAGTCCCTCCCTTGAATCGCTAATTTAATTGAAGAATGGTGAATCGCCATTCTCTCTTTAAACATACGTATGCAAGCCACAAGGGCATGAGAGTAGATATATGACAAATCTGGACGTACAAGTTAAAACATGATGGATATAGTACTTTTTTCCAGTGTGTGGATGGCAGAAGAAATGTGAAGGGGCCATATAGCTATAAGTTACGCACGAGGCACACCGATAGCAGCCAGGTTTTTTATACATTGTGCCACTTTGGACGGCTGTAGTGGCATGTGGAGTAATGTCTGCTCTTACCAATATGTCTTTGAGGTTTCTACCTCTCTTGTAGCTTATAAGCGGGGAAGTGTTAGATAATGATCCCAATTCTTTGTCCGTTCGGATAATAGGCCATAATGCTTTGGCAGCTTTGGAGACCACGGGGCTGCTCAAAGTAAATTCCGCCACAAATGGGATTTTGTCCAGCGTGCTGGATTTGGGTGTAGGATGGAGTAATTGGTCTCTAGTCATTTGTAATACTTCCTGCTTATTTTTTAAAAGAGAGTTTTTGTTGTATCCCCTGGCTAAGAACTTGTGTATGATTTTATCCACTTCACTCTCCACTTGTGTAGGGATATTAGTAATGCGGGCCACCCTCATCATTTGAGATTTAGCTAAGCCATTTTTAAGTGCTGGAGGATGGAAACTATTGGAAACCAGGAGAGTATTTCTATCCGTGTCTTTAGAATATACAGAAGTGGCCATATGGCCCTCCGACACAGTGATGAGAACGTCTAGAAAATGCACTGACGTAGAACTGTAATTAAAGGTGAATTTAATCGGAGTATTATCATGATTTATCCCATCGATCACGGAAATCAACTGTTCCTCAGAGCCAATCCAAATTAGGAATAGATCATCTATGTATCGTGTATATGTAAAAATATGCTTGGAAATCTCAGGATTCGAAAAAAAGAATTGATGTTCTTTTTCGAACATATAGATGTTCGCGAACGATGGCGCTACATTCGATCCCATCGCGCATCCTCTCTTCTGTCTATAATATGATCCGTTAAAGTAAAAGTAGTTGCGCGTGAGAGTCAATTCCAGTAACCTAATAATTAGGTCAATATTACATTGGTCAAACGACTGTTTAAGTAAAAAACGTTTTACTGCTTGCAGACCATCTGATTGAGGAATGACAGTATAGAGGCTTTGAACATCTAAAGTGCATAAGAGTGCATTTTCAGGTAAAGCCGTAAGGTCCCCTAATTTAATCAAAAAAGCTGTAGTGTCCTTTAGGTAAGATTTTTGCTGAATCACTAGGGGTTGAATCAACCAATCCAAGTATTGAGCAATGGGTTGATATAAAGAGCCGCGGGCGGAGATGATGGGTCTGCCCGGCGGTTTTTGTTGATTCTTATGTAATTTAGGGACTGTGTAAATAAGGGGAACTTTTGGATGTTTTGTAGTAAGAGATTTGACGATTTTAGAAGTTAGTGTATTGTTGGACTCGGCTTCCGCCAACAAAGTGTCCAGTTCTTGCTTATAATTGCTAGTAGGGTCTCCTGATAATTTGTCGTACGTTGCCGAATCCGACAATTGACCATCAAGTTCGTGAATGTAATCTGTAAGGTCCTGCACTACCACTCCTCCACCCTTGTCTGCCGGACGTATAGTTATATCGGTTCTTTTAGATAAGTTCTTAAGTGCCTGCTGTTCAACTGGTGACATGTTATGAAATCTTTTGTTGGGCAGTACTTTACTTTTGTACTGCCTCATCCATTAACCTGGAAAACGTTTTTATAGATGCGTTCGACGAAGGGGGGTCAAAAGTGGAAGGTGGTCCTATGCGTGGAGGTAAAGACATGATGGGCGTGGTGTCTTGCAAGGTGCCCGGTTGGTTTTGAAAAAATTCTTTGAGTCTTAGTGAGCGATTAAATTTGTAGTTGTCAAATTTCCAATCGAAGTATCTATGTTTATTGGTAGGAACGAACGATAATCCTTTGTGTAAAACAGAGATCTCTGCAGCAGTGAGCGGTTTTGAGCTCAAATTGAATACTAGGTTTTCTTTCTGTTGTTCTTTACGGATCCTTTTGTTTTGCCCACCGCGCCTTGTGGGTTTAATGGAGGGAGGTCGGCGCGAGCCCTGGTGGCGACTCCTAAAGGGATAGATCTGTCTTGAGAGGCATCGTCCGATGCGTTGACCTGAAAATCGCTGTCACTATTAGAGGTAGATTCATTTCTACGAGCCCGGTACTTTTTGTTTCGCCATGAAGGTTGGTACGGTCTTGGATTAGATGTATCGCGGCCATTTGTGCCACGGAGCCACCGATAGACCGAATTATCCTCATAGTCGCTAGTGACTTTTTGCAATTTATTTTTTTTGAATTTAAGAAGATCTTTCTTGTATGTGTCACATTGTGACGCTAGTTTAGTCCAATATTGTTGATATGAAATGTCATCCAATTTGCTTTTATGTAGTTCAATATATTGGTATATTTTGGCTCTGGTGCTGCTTAATTCCTTACCGGCTTCCTCAATGACGAGGATCATTAGGTCAAGACTGCATTTGTTAAGAATGGCGATCCAGCGCCTGCAGAATTCTGCATTGGTTCTCCCTATTGTGGGACAATTTTTAACTCGAAACCCGCGGGGGATCATCTTAGCTCTGAAATAATCAGATAACGTACTGCCATGGAGTAGATAGTCAATCTCTTTCTTTTTGAGTTTGATTAAATGATTATAAATATCCTCCGCAGAATTAGCACCTAAGTTGGTATCTGGTGTGTCTGAAAATAAGATGGCAGAAATTTGGGCCTCTGAAAAAGACAGAGTTTCACCTTTGGGTAAGTCCATATTTACAAAGGACAACGGGTCTCTGTAACTAGATCCTGATTCCATGTTGATGAAAAGATTCCTCTATCGTGCGATATGTACAAAAGAAGATAAGGGGTTTCTATGCAAAAACCGCTATGGTAAAGTGTCCAGTGCAAAAAAGTGTCCAGTGCAAAAAAGTAAAGCAAGCAGTCCTTGCAGAATCACACACTGCTGATGAATCCAATTTAATAAATATTCCTGAGACTTGTGGTGCCACGACTCAAAAGGGATTATCTCCCTTTAAAAATAGATGCATGTAGACAGGCACTCATTATATATGCAACGTGCCGTGGTGCCAGCTATAATATCATATAATCCATGTCTCCTGCTCAAAGAAGCAAGAATAAGCGGCACTCATCCGGACTTGATAACGTAGTAAAGATATTTTATTCCAGCGTGAACCGACGTTTCAAGGCCTAAACGGCCTTTTTCTCAAGGTGTGCATAACAAACAAAGCTACAGTGCTTACCTTTATACAAGTAGATCACAAATGAAAAACAATAGACCAACAGCACGCCTCCGTGCGGCGGGTGTCGCCCCCTGGTGACGTCATCAGACGGTGACATGTGCTAGAGAAAGGGAGTGCGCATCGCTGGTCGTTTCCGACATAAAAGTACACGATTTGTGCACGATTACTGAGCGATTGCACGATTACGATGGCGTAATTGTGCAGTCGCTCAATAATATCGCCCAGTGTGTACCCACCATAAGTTGCATGCGCAGATGAAAAACATTGCTCTGCTAGATGCACATATTTGATTTTATATATATATATATATATATATATATATATATATGCTGTATGTACAGACACACACACACAGTACATAAGTACTGTAGCTGCTTGCCATGAATAATCATTGTTATTAGAGGGTGTCTTAGGGCTGTACACTTTCTCTTCAATCATTTACACAGAAATGACTTTGTATTGGTTCACTGTCCACGGTGCTGTAACCATTCTAGCATAATGGATATTTAAATAAATTGCTACTGAGGTTGCAAAAGCATAAATGCATGTTATGTAAGATAAAATGGAGAGGAATTCACAGCACTGCAACATCTTGATAAAAATAGATATATTCATTAATACATTTATTTCAGTGTCCTTTACTTGACATTATACAGTAATACTTTTCTCTACACAATAATATTTTCATGAAATAAAGATATATATAAAAGAACAGAATTAAAGGAAAATGGTTTAATTTACATAAACTCAAATTAAAGTAAATCTATGACATGTTTTGTACAGTTAAAGGCAAAACATTTTCCCCCTTCCCCTTTTGTATTTTTGTATTTTTATTTGTATGAACGTATACAATATCAATCCAGTTCTGATTGATCAGTCTGTGCACACTGCTACTCTCCTTGTACTATACCTGCATGGTAACATATTTCACAGGTCTGCAGACTGTGGTTGTCCATCGAGGCACAGGTTTTTACCCATCTGCAGGAAACCATTGATAGATAAGCCATCAATGGTTGGTTAGCACGCACACACCTCCGCTATCAGTCCTCTGCCGCTGATATCTGGCATCGTACCTCCTCCATGAATGGCAAACCCATCAACCTTCGGTCACAAATTGCTGATGCTTGCTTAACATCAATAGTCGATGACTATCTCATGCTGCAGACCCATGTTTCCATGCAGCCATCTCTTCTGCAGACCCATGTTTCCATACAGCTTTCCTGATGTACAATACCATATAATAGATATACTGTGTTTTATAGCACATTAGAACAAAACCTAGCTTTCTTTAACATGTTCAGTTGATGTTCACAGTGCACAAATTGGGCCTGCTCTATAATATGGGATATAGTTATCAGACCGCCAGATGCAGACAGGATGCAGCTAGTATAAATCCCAATGGTAGAAGTCCGACACGAGACTTAAGATAGGTGTCGGAATACCGACACCTATCTCAATCCCATTGTCAGAATCTACACAGACGCCATCCCAAATGAGGTTAGTCTGGGGGTGCGTATTAGCAGTTAGCTAAGGGGTTGAGGGTTAGATTTGGGATCCCCCGGGAAGGGTTAGTCTAGGGGAAGGGGGTATTAGGGTTAGGCACCACTGGGAGGAGGTTAGGTTAGGCAACCCCCCCCCCGGAGGTTTAGGGTGCAGGAAGGGGGGGGTTTGTTTTAGCCACCCCTGGGGGGACTTAAAGTTAGGCAACACTGCAGGAGTTTTAGACTTAGGCACCATGAAGGGAGGGTTAGGGTTGGGGGGGAGGGTTAGAGCACTTCTCTTCCTTCATCGGGATCTCCTCCTGTCGGGCTTCTGCCGTCGGGATTTGAACCGGCGGCTAAAGAGCAGTCAGTATTCTGATACCATTCCCTATAATACATATCTCCCAACACTTCACAACTGTAGGGAGGTGGAAAAGCCCAAACAGATCCACATTTGTACAGAGCCACACGGTCTTCCAGGTCACCTTTCTTGGGGTGTAAAATTCAGGAGAAAGTTTGTATTATTGGAAGGTATGGATATATTTTATAAGTATTTTAAAGTATACCTATTGCCTGTATAAAGGGAGTTAAACCTTTCAGGGCTGGATTAAGGCCACATGGACCTAGGGCTGAAAATGATCAAGGACCTATTGTGTGAAGTGGAGGAAGTGTGACAAGTGCTGTGTGGGTGTGGCCAGTGATGTGTGGGTGTGGCCAGTGCTGTGTGGGTGTGGCCAGTGCCATGTGGGTGTGTACATTTCCTATACTATCAGCCCCAATGTTTCCCTAACTGCGTAAAAGTAGAAATATTTCATAATTGAAATACAATATTAATACTTATGATTTATGGCCGACATGTAAGTGGCTGGTAATAATGCTGTCCTGATGATCGGCCTATTTTTAAGTGGAGGTCTGGAGCTGTAGTCCCATCAGTGCTATTGTTAATCTGGCCCTGAAACCAATGTTAAAGAATATTCAGGCTATTTACTAGGTAACATATCTATATATTCACATAAATGACTATAATACTTTACTTATGTGTTTACTTTTTTAGCCTTTACTTTCTATATTAAGCTTTGCGCATCTGTGAATTATCAGGGCCCAGAGTCTGCTGTACTAAGTACAGTTTGATGACCACACTTATCCATGCCTGACTCTAGGCGTAACCTTTAATTGTAAACTTCCAAAATCGTTGTGACAACAAACTCCCCTTAGCTCACACTAAGAAGTCTTACCCTGTGGTGTGTCTCTTGGGTCTCAGTTGTTGTCAGAAACACTAATAATACACTTCGCAGACCTTGTGGTTCAAAAGTTAACATCTGGGGCACAAGAAATGTTTTTCTATATGGCAGAACTAGGACACACACAGTGCATTCTGCTTTTGTTTATAATTACGGATTCATGAGCTGTGCGATTCTGTAGATATTGCCAACTAGCTAGCAACTAAACTCAACATTCCCATTAATGACCTTAAATTGCCCATTGGATGGCTAGTTTAGATTGCTGAACCATGACAAGACACATGCTGGATCGAGAACTGTACAATGCACATTGTTACCATGTCAGCTGCTTTAGATGTACAGTATAGTAATAATTACAGTTATCTTTGTACTTATGGAATTCTCCCAATTTTCAAGACTATTGAGATTTTCAGGCATAGTCGGACGTCTATATGTTTTCTTTCGCCAAAGCCAAGACCACTAATTGTACTCACTTTAGCCATCTGAAAGATAGTTATCCCAGTTATATGGTATCACACCTGCATTGTGTATTGTAGGTGCTGATACTGTATTGCATCTTGTTTAACATTATTTTATTACTAGAGGATCAGATATGCCAGGTCACCTTGGTCCGCCTGCTTCTCCGACCCCTTTGTCCGCCTCCTCCCCGTTGCATGTACTTACACCTTTCCAGTGCAGAGCATTCCTCCATCTAGGTATGTCCTGACGCTCTCTGCAGTGGGAGCCATTGGAGGAACTGCACGAGCCCCAGCTGCACTTGCATGTTGGGCAGTGGCAAATTATTATATAGATTTTAAATGACTGTATTATTTATCTAACTGTGATTGATTGAATGAAGAATAATTATAAACAAAAAAATATAGCAAAGGATTGATCATATTGGTTAAATTATGTCATTCATTTAACCAATATGATCAGATCAGATCAATTGATATAATTCAAATTGGTAACTGCAATGGGCTGGAGTGTGTTACTTTCCCTGCATATATCCCTGAGAGACATTAGCTACGATGATTTTGCGTCCGGATTTAAAGCGGCAATGTTTTTTAAGTAAAATAGCTGGTTGGTTTAGCCTTTTGCAAAAATATTTGCCAGTGATAGTTTCTTTTTTTATTGTCTTGTCCAATACTTTGCAGGATTACCATTCACACTACGGTCACCATAGATGACCCCGTAGGCAGGAAGATTCCCCAGTGAAAGCTTTCTCATGCACAAATTTACCAAGAACTATGGCTGTGATTGTACTACTGCAATAAAGTACCTGTTGTGTTGTTGCTGGTTCCGCATTCTGGGCCAGTGCTGTTTGTGCTTGACCCCCCCCCCAGGCTAAAATCTACCAGCCACCCTCTGATTCACAGTGACTTACAGTAGATGACTATTTTCACCTCTATGAGATTTCATCAGTACTTTGCCCTAAAGATGAGGAAGGATCTTCAGCAGTCATTACAGACACATGGAGGTAATACTTTTTAACAGAAAATTATCTACATTTTAGTGTCAAGTTGACCTTTCAACTTTGTTATTGTTACTGAAAAAAGACAGATTGCTTACAAAGTCGTCCCCATCAGAGGAACATGTGACTTTAGCCTAGAGAGCTAAACAATCAATCCTGTCCTGGATATGTTACTGCCTCATGCCATTTTTTTTATTTTTTTTTATTTACTAAACATTAATAAAAAGAATCATTGTGTCTATAAGACGAATCATGCAAAAGTCGCTGTAATAATCCTGCACATGTCCCTTGGAGGATAATAGTACATAAATGAGAGAGCTTTGTCCCTCTATTCCCAAACAAAAGGTTTTCAAAATGATTGTTTAGCTGCAGTCACTTTCAATTAACTTTTTTAAGTTGCAGGTGATGCAAGGTCAATGAAAACAAAGAGAACAGCTCTATGGGAAATAAAGTCATTAAGGGCATTTTCTTTCACTCTGTAATTGCTGGTTTGCAGCAGGTACAGCTAGCTACTAGATAAAAGACTGTCTGATAATGTGGTGGTGGACTAGAATGATACGAAACAATGATTAAACGGTACATTGAACAGTGGCAAATGTCTTTATTTAAAATCTGTAGCCCTGTTGATTTGGTAAAGGTGCATACACACGGTCAGATTTGTCAGATGAACGACTGAACGATCAAACAATTTGCAAACGATTGAACGATTTTTGAATGCATTAAAATGAATGGAAATCGTCCATAACTGACTGCAAACACATCAGATGTCAGATATTGTTATCTGACAAACGGGAACGCACATCGTTCAGACATGTCAGATATGTCAGATTTTCCTTCAAATATGAACGATTGAACGATTTTTAAAATCGTTATCGTTCAGATCTGAAGAAAAATCTGACCGTGTGTATGCACCAATACTTAAGGTTCAGGACATATTTTGAAACTATGTTACAATTCATTGTATTGTATAACATGATCAGAAGCTTTATTGTCAGAGAAAAGGTTATAACCTCTTCTCCCAATTAAATATTTAGCATTGATTCTCCTGAGGAACCCCGGAGGCCTGTTGCACCTATATTTTTTTTTTGTGGAAACCTCCCTTTAGAATATTTAGCCCTGTGTGTACCAGGTCATTGATGAAATACTGCAAGAGTACTCAGGTTGAGAAAAAGCTAGTGAGCAATACAGTCGGTGGGAATAGGAGTAAAAAAAGAAGTGTCATTGAAAAGGTACAGCAATTTCATTTAAAAAATGTAAATATTATACAAATATTATACAATTTTCTTTTGATGTTTTATTCTCTCAGATTTTGAAAAGAATATTTCTGGGGGTGAGGTATAGTGTACAGAGTGGTGGTGTGTGAGGGGTATTTTACTTAATGAGGTATGGCGTCAGAGAGTGATGGTGACTGAGGGGAACCTCATTGGGTAAGGTATGATGGTGAGTGAGGAGAATTACAGTGGTTGAGGTATGGTGTCAGGGAGTGATGGTGAGTGAGGAGTATAACAGTGGGTGGGGTATGGTGTCAGTGAGTGATGATGAGTGAGGAGAATTACAGTGGGTGAGGTATGGTGTCAGGGAGTGATGGTGAGTGAGGAGAATTACAGTGGGTGGGGTATGGTGTCAGGGAGTGATGATGAGTGAGGAGAATTACAGTGGGTGAGGTATGGTGTCAGGGAGTGATGGTGAGTGAGGAGTATAACAGTGGGTGGGGTATGGTGTCAGGGAGTGATGGTGAGTGAGGAGAATTACAGTGGGTGGGGTATGGTGTCAGGGAGTGATGGTGAGTGAGGAGAATTACAGTGGGTGGGGTATGGTCTCAGGGAGTGATGGTGAGTGAGGATAATTACAGTGGTGGGGTATAGTGTCAGGGAGTGATGGTGAGTGAAGATAATTACAGTGGGTGGGGTATGGTGTCAGGGAGTGATGGTGAGTGAGGAGAATTACAGTGGGTGGGGTATGGTGTCAGGGAGTGATGGAGAGTGAAGATGATTACAGTGGGTGGGGTATGGTGTTAGGGAGTGATGATGAGTGAAGATAATTACAGTGGGTGGGGTATGGTGTTAGAGAGTGATGGTGAGTGAGGAGAATTACAGTGGGTGGGGTATAGTGTCAGGCAGTGATATTGAGTGAAGATAATTACAGTGGGTGGGGTATTGTGTTAGGGAGTGATAATGAGTGAGGAGAATTACAGTGGATGAGATATGTTGTCAAAGAGTGATGGTGAGTGAAGATAATTACAATGGGTGGGGTATGGTGTTAGAGAGTGATGGTGAGTGAGGAGAATTACAGTGGGTGGGGTATGGTGTCAGGGAGTGATGGTGAGTGAGGATAATTTCAGTGGGTGGGGTATGGTGTCAGGGAGTGATGGTGAGTGAGGATAATTACAGTGGGTGGACTATGGTGTCAGGGAGTGATGGTGAGTGAGGAGAATTACAGTGGGTGGGGTATGGTGTTAGGGAGTGATGGTGAGTGAGGTGAATTACAGTGGGTGGGGTATGGTGTTAGGGAGTCATAATGAGTGAGGAGAATTACAGTGGGTGGGGTATGGTGTTAGGGAGTGATGGTGATAGAAGATAATTACAGTGGGTGGGGCATGGTGTCAAAGAGTGATGGTGAGTGAGGACAATTACAGTGGGTGTGGTATGGTGTCAGGGAGAGATGGTGAGTGAGGAAAATTACAATGGGTGGGGTATGGTGTTATGGAGTGATAATGAGTGAGGAGACTTACAGTGGGTGGGGTATTGTGTTAGGGAGTGATAATGAGTGAGGAGAATTACAGTGGATGAGATATGTTGTCAAAGAGTGATGGTGAGTGAAGATAATTACAATGGGTGGGGTATGGTGTTAGAGAGTGATGGTGAGTGAGGAGAATTACAGTGGGTGGGGTATGGTGTCAGGGAGTGATGGTGAGTGAGGATAATTACAGTGGGTGGGGTATGGTGTCAGGGAGTGACGGTGAGTGAGGATAATTACAGTGGGTGGGGTATGGTGTTAGGGAGTGATGGTGAGTGAGGATAATTACAGTGGGTGGGGTATGGTGTTAGGGAGTGATGGTGAGTGAGGATAATTACAGTGGGTGGGGTATGGTGTTAGGAAGTGATGGTGAGTAGGAGTATTACAGTGGGTGGGGTATGGTGTTAAGGAATGATGGTGAGTAAGGAGACTTACAGTGGGTGGGGTATGGTGTTACGGAGTGATGATGAGTGAGGAGAATTACAGTGGGTGGGGTATGGTGTTTGGGAGTGATGGTGAGTGAGGATAATTACAGTGGGTGGGGTATGGTGTTAGGGAGTGATGAGTGAGGAGAATTACAGTGGGTGGGGTATGGTGTTAGGGAGCGATAATGAGTGAGGAGAATTACAGTGGGTGGGGTATGGTGTTAGGGAGTGATAATGAGTGAGGAGAATTACAGTGGGTGGGGTATAGTGTCAGGGAGTGAATGTGAGTGAGGATTATTACAGTGGGTGGGGTATGGTGTCAGGGAGTGATGGTGAGTGAGGAGAATTACAGTGGGTGGGGTATGGTGTTAGGGAGTGTTGGTGAGTGAGGATAATTACAGTGGGTGGGGTATGGTGTTAGGGAGTGATGATGAGTGAGGAGAATTACAGTGGGTGGGGTATGGTGTTAGAGAGTGATGGTGAGTGAAGATAATTACAATGGGTGGGGTATGGTGTTAGAGAGTGATGGTGAGAGAGGAGAATTACAGTGGGTGGGGTATGGTGTCAGGGAGTGATGGTGAGTTAGGATAATTACAGTGGGTGGACTATGGTGTCAGGGAGTGATGGTGAGTGAGGATAATTAAAGTGGGTGGGGTATGGTGTCAGGGAGAGATGGTGAGTGAGGAGAATTACAGTGGGTGGGGTATGGTGTTAGGGAGTGATAATGAGTGAGGAGACTTACAGTGGGTGGGGTATGGTGTCAGGGAGTGATGGTGAGTGAGGAGACTTACAGTGGGTGGGGTATGGTGTTAGGGAGTGATGGCAAGTGAGGAGAATTACAGTGGGTGGGGTATGGTGTTAGGGAGTGATGGCGAGTGAGGAGAAGTACAGTGGGTGGGGTATGGTGTCAGTGAGAGATGGTGAGTGAGGAGAATTACAGTCGGTGGGGTATGGTGTTAGGGAGTGATAATGAGTGAGGAGACTTACAGTGGGTGGGGTATTGTGTTAGGGAGTGATAATGAGTGAGGAGAATTACAGTGGATGAGATATGATGTCAAAGAGTGATGGTGAGTGAAGATAATTACAGTAGGTGGGGTATAGTGTCAGGGAGTGATGGTGAGTGAGGATAATTTCAGTGGGTGGGGTATGGTGTTAGGAAGTGATGGTGAGTAGGAGTATCACAGTGGGTGGGGTATGGTGTTATGGAATGATGGTGAGTAAGGAGACTTACAGTGGGTGGGGTATGGTGTTACGGAGTGATGATGAGTTAGGAGAATTACAGTGGGTGGGGTATGGTGTTTGGGAGTGATGGTGAGTGAGGATAATTACAGTGGGTGGGGTATTGTGTTAGGGAGTGATGAGTGAGGATAATTACAGTGGGTGGGGTATGGTGTTAGGGAGTGATGGTGAGTGAGGAGATTTACAATGGGTGGGGTATGGTGTTAGGGAGTGATTGTGAGTGAGGAGACTTACAGTGGGTTGGGTATGGTGTTAGGGAGTGATGGCAAGTGAGTAGAATTACAGTGGGTGGGGTATGGTGTTAGGGAGTGATGGCGAGTGAGGAGAAGTACAGTGGGTGGGGTATGGTGTCAGGGAGTGATGGTGAGTGAGGAGAATTACAGTGGGTGGGGTATGGTGTCAGGGAGTGATGGTGAGTGAGGATAATTACAGTGGGTTGGGTATGGTGTTAGGGAGTGATGATGAGTGAGGAGTATTACAGTGGGTGGGGTATGGTGTCAAAGAGTGATGCTGAGTGAAGATAATTACAGTGGGTGGGGTATGGTGTCAGGGAGTGATGGTGAGTGAGGATAATTTCAGTGGGTGGGGTATGGTGTCAGGGAGTGATGGTGAGTGAGGATAATTACAGTGGGTGGTGTATGGTGTTAGGGAGTGATTGTGAGTGAGGATAATTACAGTGGGTGGGGTATGGTGTTAGAGAGTGATGGTGAGTGAGGAGAATTACAGTGGGTGAGGTATGGTGTCAGGGAGTGATGGTGAGTGAGCAGAATTACAGTGGATGAGATATGATGTCAAAGAGTGATGTTGAGTGAATATAATTACAATGGGTGGGGTATGGTGTTAGAGAGTGATGGAGAGTGAGGAGAATTACAGTGGGTGGGGTATGGTGTCAGGGAGTGATGGTGAGAGAGGATAATTACAGTGGGTGGGGTATGGTGTCAGGGAGTGATGGTGAGTGAGGATAATTTCAGTGGGTGGGGTATGGTGTCAGGGAGTGATGGTGAGTGAGGATAATTACAGTGGGTGGACTAAGGTGTCAGGGAGTGATGGTGAGTGAGGAGAATTACAGTGGGTGGGGTATGGTGTAAGGGAGTGATGGTGAGTGAGGAGAATTACAGTGGGTGGGGTATAGTGTTAGGGAGTCATAATGAGTGAGGAGAATTACAGAGGATGGGGTATGGTGTCAGCGAGTGATGGTGATAGAAGATAATTACAGTGGGTGGGGCATGGTGTCAAGGAGTGATGGTGAGTGAGGACAATTACAGTGGGTGTGGTATGGTGTCAGGGAGAGATGGTGAGTGAGGAGAATTACATTGGGTGGGGTATGGTGTTAGGGAGTGATAATGAGTGAGGAGAATTACAGTGGATGAGATATGTTGTCAAAGAGTGATGGTGAGTGAAGATAATTACAATGGGTGGAGTATGGAGTTAGAGAGTGATGGTGAGTGAGGAGAATTACAGTGGGTGGGGTATGGTGTCAGGGAGTGATGGTGAGTAAGGATAATTTCAGTGGGTGGGGTATGGTGTTAGGAAGTGATGGTGAGTAGGAGTATCACAGTGGGTGGGGTATGGTGTTATGGAATGATGGTGAGTAAGGAGACTTACAGTGGGTGGGGTATGGTGTTACGGAGTGATGATGAGTTAGGAGAATTACAGTGGGTGGGGTATGGTGTTTGGGAGTGATGGTGAGTGAGGATAATTACAGTGGGTGGGGTATGGTGTTAGGGAGTGATGAGTGAGGATAATTACAGTGGGTGGGGTATGGTGTTAGGGAGTGATGGTGAGTGAGGAAATTTACAATGGGTGGGGTATGGTGTTAGGGAGTGATTGTGAGTGAGGAGACTTACAGTGGGTTGGGTATGGTGTTAGGGAGTGATGGCAAGTGAGTAGAATTACAGTGGGTGGGGTATGGTGTTAGGGAGTGATGGCGAGTGAGGAGAAGTACAGTGGGTGGGGTTTGGTGTCAGGGAGTGATGGTGAGTGAGGAGAATTACAGTGGGTGGGGTATGGTGTCAGGGAGTGATGGTGAGTGAGGATAATTACAGTGGGTTGGGTATGGTGTTAGGGAGTGATGATGAGTGAGGAGTATTACAGTGGGTGGGGTATGGTGTCAAAGAGTGATGCTGAGTGAAGATAATTACAGTGGGTGGGGTATGGTGTCAGGGAGTGATGGTGAGTGAGAAGAATTATGGTGGTTGGGGTATAGTGTCAGGGAGTGATGGTGAGTGAGGCGAATTACAGTGGGTAGGGTATGGTGTTAGGGTGTGATAGTGATTGAGAAGAATTATAGTGGGTGGGGTATGGTGTTAGGGAGTGATAGTGAGTGAGAAGAATTATGGTGGTTGGGGTATAGTGTCAGGGAGTGATGGTGAGTGAGGCGAATTACAGTGGGTGGGGTATGGTGTTAGGGAGTGATGGTGAGTGAGGAGACTTACAGTGGGTGGGGTATGGTATTAGGGAGTGATGGTGAGTGAGGAGAATTACAGTGGATGGGGTATGATGTCAGGGAGTGATGGTGAGTGAGAAGAATTATAGTGGGTGGGGTATGGTGTTAGGGAGTGATCGTGAGTGAGGAGAATTACAGTGGGTGGGGTATGGTGTTAGGGAGTGATGGTGAGTGAGGAGACTTACAGTGGGTGGGGTATGTTATTAGGGAGTGATGGTGAGTGAGGATACTTACAGTGGGTGGGGTATGGTATTAGGGAGTGATGGTGAGTGAGGAGAATTACAGTGGGTTGGGTATGGTGTCTGGGAGTGATGGTGAGTGTGGAGAATTACAGTGGGTGGGGTATGGTGTCAGGGAGTGATGGTGAGTGAGGAGAATTACAGTGGGTGGGGTATAGTGTCAGGGAGTGATGTTGAGTGAGTGGAATTACAGTGGGTGGGATATGTTGTCAAGGATAATACCTCTATTTAAATTTTGGACTGTGCTGCAGCCCTGCCTCTGGAGCCGCCACTGTTCGGGACTAAAGTCATCACCAAAGCCTTCATTAGGCACACAATTGATGAAGCCAGTTTGTGTGCTGAATATATACAGTACTTAAAGGCAACATATCAGTATGCTACTTTATAGTGTTACCACTAATGCTTAAAATACCATATGTTACTAATTGCTAGGGACTTTTTAGATTGCTTTTTCAAAAATTTTGGTTCAGTCTACAAAATGGCTGCCTTCACTGTGTTTAAGCAACATGTTGAAAAATAAGAACCCCTGTTCTGAATTAATATTTTAAAACTTCAGGTCGCCTTATTTCTTCTAGCCTGTGCTGAGAGAAATACAATGGGAATATATTTTTTGAAGTAGTGTTTACCAAATGAATACAAATTATAGTGCAGATCTGATCTTGCTACGTTAGGTCTTCTGAAGGTGGCTACTGTAACGTTGCCCCAGAAATTTTAATATCTGGTGATGGCAGCTTTATCATATACAGTATTTTTTGATTAAAAACGCTCCTGTAGGCTTAGGAATTCCAAGTGTCTTCATTTAATCTGTCCACATTATAAAAATCACTAAACAGCTTATATTAAAAGTACTGGAGAAACTGCCCTTTTACCATCTAGATATTGTTTTAGTAGATAAATAATGTATTAAGTTCACTTTTGGGCCTCCATTTTTATTGTGTTATAAATGTTTCATAATCCAATATTGCATGCAGCTATAAATGAAATATTCTGATTTTAGAGGAACTGTGTATGCTGATAATTTGTATTATTTATGTATTTAAATTGGATTGTAAGAGTTATTTTTATAGCTATTTGTAGTGGTTTATAGCATATGTCAGTTATTTTATATATCCAATTACTTTAATTGATTTCAATCAAATTCAGAACATTATGGAAGATATAATGGTTCCATCAACAGATTAAAAAAGTTGGCCTAAGTTGCTAGTAAGAATGAACTGTGGCACTGAGACCGGCTTTGTGTTTGTAATAATTGCTGTGAATTATGAATTACGGAAGCTTTCCTTTCCATACATTTTTAATTTTTAATTAATACATAACTGTTAGCGTTGTTCAAGAGTAAGAAAATTAGCTCTCCAGCTGTTGCAGAATTATATCTCTGAGCCCCTGGTTCATGGAGTATTATTTGAGAAGTATCTGAACTTTGTCAAATGTCAATTATTTGTCTGAACTGGAAATAAAGTGACTTTTGGACATCGCTATGCTTCATAGCAAACCTGTTTATAGCTGTGCTAATTAACATGATATAATTGGTAGGGATGTGGGCCGACCCCCGTGTTTTGGTTTTATATCTGTATCTCCTTCAAGGTTTTGGATCTGGATTTGGTTTTGCAAACCACCCTCAAGTGTTTTGGTTTTACTTTTGGAGCTGGATTTTTTACATAAAAAATAGATACAAAGTTTTAAAAACAGCTAAAATCATGTAATTTATGCAATCCAAAACCCGAAATTTGGATTTAAAATCCGAATTCCGAACTGCAAAAAAGATCAGAACCGGGACCCGGATTTACCCGGTTCTCCTCAGGAGATTAGAACCGCGATTTCTGGAGAACCGAACCGCACAACTCTAATAATTGATATGTTTGTACTAAATCATCGCATAAAGTGGACATTGCTTAGCAGGGTGGTGTTTCTGAATTTCATCACACCCAGGCAGTTTAGGAGTCAGAGATTCGGTGAATGATTTTAAAGTCTTCTAATCAGAGGTGTAAGTAGAACTTTGTGGTCCCCATAGCAACATTTTGAGACAGCCCCCAAAGCTTCTACACAGACACATCTATCTGCAGCAGTTGTCACACGGTGCCACTTGTTCCTATTATGTCACCTTGTAGTACCCCAGGTCAGAGTCGGATTTAGACCTCATGGGGCCCTAGGCAAGATACCAGTTTGGGGCCCCCTCCCTCAAACAATATATATATATATATATATATATATATATTGCACATTAGCAGACTGCAAACAACTGTAGTGTATAAAACAGAGGCCCTCATTCAGAGCCGCTCGTTAGCGGCAGTACGCTCGTTCCGAGCGATGTTTGCACATCTGCGCATGCGTACGCTTTTTAGTACGCATGCGCGAACCAGTCAGTGCGGTCGAAAATCCTTTGTACGCTATATAGCGAGTGCCTGCTATTTTGAGTGACAGAATGAGGCGTATGTGGGTGGTAACAGGGGAAGGTGCTTGAAAATGGGGAGTGGAGATCCGAACGCAGGCGTGCTTAAAGGTCAAAACGGGCGTTTTATGGGTGTGTATATTTAAAACAGCAGCGTCATTGACCACGTCACTGGGTTATTTTATAGCCAGAACTGCACGCAAATTTGTGGTAGCAAACACCAACCACAAGAATAGCGAGCAGTTCATACGCTGGTCGATGTACTCGATTAATCTAATAAATAGCGGACATGACGTAGGATGCGTGCGGCCAGGGGGGCGTTTTTAACAAATAAACGAGCGTATGTTTTGCTCGTTCGTTCAGACTTAGAGGTGTGAACACACTGCAATGTGCGTACGGATCATTTAAATAGCCACCCCTTGTTTTTAAACGAACGACCGCAAATAGCGTGCGGCTCTGAATGAGGGCCAGAGTGCAATGGCACATAAACGTTAATTTTAGAGCAAAGCAATTCAGAGCCAGCAAATCCGTATCAAATTTTTTTTATGTATTTCCTAATAAGTAGCCATACAGTATAGGTATCAAACAAATGCATATCAAATTGCATTGCATGGGGTGATGACAAAACACAGACGAATCAACAGCATAAAAAATGGAGCAAGAAAGTCCGTATGATACTCACCATTAATAAAGTGCAGTGCCAGAAACCATCACCATATCGTCCTGACAAATGTGGTTGTGGTACACCGAAACGGCCGTTGAGCTGACAATATGGTGATGGTTTCTGGCACTGCACTTTATTAATGGTGAGTATCATACGGACTTTCTTGCTACATTTTTTATGTTGTTGATTCGTCTGTGTTTTGTCATCACCCCATGCAATGCAATTTGATATGCATTTGTTTGATACCTATATGGCTACTTATTAGGACATATATTAAATGTTTTTGATACGGATGTGCTTGCTTTGGATTGCTTTGTTATATATATATATGGATACATGCTCTCTTTATGCAGTGCACCTCGGCTGTTGTTTGTTGTATTGGAGTGCCATTCCGAACTGTCTATATATATATATATATATATATATATATATATATATATATGTATGTATATATATATATATATATATATATATATATATATGAGGGTCTAGGTGGCAGGTCTCAGTAGAAATAGTAGTACATAAGGAGAAACTACTCCATATAGTTGATACATTCTTATTTACTACTAATGCTACTAGACCTGGGGGGGGGCAGGACAAGGAAGGCTGGTAGGTCTAGGGGGGAGACAGGGATGGCTGGCTGGACTAGGGGGGAAGCACAGGGCAAGGAAGAATAGCTGGAACAGGGGAGGGAGCAGGGCAGGGATAGCTGGCTGGACTGGGGGGGAGAACAGGGCTAGGTCAGAGTTAAGTAATTAACACGGTACCTGTTTTAGTATTTCTTCAACTGGCTGCGCTGGTGCCGCACCGCTGCACCTGAGTCTTCTTTCTTTCCCCTGTCTCACATACACTCCCCAAGAGAGCACCGTGCAGACAGCAGCATGGACTCTCTGGGAGTGGAGGGCGGGACCGCGTGACATTATGACGTTACGCAGTACTTGCGCAGTGCTCCTCTGGGAGCACTGTGAAAGGCTGATTTCTCTGGGCAAAGGGGCCCGTCCACGGGCCCCTATGTTCCCGCCGGGCCCTAGGCGAGCGCCTAGGATGCGTAGCGGGAAATCCGGCCCTGCCCCAGGTTCATAATATGTTAGATTATAATGCCCAGTTCATATTATGCCACACTGCAGTGCTTTCAATTCACATTATGCCAATGAAATTCCTCCAGTTTGCATTATGCAACATAGTAGTGCCACCAGGTCACATTGTAGTGTCCCTAGTTCACATTTTGCCACACAGTACTCTCATACACATTATGCCCCATGGTACCCCAGTTCACATTATACCACACAATACCATAGTTCATATTATTGACCTTGGCCACTCTGTTCTTCCCCTTGTGCTCTGTGCACCAAATCTGCAGCAAGGTGGCAGGCTGATAGAAAGTCTGCAAACTATTAATCACATTCTAGTGCAGGCCTGCCCAACCTGCGGCTCTCCAGCTGTGAAACTACACAACATGCTGGGACTTGTAATTTCACAACAGCTGGAGAGCCACAAGGTGGCTAGGCCTGGTCTAGTGTATTCAGTTCACTGCAATTAATACACTAGTATGGTGAATATTTTAGATTGTCCCTTTCAATGTTCAATATTGTACTACCTTATTCTTACCATGATTTCAACACTGATAATTATTCGAGCTGATGCAGGGGAACCAATGACACCCCATTCTGCCACTATAGTTATGCGCTGGCACCTAATGGAAATCTCTGTAGGAACTGAAGATTGATTTATATAAATACATATAGGTATGTCATGTAACAGCATAGACACCGTTCAATGTTGTCAGTCTGTAAATTAGGAAACTTGTATGTGAATGGAAAGAGGGTATGACCACACATCATCGGGGACTGTGGGCCTGATTCAGACCCAGACGCTAAGCCGTGATTGCTCACGGCCAAAAGGAACCAGGTATGCCAATTCTGCAATCGCACTGTGTGGCGTAAGGATGCCCTCTATGTCTTAGAAAGCGACGGCAGTGAGCGAATGCAGGTGTATAAAGACGCCCACTTTCCTTTCTTTAAACACATCATCTCCAAGAAGTGTTTAAATAATCAGTAACATCGAGAGCCATCAGAGCTGCACGCAGTGCTTGAGGTAGCCCCTACCCCACCGCAAGCACTGCGATCAGTGCTGACTGCAATACAACCAGGTGTCGTGTAAAATGACGCCTCCATGCTAATGATGGACACCCTTTAAACGCCGTTTTCATGCCCGGACACGCCTGCGTTCGCACCACCATTCCCCCGTTCACAAGCCCCTTCCCCTGTTACCACCCACAAATGGCACTATCTGTCACTCAAGGTAGCACTCAGTCTTTGTGCTATGAGCACGCGATTCCCGAATGCAGTGACTGGTTTGCACACGCGCACTGCGATGTATGCACACATTGAAAACCATCGGCAGCTACGAGCGATCGCATCTTAGCGTCCGGGTCTGAATCAGGCCCTGTGTCAGTTTAGATGTGTCTCATGGAACTGTCTCTCTTTTAAAACACTAGGCCATCCCCAATACCCTTCCCTTCCTTCGTGGCACGAGCATTTATTTGTGGCAGCTAATTTGACACCTAGCAGTCCTAACATCCTTCCCACATATTCCAAAACTAAAAATTATGCAGGAGGCGCTAGTCAATTAAACAGTTTTTATTCACAAAAATACACAAATCGTATCACATACTGTATACATATATGCTTAAAAGGTTAAAAAACCAGGGTGAATAACCCCAGCCTTACACTTAATAAAACACAAGAACGGCCTGAATGCCCTATCTTGAGCAGCATTTAGAAAACATTACCAGGCTTTAAAAATAGCAACTTGTTGCAATGATGTTTCTCCTTGTATCTATAAGGCAAAATACACCTCATAATAAATGTAACAACTCCTTTGTATAGGGAAATCTTCTCCAGTAGGTACTGTATGTAATTATTTGAACAGCTTGTTCCTCTGTATAGGTAGTATATTTCACTTTTATAGTATGGACAATCCACTGGAACAGATATATAATTGAAAGCATAAGATGGCAACTCCTAAGTCTCAATAAGAGATAGTAAAAACCTTTCCTGACAGATAATATTCCACTATAGACAGTTCAAATCCGATTACTTATATTATGGCATAGTCCAGAACCTTTTGTATAAGGTGTATACATGCAAAGAAAGAAAAAAATGTCACTGTGGATCAGTACTTTGTATTGTGTCAGAGAGGGAAAAAAATGGGATGGTGGTGAACAAGCACTATTTTAGCATGCATGCGTCTCACCACATAACTCCTTCACCAGCTTCTCCTCTCCCATGTATTCTCTGACATAGTATATTACTAGGCACAGTTGTATTGTAAGGTCAGCATATTACCACTCCTGCTTAGTTGAAGAACTCCGTGATCAGCACAATCTTGTGCATAGCAAAAAAAATTGCTGAAAACAGGTGATCCTTCTTTTAGTGCCAGTCGAGATGCGTACACTCCATCCACTTCAAACACAGTCATAACATTTTCCACAGGTGGGCTCAGTATGTGTTACACGTTTCACCGCCTCCTACACCCATCGGCGGCTTCCTCAGACAAAACAGCAAGTGACTCAGTCCTGCTCGGCAGCCCTCTTATACCAAATAAATGCATTCTTATCAGCTGTTCACAACTAACGACTGTGCTTTAGCCCATGTATTGGGCCAGTTTCTTAGTGCAATACTTGTTTTACCGCCTCCACTCCACATTAGGTTCAACCGTACAGTCATTCTACAGGACATGTTTGTTTAGTCACAAAAAACTCACCCATGTACATCTTTTTAGTAATCCACTAATTAATTATTAATAATATATATCAAAAAGAAAAAAACTTTTTCCATACCATATTTCCTTAGAGATAGTATATAAAATTAACCATTAATAACATAGAGCAGTCTATATACCCAGTTTACTGCTGAATAATTATGCACACTGTCGTATTCACAAAAAAGCTATCTATTAACCCAATTATCCCTATAGTAGTATGCCAATCGTATCTGCTCTACCATTCATTAGAACATCACATTCTACACTCATATTAATACATTAAATAGCATAAAACATTGACATTATTATACCATATAAAAAAAATGTGTGTGTGCTTTATATGATGTTTATATTTACTCATTAGTCGGACACGATTAGAAGTTTTTAGCACCGCACTTACTTTCAGTAATCACAGAGTTTCTCAGCAGGTCTCTTACCTGTTCCACAGATAGTGAGAGACTGACACAACTTTCATCAACATATGTCTATGAGACAGAAGCTAAAAACCTGGGGCATATATATCTCCTCTTGACAACCTTCTCAGTGTTTTTGAGGTCTATTCATCATCACTAAATTTCTACAAAAGTAGGTCAAAAATAAGATTTTCAACTATTTTTGTATAAATGATGTGTCAAGGTTACTCATCATTCATCTAATACACACTGTCACCAGCCACATCCACCAGATGAACCGTTTTTTTTCTTCTAATAATGGAGCCGACTGCAGCGGCCCGCGTTTAAGCTCCGTCCCTACTGGCATTTGGATTGGCCCCATTTTCAAAGACCTGCGAATCGCGCTGGTCCAACTTCTGCTGCTGCCTCTGAAACCAGGAGAGGTAAGCCGTAAAGTATATGTACATATGTATATATGTGTGTGTGTATATATATATATATATATATATATATATATATACATACAGCGGGTAAAATAAGCATTGATCACATCAACATTTTTCTCAGTAAATATATTTGTAATGGGGCTATTGTAATTACATTTTCAACAAATATCAGCAACAACCCATACAACCCACACATGCAAATAATATCAAACCATGGATGTCCATAAATTAAGTTATGTGTAATAATGTGAAATGACACAGGGAAAAAGTATTGAGTGCGCTTACTGAAATTTATTTAATACTTCGTACAAAAGCCTTTGTTGGTAATGACTGCTTTAAGATGCCTCCTGTATGGAGAAACCAGTCACATCTATTGCTCGGGTTTGATTTTGGCCCATTCTTCCACACAAACTGTCTTCAAATCTTGAAGGTTTCCGTGGGCCTCTTCTATGAACTCTGATCTTTAGTTCTTTCCATAGATTTTCAATAGGATGCAAGTCAGGTATTTGACTGGGCCATTCTAGCAGCTTTACTGTCTTTCTCTGAAACCAATTGAGAGTGTCCTTGGCTGTGTGTTTGGGATCATTGTCTTGCTGAAATGTCCACCCTCATTTCATCTTCAGCATCCTGGTAGATGGCAGCAGATTTTTATCAAGAATGTCTCAGTGCATTTTTCCATTCATCCTTCCTTCAATCATATGAAGTATGCCAGTACTGTATGCTGAAAAACAGCCCCACACCATAATGTTCCCACCTCCAAACTTCACTGTTGGTATGGTGTTTGGGGGGGGATGTGCAGTGCCATTTCTCCTCCAAACATGGCATCCAAGAGTTAATTTTGGTCTCATCTGACCAGACTATATTCTCCCAGTATTTCACAGGCTTGTCCAAATGTTGTGCAGCAAGCTTTAAATGAGCTTCTACATGCTTTTTCTTCAGCAATGGAGTCTTCCGTGATGAGCATGCATACAGGCCATGGAGATTGAGGGGCCTATTCATTAACCGTAAAAATAAAATGGAGATAATTAGCTTTAGAACTCTCATGGAGTTCTAGCTAATTATAGGTGGAATTCATCATTCCACCTCTCCATAAGTATCTATTCCGAAAAGCTGTCATTTTTGCGATGACAGCTTTTCGGGAAATAGATACTTTTCCCTGCCTACACTACCTTATCACATCTAGAAACAGTGCTGCGCATGCGCTGTTACATCTGTAAAACCAGCGCATTCGCGCAAGCACTGCCAGTTTGGATTGAACCATCTTATATTAATTTGCACTGACAAGGGGCAGGATTGCTTTCTAATTACTGATAGATTTCAGCTGGTGTCTTGGTTTTCTGTGCCTTTTTTGCACCTCCCTTTCTTTATGTGTTCAATACCTTTTTCCCTGTGTCATTTCACATTATTACACATAACTTAATTTATGGACATCTATGGTCTCAATTCTTTGCATGTGTGGATTGCATGGGTTGTTGCTGATATTTGGTGAAAATGTCAATGCAATAGCCCCATTGCAAATATATTTACTGAGAAAAGTGTTGATGTGTTCAATATTTATTTTATCTGCTGTGTGTGTATATATATTATATATATATATATATATATATATACATACCTGTGTATATATTTGTACAGTATGTATATATGTGTGTCTATATATATATATATATATATATATATATATATATATAAATATATACATCTATCTAAACCCAGCTTATTGCGGCAATCCTTACAAGAAAGAACGAGCCTGGTACATTTTTTCTTGCATGGAATGATGCGTTATGCACACATATATATATATATTACCAGTTATTTATATAGCGCACACATATTCCGCAGCGCTTTACAGAGAATATCTTACCATTCATATCAGTCCCTGCCCCAGTGGAGCTTACACTCTATATTCCCTATCACATGCACACTAGCGTAAATTTTGTGGGGAACCAATTAACCTACCAGTATATTTTTGGAGTGTGGGAGGAAACCAGAGTACCCGGAGGAAAAACCCACACAAGCACAGGGAGAATATACAAACTCCACACAGTTAGGGCCGTAGTGGGAATCGAACCCATGACCTCAGTGCTGTGAGGCAGTAACGCTAACCATTACACCGTCTGTGCTGCCCATATACACATCAGACAGGTAGCCCGATGTATGTGTATATATATATATATATATATATATATATATATAAATGTGTGTATATATATATATGTATATAATATATATATATATATGTGTGTATATATATATATATCTATATATATATATCCTGGAGAATTTCTATATAATGTGTGTTTATATATAATATGCTGTTCCACCCCTGAAACAGTTCCCAGAGAATACAGAGGGACAAAACGCGTTGATATGGACCTCCTGTGATCACCTACAAACTACCGGACAAATGAGCTGATTATTTATTTTAATATTGTACAAGTCTTTATTGTGTTTTGGATTAAAGTGTGTGTCTGTTTGAACATACTACACGTTTGGAGGATATTTTTCTCTTTATTACCATTTATATATGAATATCCATTCACTGAGTGGGACTAGATCAATCATTTCTATATACTCTAATTTACAGTGCAGGAAATAATAAAATACATAAGCATGCATATATTTGTGAATTGCTGAAGGAATATGTACATCCACATATTCCTGCGTTATCAGCACTATGTTTGGTTTTATCTGTTTCATTTCGGTTTTACATCGTTTGAGCACCGTATGAAGATACCCCAGAAGTTACCATAGGGACATCACGGACTCCCACTGAACATTTTGAATAGATGGTCCATCACTAAAGATTTTGAATTACACTTGTACAATGAAGGCACTTTTCTTAACTTTATTTCACACATATATATAAATATATATATATACTTACATATACACATATATGTGTATATATATGCGTGTATGTGTATATATATATATATATATATATATATACACATTCACATGTACAGCTTTAATTGATAGGGTCACCCACATGTTTGTTGCCCAGGGGCCCCCACAGACCTTAATCCGGCCCTGCTGTAGTTACAAATGTCCCCTGATAATGTTCAGTCCCCATACTATAGTATAGTATTCCGAGGTGGCGTACAGCACCCAATGCAGCAGAGGGATCTGCAAAGATCCTTCTCTGCTGTGTCCTCCTATGTACCTTAATGCAGCTCCCTCCCAGCTCCCTGAGCTCTCCTCCTGTGAGCCGGGAGCAAGGGAGAGGACACAGTGGCGGTGGGGGATTGATGCGGTGGGGCTGCATGGTCTGAGCGGGGGTCACAGACTCCCACGGCGGCTGCAGCTCTGAGACAGCGGGGGGTGGGGGGATGGTCAGCAGACAGACAAGGGGGCTGGATGGGGGTGAGCCAGGGGGTTGTGTGGGAGCGGGAGAGCGAGCGGGCAATGGAGGGGGCCTGGGTCCTCAGTCTTCTCTTCTTCTCTCCTGCTGCTTCACTGTCTCTTAGCAGCCTGTCTTCAAATTGCACATACGCAGCTTCAAGAAAGGCTACAGAGAGTCCAGGCAGCAGGAGAAAAGTGCCCTATTCCCGAAAAGCTGTCTCCACAAAAAGAGCAGCTTTTCTGAAGTAATTATTAAGTATAGAAGCCATGCTGATTGCCTCCAATACTTGGATTGAATTATCACAGGGGATATTTTTTATCTTAATGAATAGACCCCTTTGTCACAACAGCAAAAACAAAGTTATGTATTTACTCACTGTATATAGTATTTTGATCATAGGTGCCAATCTACTGTCCCATGACTGATATAGACATACTGGGTGACAACAGTAGAGCGTAGGACTGAAAATGAATGGAAAAAAGTAGCACAAGAAGCAATTTTGTCATATCTTGCATTATGCTCCCTTTAAATGTCCATGTGAATATCTCTTCCGTGCCTCATTGAGGCATTACAGAGCGCCATCTGAAGTCTGCCTGAGGTGTGTCTCCGCTCCAATTAGTGGCTTGGGAACGATACAGAGCAGAGACAGATGGGGAATCATCTGTGTGCATGCACCCTGAAACGAGTGCTTCTGTGACATTCCTGAAATGTACAGAATTCTACATTTTCCTTTATTTGGTTTGGAAGAGAAAAGCATTAAAGTGAAGAATGTATCCGAATTGTCTGAGAAAGATGAAGGGTCTATTTACCTTTCTTGTCTGCATGCACAGTGTTATATTCTCTAACACTGGAAAGTGAGCACCGGTATTTCACAATTTACATGCAATTACAATTTATATTATTGGATTCATACCTCATATTATACAATGAGCTGCTTTGTATTGTCTAAGTAGATTGGTGTTGAACTCTATAGTGCTCAGGCAGCAATCCAATTAGATTCTTTCAAAAGAAATAATTTCAAACATAAAATTTCAAAGAATCATTTGTAATTGGAAGATAATGAAATACCTGACGCTGCTAAACTATTTAAAAGCACTTTTAAGCAACGGCAGATAAATGCATAACATCTGTGCCCATATTTATTAGTCTATGTGGGGGGAATGCGCTTTTGTCTCTTTGATCACATAGGAAAATCTTTACAAATGAACTTTAGTTAAATCATTTGAAATGGTAAAGATCACAGCACTCAGCCAAGCAAACATATTATTAAGTAGGTTTTGTAGATGATAATTGGATAACTCCATTATTCAGCTGAGTGGCAACATGAAGGGTTGATGGTTTATATTGCATCTTGTTCCTCTAGCACACTGTTAGTTCTGCTGAGATTGTGCCCTTTAATTATCATAGCTGGTAGAACTTTGCACCAGCTCAACCCTTCATGGTGCACTTTAACACACATATCTATCCCAAACTAATCTGAAATAGAAGCTGCAGACATCTGCATTAATATATACCCATTGTCTTCTCAGCAAAATAGCAATGGGTTGGCGAAAGATATTTCTGGTCCCGCTACTAAGGTTGCGTGGCCCATGTGTGAGGGCGTTGTTAATACCAGCGCATGGCCACAACATCTTGGTACGTGGCTATGTCACGTTGGAGGCCTGGGTTACACCTCCCTGCTAGGCCTGAGCCCCAGACAGGAAGCACCCCCTTAAGCATACCTGGTAGGGAGCACAAACTTATCTGTTTTCTTTCAACCCTGAGGTATTTATTTGCCCTCCGCTTGCTAACAAGGGTACGTAATGTCTAGCACCTGGGGGTAAATCTAGTAAGGGTTGACTGGTTGATTTGGGCTGTTTCTGCAATATCTCCCCAATTTTGCAATTCGGGGATTTATTTAGGGCAAACTCGCATGGAAATCATAAATGAAACACAACTTTAGATGACAATAGACAGCATCAGACCATTGCACAAAACATCATATGCTTTACTTAGACCACAAAAGAAATCACACATTTACTAAGAATCGTGTTGTTAAAATTGTTTCTGAATAGAAGTATTAAATAGACCTGTTTGTGGGCCGTGGGTTTGTCCAAAGTACTGTATGATATGTGTAGGATTTTGTGTGCAAAGTGTAAGAAAGTGTTCATTTAAAAAAAATAATAATTGCTTGGGACCCTCCCCCCACCCCCAAAAAAAAGAAGAATAAGAAAAGCATAACCAGCCCCTTATCTTTGAGCCAGGTCTGGTAGTGGAAATTCGAGGGAAAAACCAGCATGTGGTCTCTGTTTTTCCAGTAAACGGCATCGGGCTGAACCAGCTGGAGGGTTTACACTGTAGCAGGGAGACACTGAACGTCGCAGGAGTATGGGGTTTGAGTCCGCACAAGACCAGTATGAAATAGTTAGATATATCAAGTACTACTATTTCAAATATAAGTACCAACTAATTTCATAAATACTTTTTTTGAAATTCAAAAGGAATTCATGACTAATGGTTGGCGGTGCACCAAGGAGTAGGCATTACCCCACATTCAGGCAAGGAGAGGCTGTAACCAGGTAGCCCAAACACAGTGGAAAATCAGATAATAAATCTCTCAATATTTGCTCCATTCTGGCAAGAAACCCTCCTCATAGACAACATCTATAATTCCCACCATGCATGCATATATTATAATAGATTGTCCCAAACTAGAAACTGGTCAGCCCAGGGCTGGAAGTCAGGACGCCAAAAATAGACCTTCAGTACCTTTAAACTCACAGTGGTAGATGTACAGTTGCACCTGTATCTGTCTTTGTAGGCAGATCTTGTGCCCTTTTTTTAGTGCTGCTTGTGCTCTGTAGCCGATTGCCCAGATCTATGGGTAATTCTGAGTCATGTGGATCCTAGTCGCATTTCCACATACAGCATGGGCATAACTGGGTGGCAATGGGATGTTTTCATGAGAGCATGTGGACAGAATTGCAAGTTGTGCAGAATTGTACATATGCAGAGACCTATCTGATTGATTACTGACAGAGGGCCTGATTCAGACCCGCTCGCAAGCGCTTGAGCGCTCGCGAGTGGGTCGATGGTGTGCTCAGCACACGCGCATGGTCACCCACAGCTATGCGAGTGGCCAGGAGGCCACACAAGAAAAAAAAATGCCCTGATTCAGAGCGAGCGCACTTCAAGAGCATCCGGCTCTAAATCAGGCCCAGAGACCTATCTGATTGATTACAGACAGAGCTCTTGCACCAAGGACTGGGCTGGTACAAGGGCACACTAATAATACTGGTGATGGCTATGAAACCAAATAGGTGTTGTGTGGTTGCTTAGAGCCATAAAACTTGGTGAATATCTGCATCTAGTTCTGTGCACGCAACACGGGTGCAATTGCAGCAACTTGCATACAGCTCTGCATCAGTCCCACAGCCTATAGCTGTCAGTGACAGATTAGCCAGCCAGCAATGTGTCTGCATCTCCAGGGTTTTGTATTGGTGCGCTCAGAACTTCCTATTATACTAGGATCACAGTGATGTTTGAGTTCTGCTAACTGTTTATTCATTGTTGGTGCTTTGGGATTCTCATGTACTAGCTCCAAAGAGAACAGATTGCCATTAGTCTAGACAGATAACAGATGAGCACCGAGTACTGTACTGTGCCCTATAAATTGATGCTCTAAAACTACTTCCATGACTGTCACCAGTTTATGGGCTCAGTATTTAGAAGGTATATATTATTTGTTTCAGGATATCACTCTTCTAAATGGGAATTCAAGCTTGTATAGCCTAACATGGGGTACAGTAGGTATTATATTAGTGACGTTTTATAAAAGTGGTCATTTATATAAGTGGTGGTGTAGCGGGATGCAAGCAGGGGCATTTTAAGAGAGGTGGGCCCATGTGCAGCCTGAAAGTGGGGCCCATCCTCTCCTACAGCACAGTACACTCTGGGTTTATGCCAGAGTCTACTGCACATGTGCAGGTCTCCGGGAACATGGTGCCCCCGCTATATTCCTGGAGACATCTCTAGTGCCCATACGCAGGTCTCCGGGAACATGCTGCCCACGCTATATTCCTGGAGACCTCTCTAGTGACCATACGCAGGTCTCCGGGAACATGGTGCCCATGCTATATTCCTGGAGACCTCCTCTAGTGCCCATGCGCAGGTCTCCGGGAACATGGTGCCCGCGCTATATTCCTGGAGACCTCTCTAGTGCGCATGGGCAAATCATTTCAGTCTGCAGTACCGGCCAACATGGGACTCTGAAGAGGTAAGTATACTAATTACATGGGTGCATTGTGTGACTCTGAAGAGGTAAGTATACTAATTACATGGGTGCATTGTGTGCGCCCTGCACCCACTATAGATACACCAGTGGATGCAAGAACGTCTCGGGCCAGCCCTGCTGAAATTTGCAGTTCTCTCCAAGCTCTAAACTGTCACAATGGAATATGAGTATATTACTCATAAACACTAGTTAGAACACTATAAAAGAATTTTAAAAATGTGGCAACAGCAGTGAGCAACCAAATAACTCAATAAAATGTTGCTCACCTTTGAGATGTACAGTATTCACACCAGGCACATCATCACATAGAGTCAGGGATCTGGTACACAATCATCTAGCAGGTAAATCAAGGCTGTAAGGCAGAGGATAGGGTCAAGTACAAGTTCTAAAAGAGCAAGGAAGAAGCAAAGATAAATTTCAATTCCAGGGGGTTTATTTACTAAGCAACCTGCCGATTCCCAGTGTGCTTAAGACCTACATTTAAAACCACAACACTTTAAATAGCAAAACACCTTGGGCCTGATTCAGAGACGGACGGTAATGCAATCGCAGCTGCATTCTCTCACACATCGCAGTTGCTAAAATATGCTAATGCCTTCCAAAGCACAGCCAAGTTTAGGGACGCCCGCTGCTACCTTCTCATATCCGTCCGACGACATGCAACATCGTAAACATCGGTAACATCGACACACTTCGGGCAGTCACGCAGCATGTGAGTTAGATGTGGCCAGCTTCAAACACTGCAGCTCTCCTGACATGCTGAGAGCCCTCATGCTGCGCAGGAGAACACAATGGCTAATTTATGCATGCCCATGAAAAGGCGTTTAAATGGTCTGCACCCAGCAGATTGTATTCTAGTCACCTGAAAATAATGGCTGCCATAGCCTCATGGGGAAGGGCCAGGGAAGAGATCGGGGAGGCCAGGAGATGCTGGGGATAAAATAAGAGGAAGCTACAAGTGAGAATTATAATAACCAGGAAAACTGACAGATCCAAACAGCGTGCCCTGCGGTGCCCTGTGCCACGGCACTGGTCGCACAACTTAGTTACGGTCCTGCTCCCTCCCTTCATGTCCGTTTCCGCATATCTTGTCTATCTTGTATAGTTTGTAGTGGTCACTGGTGGTCCTTTAGAACCTTTGGCCTAGTAATAGTCACTACTGCTGCTACCTCTATTCCACTGACAATTTTTATAGCCCTGTTTTTATGCTGCAATAACCTAAACAATGTAAATTATATTACTGAATTAATCTTTCATTTGTTAAAACATGTTAGATCTTGTTACACAAAAATTAGATTCTGTTTTTATTCATTAAAAGGTACAATCATGTGCCATAGCTTTTTCCTCAAATAATTGTGTTTTGTTATAAATCCAGGCATGCACAGACTTGATATGTCAGTCTCTTTTAAATTAACTTGTTTAGGAAAACAAAACGGAATTAATTTTCTCTCAAATGAAATCCAGCTCTCTGAAATATCTGACACTGATTAAAGGGGATGGACAGTAATTTTCATTTGACTTTTGTTGTTGATGGATAATTTTGATGAACATTTAGCTTTTGTAGTATAATTACAACGTTAGAGCTTCTCCGAAAAGTCAAAAACTAAAGCAACTAAGTTATCATATGTGGCCAGAGAGTAGGGCCTGGGATGATGAGGTCCATAGTGTAGACTCCCTTCGGACAACTACTGTATATATGTCCTACTGGTCAACAGTTACAGTCTTGAATCTCCTACCTCTTTTTGCCTGACCATTCTAACCTTGTTCTTGTGTGTGTATATATATATATATATATATATATATATATATATATATATATATATATATTAGGGGTGTGCACCGGCCACTTTTCGTGTTTTGGTTTTGGATCTGGATCTTTCTTTGTGTTTTGGATCTGGATTGGTTCTGCCAAAACCACCCTTCCGTGTTTTGGGTTCTGGGTTTTGTGTTTTGGATCTGTATTTTTTTTTTAAAAAACAGCTAAAATCACAGAATTTGTGGGTTTTTCTGCTCCTATGCTATTATTAACCTCAATAACCTTAATTTCCACTCATTTCCAGTCTATTCTGAACACCTCACACCTCGCAATAGTGTTTTTATATCCAAAAGGTTGCACCGAGGTAGCTGGATGACTATGCTAAGAGATACGAGTGGGCGGCACAAACACGTGGTCCATCAAGGAGTGACACTGCAGTGGCAGACAGGATGGCAGTTTGAAAAACTAGGCCCCAAACAGTACATAATTCAAAGAAAAAAAAGAGGTGCAAGATGGAATTGTCCTTGGGCCCTCCCACCCACCCTTATGTTGTATAAACAGGACATGCACACTTTAACAAACCAATCATTTCAGCGCCAGGGTCTGCCACACGACTGTGGCTGAAATGATTGGTTCGTTTGGGCCCCCACAAAACAAGCTGGCAATTAATCTGTCCCTGCACAAACTGGCTCTACGGAGGCAAGATGTCGTCCTCATCCTCCTCATCCACCAATTCCTCACCCTCTTCAGTGTTGTGTACATCCTCATCCTCACAGAGTATTAATTCGTCCCTCCTGGAATCCACAACCACAGGTCCCTCTGTACGTTCTGGAGGCTGGTCTCCCTGGAAGAGTTGATAATTCATTTTATGAACATCATCTTCTCCACATTTTGTGGAAGCAACCTCCTACGCCTTTCGCTGACAAGGTTCCCGGCTGCACTAAACACTCTTTCGGAGTACACACTGGAGGGGGGGCAACTCAGGTAAAATAGAGCCAGTTTGTACAGGGACCTCCAAATTGCTTCTTTTTCCTGCCAGTACAGGTACGGACTGTCTGACATGCCTACTTGGATGCTGTCACCGATGTAATCCTTTAACAGACAGACGCACGCTTGTCGCTGCTGCTTTAAGGATGCAGGTGCGGCTACAGCCCACACATTTCACAAAGACAGAAAAAAAAAGAAGAATATTTTTATTGTTTGTGGAGCGCACTTTGAGGGTTACACCATCCTTTAACAGACAGACGCACGCTTGTCGCTGCTGCTTTAAGGATGCAGGTGCGGCTACAGCCCACACATTTCACAAAGACAGAAAAAAAAGAATTTTTTTATTGTTTGTGGAGTGCACTTTGAGGGTTACACCACCCTTTAACAGACAGACGCACGCTTGTCGCTGCTGCTTTGAGGATGCAGGTGGAATCTAGACGGGATTTGGAACCGGGGACACACTACCTCCATCAATTGTCTAAATCCCACTCCACTAATGGCGGATACCGGACGCACGTCTAACACCAACATAGCAGTCAAGGCCTCAGTTATACGTTTTGCTTCAGGATGACTGCTGTCGTACTTCATCCTCATCGCTAGGGACTGTTGGTGGGTCAATTGTTTAGTAAAAGTAGTGGTGTTCCTACTTCCTCTCTGGGATGATGAACAACTCCCAGCAACAGCAACAGCACTAGGAGGAAGTGGTTCTTGATCTTTCCTTATTTTATTTTTATCGGCGAAAGTTTGGTCCTCCATTTATGTTATATTGATATATACGTGCGGCTAAGGCGCACACAAACACAGAAAATATTTTTTTTATTTTTGCTGGAGAGTAGTGCACTTTGTGGGTTACACCACCCTTTAAGAAATGAGCCAGCCGGCTCTTTACTTATGGGATACAGGCGCACGCTTGGCGCTGCTCCTTTGTTGGTGCACGTGCAGCCACAGTGCACACAATTCACAAACACAGAAAATATATATTTTTTTGGTTTGGACTGGAGTGTACTTTGGGGGTTACAGCACCCTTTAACGGTCAAGCCAGCCGGCCCTTTACTTATGACACAGGCGCACGCTTTGCACTACTTTGTTGATGCACTTGCGGCTACTGCGCACACAATTCACAAACACAGAAAATATTTTTTTATTTGGTTTGAACTGGAGTGTACTTTGGGGGTTACAGCACCCTTTAACGGTCAAGCCAGCCGGCCCTTTACTTATGACACAGGCGCACGCTTGGCACTACTTTGTTCATGCACGTGCGGCTACTGCGCACACAATTCACAAACACAGGAAATATATATTTTTTTGGTTTGGACTGGAGTGTACTTTGGGGGTTACAGCACCCTTTAACGGTCAAGCCAGCCGGCCCTTTACTTATGACACAGGCGCACGCTTGGCACTACTTTGTTGATGCACGTGCGGCTACTGCGCACACAATTCACAAACACAGAAAATATTTTTTTATTTGGTTTGGACTGGAGTGTACTTTGGGGGTTACAGCACCCTTTAAGGTCAAGCCAGCCGGCCCTTTACTTACGACACAGGCGCACGCTTGGCACTACTTTGTTGATGCACGTGCGGCTACTGCGCACACAATTCACAAACACAGAAAAAATATAATTTTTTTAGCACTTGGGGGGAGCACCCCTGATGGACAGAACACCCCCTGGACAACACTACAGCACCCCTTTAGGACTGGGACACTGCACAGGACTTTGGAGTGGACACAGCCCCTATGGAGAACTGACTGCACAACACAGTCCAGCCAGCCCCTATGGACTTTGAAGTAGTGGACACAGCCCCTATTAACAACAGCAGCACAGCACAACACAGCCAGCCCCTATGGACTTTGAAGTAGTGGACACAGCCCCTATGGACAACAGCAGCACAGCGCAGCACAGCACAGCACAACACTACTCTGCACTACACTACACTACACTACACAGCCCAGCCATCCCTAACTCCCACCCTCCCTCTTCACTGTCCACAGCCGAGTGAGAAAATGGCGCCGACGCGGGTACCTTTATATAGGATCCAAAACCCGCGAGACCCGGAAGGCGGGATGATGACGTTTTGCCTCGATTTCAGATCCGAGTCAGGCGGGAAAAGTCGAGCCTGACTCGGATCGGCCTCGGATCGGGGGGGCTCGGGGGGGTTCGGATTTCAGAAATCTGAACCCGCTCACCTCTAATATATATATATATATATATATATATATATATATTTATTTACTGCTATTTAGTTTATTAGCATTTGCAAACTTTGCGTTTCTGCTGATTGTATGATATCAAGAAGTGGCTCTGTCCTCTTCTCTCATGTGCAATGCATCTGGCAGGGCCTGCGATTGGCACATGTGCGGAAGCACCTGCTTCTAGGGAATGGATCAGTGGCAGCCCCTAGAAGCTGCATGGGACTCACGGCAAGACAGGATAGTGACTTCCCATTGGAAGCGCGCTTTCTTCTAATCGCAGTCTGGACTGCCTGTCTGGCTGTGAGTAGCAGATAGCGCTTTTAATAGGAAGCCACTGCCAGTGCATTTGAACACTCACTGGGGTCGTGGATTTTACTGGCACTGATGACATCTAAATAAATAGAAACTGAATTTGCTTGTGTTCGCATTGTATATATATGAAAAATGTGGAACGTATGTAATCTTTAATATTTATTATTTAATATGCCACTAATGATACTTGTATAGGACTTTTATAATATCTATATAATAATTTTACAATTCAGGAGCATCTGAAGAGAGTAGGGGTCCTGTGTGTATGCTCCGTGCCGGCCCCCTCTCTGTCGCCGACATAGATGTTGTGTAGACTCGGGGACTGTGCCAGGGTCTACTGCCCTTGCGCAAATCTCAGGGAACATGGCACCCATTCCAGGGTGCCATGTTCTCTACTGCAGGGCTGAAGCTTGAGAGGTAAGTACAGTATAATGTATGGATGCAGGGTGTGCTGTGTGGGCCCACCTGGAACCAGGTGCTGAATAACACCCGCATACCCTATACCTATGCTACAAACTCTGGCCCTGATTCAGAGTCGGACGCTCTGACCAGAGTGCTCGCTCTGAATCAGGGCCCACCTCCATTAATATGGAGCGTCCTCCTGGACGCTCGTATAGCTGTGGGTCACCATCCACAGCATATACGAGCGTGCAGGATGATGGTCGCAATGGTCTTGACCATCGCGACCATCGCCACTGCGAGCAACAGCCTGCGGTTGAGGTTTTCAACCGCAATGCCAGGAGTGATTTTGGCTCTATCAGAGCCAAAATCACTCCCACTGACATCACTAGTGATGTCAGTGGGGCCGGCTTCAGACGGTAAGCGTTCCCTTGGGAACGCCTCCGTCTGGCAGGCACGCCCCCGGCACGCCCACCAAAGGGGGCGTGCTGTCAGTCAGAATCGACAGCACGCCCCCTTTGATGAGACACTCCGAGCGAAGGAAAGTCCTTCGCTCGGCGCGTCTCGCGCATGCCCCCGGCACGCCTACCAAAGGGGGCGTGCTGTCAATCAACATTGACAGCACGCCCCCTTTGATCGGACACAACGAGCGAAGGACTTTCCTTCGCTCGTCGCGTCTGGCACATGCGCACGACGGAGCTCCCTCCGTCGTGCGCATGCGCAGTGCAGACCATCGACCCACTTGCGAGCGGACAGGCGCTCGCGAGTGGGTCTGAATGAGGGCCTCTGTCCTGAGTCAGACATGCTCAGTAGGTGGAGGAACTCTCAGGTAATGACATCACTGACACTGGTGGGAGGGGTCAGTTTTCAGAAAAACCGTCGGAATAATTAATCAAAAGTTAAATTAATTTAACTTTTGATTAATTATTCTACTGTTTTTTTTTTTATCTTTATGTGAATAAAACATCGCTCTTTTATTAATATTGGAGTATATTCCGGAATCTTTATTTTTAAAGATACCGCTACATGCTTTCTACCACCACGATAACTCGTGAGTATCGGTACGCAATATTATGAATGACCTACAAAGATACCTTTACAAGCCTTGTTACCTGCATATTAGTGTAAGTGAGGTACGCCACCTCTGCGAAATACACTAGATATCAACTATACTTCACAAGTCAGAGATACTATTAATCTGTAGGAGTTTTAATTCTCGTCCTAATAAAAGATACCTTTATGGGAAAATCACCTCCCTTTACTCAGTGAGTGGGGTTTTTACATTATCTTCATTTATTTATCTATTTGCATAAACCCTTGGTGAATCCAACCCACATTGAGGACGTGCCAAACAGTATACAGAATCTTTGTCTTTATTGAAAAGATAAGTGTATGTATATATCTGATACATACATTCTCTCCAAGGTGACTAGAATTTTAGCGCCCTGACTCACATCATATCTATTTCTGCCACTGCAAATGTTCATACTGAAAACACACTTTACAAGTAAGTCAGAAATGTATTTATTTATTTTATTTATTACCAGTTATTTTATTTATATAGCGCAAACATATTCCGCAGCGCTTTACAGAGAATTGAAGATCACTGTTGGTCTTAGCTGTCATATTTTGTTTTCTTGACTTCCCTTGGTTTTGGTTAATTAGTATGCAATATAGATCATACTGCAGATACTGTATCTAAAATACATTATCACACTAGAGAGTTTTTTTTTCATACGTTTTAAAACATTTATTTCAAATATGCTATCACATTAACTACAATACTTCAAATTAAGTCATTGAACTACAGTAGAAGATAAAAGCTTAAATTAATCTTATTTCATCAGCTTTTTTAAAGGAGATTTTAGTTATCATGTTTCTCTAACAATTATGGGTATATAACAGGAATTTGGGGAGGTCTCAGTGCATGTGAGTAGATCTGATGGGCATTTAAGGGGCATGTGGAATGGTCTGATGGATGTGGGGAGGACTGAGGGTCATATGGGGTGGTCTCAAGGAATGTGTGGAGGACTGAGGGGCATATAGGGTGGTCTGATGGCATGTGGGGAGGACTGAGGGGCATATGGGGTGGTCTCACGGAATGTGGGGAGGACTGAGTGGCATGTGGGGTGGCCTGATGGCATGTGGGGAGCATTGAGGGGAAAACCATGAATTTTGTTGTGAAACAGAAACAATGAAGTAGTACCCCATTTTTTTTAAAATATTGGATCCTTAGTACAGGGCATTCTGCCTCTAAACTGTGACTCAGAATCAGCTTACATCCTGTGGAATCCCATCACTCGAGGCTGACACCACAAACTGCCTTCATTTGAATAGAAAAGAGTGACAGGACAGCAATATTTACGACCGGACATTTATGAATCATAAATATTACAATTAGAGATGTGCGGGTTCAGTTTTACTCAGTTCTTTTTGACAAAATTATTGCAAGTTCGGGTTTATTTTATTGGCCATCCAAAACACGTGATAGCTGATAGCCAATAAGATGTCGTTTTTGAGATCCGAACATAGAGTAAAAGCAAGTAAGACTGAACCCGCACATCTCTAATTACAATTGTATGTAACATTTTCTCACAAAATAGTGCAATATTTCTACTTTTAGGGAGACATCGAGGCTGAGAAAGTGTACATGCCCAAATGACATTGGCCACAACACACTAGTGACACCTCCTCTGCTTCTCACAATAGGCCCATAATAAATTTCATCCCCAGGCCCATGTGGCCCTTAATCCGGCTCTGCCTGTAAGCAGTCAGTGTATTAGAATGCCATCAGCTGAACTGAGTATTTAAGCTTGGCAAAGCCATACATGCCCATATATGGGCAATTTTGAGGATGGGGACCAAGCAAATAGTAATTAAATCTGCAGGTATAAACATATTCAGAATAGTGATGTAAAAAGCTTGTAAGACTGATTGTAGTGTCAAATGTAACTCTACATTTAATGACTGTAATCAATGTAGTCCATACATGGTGGACCATTCTGCTCTGTGCCTGATCCCCATAGTTCATCCTCTTACATCATCTTACGTGGCCATGATCAATATTTATAATTAAAGTTCTGGCCACCTCCCTCCATGTTCCAGACTAGGTAATAGCAAATGTATTCTGCGTGAGCAGAATGTCAGGAAAGGACGGCTCTTCAGAAGGCTTCTTGCTGATTAACCTAAAAAGTGCAAGTCATGGCAAGTGTACAACACAACAAGCTTTTTTGATAGATTTGCATATACCAATGTATTCTTTAAAATTCCTCCACAATATTAGTCCTGGAGACGGTGGCGGATCCATGGTGGGAGGGAGGATGTTTAGGGCAATCTCCCCTTGTAACACACACACGCCTTCTTCGAGGGGCCACTACCTTCCTCTCCTCCTTGGGGCTGAGCTCTCAGCCAGTCCTGATTGCCTCCCTGGGGAGCTGACCAGTATCGAATCACAGCAAGATGGAAAGCTATTCTAGACATGCAGATATCCTGGAAATGGGAACCTCATGATTCTACCAATCGGTTTTGCCTGTGTGTGTGCTTGTGTGTAATGGCCACTAATGTATTTTAACAAAAAAAAAACACATTTGGTTGAACTTTTACATCTCTGTACATCTGTAGTAATACAGTTGGGATGCATATGACATTCAGATTGTCGACAAGCAGTATGTGGACCCTGGATGGCAGGTGCGGGAATGTCGGCAAGTGTGACATGCTGATTGTCGACAAGCAAAGTAAATACCATATAGTCATGTCTGCCTGCAGACGAGTGTGTTGATACTGACATGAAAATATTGTCACACTTTTCTCTTGGTTCTGTATTTTCAGTGTTATTGTCTTAGCAAGCATTTATGTCTTTGAATGCTAATATTCTTTCCCCTGTGGTTACATTTTGTGAGACTATTTCTTTACCAGTGTCCTGTTAAAGGATTCTGAAAATATGGGAAAATCTAAAACATTTATTAAGGGCACCATTTGGATTCCTCTCAGGGGTGTCCCAAAAAGAGGTCCATAGGCTTCTATTGGGTAACGCCATCTAAAGGTGTTATCCACCGGGTGCTTAGTACATATGAGAAATGCGGTAAAACCTACCACATAACCTTCATAGCTTTCATATCTTATTACATCCCCTCTCACAGTCCACACATAACCTCACACATTGGGCCTGATTCAGAGCCAGACGCTATTTCAGAAAAAGGGGCCGGATATTTAAATTGAGCGCTCGCTCTTTGCGGTCTGTTGACGCCTCTATGTCTGAGCGAGCGAACGAAACATGTGCTCGCTATTTTGTAAAGACGCCCCCTGGCTGCTCGCATCCTACATCATCTCCGCTATTTATTAGATTAATCGAGTACATCGAAAGGCGTCTGAACTGCTCGCAGTGCTTGTGGGTGGATTTTCCTTCCGCAATCATGCGAACAGTTCAGGCTAAGAGACAACCAAGTGACGTGGCCGATGACGCTGCTTTGTTAATTATGCACACCCTTAAAACGCCCATTTTGACTGTTTGGCACGCCTGCGTTCAGATCACCACTCCCCGTTTTCAAGCACCTTCCCCTGTTACCACCCACAAACGCCTCATCCTGTCACTCAAATTAGCAGGCACTCGCTATTTTGCGAGCGCTCGATTTCTGACCGCACTGACTGGTTGGCGCATGCGCATTACGACCCATACGCATGTGCAGTTGTGCGAACATCGCTCGGAGCGAACGAGCGGCCGCTTACGAGCAGCTCTGAATCAGGCCCATTGTCTTTCTTTCACATACTCCTGACATTTGGCCGACATTCCTGTGTGACTGGATCATGCAGCCCACCAAGAAACTCTGCATTCTGGCCGGACCAAATTGCAATATATAGCTCCTATCCTTGTGTATCAATGCCTATTTCCCCATAGGCAAACGCAGGGGGGGTTTCCGTCTGCCTGGAAACCCCCCTCCCCAGCACACACCATGACCACAATAGAAATAGTAATATAATAGAATGTTACTAGTGCTGCATGTTCTTCTCAGTATCACAAATGAAATGATTAGCTTGAAACTGTGGATCTTTTAACATGTATCAGCTAGTAATAAATATACCTGTGCACCAACTAGAACATATTGAAAACATGCACTGCTAGGGGTGCACCGCTATAGACCATCAACAGGGTTAATTATTAATGCTGTATAATAATACACTATCAAGTACATAAGGAGACCAATATGTACATATATATGTCCAGGGCAGTGCTAGGTTCTTCAGCTGCTCCCCCAGACTCCCGGACTTGCTCCAGTGCTATGGAATGATGCCCACATCTGAAGAAGAACATTCTGCTCAGACAGGATGGACCTACTGCAGTATCTAATGGCTTACTGTGATCGCTGGTCCTGTATATGCTGGAATTATGCAACACAATATACTTTGTATGTAACATATTAAAGCTGGATAAGTACTAATTCTGCCCTCTTTATGGACTGGCCAGACTCGCTCTAAAATCAAGCATTTGGAAACCCCCCCTCTAGAAATCCTGCGTTTGCCACTGTTCCCTATAGATTGTAAGCTTGCAAGCAGGGCCCTCTTACCTCTATGTCTGTCTGTTATTACCCTGTTTTGTTCTATAAATGTTTCCAATTGTAAAGCGCAACGGAATATGCTGCGCTATATAAGAAACTGTTAGTAAATAAATAAAACTCCTGAAAACTGGATTTTCAGGGGTTTTACCGCATTTTTGAGCTTAGTACATCCCACCCTATATGCCGTACCTCCTGCACCCTGCATAGGGCACTGTAGGTATAAATGCTGATGACTGTGATGATTGCTGCAATGGCAGGCTGCACTGCTGGAGCGCGGCATACACAAAGTCGTGTATGCTCAGAATACTGCCGTATAATCGCATCTGCATACTGATGGTAGTTTGTACACAGATTTGTCTTAATACACACTCTCCCATCATGGAGTCTATACACCACGGTAGCTATTCTTGGCCTTGTGTGAATCATTCCTTTTATAATAAATTCTTAAAAATTCACATTTAGACTGTCCCAAAATCTCTTTGTCTCCTGCAACTGAGAAAACCAACTGTTTATTTATGTAGACGACAATGATTCATGCTACCAGACAGAATCAAGGCTTTCCTAATACAATTTCATTTTTTTCAGATATACAATTTCTTTAGCAAGTAAATCCGGCATTATGTGCTGTCTAGTAGGATACAGATATTAGACTTTATAAATCAAAACAATACATTCTATAAAACATTGTTGCGTTGAGACTGAGATTTAATTATATCAAGACAAAGCTGCACTTGTTGCACAGTCCTGGAAAAGAGAAATTTATACTAAGATTTTGTTCTGGTACAATCTGGCAATATTGATCTGGTTGTATCCTCTGAGACTAGGCAGTGATTTACGACCCTGCAATTAACATGATTGCAAGTATAGCATATTAAACAATGAACAGCAAACCTGGAGACCTTCTCTTCATAAGTGAATCTGAAGCCCATAAATCATTAGGATGTAACGGCCCCCACGTAATTCATGTACTAAAGGAATGTACAACTTTATATGAGATGGCGACTAGCAGCTAAACTACAATAATTCCTAGCATTACAGGCAACCAATATACTTCACATACACAGAAAACTGCTCATTAACATGTAAAGCTCCCTTTCACAAATATTCTAATACTGCCATGTAATTATATGTATTTGGTGTGTTTTCTTTTCTTTTCTTTGCTTAAGTCTCCCTGTTTCTTAAATATTGATCCTATTGTCTAGTATAACCTTTTTTTTGTTCTTTTGTTTTTGCTGAAAGCAGTTATAAATGTGCTGTTCTGTGTATTTTAAAATGTATTCCATTCTATGCATCCATACCTATTTGTATTTACAATAACATCTGCTTGCAATTAGCCTACTTTGATTATTTTGAATTACTTTATTTTAATGTGTACATTTATTTGAATGGACAGATCAGCTTGTTTGAATACCCAATTGGAATGAAGAGGCCCTTGACATGAGTGGTGGTTTACAGAATTGTTAATTGTTTTTTACACCAATTCGATAGAGATTGTAAAGGCTCTATGCTCCATGAGCGATATCGTTAAGTGTTTCCCCTGCACTGCCGGGCTCAATGTCATTAACGACATTGAGCATACACATTGAACGATATCGTTAACGATATCGTTCAGTGACGGCACTCTCCGTCATCCCCTAACTTACAGAACCTGACGATATCGTCAGGTTGCCCTGCAAGTACAGGCGATGAAAGACATCGTTAACGATCTACGGGAGCATGCATCGTTAACAAGGTCTTGCATACACACTGGACGATATTGAACGCGATGAATGATAACGATATCGTCATCGTTCAATTTATTGTCTAGTGTGTACGCGGCTTAATTCTTCATTGCTGTTAGATCAAAGCAGGGAGTCCGCAGGTCCCCCATTCACTGCCAATTAATTACAAGCAGCCATTTTAGAAAACTGCTTGTTATGAGTGGTATCCGGATGGAAGATCTTTAGTGTGTAAATAGACAGTCAATAGTTCTACACCAGATGGTCGATGGTCAAAAGGTTCACAGGGTCAAATGGTTGACAGTGAAAAAGGTTCCATGGACTTAGGTCAACAAAGTCAAATGGTTGATGTGGTCAAAATGTTGACACATACAAATGGTCGACACAAAAAAGGTCGACTCATAATTTTTCATGATTTTTGGGGTTAGGCACTTGGCGGAGGGCTAGGTTTAGGCTGTGGAAGGGGATGGTAAGGGTTAGGCTGTGGAAGGAGATGGTAAGGGTTAGGCTGCGGAAGGGGATGGTAAGGGTTAGGCACTAGGGAGTGGTTTCGGGTTAGGCACTAGGGGGAGGGTTAGGGTTAGGGACTAGGGAGAGGGTTAGGGTTAGGCACCAGGGGGAAGGTTAGGGTCAGGGACTATGAAGAGGGTTAAGGCTAGGCACTATGGCGAGGGTTAGGGTTAGGCACTACGGAGAGGGTTAGGCACCAGGGGGAGGGTTAGGGTTAGGCACTAGATAAGGGTTGGAAGGCACTAGGGGGAGGGGTAGGCACTAGAAGGAGGGTTAGGGTTAGGCACTATGGAGAGGGTTAGGGTTAGGCACTACGGAGAGGGTTAGGCACCAGGGGCAGGGTTAGGCTCTAGAAGGGGACGGTTAGGGTTATTCACTAGGGAGAGGGTTAGGGTTAGGCACCAAGGGGAGGATTAGGGTTAGGCACCAGGGGGAGGGTTAGGGTTAGGCTGCAGAAGAGGAGGGTTATGGTTAAAATAAAAAAAAGTGTAATTTTTTTGTGTTGACCATTTGACTCCGTCGACCTTAGCCCATGTTGACCATTTAGCAATTGATCATTGCCCCTGTTGACCTATTGCCTGTCGACCATCTGTTTTCAACCTATCGTGTTTATATATACACCTTTGATCTTTTGTTCCACGCCCGTTATGGGCTAATGGCAAGGAAAGTACTGTGGACTTTCTAATGAGATCAGATTTAGGGCCTGATTCAGAGGTGGATGCAAATCCTGTCATGGCTGCAATGCCGTACGCAGTGGTTGTGAGAAAATATGCAAATGTTGCAGCCGCTAGGATATAACTTGAGATGCCCACTAGCGGCTTCTCAAGTCCAACGCTTTTGTACAAAGACGCACCGTCGGTTGTATATCAGTCGCACCTTCAAACATTCTGAGCAGCCCTATGGTAAGACGCTGGGGCTAATGAAGCTGCATACAAGGACACAGTTGCTGTCACACAAACAAAATGCTCTCAACTTGCTTGTGTTTGAGTCGTCCTCCACACCCCATTACTAGAGATGTGTGTTGGTTTTGCCAAAACCACCCTCAGGTTTTGGTTTTAGATTTCTTTAAAAATTGACAAAAACAGCTAAAATCATTTTACCTGCTTTTGTTCCTATAGTATCATTAACACCAATAACTTTCAATTCCAGCCGTTTTTGACCACCCCACAGCTCCTGAAATCACGAATGAGGCACTTAAATGTATCCGTTTTTGCTTAACTCCTTGTTCCAAATTGCGAAAATACCCGAAGCAGGCCTCTGTTTTACTCAGAACCCCAAAGCAGTGGCGTAACTTTGGTGGGTTGAGCAGGGCACGTGCCCTGGGCGACATAGTAAGCCCAGCTGCCAGGGCAGCGTATCCTGAAGTTGCAGTTGTACAAGAAACGTCATCTCCTCCTCTTCAGTCATATTCACATTTTAAAATAGTCATAGCTGGGAAGCAAACCTGTACACTTATGCTTTGCAGCCAGACAGCTTAACATTGAGCTATCTACTGTTACGAGGAAAACCTGTAAACATCCTTTATTTAAAATACCGTCATAGTTGGGATTTGAACCTGTCACTTCATGTGTTGCAGTCAGTCACCTTACCAATTGAGCCACTTACTGCTCAGAGAGAGCCTGTGAATTCTAACTATATCCAGCTGCTACACATTCTTATTAATCTAAAATACAGTCATAGTTGGGATTCAAACTTAGGGCCTGATTCAGAGCCGGACGCTATTTGCGCTCGCTTGTTCAGGAAAAAGGGGTGGCTATTCAAATGAACCGTTCGCTCTTTGCGGTCTGTTCACGCCTCTAGGTGTGAACGAGCAAACAAAACATGCGGTCGTTTTTTGGAAAACTACGCCCCCTGGCCGCTCGCATCCTACGTCATGTCCGCTATTTATTAGATTAATCGAGTACATCGACCAGCGTATGAACTGCTCGCTATTCTTGTGGTTGGTTTTTCCTACCGCAATCTTGCGAGCAGTTCTGACTATAAAATAACCCAGTGACGTGGTCAATGACGCTGCTGTATTAATTATGCACACCCTTAAAACGCACGTTTTGACCTTTAAGCACGCCTGCGTTCTGAATTCCACTCCCCGTTTTCAAGCACCTTCCCCCGTTACCACCCACATACGCCTCCTCCTGTCACTCAAAATAGCAGGCATTTGCTATTTAGCAAACAAACGATTTTCGGCCGCACTGACTGGTTCACACATGCGTATTACGATCCGTATGCATGCGCAGTTGTGCAAACATCGCTCGGAACGAACGAGTGGCCGCTTTCGAGCGGCTCTGAATCAGGCCCTTAGTACCTTTATGCTTTTCAATCACCTTACCAATTGAGCCACCTGCTAGTACAGTAACAGCCTGTGAATCCTAACTATATCAAGCTACTACACATTCTAATTAATATAAAATACAGCCATAGTTGGAGTAGAACTTAGCACCTTCATGCTTTACAGTCAGTCACCTTACCAATTGCACCATCCGCTAGTACAGTGAAATCCTGTGAATTCTAAATATATCAAACTGCTACCAATTCTTATTAATCTAAAATAATCAGGTAGCAACATCCATTTTTGACACGCGCCGAAGGGGGGAGGCGCAATTTTTCATTTTGGGCGCCAAATACCCTAGTTAAACCTTTGCCTCAAAGTGATTCCAAACTAGGACTTGCTTCAATTCCCTAAGTTTGGGTGTGTTCCGTGTTCTCAAAAACTGAACCACTCATATCTACACGTTACTGTACCTCCCACACATTTGGACGCAGATTGGCATTTGTCAGTCAATCTGCATCCAAAGCCTCACTGTGATCGCCACGTCTAAAGGCCCCCATACATCAGAGATTGATTGCAGCAATCGTGCAATTTGCAATCGATTGTGTATAAAACTCTTTCCCTTTTTCAATCAATTGTGGCAATTCTGCAAACGATTGAAAAAGGGAAAGATTTTTATACACAATCGATTGCAAATTGCACGCTTGCTGCAATTAATCTCTGATATATGGGGGCCTTAAGCCTTCGGGGTGCATGTGCAATACAAGAAACATCGGCCAACTGTATAACATGGGCATTGCGTCCACAACTAAATCAGGCACTTAGTTACAGGTGTTTTTCCTCCTGCTTCTCTCCTCCACAATTGGCCTAAATAGAAGTAAAGTTTGTATTCCTATTGGACTTCTCAAATTAAAAACAAAAAAAATATTGTTCTATTTTATATATGACTAGCATCTCGCCCCAGCTTCACACGGGAGATAATTTTGAATTTACAGCAAAAGTCTTTTTTTTTTTTTTACCAAGGTCTTATAAGATTGCCTTGTAGACAACATTACTGGCACTGTCTTACTCTATTCCCTGATCTGAATCAGGCCCAAAGTACATTGCGATATATTTTTAACAGTTTAGGCAAGGTCATACATGCCTACTCTCCCAGAAGTCGCCGAGGCTCATTATTTTTTGGGTAACCCCCCGGACCCCCAGTAGAGTAGGCATTTCCCCTGCATTCTACCCACTTCCTAGTGAAGTGGACAGAATGGGGAGAATTTCCATGGCGATCGCAGGTCTGGCTTAATGATGTGATTCTTCAAGAATTGCGTAATTTAGCCCCGCCCATTTATTTAAATTTGCACTAATCGCTGAAATTTACCGGGGCTTAATGATGCGGACCATTAGGCCCCAACCCCATCACAGCCCACCTGCTTCTCCTCCCGGACTTCTCCCAGGGAGGAGAAATAAAAAGTAGGCAAGTATGAGCAAGCTATGCCAAGAAAGCACTCGGACTTCCGTTTTTTCATTGACTTGCTTCGCTAAATTAGTCACTGCTCGTCTCTCTTTTGTCATACGTTCATGTTTCATACACCTAAACATTCCTCGACAAATGCTCTATAGACTACTGAAAACTGCATCAAAATCCGTCCAGTGGTTCTCGAGATTACCCCAACAATCAGAGAGATGCCTACCAGGGACTTTATTTTATACCAGGGATGGGGAACCTCCTGCCTGGGGGCCGTATAAGGCCCCCGGAATAATTTGGTCTGGCCCTCTGAGCTTTTTTCTGCTAGCCTCATCTAGCTAGCAGGGTGCCTAGAATGTCACCCTGCAGCCAGAATCTATGCAGCAGTGCCGCCTGGAGCCTCCTTAGGATGCTTCAGATGGTCACACTGCTGCCCTTACAGCTCCCCGGTGCATCCTGAGGATGCTCCAGGCATTGCTGTAATCACCAGCGATTGTGGCCCCACCCCCATGTGATGTCACATGGAGGGGGCGTGACCTGCACCAGGCCCACAAATAATGTTCTACAGTATATATCAAACTGTTCTTCGGCAGAAAAAAGGTTCCCCACACCTGTTTTATACTATGCATACTAGTAAATGAGGGTTTGGGAAATGTCTTTCTTTTTTCAATTTAAAAAAACAACAACTTTATTTAAAATGATGTCTGTATTTTGTTTTTACCATATTTGTATAATAGGCAGGGAACTTAGGAACCACTTACCATTATACTGGGACCACTGAGTTAGCAGACGTTCCACTCCAGAAGTTCCATTTCCATGTGAAGCTTCCTTTACAAATAACTGAATATTGTAATATATTAATAATTACCATAGAGCCCGATACAGATCTGCAGCTAACGCAAATGCATTTGTGAATTTTGCCGCTTAGCAATTGCTAAGATATGCTAATGCATCAGTCATGAGAATTTATATTGAGACGCCCACCGGAGCCCTCGCAAGTGTCCACAACTCCATACACAAACGCAGGATTGGACGCATATACTCAAACATCGAGTCTTCGAGTGAGTCTATGGTCACTCAGAATGGTCGCGGTAACTTGAGACACTTGAACTTTGTTCCCTGTGTGCTCGATTGCAGATGCTGGCTAGCACACGTCCAGTAAACAGCCCCGATGCCTGCGTTTTGGCCAGAACTGCCCGTAACCACCCACAAAATGGTCTTTTCCTGTCCGTAAATCTGCAATTCATTCGCAGTGCGTGCGCAATGCGGCTGTGATGCATTTGCAAACCAGTGATAATCACTTGACTGTGTGACCATCGGAATAGCGTTCTACTCTGAATCAGACCTATAGCTCTCAACTGGCATTAAAACAGGGACATTCCCAGGTTCATAAGAGTTATAATTTTTTTTTTTTCCCTTAACTTGGAAAGGTCCCTGGTGTTAAGTTCAACTATATTTTGGGTGGGAAAGCCTCAGACCTTTCAGAGCGAGTCTGGTAGTCTCTGGTATGGGTTCTATACCAGCCCGGTGCATAGCCAGTGGGGGGCGCGATCAGTTGATCGCTCTCCCCACAGGCCTAGGAGACTGCTCTGGCTGCTACTCAGCAGCCGCAAGCAGTCTCCCATTGCAGCCCAGCACACAGCAGCGTGCGCTAGGCTTCTTTGATGTAAGAGGGAGGGGGCGGCGCCAGACCCCGGCCCCCGTTGGGACCCTCCAGGAAGCCTGGGCCCGGGTAATTAGTACCCGCTCCCCCACTCCCTCTCGGTGCCCCCGGCTGTACACAAGGGGAGGACTATTTGCACATAGTCGCACACGCAATACCGGAGAAAAGCACACACATGGACGCTGCAGCGTCTGACTCAGACACAGGTTGCTCATGCTTTTTTGTATGCAAATGCAATGTCACTTCTATCGATGCCTGTGTTATGTGTTTGATGTATAAAAATATGCAAAAATATAAAAAGATGCAAAATATATTTTTAGTACAGTATTTAAAATTCAATAGATTTCCATCATGTTCAATGGTCATGCCTTGTTGTGTAGATGTAGTGTCCTGTCTTAATATAACATATACTAAATGTACGATCCACTGATACATAAAGAGACCTGCTTCATTGAATGTTTTGTCACTGAGGGCCTGAAACAGAGGTGGACGCAGATGCATCGGTGCCTTTATGCTAATGTCACGGCCGACCAGTGGTGCAAATCGGTGTCTGTGCACATTTGGACGCACTATCGAAGTTTGCACCAGCCCTATGGCAGATGTAGTTTCTCCTTGTTAACCAGGGGTGTTGGTATCTTTACCCTATCGGGATGCCGGCGTTGGGATTTTGAATGCCAGCATCCCGTACCCATCCCCCTGAATGTATATATTGTTAGATCTGGAATGTATAAATGGCCTGATTCTGCGTCGTATACAGCTTCGTATGCAGTCACATCTAGTGAATTCAGCAAACTGTGCCTGCGCAGTGACGTGCGGTGAGGCCAATGGCTGGGGAGGCACACATCTATAAAAACACAGTTTTTATTTCAGAACTCTGGAGTATGACAGGGAGTATGATAGGGGAGATAGTATGACAGGGGAGGCACTGCCTCCCCTGCCTACCCTGACCGCACATCCCTGCGCCTGCTCTGTAGAGTACGAATGCATCCTAGCTCATCTCCTTCCGAGTCAGATGGATTTCACCCATTTTTCCAGGGCCATTAAATGGGTTTTTCTGGACGGCAATATTGTAAAAGTACAGAAAAAAGAACCGTTTCGTGGGAGTGTCATGTACGTGTAACCAGAGTTGCCTTCTATGGAGTTGTGCGCATGGCGAGGAGATGTCTATTTATTAACATTTGTTTATTAACATATACTTATATAGAGCCAGCATTTTCCACTCTGCTTCTACAATTGGGAACAAAGTAATAACAGACAGACAAAGAGGTAAGAGGGCCCTGCTCGCCAGCTTACAGTCTATAGATTTAGGCACATTTCTTGCACCCAGCACAGGGTAGGTGCAAGTTCTGATATTAATGATAACGTCTGCGGATGTAAATAGTGGGACGGCGCAATGTATACACAGAAAGACGCCTGTGTAGTCGCAATGTAATTCCATTAACTAAATATTCGCAGTCCAAATGCAGACTAATATTGAGGTGTGTGTGTCAAGCCTTGTATAGGTAACCATGTCCTTTTGGGTCCCAACAAATGTCACCCTTGACACTTGGCTAGCTAATAAAAAGCAGATCACCACTGCTCTAGTGCTTTCAGTGACCTCTACTGGTCTAGTAGTGTTATTGCACTACACTCTTGGATTTATCCACTTGAATCAGGCATGTGAACTTGACTTACAGTATTAGCCTGTAATGGACCCACATGAAATAGTAATGAAATAAAAATATATATATAAAATATTTCGGTGGTCCAGTCAATTCAATGGAAATTTTAATAACAGATTCATATATATCATAGGTCAATACATACTATAGTATGTAAAAAAGGAAAACTGGAAACAAAAGTGCAAATAGAGGAGACGGCAGTGACAATAATTAAGTAGTTACATTAAGAAAAAGAAGAATTAAAGATTACATTTTTAATACATGCTGCATAGATGTTAACAACATGGCTATCTAGGGAATTTTTTGATGGAGCCATTTGTTAAGAAAATTAGCTTATAATTGCCTTTCAGAGGGTTAGTATCACACACTATTTTCATTACGGTTTCCTAATAATGTCCACAATTAACACTGAAATAAAAGAACAGTACTTATCAGTTAATATAAAACATATATAAGGAGAATAATGGAGAAAGAAATAAAAGCTGGAGTTTCATTAGCTAACGAAATGTCTACTAAAATGCCCTGCCCAGACCTTCTAAAATGTTCTCAGCATTAGAAGAGGTTACATAGGCTTTTATCTTTAACTAAAGCTTAGCAGTAACACAGAGATTTATATTTTTTTCCTTATTTCACCAAGCAACAAAAGTTTTGTAAATTGTCCAAAAAGTTTTTCTGGCTCCAAAGATTCTTGACTGAAGTTTTACTTGCCCTGTCAATATTATCACCTGTGGTCCTGACGTCTGAAAGTTCTGTCTAGACTTTATAACTTATTGTTCTCCAAAGAGTTTATGTAATAAAAGGAACCCTGATATTTGTCTGCACAGATAGTTAGGCAGTTGTAGTGTAGGATGTATAATGATCGCATTACCTTCTTATTAAAAATAAAAAAAGTTTTCGGATGCTATAAGTATTATGTCTGTACACTGTCATTTACTGTGGTCTCCTAGGGGGGAATTCAATTCAAAGCAATGTTGAATAGCCCTGGGAGGGAGCTCCTGATGCTATTAAATTTACCGCGATGTTTGGTAGGGCTAAAGTATTTCTTCTTGCACCCCCTTGGCAGGGCGATTTGGGAACTTAAAGTGGCCCTGGAAAAAATTCTGAGAGTGGCCTCATTCAAATTTAAACTGTAGATGCCCCAACACAAACATGCTAGCAAACAGTCAACTTGACAGCCATACAATACAGAGAGCACCTTTGTGCCTGCCTCTTGGCCCCCGACCCTCTCCGTGTACAGAGTTACACTGCCATCTCCTGAGCCCCAGCTTTTCTATTGTCAGTGCTGCTGCAGGGCATCTGGGCCCAGAGCTGATCCAAGCTACAGCCATCTCTAGCTGATGCCTGCATGCATTGTGATGTCACAATGCAGATCACAGCCCTATATAAAGAATGCCCAGCTACTGGCAGCCATTTTATGGTCTGACATTGATACTCTCTGAGTAGTTCCTGCTTTATTTAGGCGACTTTGGATAACGACTACTGATGTGAACTTTGGATTATATCTTCCAATAAGGTCCTGAACAGCAACATCTTCAAAAAAAGAATCTGAATAACATCTTCAGGTAAGGACTTTATAATAAATTTTGGCCTGTCACCCTTACCCCTTCAGACACCTCCCTCCATTTTATCTGCAGTTTTTAATTTAGAAACAATGGATAAAGTTAATTATTAATCTGATATGACATTGCATGGCTTAAGATTGTCGTCCATTCCTCCGGGGATCCAACTCCAGACCAGACTGTTGACAGAATCCTACTGGAGACCTAGATGCAGATTCAACAACCAGTATATTCCTACCCATCTATCCAATTTACAGTAGATCTCAGACAGTAGATACAGAGAATGGGGCTACTATGGGGCCCACGCCGCCTCTGAGTGTTGCTGTCACTGACCCAGCCATCTCTGCCTCCATCTATCCTCACAAACTGATTTTTTTAGTGAATCATAGTCTTCTTATATACCATGTTATATATCACAAAAAATTAGGATTAAGGAGACTATATAATTTTTAGAAATATATATTTTTTTCGCTTATAATGCTTACTATATGCTAATCACCATTCATTTAATCCTACGTGTCAGATACTAGATAATTTACAATCAAAATGGATAAACTGCTAAATAATTTGCAGGGCGGGAGCTTTGGAAATTTTGCTATGGGGCCCCATCCCCATTGGTCTTGCTATGCCCCTGATCCCAGTGATCATCATACAATACAGAGAGCATCTCAGTCACCACCACAAGTTTAGAGACAGCTTGGTTACCACCATACAGTACAGGGATCATTCCAGGGAATGCCAGACATTACATTGAGCATCCTAGTGACAATACAGCACATACAGAATCCTAGTTACCACCATACAACAAAGATTTTGTATCCCATGATCACCATACAGCACTGACAGCATCCCAGTGACTGCCATAATGTACAGACAGCATTGCTTTGAATGTCATACAGTACATTGACAATCAAGGTGATGCCATACAGTACATCATAATGTACATACAGTAGCACCCCAGACTTGTAGCTTGACCACTTCTGGATGACAAGCTCATGGAACAGCTCTCTGGCTATAGCCCGTGTCCAACAAACTGTGTGGAGACCAGCATGGGAGATCACCATGCTAGAGTGTCTGTGCACTTGGACCCTTGTTGCCCAATTTCTGTTACATGTTGGACAAAATAAATTACATACATCTACCAGTGAAGCCTACGACCAATCCGCCCTGCTGTTTAGGTGCTCATAGTTATTCTAGTCTAAATCAGTATTATAAGTATTTGTTTCCCATAGATTAGTAAAATTAGCCAGTATTTTGGTTTAAGTTATTATATAAGGTATGTGTTCTCATAACCTGCCACTAGTTAAAGTTAGTATTCTGCAGACTAGAGTATGAGAATGCCAAATTAAGTATCCATGAGTTAGTTTAATCACAATTGTATTTTGATTGCTGGCAATCTACATAGTGTGTGTTTCTGATAGTTTGATAAAGAGATCTTCATATGTGCAATGTATGTTTGGATGATTATGTAAGATTTCCCTCACCCCATTTATGAGAGAGGAGGAGTCAATTAAATGTTGAAGTGGGGAGGTCTGGTGGCTGGGACCCCAGAGGTGAATCATACTTACCTACTCTCCCGGGAGTGTCGGGAAGCTCACAAAATTTCAGGGTGCCCCCCACCCCCTTGGAAGAGTATCCGCATCTCCCAAAAAAGCAGTCCCCAGGTGCATGCACACCACAGAATTCCACAGAGGCACTCACCCAGCGGCTGGAAATGCTTGGTGTCCACTGCTGGCTAACTCATTCCCCGTGATGAATGAGAAGATGGTCTCTAGGGGTCTGCAGGCGGGGGGAGGTTGAATAGACGGGTGACCTCTGCTGCAGTGACTGGGAGGGGCAGCAGCAGCCACCAATCCCACCATCCACAGAATAGATCCACATGCAGACAGGCAGTCAGTGTGTGTGTCTGTGTGACCCTGGCTTTGAGACGCTGCCTCTGCTGCTCACCTCACATCCCTACTTTCCAGCACCTGACACAACCAGCAGGGAGACAAGGAAGTAGTGGATCAGGAGGGGATGGGCTGATCAGCAAAGCACATTGGTGGCTGGTCCCTGGGGAGGGGTCAAACATCATGAACAAATCTTGTCGGCTTCAGCCATTAATATGCCAGGGCAAACTCCCATTGGGTAGGTCAGGTCACATATTTAAAAAACAAAAAACAGAAAAATAAAACTGAATTCAGTGGCCCCATAACAGTCTAGCCCATCGGGAAAACTCCCTGTGAGGTCTATGGCCAATCCGCCCATGCCTCTGGAGATGTGAGGAGAAAACCAGCTAAGCGAGTGGCCAGGAGGCCGGGTATAAAAAAAAATAGCGGCCGCCCTGATTCAGAGCGAGCACTCGCTTTTTGCGAACGGCTCTTAATCAGGTCCTGTGTTCTTACTAGAGATCTCATATAGAGAATTGGGAGTATAAAGGGGAAGGCACCCTGACAGCAAGGCTGACATTTACATTGTGGGCTTCCTGCGCTATTACCTAACACCCTGCTGCCAAACAAATGCATTTCATCTTGAAATAAATCTGATTGTGCTGTTGTCTTTCAAGTTACAGTGGTATGCAATCGGGAAGCCGACTGCCTAAATACCGGCAGCCGGCTTCCCGACTGTCATATCCCGGCAAGGGTGAAATGCCGGGCCTCTAGATGTAGACGCGGGGGGGGAGGGTTAGTTTTAGGGCTCCCAGGGGGGACTTAGGGTTAGGCACCCCCCCGGGAGGGTTAGGCTAGGGGGAGGGAGGGTTAGGGTTAGGCACCCCCGGGGTGGACTTAGGGTTAGGCACCCCCGGGGGGGCTTAGGGTTAGGCACCCCCCCGGGGGACTTAGGTTTAGGCAGCGGGGAAGGGGGTTGTTAGGGTTAGGCACTTAGAGGGGGGATTAAGGTTAGGCACTTGGGGGGGAAGTTATGGTTAGGCACCCCTAAGGAGGGTTAGGGGGGTTAGGTTAGGTTAGTAGATACTAGGGATGAGCGGGTTCGGTTCCCTGAGAACCGAACCCACCCGAACTTCGGGGATCCGGGGCGATCCGAGCCCAAGCTCGGATCTCCCTGTCTGCCCCGGATCCCTCTCCCGAGGCAAAACCTCGAGATCTGCTGTCGGATCGCGAGGTTTTGCCTCGAGCGGCCATTTAAAAAAAAATGCCTTTGCCTTTAATGGGCAAAGTGCTGATTGGCTGACAGAGCCGTCTGTCACGGCTCTCAGCCAATCAGCATTATGGTGCTCATTTGCATGTAGCACGGACTCGTGAGATCCGTGCTACATGCATCTGTGTGACTGACAGTGACACAGAGCACAGATGGGTCAGTGAGACCCGTCTGTGCTGCTGTGTATTTCAATGACACAGATGCACGCACGGACCAGGAGATCCGTGCTACTTGCATCTGTGTCATTGACACAGAGCACTGACGGGTCCGTGAGACCCGTCTGTGCTACTGTGGTAAAAAAAAAAAAAACCTGTGTAAAAAAAGAAAAATATGGCGTGCCCCCCCCCAAAAAAAGAGCAACCAGCCCCGGGCATTAGTGACCCAGTGCTGGGTGTGCTTAAATACAGGGGACAAATGACGTAGGGGTCCCCTGTACTTAAGCACAACCAGCACCGGGCTAGTCAGAACCAGCGCTGGTTGCCAAAATACGGGGGACAAACGTCTTAGGGGTCCCCCGTATTCTGCGCAACCAGCTCTGGGCTCTGATCCGGTCCTGGTTCTGGAAATACAGGGGAAAAAAATTAGTAGGGCTCCCCTGTATGTTCCAGAACCAGCACTGGACTTTTTCTACCGGGGGGCTGATGCCACAGCCAGGGAAGCCCTTTCACCGGGCCCCCCAGCCGCAGCATCAGCCCTGACCGCTAGTCAGCCCAGGCCAGGGATCCCTGGAGAGCTGGGGACCCCCCCAATAAAGGGGTCACCCTCTCCAGGGCACCCCAGGCCCAGGCTGATAGCCCGGGGCTATCCCCGCCACCTCTGGTGGCGGTGGGTGGCGGGTTGATTGTGTAGTGTGGTGTAAATAAAGAATATCAAACATTGTCTTTACAAGTAGAACTGCAAGTCCCAGCAAGCCTGCCCCGCATGCTGGTACTTGGAGAACCACAAGTACCAGCATGCAGGGCATTAAGGGCCCACTAGTACCTGTAGTTCACCTGTAAAAAAATGTTTAAAAAAAACACAGGACACACACACCGTGACAGTATAAGTTTATTAAACATACACAAACACACACATGTACACATACTCACCTATGTAACCTGTAGCATCGGTCCACTTGTCCGGTAAAGTATCCATAGGGGACCTGTGAAAAAAAACATACTCACCATCTCCTATGCGAGGTTCTGTCCTCTTCGTTCCAAAGTAGGCATCCCCGGACTTGGCAAAAGAAAAAAACGAAAACGCGATCCACGAACTTAGTACTGTTCTATAGAACGGTACTTCCCGAATGAGAGCTTAGCGGCGGGGTATCACCATGGAAACCCCGCTGCTAAGCGTTCATTGGCTGAGAGAGGTCATCTTCCGTCTCTCAGCCAATGAACGGCTCCCTCCATTGTAGTCAATGGTGGGAGCCGCAAGGTTATTAAAGTTTACCCTGCGGTTCCCACCATTGACTACAATGGAGGGAGCCGTTCATTGGCTGAGAGACGGGAGATGACCTCTCTCAGCCAATGAACGCTTAGCAGCGGGGTTTCCATGGTGATACCCCGCCGCTAAGCTCTCATTCGGGAAGTACCGTTCTATAGAACGGTACTAAGTTCGTGGATCGCGTTTTCGGTTTTTTTTTGTGCCAAGTCCGGGGATGCCTACTTTGGAACGAAGAGGACAGAACCTCGCATAGGATATGGTGAGTATGTTTTTTTTCACAGGTCCCCTATGGATACTTTACCGGACAAGTGGACCGATGCTACAGGTTACATAGGTGAGTATGTGTACATGTGTGTGTGTGTGTGTATGTATGTATGTTTAATAAACTTATACTGTCACGGTGTGTGTGTCCTGTGTTTTTAAAAAAATTTTTTTTACAGGTGAACTACAGGTACTAGTGGGCCCTTAATACCCTGCATGCTGGTACTTGTGGTTCTCCAAGTACCAGCATGCGGGGCAGGCTAGCTGGGACTTGCAGTTCTACTTGTAAAGACAATGGGCCTGATTCAGACCCACTCGCGAGCGGCTGTCCGCTCGCAAGTGGGTCGATGTTATGGACTGAGCATGCGCACGACGGAGGGAGCTCCGTCGTGCGCATGCGCCAGACGCGACGAGCGAAGGAAAGTCCTTCGCTCGTTGTGTCCGATCAAAGGGGGCGTGCTGTCAATGTTGATTGACAGCACGCCCCCTTTGGTGGGCGTGCCGGGGGCGTGCCTCCCTGACGGGGGCGTTCCCACGGGAACGCCTCCCGTCAGAAGCCGGCCCACTGACATCACTAGTGATGTCAGTGGGAGTGATTTTGGCTCTGATAGAGCCAAAATCACTCCGGAGCTTGCGGTTGAAAACCTCAACCGCAGGCTCCGGCTCGCAAATTCGATGGTCGCGATGGTCTCGACCATCGCGACCATCACAATGCACGCTCGTATAGCCTGTGGGTGGTGACCCACAGCTATACGAGCGTCCAGGAGGACGCTCCATGAAAATGGAGCCCGGCCCTCATTCAGAGCGTGCGCTCTGCTCAGAGCGTACGGCTCTGAATGAGGGCCAATGTTTGATATTCTTTATTTACACCACACCACACAATCAACCCGCCACCCACCGCCACCAGGGGTGGCGGGGATAGCCCCGGGCTATCAGCCTGGGCCTGGGGTGCCCTGGAGAGGGTGACCCCTTTATTGGGGGGGTCCCCAGCTCTCCAGGGATCCCCGGCCTGGGCTGACTAGCGGTCAGGGCTGATGCTGCGGCTGGGGGGCCCGGTGAAAGGGCCCCCCTGGCTGTGGCATCAGCCCCCCGCTAGAAAAAGTCCAGTGCTGGTTTTCCCCTGTATTTCCAGAACCAGGACCGGACCGGATCAGAGCCCAGAGCTGGTTGCGCAGAATACGGGGGACCCCTATGTCGTTTGTCCCCCGTATTTTGGCAACCAGCGCTGGTTCTGACTAGCCCGGTGCTGGTTGTGCTTAAGTACAGGGGACCCCTACGTCGTTTGTCCCCTGTATTTAAGCACACCCAGCACTGGGTTACTAATGCCCGGGGCTGGTTGCTCTTTTTTGGGGGGGTGCACGCCATTTTTTTCTTTTTTTACACAAGTTTTTTTTTTTTTTTTTACCACAGCTGCACAGACGGATCTCACGGACCTGTCATTGCTCTGTGCCAATCACACAGATGCATGTAGCACGGATCTCCCGGGTTCGTGCTACATGCAAATGGGCACCATAACGCTGATTGGCTTCCTGTCTGCCACTGCAGTGCCACTCCTAGATGGGCCACGTGTTTGTGCCGCCCACTTGTGTCGCTTAGCATAGTCATCCAGCTACCTCGGTGCAACCTTTTGGCCTAAAAACAATATTGTGAGGTGTTCAGAATAGAGTGGAAATGAGTGGAAATTAATGTTATTGGGGTTATTAATAGCGTAGGAACAAAAAAAGGCCCATTTTATGTGATTTTAACACAAAACCCAGAACCCAAAACACGGAAGGGTGGTTTTGGCAAAACCAATCCAGATCCAAAACACGAAGAAAGATCCAGATCCAAAACCAAAACACAAAACACGAAAAGTGGCCGGTGCACACCTCTAGTAGATACTCACCTATCCACGATCGGGATTTCCAGAGCTGTCGGGCTTCCGCTGCTCGGAACTCTGCTGATGTCGGGCTGCCACTGCCGGGAATCGAACTGCCGGCGGTATTTCATACCAATTCCAGTTACAGTATCTACAGCAAGTGATAGCATACATTCACCAACCCTTGTGTTCATGCACACAGATTCTACTAACATAATTGTACGCCCAGCCTTTTGCAGCTCTTTTAGGGGTCTATTTATTATGTTAACTATCGGGTTTTACATACTAACTCATCATCATTCATCATTGCTCCGGTGTGAAGACAGCTAATCCAAAAATCAGCAGTCTCTGTGAGCGGCTTCACTGGTCCTTTCGGAATAGTGAGACAAGTGAGCATGCATGCTCAAAAGAGTCCCTACTTCCAGCGGAAGGAGCTGGACAGGGGTGGAGGGATCTGAAAGGATCCCTTTTCGCGACCCGGGACTCTTTTCCATAGGGAGGGATCAGGTAGCGGGAACACTCGCCACCTGAAGATGACGAATGCTCCTGCAATCAAGCTCTGAAAATATTGTATTTTTGTAGCTTGACGAATTCTGTCCCCATACTAGTGTATGAGGACAGCGGGCCATTTTGCGAGGGAAAAGTAAGCAGGAGATATCTATATCATCTCCTGCTTTACCATCTTGATGAATGGCCTGAAAACTTAATTTCTACAGTTGTAGGTGAAAATTTAAATTTTCACCTGCACATGTAGAAATTAAGTGATGATGAATAGGCCCCTGAGTCACATGTAAAATAAAATGGTCATGTTGGGCAAATCATTTCTCACACTGAATAGAGAAGAACGGTTTCGTTCAATGGAGCTTGGTATGTCAGATGGGCTGTGTTTATAATTAATGTGTACATTTAAAACCCATATTCCATTAAAGGCGAAAAGCTGCGTGCAGTTTTCGCCTTTTTTCAAAGTAATGCTATAATCAATTCCAAAACTCCATAGGCAACAATGGGATGCAGTCATGGAGGCCGACGGTCAAAATGCCGACCGCCTGTTTAATCCTGACAGGGGACTATTGATAGGTGCCTACGCCGCCCGGTATACCGAACGAAGGTGAGCCGGGCGGCGGGCGCGGACAGCCATGGGGGCGGAGGGTTAGGTTAGGGGGTAGAGGTTAGGGTTAGGCACCCCCCCTCGGGAAGGTTAGGCTAGGGGAAGGGAGGTTAGGGTTAGGCAGCCCCGGGGAGAGGTTAGGGTTAGGCACCCCCCCCCCCCGGGAGACTTAGGTTTAGGCTGCGGGAAAGGGGGGGTTAGGTTTAGGCACTTAGAGGGGGCTTAGGATTAGGCACTTGGGTTGGAGGTTAGGGTTAGGCACCCCTAAGGGATGGTTAGGGTTGGGGGGGAGAGGGTTAGTAATAGTTAAAAATCGTACCTGTCAGAATCTTCTGTTGCCAGTCTTCCGGCAACTTGCCAATTCCAGCAAAAACAGGCAAAAAAGTTTCTCCAGCAAAATGCAGGAGAAAAGAAGTGTAAAATCCATATTTTGGGGTAAAAATCGGGGGATTTGGTTCAGAACCCTTTGGACCCCCCTCCCCAAAAAAAGACATCATTTTTGGGGCAAAAATTTAAAAAGTGTTGGAAAATGAGGCTCAGGTACTGGGACAGGAATTTGGGGGGGGCTGTATGGATGGGACAGGTGTTTTTAGGATTGCAGGAGGCTGCAGCAGGTGTATTTTTAAAATTTATTTATTCTGCACTTTATATACACCAAAATATACTAGTACCCATTTACATGTACCCCCAATTTAACTATAGCAATTTTTTTTTCATAAAAAATATTGCTTAATATAATTTTTCCACACTTATGCAAATATGCATAAATTAGCCCTTTGACTCAATATAAGATCCTTCTTACTTTTATTATGGCTAATACACTTCTATATTGATTTCCCATGTGAGTTAGGCTTTATTTGGGGGTACAGACTGATTTCCCCCCAAAACACTGACCTTTTTGCAGGTTCTGCTATTCGCTGCATTAGCCCATATGCGTTTTGGCCTGTTTTACAATTGAATAGGACGAAAAGCGGGTGCGCGCACTAAGGGGCTGATTCAGAGCCGGACGCTATTTGCGCTCGCTCGTTCAGAAAAAGGGGGTGGCTATTTAAATTAACCGTTCGCTCTTTGCGGTCTGTTGACGACTCTAAGTCTGAACGAGCGAACAAAACATGCGGTCGTTATTTTGAAAAATACGCCCCCTGGCCGCTCGCATCCTACGTCATGTCCGCTATTTATTAGATTAATCGAGTACATCGAACAGCGTCTGAACTGCTGGCTATTCTTGTGGTTGGTTTTTCCTACCGCAATCATGCGAGCAGTTCTGGCTAAAAAACACCCCACTGACGTGGTCGATGACGCTGCTTTATTAATTATGCACACCCTTAAAACGCCCGTTTTGACCATTAGGCACGTCTGCGTTCTGATCTCCACTCCCCGTTTTCAAGCACCTTCCCCTGTTACCACCCACATACGCCTCCTCCTGTCACTCAAAATAGCAGGCATTCGCTATTTAGCGAGCACACGATTTTCGGCCACACTGACTGGTTCGCGCATGCGTATTACAACCCGTACGCATGCGCAGATGTGCGAACATCGCTCGGAACGAATGAGCGGCCACTTACAAGCGGCTCTGAATGAAGCCCTGAGTAAGCAGCCTCAAAACATGCGAATGAGGCAAAGACATCGCACTTTTCGCCAATCTCTGCTTTTCGCGGGTGATTGAATTTGCCGCTAAGAATGTTCACTCTATTCCAAAAGGATCCTTTCTGCACCTCAGTGCTGGCAGACCTAAAAATAGCACTAAATTAATGTTAACTGTAGTTGTTCTCTATAGTTTTTCATGGTTAATGCTTTTTCTCTGTAAGGTTTCTGGAAACCAACCTTTCTCTGTTTTATCTTTTTTTTAACTATAACAAAGGACACTTATGACTGCATTTTGTTACTTGTGCTATGATTACTTGGGCCCCTATTTACTACAATCCGCATTTCAAATTTGGATTGTAGTGCAGGCTTGGGGGCAGCCAGGTCGGGTAAGCAGGAAGGAGTGACTCATACAGAGGGGGAGTGGCCAGGGATACTACCCTGCAATGGAGGCGGGGCAGGGGGTGTGGTCGCAAAATCACGTCATTTTGGCCTAACCCCCGCTTCACAATGCCAAGGTTTTCGGCATTGTAAAGCTAGGGGCAGAGTCAGGATGATGCAATTTAGCGTGGGGGGCTTACCTTCTTTTCCGGGGGGTCGGGAGCGGCACCCGATTTTCGGGAGGCTCCCGACCAAATCGGGAGAGTAGGTAAGTATGTTGTAGTGTGATAATTTCACCTAAATGCGCATTGCAAAGTGCAGAGTTGTTTCCCTGAGACTCATCATCGCACCATCCTCACTAATTTTCACAAAAAATACAGTGAGTGTGCCTCCACGCATGCACCGATGCCGGCCAGCGCTTGCCCCCTGCGCGATTGCCCCCACCCACCAGCTGTCACTTACCTCTGCAATTTATGATTTAGATGCCAGTTTACAGCACAGTTGATCAGGGTCACAGTGCAGGAGCCCTGGCGATCAGCTGACCAAAGGAGAGTGCTGGATCAGCGGCCCCCGGCTGCAGGTAAGTGTTTTTTTTTTTTAACTACTCTTTTTTTTTTTTGCAGTGATCAGCTTGTGGTCTATTTAAACCACAAAGCTGATCACAGGGGGCTGTTGCCTGTCAGAGCGGAACAGGAGTCCGGGAACCGGGCGGAACCCTGCTTAACGCCATCTCCAGATGGCAATGTTATAGCAGGGCTCCCAACCTTAGTAAATTTCAAGCAGATCGCAAGTATGGGGAATGCGATCTGCTTGCTAAAGAAATGCGAATTAAAGGGCTTGGAGTAGTTTTTCTCGAAAACTACTCCAATTGCCCTTTAATACATTTCATTGACACTAAAGTTTTTCACATTATTTCAGTAAAAAAAAGATTGATAAATAGAGCATTTAAGGAGAAATCTGCTACAAGATGGATCTGATTTAATTGCATGCTTCATTTCACATTACCTGTTTGTCATCAGTAATGGATGTTTCCTTTCCAAAGGACGAATTCAATCGTTTTTTTGAGCGTCTTATCTAATGGGCGTAGATCACAGCAATTCAATTGTTTCTCCAATAGACGCCCATTAGTGTTTAACGCGCTGAGAAGCACCAGGTTTAGACACTCAAAATGGCTAAACCTGAATAAACTCCTGGTTTGGGCGCCCAAACTGTGGACTTTGCACACATTAATTCTCGCACCTAAGGAGGCTGCGAGAAAAATTTTGTCTGCCGCAGCTAATGGGCATCTATCAAAGAATTGAATTGCTCTGGTTAGCGCCCATTACTTAAGACGCCCAAAAAAACAACTGTATTGCCCTCTTCTTAATTATTGTGATGTGTGATGCAGCAAGGGGAAACAAATAGTAGTTTGTTTACTATGTCGTTACCCCATACCTGCCGACATTCTGGCTGCTCCTTCCGGGAGGGAGCAGCCAGATTGGCAGGACGGGGTGGGCATGGCCGAGACAAGGGGGAGTGGCCGGTCGGGTGACGTCACTTGTGGGTGTGGCGGGGGCAGAGTCACACGATCGCGTCAGTTTGGCCCCGCCCCCGCTACACAATGCCGATAAAATAGGCATTGTGCAGCAGGGGGCGGGGCCAAAATGACGCGAATCGCGTCACCGCCCCCCCCCTGCTGCGGGGGTTACAGGGGTTATAGCGGGGGGGATAGGAGGGGTGAGCGGCAGCCGGGAGAATTGCCTGCCTTCCCGGGAGGTCGGGAGCGGCACCCGATTTTCGGGAGGCTCCCGACCAAATCGGGAGGGTAGGCAAGTATGCGTTACCCTCATAAAATAATTTCTTTTCGTGCAGTTAATAATAGTTGGAACCTTAACGCTGAATTCTAACAGAATGAATGTTCAGGTTCTACTGTTAACATTAATTGCACTGTGCAATTGCAGTAGAGATAAAACAAAAACAAAAAAATGGCCAGCGTATTAAAAATCCATATTATTGGTATATACAGCAGACTTGCATACTCTCCCAGAACATCTGGAAAAGTACTGGATCTCGAGTGGATCTCCAGGATTCCTGGAAGAGTGGGCGCCTTGGAGGACGCCTGTGGCTGGCCACTTTCTGAGTTAATCAGGCGGTCTGGGTTGCCGATGACGTGATTCGCGCTGAATCCCATGAACCCTCTCCCCACTTATGTATAGTATGGCCACAATGATGTGACCACTCCGTCACGCCCTGACTTACCAGTGTCACGCCCCCTGCTGCATGTTCAAACTATCTTCTCCCTGCCAGAGGGGGTGCCAGAATATCTGCAACCATGATATACAGCCGAAAGCCCATCATATGCAGTTAATTGGTAAATACATGCTATCACAGACACATGCTTTTATACAGCATCATTGCATCACCATACAGCTCCATGGGACCATATCACAGGCAGATAGAGAACCTCACCATAGGATCTATACTGCACTGCAGCTACTATTCTTAAAGCAACTGTAGCACTGTCATTAATTACAGCAGTCTGGTTGCTTTCCTGTAGTAAGCTACAGCCAAGCAGAACTCAGTATAAGACATTAAGGGCGATACTCAATTTGGCTGCGAAAAGTCGATGACGTCATTTTCACATACTTGAATTATCCCCCGGCGAAAAGTCTTTGAAAAAAAAATGGGGATAAGTTTTCACCATGTTTTACATAGCGAAAAAAAGTGCAGATTTGGGGTTTAGGGGTGCAGGCTTAAAAAAAAAGCCTGCACCCCTGGGAATAGCCCTTAAAAATGAACTGTGTCAAAAATGGTTTTTTTAAAAAAAATAGGGACGCCCCCAAAAAAATATTTTAATTTTGAGGTTAAAAAAAAAAAAATATGGGGAACACGTTTTTAAATAACAAAATTAATTCAGGGGGGGTTCCCAAGTATGCGGCAGGTGTTTAAAAGAATGCGGGCGGTAGCGGCAGGTGCATTTTTGAAGAATTTTCAAAATGCATTTTAGGGACTTAAAAATATGCTTACCCCCATTTTCATGTACCCCAAATTTGATAATTTTTTTTTTTTGAAAAATAACTATTCCTAAGTGCTATTCTTCACCACTTCTTCATTTTCGTAGATCCAATTTTGCTGGGTCCCATTTTCGCTCCTTTTAAATTGAATACGGGGATAAGCGGGCATGCGCCCGATACTTTATTCCCACTCTAACCTCCGATGTGGAGCGAAAAGTCCAGCACGGATTTTTCTCTCCCATATTGAATATGGCCCTAAATGTGGCACTTTGCTCCATAACAATGCAGACATGAAGGTTCATCTAATTAGTTACATTTGTCTCTGCAATTCTGCAATTCTTGTCATACCCCTTTTCCACCTAAATTCCGGGTCTGACCGGGAGTTGGAACAAAGGCCCTCATTCAGAGCCGTTCGCTATTTGCGGTCGTTCGTTTAAAAACAAGGGGTGGCTATTCAAATGATCCGTACGCACATTGCTGTCTGTTCACACCTCTAAGTCTGAACGAGCGTGCAAAACATACGCTCGTTTATTTGTTAAAAACGCCCCCTGGCCGCTCGCATCCTACGTCATGTCCGCTATTTATTAGATTAATCGAGTACATCGACCAGCGTATGAACTGCTCGCTATTCTTGTGGTTGGTGTTTGCTACCACAAATTTGCGTGCAGTTCTGGCTATAAAATAACCCAGTGACGTGGTCAATGACGCTGCTGTTTTAAATATACACACCCATAAAACGCCCATTTTGACCTTTAAGCACGCCTGCGTTCGGATCTCCACTCCCCATTTTCAAGCACCTTCCCCTGTTACCACCCACATACGCCTCATTCTGTCACTCAAAATAGCAGGCACTCGCTATATAGCGTACAAAGGATTTTCGGCCGCACTGACTGGTTCGCGCATGCGTACTAAAACGCGTACGCATGCGCAGATGTGCAAACATCGCTCGGAACGAGCGTACTGCCGCTAACGAGCGGCTCTGAATGAGGGCCAAAGTTCCTATACGGATCAGACCCGGAATTTTGCCGGCGCCGACTCGGGATATTCCCAAGTCAGCGCCGCTCACACCAGGGTCGGGTCTGCATAGACCCGGCTTTTGCAGAGTGAAAGTGGTCGCTTGGAAATGACGTCATCTCCAAGCGCCACTGAAGCCGGACCAATCGGCCGGCTAGCAGCGCACTCCAGGTCATTGTGACCCAGAGTGCGCTGTTCTCACAGCAGGGTTTCACGGGCTACGCCCATGTTAAACCCTGCTAGTTACCTGGGTTGGATTGCCGGGTCACTCGACCTGGCGATCCAACTCTCTCCCCTTTTACACCAGGGAGCTGCCCGGGTTAGCCCTTCAAAAACCCGGGTTTTAGCTCCGGTGTAAAATGGGTATAAGTGGGACAATGTCTACATATCATGAGCGTTACTTATATTGGTGAATCATGCTAATATGGTACCAAATGCAGATTAATGAACTGCAGCTATGAGTTTGTCCAATGCAAGTGTTGAAAGGATATATAATCTGCACCTATAGTCACTGTTTTATATATATATATATATATCACAGTCATTCTGTTCCCACACCCTCAGAATTGAAAGCCAATCAGGCTGAGATTGAAATGTGATAATTCATTATATGCTGAAATTGATTGATTGAGATTGGTCTGAAATGATAACAATGATATTGATTGAAGTGTGTACATGCTGAGATTGACTGAGCTTGATCCCAGACCATGCTGAGATAATGATACTGATAGATTGCAGTGTGATAGAGGGTGAGATGTACTAAGCTCCTGAAAGTGATACATTTGAGAGTGATAAACTACCAGCCACTCAGCTCCTAACTGTCATTTTACAGGCTGTGTTGAAATATGACCGTTAGGAGCTGATTGGTTGGTACTTTATCTCTCTCCAATTAATCACTTTCCAGAGCTTAGTACATCTGCCCCAGATTGAGTACATGATGAGATGACTGGAGAGAATATACTTTGGGATAGATACTGGAGTAGCCAGGTGTGATGTAAATAATACAGTGGGCTGAGTGTAAAGGGCCTGATACAGAGGTGCGCGCTAATGCAGCCGCGACTGTGCTTTTTGTCCCGACTGTGTCTTTTTCTGCAGCGCGATTGCATCTTTATGTTAATGCCGCAGCTGATTGGATTCATACAGAGACACACATCGGCTGCTAGTCCGACGCTGTGCGCATTAAGACACACCATCGGCTGCACCATCACAGATTGCACCAGCTCTAAGTGGGTGCAGAATCTCTGTTTAAACATGGCCGCCGAAAGCAGTGCTACTGCGGCAAAAGACACGCCTGCATCTGGCTAGCCAACCTCTGTTACCACCAGTGGCGGATTTTACCTAGGGACTGCAGCGTCCCCAGTAGAATCCAGCACCCGTAGGGACTGCCTAGCACTGGTATTGAGATCAGCTATCACTCACCAGGATGGCAGGGAGGAGAGGGCTGCATAGATTGCAGCCTATGATGTGCAGACCCCCCCGACCAGACAGGTATGGAGCCGCCGCTGGGTACCACCCAGGAACAGCCACTTACATTGCCTTTCTCTGCGTACAAATTTGTTCTGCGGCTTTTGGCGGTGGTCATCGGGAAGCATGCCAAGTGCGGCAGACTGAAAACATGAGCCATTAGCATGTGACATCGACACACGTGCAGCTCTAGATCAGGCCCAGAACGCGTACATGCTGAGATTGATGTGATTGTATTGAAATCATACTTGCCGACTGGGAGGAGGCAGTCAGGTCGGAACCTTGGGGGGGCGGGGCTCAGCAGAGGTGAGTGGGTCTGTGGGTTATAGTAGGCGGGGCTTGGATGTGGGTTTGAGAGCGTGGTGACGAGCGAGTGCATCATCGTAACCTCACCCCCCACTATGCAACGCTGAGATTACCTCATCGGCCCCCTGTGTCGCCCACTTCACTAGGAAAGTGGGCGGCCGCAGCCGGGTGGCCCCAGGAGACTTGTCCACCTTTCCGGGTGATCTGGAGCGCCACCTGATTTTCTGGAGCCTCCCGGCCATTCTGGGAGGCTAGGCAAGTATGTTGAAATGTGATCTGAGATAATGCTGAGATTGATATAATTGGAATTGTGCTGAGATTTATGTGGTCTGAGATGCTGAGAATAATACTGAGAAACACAGGATTTATACACAAATACCTTTTAGATATGAGTCATATGGGAAGCACAGGAAGAGATCATTAATGGAAGTTAAAATACTCATACACACAGATATGTTGAACTGTTACATATACTGTGTGTAAGATTGTTATTGAAGATATGTTTTAACATTATTGTGTACATAACATATATATACAGGAAGCCGACGGACGGAATCCCGACTGTCTAATCCCGGCAAGGGGTTAAATGACAGGAGTCGAAATCCCGACGCCTGTCATTTTACCTACGCCGGGACCCTGACATCCCGCTTACCGATCGAAGGTAAGCCGCCGCCAGGCGCGGACAGCCATGGGGTGGGGGGAGAGGGTTAGGTTTAGGGTTGCCGTCGGGGACTTATGGTTAGGCACACCCCCCAGGAGTTTAGGGTTAGGCTAGGGGAAGGGAGGGTTAGGCACCCCCGGGGGGAGGTTAGGGTTAGGCACCCCCTGGGGGACTTAGGTTTAGGCGGCGGGGAAGGGAGGGTTAGGTTGCCAGGATGCCGCTGTTGGAATGTGAACCATGCGGCCGGCGGTCAATCATACTGAATCCATATATACTACTTTATACATATATGATAAAGTAACTATTGATCAAAGAACTTTATAACTCAGGGTTGTATAAAATGTAAGTAATAAAAACTGAAGTAGGTGCGATCTGAACAAAGTAAAGGCGGTGTGGATACAATTAGACAGTGAGGCATCCTCCTAGGTAGAGTGCAGAGAAAGCATTTTTTATTGTAACAACTTTAATGTTATTATGATGTGCCATAGATGGACAGTTTTACATGAAACATCATAAAATTGGCAGGTATTAGTTTGTACTTGTATACTGCACGTGCTATAAGACAGACATTTGCATTGCCGGATAATGTATGTATAAATCTACGTAACGGTAATACAGTACATTCATCACATTATAAACTATGTCACAATAAGAATTGCATGCAACATCCTCATTGATTTGTGCTTGCTGATATGGATTTGCTCAGTGAAGTATAAGATTGGACACATTGAATATTCATGCAAGTCAGCTCTCAATATGTTTAGCACTTGTAAAGTAGAAATCAAAACTGCCCTTTGTCAGTTATTGGCTATTCTCTACTTCAGTGGCTCTCAAAGTCGGTCCTCACTGGACCCCTCACGGTCACGTTTTCCAGGTCACCCAGCAGGTGCACAGGTGTAGTCATTACTCACTGATACATTTTGAAAAATCCACAGGTGGAGCTAAGTATTTCACTTGTGATTCTGTGAAGAGACCTGGAAAAAATGCAGTGTTTGGGGTCCTGAGGACTGCGTTTGAGAACCTGTGCTCTACTTCATAAACTTAATATAGTTCAAGTTATTAACTATTCTCTACTGCATAAACTGCACATAGCTCAAGTTATTGGCTATTCTCTACTGCATAAGCTGCACATAGTTCAAGTTATTGGCTATTCTCTACTGCATAAGATGCACATAGTTCAAGTTATTGGCTATTCTCTACTGCATAAGCTGCATATACTGTAGTTCAAGTTATTGGCTATTCCCTACTGCATAAGGTGCACATAGTTCAAGTTATTGGCTATTCTCTACTGCATAAGCTGCATATAGTTCAAGTTATTTACTATTCTCTACTGCATAAGATGCACATAGTTCAAGTTATTTACTATTCTCTACTGCATAAACTGCACATAGCTCAAGTTATTGGCTATTCTCTACTGCATAAGCTGCATATAGTTCAAGTTATTGGCTATACTCTACTGCATAAGATGCACATAGTTCAAGTTATTGGCTATTCTCTACTGCATAAGCTGCATATACTGTAGTTCAAGTTGTTGGCTATTCCCTACTGCATAAGGTGCACATAGTTCAAGTTATTGGCTATTCTCTACTGCATAAACTGCATATACTGTAATTCAAGTTATTGGCTATTCCCTACTGCATAAGCTGCACAGAGTTCAAGTTATTAGCTATTATCTACTGCATAAACTGCATGTAGTTCAAGTTATTGGCTATTCTCTACTGCATAAGCTGCACATAGTTGAAGTTATTGACTATTCTCTACTGCATAAGCTGCACATAGTTCAAGTTATTGGCTATTCTCTACTGCATAAGATGCACATAGTTCAAGTTATTGGCTATTCTCTACTGCATAATCTGCATATAGTTCAAGTTATTGGCTATTCTCTACTCCATAATCTGCATATAGTTCAAGTTATTGACTATTCTCTACTGCATAAACTGCATATAGTTCAAGTTATTGGCTATTCTCTACTGCATAAGCTGCATATAGTTCAAGTTATTGGCTATTCTTTACTGCATAAGCTGCACATAGTTCAAGTTATTGGCTATTCTCTACTGCATAAACTGCATATAGTTCAAGTTATTGGCTATTCTCTACTGCATAAGCTGCACATAGTTCAAGTTATTGGCTATTCTCTACTGCATAAGCTGCATATAGTTCAAGTTATTGGCTATTCTCTACTGCATAAGCTGCATATAGTTCAGGTTATTGGCTATTCTCTACTGCATAAGCTGCACATAGTTCAAGTTATTGGCTATTCTCTACTGCATAAGCTGCACATAGTTCAAGTTATTGGCTATTCTCTACTGCATAAGCTGCACATAGTTCAAGTTATTGGCTATTCTCTACTGCATAAGCTGCATATAGTTCAAGTTATTGACTATTCTCTACTGCATAAGCTGCACATAGTTCAAGTTATTGGCTATTCTCTACTGCATAAACTGCACATAGTTCAAGTTATTGGCTATTCTTTACTGCATAAGCTGCACATAGTTCAAGTTAGGAGTTCAACTGTTTATCTTTTAGAGAGACAAACAGTGTAACCTCAAGGGTGAGATGTGTGTATTGGAAATGAGTGCCAGTGGCAAACGCAGGATTTTAAAAGGGGAGTTTCCAATCCTTGGTTACAAAACCAATGACAAAAAAAATCTAACCACACACAGGCAGCACTCCTTGGGTACTCAATAATCCAATCTTGTTAATCCATTACTGTGCAACGTTTCAGATGCATTTATTACATCTTTCGTCAATGCATCTGAAATGCTGAACAGTAATGGATTAACAAGCTTGGATTATTGAGTACTCGAGGAATGCTGCCTATATCTGATTGTATTTTCTTGTATGTTCAAGACTGAGCTGTCTGCTTAGTTCTTATGTATATATAGACTGTTGTATAGTCTGGCACTCAGGATGAATTGAATAAAGTTCAGGGGTGCCCTTCCGTAGATTAATTAAATGGAATATACCATGTGTAGCTTTTCAGTCCCTCCCATTCCAAACATACACAATGACATAGACACTCACACAAATACACACACTGACAAAGCCTACAAACATGCACACACTGATAAAGCCTACAAACATGGACACACACACTTTCAAATCCTACACACACAGACACACTCACCGCCACACACAGTCACTGACCAAGCCTACACACATACAATGACCCCCCCACATGTGATACATTACACACACCTGCATTGCAGCTCCGGTAGAGAGAGCTGGGATTACGGGCACTGTCACTCAGCAGCAGCTCTCAGCCTCCCACAATGCCGGTGCCCCCATGGGAACTGCCTGGGAGGAGCTGCGCACTACAGCAGCAGCTCCCCCTACAGCCAGCCCAGCCAGGAACAGTTGCCTGAGCTCCGGCTCAGGTCTCTTTACAGAAATAATAAAAATGTAATATTGTTAAGCTGCGTGGCAATGTAACTCGAACCCCCTCCCCCCTCCCCCTGCGTGCGCTTATGAGTGCTGGGAAATAAACTAGGCTAAACAGTGATGGTCAATGTAATGTAAATATGCGGACAAACAGAAGTGCAAACCTGTCCACCACATAACTAGCCCAAGGATGAGGTAGGCCCAATTTACTTCAACAAACTCAAAGGGGTGCCGTGAAAACAATGCTGACACTCTAGGGCGCCGTGGTTCAAAAAAGTTTGGAACCACTGGGCTAAAGTATAGAGATTCCTTTATGTATACAATCTCTACTCCATTTTTCCATATGTTGGGTCTAAGGCTGGGTACACATTGGACCGATGTTGGAATGAATGCCTGTGAACAGTGATTGTGCATCCACACTGGACGACTTTAATGAAGTGCGTCCACACTGGACAACTTTAATGAACGACAGTACAATGACTGTTACGTCATTCATTACCAATGCACTGGCCGCTAGCAATATCGCTAGGTTTGATGTGCAGCACATCAAACCTAGCGACTGCGCTAGCGATCGCAGAAGCAATCAATCATGCATACACACTGAGTGATGTAGGCGATATGTAGTTACGAAACGGCATATCAACCCGACATTGTTCCAGTGTGTACCCGGTTTAAGGGATATTGGCATCTTGCTAGATAGAGTGTCCATGGTTTTTCACATGAGGGGCTAAATTTACTAAGTGGAGGGTTCTAAATCACGACGGGTTGGTGGATGTTTTGATATCCTCAGATTTACTAATGGCAAAGCTGCCACAAAACCACTTTCGAATCACACTTTAGAATAAAGTAGAACAGAATTGAATATCAAAGCACCATTGATGTTTTAGACCATAAATAGGATAGAATATTAACCATTGCAAAACACCGCCCAACCAGCCCAAACAATACACCTACCTGTGGCAGGCAAGTTTGAGAGAAGCACTGCAAAAAGCATTATGATCTGTGCAGGCTTTGTTCTATTTAACCAATTAACTGGATTATTTTTATTGCAAACATGTCCCCAAAATTGTTATAATTTTTTCTATTATAAATTTATGTAAATAATAGTTATTTAAATCTAATTCAGTATAATTTTTTTAACAAAAATGCAAAATTAAGGCCCTGTCTGCTCGCAAGTGGGTCGATGGTGTGAACTGCGCATGCGCACGACGGCGGGAGCTCCGTCGTGCGCATGCGCCAGACGCGACGAGCGAAGGACTTTCCTTCGCTCGTTGTGTCTGATCAAAGGGGGCGTGCTGTCGATGTTGATTGACAGCACGCCCCCTTTGGTGGGCGTGCCGGGGGCGTGCCTCCCAGATGGGGGCGTTACCAAGGGAACGCCTACCGTCAGAAGCCGGCCCACTAACATCACTAGTGATGTCAGTGGGAGTGATTTTGGCTCTGATAGAGCCAAAATCACTCCGGGCCTTGCGGTTGAGAAACTCAACCGCAGGCTCCGGCTCGCAGTGGCGATGGTCATCAACCTGCACGCTCGTATAGGCTGTGGGTGGTGACCCACAGCTATACGAGCGTCCAGGAGGACGCTCCATAATTATGGAGGACGGCCCTCATTCAGAGCGTGCGCTCTGCTCAGAGCGTCCGGCTCTGAATGAGGGCCTAAGTTTAAATACCAGTAATGTGATCATTTAAAATAAATCTACAATCTTGGGTACATTTTAGAAAATGATAATTTTATAGTTAAAAAAACTTCTCCACCCCCCTCCCCAACATTCAGCACACTCAGCTATCATATCTCTGCTCTCTATAACAATAACTACAGTATCTGTACCTCCTCTGAATCTACTCACAAACCTGAAAGTGAAAAAGGAAGTGGATAGCCTATTTATGCATTCTGTGCTGATGTCAAATGGCGGTGGTTTTCACTCACCAATTAAAAAGCCCCAGGAAATGAATCTCCGTTGAATGCCTTCTAAAACACAATGATTTCAATAGGAACCGTCATCAAGTAGAACATGCCACAGCGAATTGTCATCTAGAAACTGCCAGGGGTCGACGGGGGTTTTAGTTTAGACATCAAAACTGACCTTAACTAAATGCTGTCAATTTGAAATGGAAATCGCCATCAATTTACGGTGGTTTTCAGCGGTTTCTAAATGACACCAAAACCACTGCTTAGTAAATTTAGCCCGTCGTGTTAAATGCTGGCCAGTCCTCCTGCCTGTTCTCCTTGTTTTCAAAGAATCTGGTGCTTAAGAACAGTTTATGTATGGATAACATCAGAGTTATTCTACATAAACAGTACAAAGGGATCTGGTCTAAAGATCTACAGTAAAAAGGTAGACAATGTCTAGATAGACACCAGATGTTAGACAGTCAATAGGTCGACAGGGACAAAAGGTCGACACACTAAAGGTCGACATGTAAGAAGGTTGCCAGGTACTAATGGTCGACAAGGTCAAAAGGTCAACATGAAAATGTTTAACACCAAAAATGGTCAATACATGGTTTTTTTTTTAGGGTTAGGCACTTGCCAGAGGGTTAGGCTTAGGAACTTACCCCAACGTTTAGGCTTAGGCACTTACCCCAATGGTTAGGGTTAGGCAGCTGGAGGGAGGGTTAGGGTTAGGCAGCTGGAGGGAGGGTTAGGGTTAGGCACTTACTGGAGGGTTAGGGTTAGGCACTAGAAGGGACGGTTAGAGTCAGGCACCTACCCCGACGGTTAGGATTAGGCACCAGGAGGGAGGGTTAGGCACCAAGGGGAGAGTGAGTTAGGGCTAGGGTGAAGATTAGGGTTAGAAAAACAAAACATGTGTTGACCATTTTGTGTTGACCTTTTGACTCTGTCTACAATATGTACCTGTTGACCTTCTTGTCGATCTTTAGTGTGTCAACCCTTTGTCCCTGTCGACCCTTTGTCCCTGTCAACCCATTGACTGTCTAACATCTGGTGTCTATCTAGACATTGTATACCTTTTTACTGTAGATCTTTCAATCCACATCCATTACAAATATATATTTCGCTTTAGCTAAAAAAATTATAATCTCTGTCATGGACATCAAATTTTTTTTTTTTAAATTAGTTACCCAAACCCCCTCCCCCTCCCACATTTTTTTATTTAATAAATAAACATCTTTTTTTTTATTTAATAAAAAATAAACACTTTTCCCCTTTTGTATTCCTTTTTGTATAGAAAATCTATTTTCTTTTAAGACCATAAGAACACTTTCAACTATGTTCCTTTTTGTTATGGGGCCTGTAATTAATTTCATAGCCACAGCTCCTCTTTGGCTCTTAGGCCAGGTACAAATAATAGAAAATAAATATGTAACTGTAATGCTACCTAGCAACCAGATTTGTGGAAAGGCCTAATGCTCATGGTGGGGAGATAGTCCTGCGTGCCTGCGTACTGGATCTGGCAGGGACCGGTGCATGTGCACAAACATCAGTGGGACCGATGGCGGCACATGGTCGCAAACATCGGCTTCTAGGGACTGCATCAGCTGCACCCCCTAGGTGCCAGGTAGGCCTGACGGTAAGGCAGAGGAGTGGCTTCCTATTGGATATGCCTTCTGTGTTAAACACAGCCCAGACTGGCAGTCCCAAGAGGAAGAAAACCCCGCTCCCTGAGACTGCCTGTCCACTGGCTCACTGGAGGTGGCGGATTTTACTGGGGAGAGGGGGGTGCTGCAGCCCCTAGGTAAACTCCATCACTGGTCAATGAGGCAGGCAGGAGCTAAGGCTTTCCCATTCTTATATTATATGAGACTGTAGGGGAATGTTGGTTTCAGGAGACAGGTATTCAACTAATAAAATATTTATTTTTATTTTATACATCCCTGGTGTATAGGTTATATATGTGTAATTCTGTTATAATGGCTAGGTCAATATGAGCGGAGCATCCAAAATGGCCAATAGGGACAAAAAATAAATAACACCCACACAGAAGGTCTAAACTCTTGATTATAATGAAATGAATGAGCATTGTATACCAAAGAGTTGTCCTTATCTTGAAAGCAACCTTTTAATTTATTCTACCTTGTAACACAGTTAACATGCCCTCTGCAATGGACTATCACGAAACGCATACATCAACTGGATTGAGTTGATCAGAACAGACCCTTTCATTAAACCTAATCAGATTGACACCATCTCCACATCTCCTAGGTGTGATTGAATATTGCAGCTTTAGATTTTATTCCCGACACGAAATTACATCAGCGCAAGACTGTATAAACAAATACTGTGTATTACTCTTTCAATGAGTATGCAATGAGTATGCATAGCTTGCTGAAATATTTCAGCTTTGTAATAGTATTTGTTGGGGGGTGGGGGGTAAAACAAACGGGTTTAACCTCCGGCTAAAAATGAATTTGATGGCCTAAATCTTTGTTAGAGATGGGCTGCACACATTTAAAGTGAGGCTATATGGGAAGACAGCCGGTTGCCATGGAAACTGTAGTGCAGTTTTTAATTCCACTTTGTGAGTAATGTTAGCACAACAATGATGCTGTGTTCCTGCAAGTATCTTATATTCTGCATGTCAGATTGCCAAAAGTAAATGTGCACTATGGATTCCTCAACTTGACACTCCAATTTTTTAAACTGTACATTAACATGACTCTGTCAAAGAAAACTTCATTGACGTGATTTTATTTCTCATCTCTGTCTCCATCAGCAAATATGTTTAGGATTTATTGTATAAAGAGATAAATGGATATCTTTGTTGGTCTTTGACTTATTATGTTATGATGGCTCAGTGGGCAACATTGTGCTGCTTTGCTGTGTATATGACATGCTTGTCTCTCCTCTCTAGGAGACTCATGAATTTTTGGGAGACGTTATAGACAGCTGGGAGAGCAGGTCACCCTCTTGCATCCCGCCCACTTCCCAGTGAAATGGTCAGGCTGGGGGGGGAAGCATGATGATGTGATTTGCCCATCCCCCGCAGTGGCCACACCCTCCTGGGTACTGTCCAGAAGGAATAAAAAAATATATAACACTTTTAATAATATATATATTTTCCCCTCAATTTTATTTTATATGTTCTGCCCTGTACACCTAATAATAATAGTGAAATAACTTAGTCTTATTTTAGATAAAGCTTAAATATAATATATAAACAATAAGGGACCAGCCACCAAGAAGCACTTCAGTATCAGGCCCAGAACCATGTTCAGTCTATATAATGCCAATGGCACTGTTGTTGTTAAAAAAGTTACATACTGAGTGGTCTATTTACTAAGCCATCTCACAGGCTGTGTTTGAAAAATGACAGTTGGGAGCTGATTGGCTGGCACCTTATCACTTTCTTATCACTTTTCACTCTGTCTCCTAACACTGCTTAGTAACTAGACTCCTATATAAGTTACCAGCCCACATGACATCCTAGGAACCGTTGGCCCACTGTGAGGTCTATGTCCCCGTCCCACAAATGCGTGACAACTAGGGGTGTGCACCGGCCACTTTTCGTGTTTTGTGTTTTGGTTTTGGATCTGGATCTTTCTTCGTGTTTTGGATCTGGATTGGTTTTGCCAAAACCACCCTTCCGTGTTTTGGGTTCTGGGTTTTGTGTTTTGGATCTGTATTTTTTTTTTAAAAAGCATAAAAACAGCTAAAATCACAGAATTTGTTGGTTTCTCTGCTCCTATGCTATTATTAACCTCAATAACCTTAATTTCCACTCATTTCCAGTCTATTCTGAACACCTCACACCTCACAATAGTGTTTTCATGTCCAAAAGGTTGCACCGAGGTAGCTGGATGACTATGCTAAGCGACACGAGTGGGCGGCACAAACACGTGACCCATCTAGGAGTGACACTGCAGTGGCAGACAGGATGGCAGTTAGAAAAACTAGGCCCCAAACTGTACATAATGCAAAGAAAAAAAAGAAGTGCAAGATGGAATTGTCCTTGGGCCCTCCCACCCACCCTTATGTTGTATAAACAGGACATGCACACTTTAACAAATCAATCATTTCAGCGCCAGGGTCTGCCACACAACTGTGGCTGAAATGATTGGTTCGTTTGGGCCCCCACAAAACAAGCTGGCAATTAATGTGTCCCTGCACAAACTGGCTCTACGGAGGCAAGATGTCATCCTCATCCTCCTCATCCACCGATTCCTCACCCTCTTCAGTGTGTACATCCTCATCCTCACAAAGTATTAACTCGTCCCCACTTGAATCCACCACCACAGGTCCCTCTGTACCTTCTGGAGGCTGGTCTCCCTGGAAGAGCTGATAATTCATTTTGATGAACATCATCTTCTCCACATTCTGTGGAAGCAACCTCCTACGCCTTTCGCTGACAAGGTTCCCGGCTGCACTAAACACTCTTTCGGAGTACACACTGGAGGGGGGGGCAACTCAGGTAAAATAGAGCCAGCTTGTACAGGGGCCTCCAAATTGCCTCTTTTTCCTGCCAGTACAGGTATGGACTGTCTGACATGCCTACTTGGATGCTGTCACCGATGTAATCCTCCACCATTCTGTCAATGGTGACAGTATCATATGCAGTGACAGTAGACATGTCAGAAATTGTTGCCAGGTCCTTCAGTCCGGACCAGATGTCCAAACTTGGTCCTGCCTGCCCTGCATCACCGCCAGCGGGTTGCTTAGGATACCTAAGTTTTTTCCTGGCAGCCCCAGTTGCGGGAGAAAATGAAGAAGGAGCCGTTGACGTGTCACGTTCCGCTTCAGCTGACAGTGTGTTCACCAGCAGGTCTTTGCACCTCTGCAGGCTTGTGTCGGCCGGAAAGAGAGACACCACATAGGCTTTAAACCTAGGATCAAGCACGGTGGCCAAAATGTAGTGGTCTGATTTCAACAGATTGACCACCCTGGAATCCTGGCAAAGCGAATGAAGGGCTTCATCCACAAGTCCCACATGCCGAGCGGAATCGCTCCGTCTTAGCTCCTCCTTCACTTTCTCCAGCTGCTTCTGCAAAAGCCTGATGAGGGGAATGACCTGACTCAAGCTGGCTGTGTCTGAACTGACTTCACGTGTGGCAAGTTCGAAGGGCTGGAGAACCTTGCACAACACGGAAATCATTCTCCACTGCGCTTGAGTCAGGTGCATACCCCCTCCTTTGCCTATGTCATAGGTGGATGTATAGGCTTGTATGGCCTTTTGCTGCTCCTCCATCCTCTGAAGCATATAGAGGGTTGAGTTCCACCGCGTCACAACCTCTTGCTTCAGGTGATGGCGGGGCAGGTTCAAGAGTGTTTGCTGGCGCTCCAGTCTTCGGCACGCAGTCGCTGAATGGCGAAAGTGGCCAGAAATTTTTTCGGGCCACCCAAAGCGTCTCCTGCACGCCCCTGTCGCTTTTCAGAAAATTCTGCACCACCAAGTTTATTGTGTGAGCAAAACATGGGACGTGCTGGAATTTGCCCAGATGTAATGCCCGCACAATATTGGTGGCGTTGTCAGATATCACAAATCCCCAGGAGAGTCTAAGTGGGGTAAGCCACTGGGCGATGATTTCCCTCAGTTTCTCTAAGAGGTTGTCGGCGGTGTGCCTCTTACTGAAACCGGTGATACACAGCGTAGCCTGCCTTGTAACGAGCTGGCGTTTCTGAGATGCTGCTACTGGTGACGCTGCTGCTGTTGCTGCGTAAGGTGATACATCTACCCAGTGGGCTGTCACAGTCATATAGTCCTTAGTCTGCCCTGTTCCACTTGTCCACATGTCCGTGGTTAAGTGGACATTGTGTACAACGGCATTTTTCAGGACACTGAGGACACTTTTTCTGACGTTTCTGTACAGTCTCGGTATCGCCTGCCTAGTGAAGTGGAATCTAGACGGGATTTGGAACCGGGGACACACTACCTCCATCAATTGTCTAAATCCCACTGCACTAATGGCGGATACCGGATGCACGTCTAACACCAACATAGCAGTCAAGGCCTCAGTTATACGTTTTGCTTCAGGATGACTGCTGTCGTACTTCATCCTCCTCGCTAAGGACTGTTGGAGGGTCAATTGTTTAGTAAAAGTAGTGGTGTTCCTACTTCCTCTCTGGGATGATGAACGACTCCCAGCAGCAGCAACAGCAGCAGCGGCAGCAGTAGGCGTAGCAATGCAGGATCCTCCAGAGGAATCCCGGATAGGAGAGTCAGTCATGCCAGTGACATGGCCTGCAGGACTACTTCCGATCCTGACTAAGGAGGAAATTGACGAGGAGGGAGTTGACGGTGTGGTTTGCAGGCGCTTGGATACAACAGGACAACGGGATTTAGGTGTCCCTGGACTGCTTACGGTCTTAGCCAAAGTTTCTGAACTTGACAGTAACTTTTTATGAACGCGCTGCAGGTGCCGTATAAGGGAGGATGTTCCTAGGTGGTTGACGTCCCTACCCCTACTTATTTCACCTTTACATATGGTACATATGGCAAGACAGTTGTTGTCCGGATTTGGATAGAAATATTGCCAGACCAAAGAGGTGGAATGTTTGGTCTTCTGCCCAGGCATGACCGTGATGGGCTTTTTCATCCCACGGACAACAACTGTCTCCCCCGGAGCCTGATTTAAACAAACCACATCACCATCAGAATCCTCCTCGCCAACTTCCTCCTCAGCGCCAGCTACACCAGTATCCTCATCCTGTTGTACTTCAACAGTGACATCTTCAATTTGCATATCAGCAAGTGGACTGTGGGTGCTCCTTTCAGCACTTGCAGGGGGCATGCAAATGGTGGAAAGAGCCACCTCTTCCCGTCCAGTGCTGGGAAGGTCAGGCATCGCAACCACCACCACACTTGGACTCTCCTTGGGGATTTGTGATATCTTCTTAGAAAGCACAGTTCTTCGCTGTGCTTTTGCCAGCTTAACTCTTTTGATTTTTTTAGTGGGAGGAGGGCTTCCATCGTCTTGTGAAGCTGAACCACTAGTCATGAACATACTAGGGATCGACCTTAGCCGTTCCTTGCCACTCCGTGTCGTAAATGGCATATTGGCAAGTTTACGTTTCTCTTCAGCTGATTTAAATGTCTTTTTCAAGGTCATTTTCCTGAACTTTGCCATTTGGGATTGTATGTGCCCTCTACTATGACATTGGGCATCGGCCTTGGCAGACGACATTGATGGCATGTTATCGTCTATGTCATGACTAGTGGCAGCAGCTTCAGCACTAGGAGGAAGTGGTTCTTGATCTTTCTCTATTTTATTTTTATCGGAGAAAGTTTGGTCCTCCATTTATGTTATATCGATTTGATATATACGTGCGGCTAAACACAGAAAATAATTTTTTTTTTGGTTTGGACTGGAGTGTACTTTGGGGGTTACAGCACCCTTTAATGGTCAAGCCAGCCGGCCCTTATGACACAGGCGCACGCTTGGCATTACTTTGTTGATGCACGTGCGGCTACTGCGCACACAATTCACAAACACAGAAAATAATTTTTTTTTTGGTTTGGACTGGAGTGTACTTTGGGGGTTACAGCACCCTTTAATTGTCAAGCCAGCCGGCCCTTTACTTATGACACAGGCGCACGCTTGGCACTACTTTGTTGATGCACGTGCGGCTACTGCGCACACAATTCACAAACACAGAAAATAATTTTTTTTTTGGTTTGGACTGGAGTGTACTCTCGGGGGTTACAGCACCCTTAACGGTCAAGCCAGCCGGCCCTTTACTTATGACACAGGCGCTTGCTTGGCACTACTTTGTTGATGCACGTGCGGCTACTGCGCACACAATTCACAAACACAGAAAATAATTTTTTTTTTGGTTTGGACTGGAGTGTACTCTCGGGGGTTACAGCACCCTTAACGGTCAAGCCAGCCGGCCCTTTACTTATGACACAGGCACACGCTTGGCACTACTTTGTTGATGCACGTGCGGCTACTGCGCACACAATTCACAAACACAGAAAATAATTTTTTTTTTGGTTTGGACTGGAGTGTACTCTCGGGGGTTACAGCACCCTTAACGGTCAAGCCAGCCGGCCCTTTACTTATGACACAGGCGCACGCTTGGCACTACTTTGTTGATGCACGTGCGGCTACTGCGCACACAATTCACAAACACAGAAAATAATTTTTTTTTGGTTTGGACTGGAGTGTACTTTCGGGGGTTACAGCACCCTTTAACGGTCAAGCCAGCCGGCCCTTTACTTATGACACAGGCGCACGCTTGGCACTACTTTGTTGATGCACGTGCGGCTACTGCGCACACAATTCACAAACACAGAAAATAATTTTTTTTTTGGTTTGGACTGGAGTGTACTCTCGGGGGTTACAGCACCCTTAACGGTCAAGCCAGCCGGCCCTTTACTTATGACACAGGCGCACGCTTGGCACTACTTTGTTGATGCACGTGCGGCTACTGCGCACACAATTCACAAACACAGAAAATAATTTTTTTTTGGTTTGGACTGGAGTGTACTTTCGGGGGTTACAGCACCCTTTAATGGTCAAGCCAGCCGGCCCTTTACTTATGACACAGGCGCACGCTTGGCACTACTTTGTTGATGCACGTGCGGCTACTGCGCACACAATTCACAAACACAGAAAATAATTTTTTTTTTGGTTTGGACTGGAGTGTACTTTGGGGGTTACAGCACCCTTTAACGGTCAAGCCAGCCGGCCCTTTACTTATGACACAGGCGCACGCTTGGCACTACTTTGTTGATGCACGTGCGGCTACTGCGCACACAATTCACAAACACAGAAAATAATTTTTTTTTTGGTTTGGACTGGAGTGTACTTTCGGGGGTTACAGCACCCATTAACGGTCAAGCCAGCCGGCCCTTATGACACAGGCGCACTCTTGGCACTACTTTGTTGATGCACGTGCGGCTACTGCGCACACAATTCACAAACACAGAAAATAATTTTTTTTTTGGTTTGGACTGGAGTGTACTTTGGGGGTTACAGCACCCTTTAATTGTCAAGCCAGCCGGCCCTTTACTTATGACACAGGCGCACGCTTGGCACTACTTTGTTGATGCACGTGCGGCTACTGCGCACACAATTCACAAACACAGAAAATAATTTTTTTTTTGGTTTGGACTGGAGTGCACTTTCGGGGGTTACAGCACCCTTAACGGTCAAGCCAGCCGGCCCTTTACTTATGACACAGGCGCACGCTTGGCACTACTTTGTTGATGCACGTGCGGCTACTGCGCACACAATTCACAAACACAGAAAATAATTTTTTTTTTGGTTTGGACTGGAGTGTACTCTTGGGGGTTACAGCACCCTTAACGGTCAAGCCAGCCGGCCCTTTACTTATGACACAGGCGCACGCTTGGCACTACTTTGTTGATGCACGTGCGGCTACTGCGCACACAATTCACAAACACAGAAAATAATTTTTTTATTGGTTTGGACTGGAGTGTACTTTGGGGGTTACAGCACCCTTTAATGGTCAAGCCAGCCGGCCCTTTACTTATGACACAGGCGCACGCTTGGCACTACTTTGTTGATGCACGTGCGGCTACTGCGCACACAATTCACAAACACAGAAAATAATTTTTTTTTTGGTTTGGACTGGAGTGTACTCTCGGGGGTTACAGCACCCTTAACGGTCAAGCCAGCCGGCCCTTTACTTATGACACAGGCGCACGCTTGGCACTACTTTGTTGATGCACGTGCGGCTACTGCGCACACAATTCACAAACACAGAAAATATTTTTTTTTTTGGTTTGGACTGGAGTGTACTCTCGGGGGTTACAGCACCCTTAACGGTCAAGCCAGCCGGCCCTTTACTTATGACACAGGCGCACGCTTGGCACTACTTTGTTGATGCTACTGCGCACACAATTCACAAACACAGAAAATAATTTTTTTTTTGGTTTGGACTGGAGTGTACTCTCGGGGGTTACAGCACCCTTAACGGTCAAGCCAGCCGGCCCTTTACTTATGACACAGGCGCACGCTTGGCACTACTTTGTTGATGCACGTGCGGCTACTGCGCACACAATTCACAAACACAGAAAATAATTTTTTTTTGGTTTGGACTGGAGTGTACTTTCGGGGGTTACAGCACCCTTTAACGGTCAAGCCAGCCGGCCCTTTACTTATGACACAGGCGCACGCTTGGCACTACTTTGTTGATGCACGTGCGGCTACTGCGCACACAATTCACAAACACAGAAAATATTTTTTTTTTTGGTTTGGACTGGAGTGTACTCTCGGGGGTTACAGCACCCTTAACGGTCAAGCCAGCCGGCCCTTTACTTATGACACAGGCGCACGCTTGGCACTACTTTGTTGATGCACGTGCGGCTACTGCGCACACAATTCACAAACACAGAAAATAATTTTTTTTTGGTTTGGACTGGAGTGTACTTTCGGGGGTTACAGCACCCTTTAATGGTCAAGCCAGCCGGCCCTTTACTTATGACACAGGCGCACGCTTGGCACTACTTTGTTGATGCACGTGCTGCTACTGTGCACACAATTCACAAACACAGAAAATAATTTTTTTTTGGTTTGGACTGGAGTGTACTTTCGGGGGTTACAGCACCCTTTAATGGTCAAGCCAGCCAGCCCTTTACTTATGACACAGGCGCACGCTTGGCACTACTTTGTTGATGCACGTGCGGCTACTGCGCACACAATTCACAAACACAGAAAATAATTTTTTTTTTGGTTTGGACTGGTGTACTTTGGGGGTTACAGCACCCTTTAACGGTCAAGCCAGCCGGCCCTTTACTTATGACACAGGCGCACGCTTGGCACTACTTTGTTGATGCACGTGCGGCTACTGCGCACACAATTCACAAACACAGAAAATAATTTTTTTTTTGGTTTGGACTGGAGTGTACTTTCGGGGGTTACAGCACCCTTAACGGTCAAGCCAGCCGGCCCTTTACTTATGACACAGGTGCACGCTTGGCACTACTTTGTTGATGCACGTGCGGCTACTGCGCACAAAATTCACAAACACAGAAAATAATTTTTTTTTTGGTTTGGACTGGAGTGTACTTTCGGGGGTTACAGCACCCTTAACGGTCAAGCCAGCCGGCCCTTTACTTATGACACAGGCGCACGCTTGGCACTACTTTGTTGATGCACGTGCGGCTACTGCGCACACAATTCACAAACACAGAAAATAATTTTTTTTTTGGTTTGGACTGGAGTGTACTTTCGGGGGTTACAGCACCCTTAACGGTCAAGCCAGCCGGCCCTTTACTTATGACACAGGCGCACGCTTGGCACTACTTTGTTGATGCACGTGCGGCTACTGCGCACACAATTCACAAACACAGAAAATAATTTTTTTTTGGTTTGGACTGGAGTGTACTTTCGGGGGTTACAGCACCCTTTAACGGTCAAGCCAGCCGGCCCTTTACTTATGACACAGGCGCACGCTTGGCACTACTTTGTTGATGCACGTGCGGCTACTGCGCACACAATTCACAAACACAGAAAATATATTATTTTTTTAGCACTTGGGGGGAGCACCCCTGATGGACAGAGCACCCCCTGGACAACACTACAGCACTCCTTTAGGACTGGGACACTGCACAGGACTTTGGAGTGGACACAGCCCCTATGGAGAACTGACTGCACAACACAGTCCAGCCAGCCCCTATGGACTTTGAAGTAGTGGACACAGCCCCTATTAACAACAGCAGCACAGCACAACACAGCCAGCCCCTATGGACTTTGAAGTAGTGGACAACAGCAGCACTACACTACACTACACTACACTACACAGCCCTAACTCCCACCCTCCCTCTTCACTGTCCACAGCCGAGTGAGAAAATGGCGCCGACGCGGGTACCTTATATAGGATCCAAAACCCGCGAGACTCGGAAGGCGGGATGATGACGTTTTGCCTCGATTTCAGATCCGAGTCAGGCGGGAAAAGTCGAGCCTGACTCGGATCGGACTCGGATCGGGGGGGCTCGGGGGGGTTCGGATTTCAGAAATCCGAACCCGCTCACCCCTAGTGACAACACCCTTACTGAAATTTGTCTACATGATAGGGGTATGGATATGTGACACCTGAAAAAAATAAATGCTCTAGAACACGTTAATCAGAGATAATATAGATGTGTCCTCATTCACCTATCCTTTTTTTGTCATATGGTGTGAGATGCATAGTTAGACTTTCTGCCTCAGGCAGCGACACAGGCAGCGATTCATGGACTTTCGTACAGTGGGCCAGATTCAGCTTTGGGAATAGAGTGAGAATTAACACTTAACTGTGAACCTGGACAAACCATATTGCAAAGCAAGGGGTGTAAATACATTTAAAAAAATTGCATTTAGGGTAAATACTGGCTGCTTTTGCATGTAGCTCACAAATACTGCACAGCTTTATTATTACTCTACAATTTACATGTCAGTTTGGAAACACTCCTCCCAAATCTAAATCTCTCTGCTCATTTTAAATCTGCCCCACCTGCAGTGCAGCATGGTTTCACCAAGATGATCAGTTAAGTGCTAATTCCCACTCTATTTCCAAAGCTGAATCAGGCCGCGTGCTCGATGTGTGCCGGCATGAAACGGTATGTCATACTGGTACTTCACGCTGGGACTGTCACTGTCCCAGCTCCGGTCAAGAAGCGGCTGACTATTTAAATTTGGCGGACCGGTGGCCAATCACGGCTTGCGGACAGGCTGCCACATGACCCCCTAATTGGCTGCCGGTTTGTGAGCTGTCATTGGCTCGTAGTCAGGGCTAAAACCGAGGAGTGAGGGGAAGAGAGCGTTCACCGGTGTGGAACGCAGCGCTGTGAGGTGAGGTGTGATGGGGAGGTGTGGTGTGCTGTGAGCAGAGCCGTAACTAGACTTTTCGGTGCCCTGTACCAGAAAGAGCATTGGCGCCCCCCTCATTTTTCAAAGGGACATAATGCACCAAAAAAAGGGCCATGGCTTCATGGGGAAGGGCCAGGGAAGAGATAGGAGATGCCAGGAGATGCTGGGGATGAAATAAAAGAGGAAGCTACAAGCAAGAATGATAATAAACAGTAATTTGACAGGCCCAAACAGCGCGATGGCACCGGCCGCACTACCCTAGCTACGACCCTGGCTGTAAGGGGAGGAAGTGGGAGTATGGAACTATCAGGGGAGGCTCAGGATTTAGGCCTGCCTAAGTAAAACCCCCACGATATTTCCATACCCCCACTTCGACCACTGCTTTCGTACCTATACCTTAATTTGGATCCTGTGTCGCATCATGGCTGCATCCAAAGTCGCTTATAGTGTACTGGGTGCTTAGAATTTGTATTTTTGCGCAGTGGCGTTGGTACAATGTCACAGATTAAGCACAGCACTGTGTAGCGGGATGCATGGCGCGGCTCACTCGTATCGCCCCTCAGTCTCCTGCCTTTTTTCCTGGTTAGTGCCTGAGTTAGTGCTTGAATTGCTCACCAAGCAAAGCCAGCTGCAGTGTTCAAGGGACTCGTACATTATACTCTTGACACAATTGTGGTGTGAATGAGACCCACATTTGGTGCAAAACTGTGTGGCCAGACGCCTTGTGCTGCTTAGTGGCCTAATCTGGGACAGAGATTTTTGGCACGATTTGAGAATAGATTAATGAGGATACATCTATAGTGATAAAATCATATTCGCACACTGAGGGCCTGATTCCGAGGTTTACGCTAATGCGATCGCAACTGAGATCTCCTGCGGATCGCATTAGCTAAAATATGCTAATGCCTTCCAAAGCCTCTCCGACCATGGGGATGCCCACTGCTGCCTCCTTATGTCCATCCGAGAAAGTGCATCAGTGTAAACACCTGTCTCAAACACTGCGTCTATCCTGACTCGCAGAGAGCTCTCATGCTGAGAAGGACATCGCAATGGCTAATTTATGCATGACCATGAAACGAAGTTTAGACTATTCCGACATGCCAACGTTTGCCTAGCCACCTTACCAAACCCCAAACGATGACTCACTCACTTTGCGAGTAAATCCCCTGTGCGAGCGCAATCTCAATACAATTGCTGTGCGTGCGCAGTATGGCTTTCACGCATGTGTACTGGCTAACAATCGCTCAATCTGCGTAAATATCGGCATTGCGTAAATCTCATAATCAAGCCCTGAGTTTAACCCTCAAGTCACATATCCTAAACCCGATAGTACATTTAAATTCTTACATGATCACACTGTGGAAATATAAGTTGTAGAATCTTGTTAAAAAGCCACTAAACTGTCTTGGTCATCTTGCTCATTCGCATATGACATTCCCTATTAATGATGTTGTCCTGAGACAATGCAATCCCCAGGGAAGTGACCTTGGGTGTAGGCTGACATTTGATGAATGGCAGTTTTCTATTTAGCATCAGTTATATTTGTACTAGTGTGTGCAATGTTATCCCCCTTCTCCTGAAATGCCCCTACATTGTCAGATGCTGCTGATGATTGTGATACAATAGTTCATTTTATTAACTTTAACCTTGGAGCATGTATTTAACGCTTTGGAAGATATAGACGTGCAATTAACTTTAGTTTCGCAGTCTGCCATGAATCAGATATTTTTCATAAAGAAAATCTTCACTCGGAAGCAGCAACATACACAAGCATAGTTTATTGTACAGTAAGGTCTAGTTATATGTTAAAAACTGAGATGTACATGTAAACAATGGAAAGACATGTCTGATGTATCATACATTACTACTGATAAGGCTGTTTATTAATCCATAGCTGCAATAAGGAACATGACTTTAATGGAAATTCTGTACTGAAGGAAGAAGATCCTGATAAAAATTTTGCAAATCAAGTTTCAAAACCAGCCAGGTGGGAATTTAGGTCATACGTGCATACCTCCCAACTGTCCCTATTCCAGCGGGACAGTCTTGTTTTTCGGGCAGTGTCCCACAGTCCCACATGCGGACCGTAGTGTCCTGCAGGTGGTCGGGAGGTTGGGGACACACTAAACAGAGAGCGTGGTGCCATGAAGCTGACTGCATGCGCACGGCCTCCATTCAGTGCAGGAAAAGGGCTGGGGGCAGCCCAGTGGCTGTCAGAGTGCTGGTCTCACCCCCATGCCACCCTTTTGCACAAGCACCTTCGGCGCGCACAGGGGTCCCTACTGGGGGATCCTACAGTGGAGCTTAAAAGTTTGTGAACCCTTCATAATTTTCTATATTTCTGCTGAAATTTGGCCTAAAACTACCTACAAACTATTCAAGTCCTAAAAGTAGATAAAGAGAACAAACTCTAACAAATGAGACAAAAAGGTTAGACGTGCTCATTTTTTTTTTTAAGGAAAATGATCCAATATCATCTGTGAGTGGAAAAAGTATGTGAACCTTTGCTTTAAGTATCCAGTATGATCCCCTTGTGCAGAAATAACTGCTTCTAAACGTTTCCGGTAATTAATTAGTCCTGAACATCGGCTTGGAGGAATTTTACCCCATTCCTCCATACAAAACAGCTTCAACTCTGTTATGTTGCTGGGTGTCCTCCCATGAACTGTTTGCCCCAGGTCCTTCCACAACATTTCGAATAGATTAAGGTCAGGACTTTGACTTGGCCATTCCAAAACTTTACATTTATTCTTTTTTAACCTTTCTTTGGTCGAATGACTTGTGTGCTTTGGGTCATTGTCTTGCTGCATGACCCACGTTCTCTTGAGTAATAGCTCATGGACAGATGTCCTGACATTTTCCTTTAGAATATTCTGGTATAATTCAGAATTCATTGTCCCATCAATGATGGCAAGATGTAGCCAAACAGGCCGAAATCATGATACCACCACCACTACCATGTTTTACAGATGGTATAAGGTTTTTATGCTGGAATGCAGTGTTCTCCTTTCTCCAAACATAACACTTCTCATTTAAACCAAAAAACTCTATTTTGGACTCATCTGTACACAAAACATTGTTCTAATAGTCTTCTGGCTTGTCCACATAAGCTTTAGCAAACTGCAGACGGGCAGCAATGTTCTTTTTGGAGAGCAGCGGCTTTCTCCTTGCAATTCTGCCATGCACACCATTGTTGTTCAGTGTCCTTCTGATGGTGGACTCATGAACATTAACATTAGCTAATGTGAGAAAGGCCTTCAGTTGCTTAGAGGTTACCTTGAGTTCATTTGTGACTTTGCAAGCTATTAGATGCCTTGCTGTTGGCATGATCTTTGTTGGTCTACCACTACTGGGGAGGGTAATAATGGTCTGGAATTTCCTACATTTGTTTATTTGGCATGGTTCTGACTGTATTACCTCAATACTCCTGGGGTCAGGCCCACCCAAGTGGAATAAGGTGATGCAGTGAGCAATTAGTTGCCAGGGGATCAGCAGAGCTCGAGGTGATGAGGTGTCATCTCTCTGAAGACAGCTGGGGCCTGCAGCATTAGCCACATCGTGAGCACCTCCTGCTGTATGTCCCTTCTCAGAGTGTCACTCACGGTGGGGTAGTCTGGAGCCCAGACAGCCCGTCTGGAACTAGTCCCTGTCCAGAGTAAGTCGGCGGGGGGACGGCAGAGCGGGCGCGAGTGGAGATGACGTCACCCCTCGGCGGCCGTTATGCGAGGCCGCGGCTCCAACCTCGGGAGCAGGCCTCAATGTCGGATCTCACACGCCGCAGCCGGTCACTCCACCGGAGCGGACCCAGGTAGGCAGGGGGACACAGGAAGCTCCGCTAGGGCACTCCGGAGCCCAGGAGGACTTCTGCCACAAGGGGAATTCTCCTTGATGCCGGGAGCTTATGGATAGCACGTCTGCTCTAGTCCTCACTTAGGCCACGCCCCAATTTCCTCCATTTGTACACAATCTGTCTGACTGTTGATTGGTGGAGTCCAAACTCTGTAGATATGGTTTTGTAACCTTTTCCAGCCAGATGAGCATCAACAACTCTTCTTCTGAGGACCTCAGGAATCTTCTTTGTTAGTGGCATGATATACTTCCACAAACATGTGTCGTGAACAAAAGACTTTGATAGATCCATGTTCTTTTAAAAAGACAAGTTGTCCACTCACAACTGATTGTCATCCCATAGATTGGAAATACCTGACTCTAATTTCACATTCAAAATATCTGATAAGCCTAAAGGTTCACATAATTTTTCCACTCACAGATATGTGATATTGGATAATTTTCTTCAAAATGCGCACGTCTATTTATTTGTCTAATTTATTTGATTTGGTTCTCTTTATCTACTTTTAGGACTAGTGTGAAAATCTGAGGTAGTTTTAGGCCAAATTTCAGTAGAAATATAGAAAATTCTGAAGGGTTCACAAACTTTCAAGCACCACTGTAAATGTTGGAAGGTATGTACATGGCCTGATCCAGAGATGGACTCTTATCCCGTGGTGACTGCATCTTCATACACAGTGGTACTGAGAATTTGTGCTAATGCTGCCGCCGCTGTAATTTGTACAGAGACACCCACCGTTAACGTCTCTAATCAGCACCTTACGTACAAATACCTGAGTCAGAGGTGGACACTAATCCCTTTGCGATTATACACAGCGGCACTGAGACTTTAGGATAATGCCGTAGCCAGTGTCATTTGTACAGAGATGGCCACCGGCAGCGTCTGTAATACACCGCTTGCATGCAAATTAGGGGTGAGCGGGTTCGGATTTCTGAAATCCGAACCCCCCCCGAGCCCCCCCGATCCGAGTCCGATCCGAGTCCGGCTCGACTTTTCCCGCCTGACTCGGATCTGAAATCGAGGCAAAACGTCATCATCCCGCCTTCCGAGTCTCGCGGGTTTTGGATCCTATATAAGGTACCCGCGTTGGCGCCATTTTCTCACTCGGCTGTGGACAGTGAAGAGGGAGGGTGGGAGTTAGGGCTGTGTAGTGTAGTGTAGTGTAGTGTAGTGCTGCTGTTGTCCACTACTTCAAAGTCCATAGGGGCTGGCTGTGTTGTGCTGTGCTGCTGTTGTTAATAGGGGCTGTGTCCACTACTTCAAAGTCCATAGGGGCTGGCTGGACTGTGTTGTGCAGTCAGTTCTCCATAGGGGCTGTGTCCACTCCAAAGTCCTGTGCAGTGTCCCAGTCCTAAAGGGGTGCTGCAGTGTTGTCCAGGGGGTGCTCTGTCCATCAGGGGTGCTCCCCCCAAGTGCTAAAAAAATAATATATTTTCTGTGTTTGTGAATTGTGTGCGCAGTAGCCGCACGTGCATCAACAAAGTAGTACCAAGCGTGCGCCTGTGTCATAAGTAAAGGGCCGGCTGGCTTGACCGTTAAAGGGTGCTGTAACCCCCAAAGTACACTCCAGTCCAAACCAAAAAAAAAAATATTTTCTGTGTTTGTGAATTGTGTGCGCAGTAGTCGCACGTGCATCAACAAAGTAGTGCCAAGCGTGCGCCTGTGTCATAAGTAAAGGGCCGGCTGGCTTGACCATCAAAGGGTGCTGTAACCCCCGAAAGTACACTCCAGTCCAAACCAAAAAAAAAAATATTTTCTGTGTTTGTGAATTGTGTGCGCAGTAGCCGCACGTGCATCAACAAAGTAGTGCCAAGCGTGCGCCTGTGTCATAAGTAAAGGGCCAGCTGGCTTGACCGTTAAAGGGTGCTGTAACCCCCGAAAGTACACTCCAGTCCAAACCAAAAAAAAAATTATTTTCTGTGTTTGTGAATTGTGTGCGCAGTAGCCGCACGTGCATCAACAAAGTAGTGCGAAGCGTGCGCCTGTGTCATAAGTAAAGGGCCGGCTGGCTTGACCGTTAAAGGGTGCTGTAACCCCCAAAGTACACTCCAGTCCAAACCAAAAAAAAAATTATTTTCTGTGTTTGTGAATTGTGTGCGCAGTAGCCGCACGTGCATCAACAAAGTAGTGCCAAGCGTGCGCCTGTGTCATAAGTAAAGGGCCAGCTGGCTTGACCGCTAAGGGTGCTGTAACCCCCGAAAGTACACTCCAGTCCAAACCCAAAAAAAAAATATTTTCTGTGTTTGTGAATTGTGTGCGCAGTAGCCGCACGTGCATCAACAAAGTAGTGCCAAGCGTGCGCCTGTGTCATAAGTAAAGGGCCGGCTGGCTTGACCGTTAAGGGTGCTGTAACCCCCGAAAGTACACTCCAGTCCAAACCAAAAAAATATATATTTTCTGTGTTTGTGAATTGTGTGCGCAGTAGCCGCACGTGCATCAACAAAGTAGTGCCAAGCATGCGCCTGTGTCATAAGTAAAGGGCCGGCTGGCTTGACCGTTAAAGGGTGCTGTAACCCCCAAAGTACACTCCAGTCCAAACCAAAAAAATAATTATTTTCTGTGTTTGTGAATTGTGTGCGCAGTAGCCGCACGTGCATCAACAAAGTAGTGCCAAGCGTAGGCCTGTGTCATAAGTAAAGGGCCGGCTGGCTTGACCGTTAAAGGGTGCTGTAACCCCCGAAAGTACACTCCAGTCCAAACCAAAAAAATAATTATTTTCTGTGTTTGTGAATTGTGTGCGCAGTAGCCGCACGTGCATCAACAAAGGAGCAGCGCCAAGCGTGCGCCTGTGTCCCATAAGTAAAGAGCCGGCTGGCTCATTTCTTAAAGGCTGGTGTAACCCACAAAGTGCACTACTCTCCAGCAAAAATAAAAAAATATTTTCTGTGTTTAGCTGCACGTATATATCAAATCGATATAACATAAATGGAGGACCAAACTTTCTCCGATAAAAATAAAATAGAGAAAGATCAAGAACCACTTCCTCCTAGTGCTGAAGCTGCTGCCACTAGTCATGACATAGACGATAACATGCCATCAACGTCGTCTGCCAAGGCCGATGCCCAATGTCATAGTAGAGGGCACATACAATCCCAAATGACAAAGTTCAGGAAAATGACCTTGAAAAAAACATTTAAATCAGCTGAAGAGAAACGTAAACTTGCCAATATGCCATTTACGACACGGAGTGGCAAGGAACGGCTAAGGTCGATCCCTAGTATGTTCATGACTAGTGGTTCAGCTTCACATGACGATGGAAGCCCTCCTCCCACTAAAAAAATCAAAAGAGTTAAGCTGGCAAAAGCACAGCGAAGAACTGTGCGTTCTAAGAAGATATCACAAATCCCCAAGGAGAGTCCAAGTGTGGTGGTGGTTGTGATGCCTGACCTTCCCAGCACTGGACGGGAAGAGGTGGCTCTTTCCACCATTTGCACGCCCCCTGCAAGTGCTGAAAGGAGCACCCACAGTCCACTTGCTGATATGCAAATTGAAGATGTCACTGTTGAAGTACAACAGGATGAGGATACTGGTGTAGCTGGCGCTGAGGAGGAAGTTGGCGAGGAGGATTCTGATGGTGATGTGGTTTGTTTAAATCAGGCTCCGGGGGAGACAGTTGTTGTCCGTGGGATGAAAAAGCCCATCACGGTCATGCCTGGGCAGAAGACCAAACATTCCACCTCTTTGGTCTGGCAATATTTCTATCCAAATCCGGACAACAACTGTCTTGCCATATGTACCATATGTAAAGGTGAAATAAGTAGGGGTAGGGATGTCAACCTCCTAGGAACATCCTCCCTTATACGGCACCTGCAGCGCGTTCATAAAAAGTTACTGTCAAGTTCAGAAACTTTGGCTAAGACCGTAAGCAGTCCAGGGACACCTAAATCCCGTTGTCCTGTTGTATCCAAGCGCCTGCAAACCACACCGTCAACTCAATCCTCGTCAATTTCCTCCTTAGTCAGGATCGGAAGTAGTCCTGCAGGCCATGTCACTGGCATGACTGACTCTCCTATCCGGGATTCCTCCGGAGGATCCTGCATTGCTACGCCTACTGCTGCTGCTGCTGCTGTTGCTGCTGCTGGGAGTCGTTCATCATCCCAGAGAGGAAGTAGGAACACCACTACTTTTACTAAACAATTGACCCTCCAACAGTCCTTAGCGAGGAGGATGAAGTACGACAGCAGTCATCCTGAAGCAAAACGTATAACTGAGGCCTTGACTGCTATGTTGGTGTTAGACGTGCGTTCGGTATCCGCCATTAGGGCAGTGGGATTTAGACAATTGATGGAGGTAGTGTGTCCCCGGTTCCAAATCCCATCTAGATTCCACTTCACTAGGCAGGCGATACCGAGACTGTACAGAAACGTCAGAAAAAGTGTCCTCAGTGTCCTGAAAAATGCCGTTGTACACAATGTCCACTTAACCACGGACATGTGGACAAGTGGAACAGGGCAGACTAAGGACTATATGACTGTGACAGCCCACTGGGTAGATGTATCACCTTACGCAGCAACAGCAGCAGCGTCACCAGTAGCAGCATCTCAGAAACGCCAGCTCGTTACAAGGCAGGCTACGCTGTGTATCACCAGTTTCAGTAAGAGGCACACCGCCGACAAACTCTTAGAGAAACTGAGGGAAATCATCGCCCAGTGGCTTACCCCACTTAGACTCTCCTGGGAATTTGTGATATCTGACAACGCCACCAATATTGTGCGGGCATTACATCTGGGCAAATTCCAGCACGTCCCATGTTTTGCTCACACAATAAACTTGGTGGTGCAGAATTTTCTGAAAAGCGACAGGGGCGTGCAGGAGACGCTTTGGGTGGCCTGAAAAATTTCTGGCCACTTTCGCCATTCAGCAACTGCGTGCCGAAGACTGGAGCGCCAGCAAACACTCTTGAACCTGCCCCGCCATCACCTGAAGCAAGAGGTTGTGACGCGGTGGAACTCAACCCTCTATATGCTTCAGAGGATGGAGGAGCAGCAAAAGGCCATACAAGCCTATACATCCACCTATGACATAGGCAAAGGAGGGGGTATGCACCTGACTCAAGCGCAGTGGAGAATGATTTCCGTGTTGTGCAAGGTTCTCCAGCCCTTCGAACTTGCCACACGTGAAGTCGGTTCAGACACTGCCAGCTTGAGTCAGGTCATTCCCCTCATCAGGCTTTTGCAGAAGCAGCTGGAGAAAGTGAAGGAGGAGTTAAGACGGAGCGATTCCGCTCGGCATGTGGGACTTGTGGATGAAGCCCTTCATTCGCTTTGCCAGGATTCCGGGGTGGTCAATCTGTTGAAATCAGACCACTACATTTTGGCCACCGTGCTCGATCCTAGGTTTAAAGCCTATGTGGTGTCTCTCTTTCCAGCTGACACAAGCCTGCAGAGGTGCAAAGACCTGCTGGTGAACACACTGTCAGCTGAAGCGGAACGTGACACGTCAACGGCTCCTTCTTCATTTTCTCCCGCAACTGGGGCTGCCAGGAAAAAACTTAGGTATCCTAAGCAACCCGCTGGCGGTGATGCAGGGCAGGCAGGACCAAGTTTGGACATCTGGTCCGGATGGAAGGACCTGACAACAATTTCTGACATGTCTACTGTCACTGCATATGATACTGTCACCATTGACAGAATGGTGGAGGATTACATCGGTGACAGCATCCAAGTAGGCATGTCAGACAGTCCATACCTGTACTGGCAGGAAAAAGAGGCAATTTGGAGGCCCCTGTACAAACTGGCTCTATTTTACCTGAGTTGCCCCCCCTCCAGTGTGTACTCCGAAAGAGTGTTTAGTGCAGCCGGGAACCTTGTCAGCGAAAGGCGTAGGAGGTTGCTTCCACAGAATGTGGAGAAGATGATGTTCATCAAAATGAATTATCAGCTCTTCCAGGGAGACCAGCCTCCAGAAGGTACAGAGGGACCTGTGGTGGTGGATTCAAGTGGGGACGAGTTAATACTTTGTGAGGATGAGGATGTACACACTGAAGAGGGTGAGGAATCGGTGGATGAGGAGGATGAGGATGACATCTTGCCTCCGTAGAGCCAGTTTGTGCAGGGACACATTAATTGCCAGCTTGTTTTGTGTGGGCCCAAACGAACCAATCATTTCAGCCACAGTCGTGTGGCAGACCCTGGCGCTGAAATGATTGGTTTGTTAAAGTGTGCATCTCCTGTTTATACAACATAAGGGTGGGTGGGAGGGCCCAAGGACAATTCCATCTTGCACCTCTTTTTTTTCTTTGCATTATGTACAGTTTGGGGCCTAGTTTTTCAAACTGCCATCCTGTCTGCCACTGCAGTGTCACTCCTAGATGGGTCACGTGTTTGTGCCGCCCACTCGTGTCGCTTAGCATAGTCATCCAGCTACCTCGGTGCAACCTTTTGGACATAAAAACACTATTGTGAGGTGTGAGGTGTTCAGAATAGACTGGAAATGAGTGGAAATTAAGGTTATTGAGGTTAATAATAGCATAGGAGCAGAAAAACCTACAAATTCTGTGATTTTAGCTGTTTTTATGCTTTTTTTAAAAAAAAATACAGATCCAAAACACAAAACTCAGAACCCAAAACACCGGAAGGGTGGTTTTGGCAAAACCAATCCAGATCCAAAACACGAAGAAAAATCTAGATCCAAAACCAAAACACAAAACACGAAAAGTGGCCGGTGCACACCCCTAATGCAAATACGCAAATGTGAACTCAGACCTTGATTCAGAGCCGGACGCTCTGACAGAGCGCTCACTCTGAATCAGGGCCGGGCTATTTTTATTTTTAGAGCGGCCCCCTGGCCCCCCCTGTGACCACCCACAGCTATAGCGAGCGGCCAGGAAGATGGTCGTGTTAGTCAAGGCCATCGCGACCATCGGGCTTGCGACGAGACCCTTGTGGTAGGGTCTCGTTGCCGCAAGCCCCAGAGAGATTTTGGCTCTAACACTTGTGATATCAGTGGGGCCGGCCTGCCCACCAAAGGGGGCGTGCTGTCACTCAACATCGACAGCACGCCCCCTTTGGTACGATACCCGGAGCGATGGCTTGCCCGTCGCTATCCGGGTCTCGTGCATGCGCATTCAGGTAAGCATACTCAGATACACGCAGCATATACGCAGACCCCTTCCGATATTGATTGACAGGAAGTGCCGTTTGTGGGTGGTGCCGGGGGTTGGTCGGGTGAACCCAGGCGTGCCTGTGCGTTGGGACACCGTTTTAGGGGCATCCATAATTAATTCAGTGTGGCGACGGAGGCTGTGATGAGACACAGGAAGTTGCCAAGAACCTGCGTGAGGTCTGGTCAACCACTGTTATGCAAATGTGGTCCATGCTTCTCGATGTTACCGATGTTTACGTTATCTTGCATACTCATCAGGCTTTGAGTAAAGGGAAATGGGCGGCTTAATATAGGACGGGGCATCTGCATCTTGTGCTGCTGTCTCTGTGCGTACGCGTTGATTAGCATATTCTCGCGGTGGACAGGTGCGTGCGTTTTCACCTTTGCGTTCCTTGCTGAATCAGACCCTAAGTCACTAGGAATAGTGAAACTGTGTACAAAAACACAGTCGCTGGATGCAACACCCCCACAGAATGCTCACGACACACCTGCGTTTGACAAGCCACTCCCCATTTACTCCCATAAACACCCACTGACTGCCAATCACTCTGCATTCACATACTCACTCTGACCGATGTCTGTAAACCATTATGCTGTATGCGCAGTGCGACTCAGATACATGCGCAGTGTGACTCAGATACATGCGTAGTGCGACTCAGATACATGCGCAGTGCGACTCAGATACATGCGCAGTGCGACTAAGATAGATGCGCAGTGCGACTCAGATACATGCGCAGTGCGACTCAGATACATGCGCAGTACAAAACACATTGGCAAACCGTGCAAATATCGGCATAGCGTTTGCCTCTGAATCAGGCCCACAGTCTTCCAGATCTGCTTCTGTGTCATCATTTTGCACTGTGAGGATTGTGTAGCAGCTTAGCCACAAAAATGTGTACATAGATCCCTTGCGATTAGAGAGGAGGAACAGGGATATATGAAAGTATGTGCAGTACTAAACCAAGTACAGTAAGAATGTGGTCAAGTCTTTGTAGTGCATTCAGAAGGAAAAGATACAGCTATCAGCAGGCGCATAGTTTGTTGGTGCCCAGACCCTTGTGCAGAATGCTGCTGCTGCTGCTGATGATGATGATGATGATGATGATGCACAGACCTTTGAAGTGGTAAAAAAAAAAAGTTCATTATTTACAAAAAAAAATGCATCCCATTGACCCAAAAGTGATGCCCGCTCATAACCAGGGCTGGTTGCAGCAATTTCAGAATGATGAACAATATGCTCCATGGGAGTTTTCTGTCCTCCCTGAGCTCGCCTGGAAAAGCCTCTGCCAACACCAGGTCATAATAGGCTGTTTCTGGTGTTACTAAGGGCAGGGCCGGCTCCAGGACTAGCCGTGCCCTGTGCCGGCCAGGTGTAAACAGCCTCTAGTTGCGCGCTACCGAAAATGGGGGCATGGCCTAATTACCATAAGCCATACCCTAACTGCCGTTATTTGTGGGCATGCCCGTACGCCTCCCGTGTAACGTCAGGCTGCGGAAGAGCCCAGCACTCCATCACTAGCTGGGCTTCACCCATCCCTCTCCCAGCACTGAAGGGATGTCGCGTGCATGTCCACCCGTGGGATACTTCGGCCCATGGGTGGAACAGTGGGACAGTGCTGACCCACTGAAATTGGAATATTGGAAGGGGGAGTGCCCTCTTTGGGGTGGTGCCCCTGTTCGACCACACTGGTCGAACACCCCAAGAGCCGGCCCTAATTAAGGAGCTAATGCAGAACTGAATGCAAATCGGCGTAATTGCACCCTCATTGCGGCCTGATTCAGAGCCACCGTAATGCCGATGGTCTTGTAGTTGAGCAGTTTTTTTGCAACTGCAACTTCAAAACACAGCCCTTTCTTGGTTCTCATCCTACCTATCTAATTGCTCTTTCACTGTTCGCTTTTCTGATACTACCTCCTCTTCGCTACCTCTATCAGTTGGAGTACTGCAAGGCTCAGTCTTTGGTCCTCTGCTTTTCTCAAGCTATACCACCTCTCTTGGCAAACTAATCAGCTCTTTCAGTATAATCTGTACGCGGACGATACTCATATCTACCTATCCTCCCCAGATTTATCACCATCTGTACTGGTCCGTGTCACTGAATGTCTTTCTGCCATTTCATCTTGGATGGCATCTCGCCACCTCAAACTTAATATATCCAAACAGAATTAATTATATTTTCACCGGCCAATAGTAGTTACCAACCTGATATCTCCATCACTGTTGATAACTCGACAATCAACCCCACCCCACAAGTCCGCTTGCCTAGGTGTCAGCCTTGACTCTGACCTGTCCTTTGTTCCCCACATTCAGTCTGTCTCAAAGTCATGTTTCATACATCTAAAAAACATAGCCAAAATTCGACCTTATCTTACACAAGACACTGCAAAAACTCTAATCCATGCACTCATTATTTCCCGCATTGACTATTGCAATAGTCTCCTTACCGGTCTTCCCTAAAACAGACTCTTGCCGCTACAATCCATTATGAATGCAGCTGCAAGACTGATCTTCCTCACCAAACGTTCATTGTCTGCTAATCCACTCTGTCAGTCCCTCCATTGGTTACCGGTCTTCTATCGTATTCAATATAAAATACTTACACTTATTTTGAGGTGGAAATAGGTTTATGTACAAAATGATAATATTGTTAATTTATTGTATAGGTTTATTTGTTAAATGCATTACAATACTATTCATTTTGGGGCTGGTTGGGGAAAAATAAGTCTATTAAATTAAATTAAATGTGAAGACTATTAATTAAATGTTGGGGGTTTTAGTGTATGCTTTAACTTAAACCATAATAGATTTTCTTTTTTTCGACATGTGACTTCATCTAGGCTACCCTGAAATAAAACAAATAATTATTGAAGGTGTAGTTTAATTTGCCAGCCGTCATGCTGAGCAGAGCGTACTACTATAGCTGCCCATGGAGAAATTCACACTATGAAGTGATCAGGAGTTACTGTAACAGTTAATAACCTAATGGTCCAATTAAATTCTAGTCGGGCACTTAATTAAACCATTGAGTGTAGTTTACAAGTAAATATTCATACAGCTCTCAGGGTTTTGTCATTATTGGACATACATGGAAAGAATGTCATTTTGTTTTATTTAGACTTTTTCATTTTTGGTTTTCCCAATTCTGTTAATACATAAGTAATAATATTAATAACAACCAGGGAATCCCGGCGGTAACCGCCTTAGTTATGGAGGATATTATGGTTATTAGTTACTGAGGATATTATGGAGATGATGAGTCTGTAATTTAGGGTATTTGTCATAAGAATTTCTTTCTAAATATGGAGGAACAACCACATTGTGACAGCAGTCTGAAAAATGTCCGTTAATCTCCTCTACCAAAAAGTGTAGGGCACCACAGGTCACACATTGCACGTCCATAGAACCCAAAGAGTAGTACTGTGGCGAATATGTAATGTCCAATGCAAGCGACGTATCATTTGATCTTGTTATATGTTGGTTGTGACGTTAATATTCTTGACTTTAAGATTTTTGAACTGCACGCTCTGGGCGACCTGTAAAGGTTCCACCACGGCGACGTCCTCGAGGCGGCACTCTAGGCATGTTTGGTATAAATAAAGCGTGGAGAAGTGAATAATGAAATAACACAGCAGTTATATATGTGGCTGCAAATAACTGTCAGTTTCCAGTCCACCCAGCAGGTCACATGTTCCATGTCACACAGCAGTTGCACAGGGAGAGTTCAGTAACTGACAGTTTCCAGATCACCCAGCAGGTCACATGTTCCAGGTCACCCAGCAAGTGCATAGGAAGAGTTCACCAACTGTCACATTTCTAGCGCACAAATGTGATGCATTGTACATGGCAGGTGGACGTTTTGCCGAAATAAAGCAGCCAATTACAACGCCAATATATTTCTGCAAGTCTACAGACCATGACATTTAATTTGTGCCCTGCTCAGACAACGGCATCATAGAAATAAGTCGCTCATATAAGTTGTCCTTCTGCTATTAATATATATATATATATAAATGGCAAAATGATCTGCGGCACTCCAAGGCTGATAATGAAAGTCAATTTGTATTGGAAAAATGTGAAACATACACCAACGTTTCAAAGCCTTCAGGCTTCTTTGTTAATTCACATAACATACATGAATTCAAATACATTCGCTTACCTTAAATAGGCAGACGCACACGCTAGGCTGCTGCAGACCGGGGAGGGCGGACGCTCCACGTGTTTCTGGACGTCCTCAGATGACATCATCACGGTGCTGCCGGGTTACCAAGGCAACCGGTCAAATGCCGGAAATAGTCTCCCCGGTCTGCAGAAGCAAAAACAGGACCAAAAGTTATCTAATATCGTAGTACAAAAAATGCATTAAAGCATATAAAGCATTGTAGCACCTCATAGCATCACAAATAGAGTGTCAACCATATAATTGAATCTATAATAAACAATGCATTCGCGGAAGTACAAATAAAGTCACACAAGGTGGAAAAGAAACCACATAATATTCATATAATCATGGAACTGAACCGGTGTTGTCTAACCATGTAGCATAATGAAAACATGATTGCACCCTTAAGTCAGATCCAGCCTCTTGAAAGTACATCACGATCTTATTGAGTTCCAATTGATTTTTTCATTCAATCCTAGAGGGGCAATAGTACCAAGTTGATGGATCCATCTGGTCTCCAGTGTTAGTAGTCTTCCTGCTCGATCACCGCCGCGCAGTGAGGCTGGGACATGATCTATAACCATATGTTTTAATGAGGTTAATGGATGGCCCAATAATAGTAAATGCCGTGCCGATGTACTTTCAAGAGGCTGGATCTGACTTAAGGGTGCAATCATGTTTTCATTATGCTACATGGTTAGACAACACCGGTCCAGTTCCATGATTATATGAATATTATGTGGTTTCTTTTCCACCTTGTGTGACTTTATTTGTACTTCCGCGAATGCATTGTTTATTATAGATTCAATTATATGGTTGACACTCTATTTGTGATGCTATGAGGTGCTACAATGCTTTATATGCTTTAATGCATTTTTTGTACTACGATATTAGATAACTTTTGGTCCTGTTTTTGCTTCTGCAGACCGGGGAGACTATTTCCGGCATTTGACCGGTTGCCTTGGTAACCCGGCAGCACCGTGATGATGTCATCTGAGGACGTCCAGAAACACGTGGAGCGTCCGCCCTCCCCGGTCTGCAGCAGCCTAGCGTGTGCGTCTGCCTATTTAAGGTAAGCGAATGTATTTGAATTCATGTATGTTATGTGAATTAACCTTGACAAAGAAGCCTGGAGGCTTTGAAACGTTGGTGTATGTTTCACATTTTTCCAATACAAATTGACTTTCATTATCAGCCTTGGAGTGCCGCAGATCATTTTGCCATTTGTTTGTGTGACACTGAGGGCAACCAAGCAGCCGCTCTTTTTGAATTGAAGTGCCGGTCCACACTGTCTTTGTATATATATATATATATATATATATATATATATATATATATATGTATATATATATATGTATAATGTGAAGCTATTTGCAAGATTGCCTCTATTGAGCCCAAACCATGGCACAATCGTAACCTAAACATACATGTTCTGCCACATTAAATATCCAGTTCTGTAAATCATTCCTTTATTAGGAATATTTGTTTCAACCCTCGTTAAAGTAAAAGAAACATAACATGCTAATGAAAGGAAATAATTGAATAATATATATATTCAACAAATACTACTATGCAGTCATATCGGTGAGCATGCGCGTTGACATTCCCCACCATTGAAGAATCTGGGTTGATAGATAATCTGCAGTCATCGGTGCAACGTCTATTAATTCTCTGCGGCGTTGAGACCTTCCGTGATGGATTATAATTAAATTATCTAATTATCCTTAACCATCCTGTCTAGCTTCCTCAGGGATAGGCATTTTTCAGCTTCCCGTCCAGGTCTCTCATCTCAGTTAGGTTGAATGTGAATGTTTTATCTTTAAATGACCTACCAAAACTTTCCAATCTTCCCTTATCTGCTGGATTCACATGTGTTTCATATGGGCCAGTTCCACTAGCACCTGCAGATAAGACACGTATAGCTAAGTACTAAATCCTGCTGATCTAATAGTCCTCACTCCATAACTCTTAAAAAGGATCTTTTATAGACTCTCAATATTATTCTCTTGCCTACTTCAAGCATCGAGAGAGATCTGCACAAATACAGATGGGACTCACACTTTTGCTAATCGCTAGATCTAGACAAGTGGTGTTATATCTGTGATAGGGTGATAAATACCTAACAATGTTTATATTAAAGTAAACTCCCATAAATTGCTCTTCCACTAGAATTACTGTACATCATAGGATTTGCCAGGTACATCCAACTAATAGGAACTGTGGGAAGGCAAGGTCTACCTATTCTTAAATCACAGCAAATAGCCTGTTTAGCGCCACGGGCCTGATTCAGAGATGTATGCTAACGCCATCGCAGCTACAATCCCATACCCAGCTACTGTGCAAAATATGCAAGTGTCGCAGGCGCTAAGTCATTTATTGAGACACCCACAAATCCAAGCATCTGCGTACATCGGTCGCAGATAATGCATTAATCACAGTTCTGATAATCCCTGTGGCTATTCAGAATTGAGAAATTGAGATGCTGGAGCCATTTTCACTACGTATGAGATCGTAGACGCAGTCACGCAGGCTATGACCCGCGCCGAAAATGATTGCGACACGCTTTGCCGCCACTCCTCATTACCTCCCCTGACTGTCAATCACATTGCCGTAGTCGCTCACAGCGACTTTTTACTTGCAGTGTATATTGACGCGTGCGCAGTTTACCCATCGCTCAAATGCGTAAATATAGGGATTGCATCCATTTCTGAATCTCTGAAAAGGCAAAACCAGTTTGGTTTTGCCTTTAAAATGATTGCCGCTTTAAAAATACAAGATGACTCGCAGGCGCTCCCGCAGCGGCTGCAGCTCGCAACCTATTACATAAGCCCGTTAGTCTGATTTAGATAGAACCTAAAATGTGCAGCACAGAGCTTTACTTCTGTGTCTCTATAGCATTCTGTAATTTAGTATTCTATAAGTGCAGTATGCTGGCACTTCCTGCTGGAATCTGTTTTTTTTTGGGATTTCCTCTACGACTAAGGACACTAACAAACGACTACTATTATAGCACAGATTATTCAATTGTGAAAGTGATTTGTTTGTACAGATATGACTGGAAAAGAATGTGTGAAAAAGAATAGTGTATAACATAATTACAATAAGTCTTGTTTGCACTGTCAAAATGAGGGCTGCTATATTAACAAACACTTAGGGGCTAAGGCAAAGGGCTTTTTTTTATCTTTGGCAACCCCTATGTGATCCCTGTGCTGGAGAGTTTTTTCTTACCTATATGGCGGTTTTGTTGTAATGGGGAACCTGTAAAGAAATTGAGCCTTCCAGGCAATGGCGTAACAAGGGTATTTGCAGCTCAGGGCAAGTTAAATACGGACCACCCCCCCAAATATGTGCGCATACCAAAAGGGCGTGGTCACTGAAAAAAGGGGGGGTGTCAACATGATACACCACCATTTCTTGTCACTCTGGGAACATTCTTTTCGATTCCATATGGACCTTAATGCCCCCAGTAGTAGTGCCCCTCTTGCAATGCTCACTGTAGTAGTGCCCCTTATGCAGTACCCCCAGTAGTGCCCCTTATACAGTGCTTCCAGTAGAGCCCCTTATACAGTGCCCCCAGTAGTGCACCCTTATATAGTGCCCCCAGTAGTGCACCCTTATATAGTGCCCCCAGTAGTGCACCCTTACACAGTGCCCCCAGTAGTGGTCCACCTTATGCAGTGCCCCCAGTAGTGCCCCTTATACAGTGCCCCCAGTAGTGCATTATGTAGTGCCCCCAGTAGTGGTCCCCCCTATGCAGTCCCCCTGTAGTGTCCCTTGTACAGACCCTCAGTAGTGGTCCCCCCTATGCAGTGCCTCTTACATGCATAGAACAGACCCAGGAAAAAAAACACCACTTACCTGAATCCCCGCTGTCCGCTCCTCTGTCCTCCCACTCAGCACTATGATGTCTGATGTCTCTCCCATCACCCACTGCGGGAGTCGTAAAGCAGAGCTCATGAGTGAGCTCCAGCCATGGGTGCAGCAGCCAATGAGAGTATGTCTGCCTCTCATTGGCTACTAAAACAAACACACCGCCGCTGGTAGTGGTAGTGTACTACCTGGTGGCAGTATGTTTGTTACTGTGTAGTACGGACCGCATGGAGTGCTACACTGACTTGAAACCACTGTCCTGGACCACGGTCGGGCACGTGCCCTGCTCGACCCCCCTAGATATGCCACTGCTTCCAGGGCAGATAGTGTCTTAAGTTGATATTCAGTGTGTACAGTATATATGGTACAGATGCTACCTGTTTACGTAGGAATAATATGTAATTTCTCCAGCGCCATCCCTCTGCCTCTCTCCATGGCAGTCCACTATGCATCTCTACAGTGTCATACCCTGTGTCTACAATTCCCCCTGTTTCTCCAACACCATTCCCCTGCATGTCTTCAGCACCATCCTCCTACATCTCTCCAGCACCATCCTCCTGTGTCTCTCCAGCACCATTCTACTGTCTCTCCAGCTCACCCTCTGCATCTCTCTAGCTCAGCTGACTGTCTCTCCAGCTCAGTCTCCTGTATCCCTCTTGTTCACTCCCTGCATCTCTCCATTGCCTCACCCCAAGCTTCTATCCAGTGCCATCCTCCTGCATCTTTCCAGCACAATCTTCCTGCAACTCTCCAGCCCCATCCTGTGTCTCCAGTACCATCCTCCTGCATCTCTCCAGACCCATTCTGTTTCTCCAGCTTAGCCCCTTGTGTCTCTCCTGCCCCCATTCTGTCTCTCTAGCTCAGTCTCCTGCATCTCTACAATTCCCCTTCTGGTTCCCCAACTCTAGCCCCCCTTCTGTCTCCCAAGCTCAGCCCCTGTGTCTCTCAAGCCTACCCTTCTGTGTCTCCATCCCCCTTCTGTCTATATAGCTAAGCCACCTGTGTTTCTGCAGCCCCACTTCTGTCTCCAGCTCAGTCCTGTGTCTCTCCAGCCCTCTGCTGTCTCTCCATCTTAGCCCCCTATGTCTCTCCAGCTCCGCTTCTGCAAAAAACAAATGTAAGGAGCTGCTGGGACCTGAGAATGGGGAGATGCCCTGGCACTAGCACTATCCACACCATCTATGATGCGTGTGGCATGGTGGTCTGTCTGTGGCTTGGGCACTCACCGTTCAGGGCCATGGAGAATAAGGTGGTGTTATGTCATATCATCTTATACATCCCAATTCAAGCACTGTGTATATATATATATATATATATATATATATTTACATATACAGTGCATCCTGAAAGTATTCACAACACTGCACTTTTTCCACATTTTGTTATGTTACAGCCTTATTTCAAAACGGAATAAATTAATTTTTGTTCTCAAAATTCTACACACAATACCCCATAATGACAACATGCAAAAAGTTTTTTTGAGATTTGTGCAAATTTAATAAAAAGAAAACCCTAAGAAATCACATGTACATAAGTATTCACAACCTTTGCCATGAAGCTCAAATTTGAGCTCAGGTGCATCCTCTTTCCACTAATCATCCTTGAGATGTTCCTACAGCTTAATTGGAGTCCACCTGTGGTAAATTCAATTGATTGGACTTGATTTTGAAAGGCATACACCTGTCTATATAAGGTCCCATACTTGACAGTGCATGTCAGAGCACAAACCAAGCATGAAGTCCAAGGAATTGTCTGTAGACCTCCGAGACAGGATTGTCTTTAGGCACAAGTCTGGGGAAGGGTACAGAAAAATATCTGCTGCTTTGAAGGTCCCAATGAGCACAGTGGCCTCCATCATCCATAAATGGAAGAAGTTCCGAACCACCAGGACTCTTTCTAGAGTTGGCCGGCCATCTAAACTGAGTGATCGATGGAGAAGGGCCCTAGTCAGGGAGGTGACCAAGAACCCGATGGTCACTCTGTCAGAGTGACAGCATTCCTCTGTGGAGAGAGGAGAACCTTCCAGAAGGACAACCATCTCTGCAGCAATCCACCAATCAGGCCTGTATGGTAGAGTGGCCAGATGGAAGCTACTCCTTAGTAAAAAGCACATGGCAGCCCACCTGGAGTTTGCCAAAATGTACCTGAAGGACTCTCAGACCATGAGAGACAAATATTAATCTCTTTGGCGTGAATTCCAGGCGTTATGTTTGGAGGAAACTAGGCACCGCTCATCACCAGGCCAATACCATCCCTACAGTGAAGCATGGTGGTGGCAGCATCATGCTGTGGGGATGTTTTTCAGCGGCAGGAACTGGGAGACTAGTCAGGATAGAGGGAAAGATGAATGCAACAATGTACAGAGACATCCTGGATGAAAATCTGCTCCAGAGCACTCTTGACCTCAGACTGGGGCTACGGTTCATCTTTCAGCAGGACAACGACCATAAGATAGGAGTGGCTTCAGGACAACTCTGTGAATGTCCTTGAGTGGCCCCGCCAGAGCACAGACTTGAATCCAATTGAACATCTCTGGAGAGATCTGAAAGGTGCTGCAAAGAGGAATGGGCGAAACTTCCCAAAGATAGGTGTGCCAAGCTTGTAGCATCATATTCAAAAAGACTTGAGGCTGTAATTGCTGCCAAAGGTGCATCAACAAAGTATTGAGCAAAGGTTGTGAATACTTATGTACATGTAATTTCTTAGTTTTGGTTTTGTTTAATTAAATTTGCAAAAATCGCAAAAAAACTTTTTACACGTTGTCATTATGGGGTATTGTGTGTAGAATTTTGAGGACAAAATTAAATTATTCCATTTTGGAATAAGGCTGTAACATAAGAAAATGTGGAAAAAGTGAAGTGTTGTGAATACTTTCCAGATGCACCGTATAAACATACAGTATATATACTGTATACTTTGTGCATGTATGTGTGTATATATATATATATATATATATATATATATTATAAATAGTATACTGTAGGTATATACACTCTAGAAAACTAACATTTGGTACATCCACTAGATTATAATGGCTATTTTTGATAATAAACATAATTGCACTTTATTTGGTTTTCTTTACTGTAAAGCTGATAATTGAATCCATGGATTTATTGTGTTGTCTGGCCTGCCCTTCTGTTATTCTGTTCTTTAGCTCAGTTGTCTAGAAATTCTCATGACTAAGGGAATAACGTAAAGCACTGGCATTAGATAATGACCTGTTTCCACTGATTTCTACTGAGTGTGGGGAAAATACGATGGTAATAGAAGGCCAGATGAACTTAGCAGGTCAAGGAAAAATCTAAAATGACATGCTTATTATAATAATTGGGTTTGATACAGTTTGTCACCCTACTGTTAGAATTTTATTCAATGTTTGTTTGTTTTTTTCTTTAAAGCAGATGTATTCAAGTCTGGTTTAGTTGATCCTTTATATAGGGATGATAAACCTAAACTATAAGTTCAACACTCATATACAGGAATCTTGTAAGATGAATATGGCAACATATAAGTGTAGCTACAGTTTTACTAATGTACCCAGATTTACTCTCTCACTCACCCCAATTTCTGTTTTGTACCTTCTGTCCTGTCCGTCCTTGGACTTAAAGGAAAACCAAGTTGTTTAATAAGCACTATTCTGTGCTTAAGTTGTTTCACATATATGTTGTTGAATCCCTAATTGTTGCTTATACGTACTCAGTAATCTAGACTGTGTATGCGCGAGTCCGGATGTGACGTGTGGGTCCTGGGCGTGAGGATGTCACCAGGACCATTCTTGCCTACTTTTGAAAATGCAATTCAGGTAGACTGTGAAAGTAACACATATGAACGTGGCACTAAAGTGGACGTATACTGGTTTTGGTTTTGGATCTGGATTCATCCTCGTGTTTTTGGTTTTGTTTTTGTAAAACCACCCTCAAGTTATCGGGTTTTGTATCTGGAGTTTAAAAAAATAAATAAAAAAAATTGCTAAAAAGTTTTTAAAAACAGCTCAAATCATGTAATTTATGAAATCCACGACTCAGATTTATTCGGATCTCCTGAAGAGATCAGAACCATGACATGGATTTACTCGGCTCCACAAATTTGGGTGGATTAGAATTTCTGGAGAGCCGAAGTACACATCTCTACTTCCATCCAAATGTAAATGAGCCCCAAAGCAGTTCATAGGATCTACTTGTTGATGAAAGTACACTGACACTTTTCAGGGCTTGCTCATGTATTGTGTTTTACAAGGGGTTCCATATAAGTGTTCAAGAGAAATCTTATTTAAAAATGCATGTAGCCATAGGGATCATTGGGGCATATGTATGAAGGTCTGTGAAGTGATAAAGTGGAGAGTGATAAACGACCAGCCAATCAGCTCCCAACTGACATTTTTCAAACACAACCTTTAACATGACAGTAGGGAGCTGAGTGGCTGGACGGTTGTCACTCTGCACTTTATCACTTTCCAGAGCTTCATACATCTGCACCATTGTGCCTTATAAATAATGCAGGGAATTGGTCCTGATTATACCATTGGAATGCATATACCTCATTTTTTTCCCCAGTATAAAACCTCTACATTTTCTAGGGGTAAGGTGCAATCAGGGAGATTGCTAGACTCTTTAGGGAGTCAGGGAGACTCCCTGAAATAGCAACAATCAGGGAGAGTTGGCAAGTAATCCAATAAGGGGTTATGGGTAGTAGTGGGGTAATGACAGGGTTTTTTTCCACTAATATAGATTTCTCCCTGATATACTATTTTCCCCCCATAGATTGTAATCCTTAATGTTAATGTTTGCTACTGAGTGTCTATCACGATATACAGTATATAAAGAAGGCTGTGTGATTTATTTTTTTTTTAATTTGTGTATTTAGTTTGTATACAGAACTTACTATAGCTGATCCAAATCATATTCAAGAAATGCAAAAACAAACAACTCTGTCTTGATGAACACAGCTCTCTTAAGATAGCACAAATACTGTAAACAATTTTAAAATTCTTTAAAAGGCCAACTGTATTGCTCTGTTTTGTTTTAATGGTAATTACCAGAATACATTACCGTTCTGTTTACTTCCTTTTAAATATTAAACTATTTAGGTAGGAGAGTACAATACTGTAGCATTATGCATTAATTTCCAAATGAAATTGAGCAAGCTTAATATCCTTATCTTGGGATTACTCAAATTGGAACAAACTCCTTTCCGACATGAGAAAGGTCAATTACTTTGTCACAAACGCTCCGCTACTGATGTCGAGGTTGGAAAACACAAGTATGTAGCTATTTTACATTGTACTTATGAAATAGTGATAGTGTTAAGCTGGCATTGTATTACAGAGTAAACTGTATGTGGATTGTTCTTGAGTGTCTCATAAGGATAATTAAGGTGTGCCTTGGAGGGAAAATAATGACATTTTGAATGTCAATGGTTTTATTTTAACACCGATTTATCTTTCATCTCCATTCTTCCATATGCTTTTGATGACTGTAAAATCACTCAGTGATACATTCCTCTAAACTTCTGAAGTGGTTTGTAACAAATTCTGATTATGTATAAACTCCAGCATTCACCAAAAGATAATATAAATCAACTTCATTCCATGCGCTGTTACAATTTGACCTATTTTACTTTAATAACTAAAGCTCATCTCTACTTTATTATTTATGTGTAGAACGAAAATATTAACAAAGTTTATTAAGAGCCTTTAGTTTTACAACACTACATATTAAATGTCAGGTGTTAAGACAAAAATGTGTTTTATTACAGGTTTTGAATTGTCATAAGCTGCTAATTATTCAGTATTGGTGCGAAATATAGAAATACTTATTTTTTAATTAACATAAATATGCAGGTAACAGTTTGTTATTAGTACAGAGTAGTACTAGGGGGCTATCCCACATTTATAAAACTGCATTTAAAAAAATGGTTGAAAGGGGAAGTGGGCCCAGCTGAATACTTTATTGATTTCAAGCTAAGCTTGGTTGCTATGGGCAAGTTCTTTACTTGTCCTCTTTAGAAGGTTTATTCATCTCCTCCTGTGTCTCCTATTGCTCAGTCGACAGACCAAGCTCAAAGCAACCAATCTGCTTCATAGACTGTGCTAGAAAAATGACAGAAGCTGATTGGTTGCTTTATTCCCATCCCCCTTTCCCAATCGGAAAACAGGGATTGTGTGCGCGGATCTGGCAACAGTTGTAAAAATGCAACATACCTGGAATAGATTAGAGAACTCTACAGCTAGATAGAGTTACATTATATCTTGCCTAATTTATATTTGTGGTACTTCATTTTTGTTTCATATAGTGTGTTGTGTTTCCTGCTAATGCCAGTGACTTTAATATGCAAATGGCAAGGACAAAGATCAGCAATCTTCAAGTACAGTAGTTTAAAAAAAAAAGATGATCATTGTCCACAGCGTTCAAGTATATACTGTGGATGTAATATGGGAGGTCATATACTGTCTTTATCACATGCTCATGCTTCAAAATAGTCATATAGTCTGCAGGGCTGTAAGGTATACCCTTAGTAGTAGTGGTACGGTACATAGGTGGTGAAGGAAGCTACTGCCGTAATGGCTGGCCAAAGCTTAAACCAGCTGCATCTTAATCAAAGTTTTTGTAAGTTTGTCTTAAACTGGTATTGTTTATCGCTGTTTCCCTTTCATGATGATCAACTTAATGAGGATCTTAATCAGAGACCACCCCAATTGATCGGCCAATATATCGTATGCCCGTTGGCCAGTGTGTGCCAGCGATAATGTCTGTGTATCACGTTGGCTGTGCTGCACGGGATGTAGTTAGTATGCCAGCGGACGGGATGCCGGCCGTCGAAATACCGATGTCGGAAGCCTGGCCCGGGACTAAAATTAGGCGTTGAAAACCCAACGCCTATCTAAATCCCTATGCCGGAATCTCGACAGTCGCCATCCCGGTCGAAGATACATCGGGGAGTCTTAGCTGTTAGCTGCGGTTTAGGTTTAGGCTTAGGCTCCACAGCGGGGTTAGGCTTTGGAGGGGGGGGATTAGGGTTAGGCACCACTAGGGGGGGTTAGGCACCACTGGAAGAGGTTAGGGTTAGGCACTAAGGGGGAGATGGTTAGGTTTAGGCACCAAGGGGGGAGGGTTAGGTTTAGGCACTAAGGGGGAGATGGTTAGGTTTAGGCACCAAGGGGGGAGGGTTAGGTTTAGGCACTAACGGGGAGGGTTAGGGTGCGGGGTGGGGAGGATTAGGGTGCAAGAAGGGAGGGTTAGGGGGAGAAGGTTAGTATACTTACCTGACCCCTGTTGGGATGCCGCTGTCTGCATTTTGACAGTAGGCATCCCGACTTCCGGTATTTCATACCCAACCCGTGCTGCACAGCCGATGGCAGATATATCTGTCCATCGCTCTGTGTGTACAGGCGATCAGCCGACCGCCCGTACACTTGCAGCGGCAGCTGCGGGGAGGAGGTTGCGGCGCGACACCCGGCCAGCGGGACCCATGAACAGATGGAAGATGTTGGTTGTTCAGTGTGTATGAAAAACCATCATCTGCAGATCACTCGATTTGCAGATATCTCTGCTAGGTGTGTAGCCAGCTTAAAATAGTACATGCTCTACTTTCTGCTGCTTATCTTCTGAGATGTTTGGGCTGGTGACACCTCTGTGTCCTGTCCTGCAGCTGTGTTTGCCTACCTATTGTCCCAGTCAAGTTGTCACTCAATTCTGCATTACAAGTTCCAGCCTTGTGTGACCTTTTTCCAGGCACTGCTCCTACTAACCGCATGCCTCCTAAATATACAGCAACATGATATATACATACCTCCACTTTCATACCTCAAAATGTCCTAGGCACTGAAAGAAAATTTTCACAATTTTAAAAGTAATAACATATGTTATTATAACGAGCACTAATAGGTCATAGATCAAGGATTTCCAGAGTTTTGGGTAACTGACAACTCCTGTTTCTCCATTTAAAAATAATATAAAATATGAATTGCTCACAGAAAAATCCCAAAATCATCACAGGAACAGTGTTGGGCTTACAGTCAGGAACAATGTCAGCTGCTGCGTACATTCTCACAGTAACGTAAAGTTTATAAGCGTCTTGCTGAAGTTAGAGGGGTTAATTACATTTTGGGCACCTTACACTGGAATCTGAGAAGCCTGCAGGTTTTCAGACACTATACTGGGGTGTAAGCACTTACGGTAATGACTTTAACGGTATGTGTAACCAAGTTCGAAACACACATACCGTTAAAGTCAGCCTGCGGTTAGTAGGCTGGTATTCATTTGATATAAAATAAAGTTCATTATACCAAACATATTTTCAATGTGAAGCATAAGTCATACAGTATATACAAAAGTTTTTTCTCTCTTAAGCTGCATACACAGACAACGATTTTGTTACCAACGATTTTATGAACGATTATCTGTCAGATTATCTAAAGTGTAATGAACGATTTTTTGAACTACAAACGATTTTTGCATATTCCCTTAATGAAAATCGTTCAGTTGGTCAGTCTGACTGTACTACAAACTACAAACGTGAACGAGCATGAACGATAAGCGTTCATCGTTTTAACTCAGAAAGTGAACGATTTTTTCAACGATTGAATGATAAACAATATCGTTATCGATAATCGTTCAAAAAATCGTTGTGTGTATGCACCTTTAGGGGTAATCCAATTAGGGTAAATGTTCTCGCCCAGCGAGAAAGTGCAGCTGCATGCCGCACGCATGATGCTTCTAGACCAGCACATTTCTGTTCGCTGCGAGGAAAAATTTGCGAGTTCGGGCGAGATCAGGCCATGAGGGGGGTGAATTGTGCTGCTATTGATGGTAGTTCTATGCCATTCCAATAGAAATGTACCCCCTTGGCTCCTAATTGGATTGACCCCTTAGCATTGTCAAGTGTAGCTTTGAGGTACTTTAAGTTAGAAACCTCTAGATCCAACTTCAATGGAAAACATAACAAATTATCTTTGTGAAATGTTGCTAACCATGGAATGGTGTTAATAGATTCAACTTACATTAGTCGTCTTGCACTACTTCTGTTATAAGTACAAGGATAATCAAAACCTTAATTCACCCCAAGGCTAAAGGTTCACCTACCTCACTAAGTGCAGCTACAGTATTGTCAATTCATATGGTAAAGTGACCACAAGGTTACACAAGATTTTTAGAAAGTGCATTACAGATAGTGAAGATGAAGTACTTTTGATGTTCATAAGCTGTCATGCTTTATCTATCATTTGCGTACCCTCGTGTTTAGGTCATCCAGTGCACTTTTCAATGCCATGCAAATAAAGTTATTTTTGGGTACTTGTGATACTGTAATTAGCTTCACGTGAATATTAACAACAACAACAGTTTTATTACTTTGCTAGTTATAGAGGAACCAATAATACCTACCAGCAGTAGCTAGTAAGGTAAGTTGTGTACTATGCTAGCATTGAATGCTGATTGCTGCTTCTGGGGCTGTGAGCAAGCATTAGATTGGGTACACATTAGGCAATATATTGGACGATATGTCATTTTGAGGATAATTGGAATAACATATCGTTCATATTGCATAGTGTGTACGGTGAAATGCGCGTTCACGTGTGTCGTTCAGAGCATCCACCTGATATTCTGCATGTCAGATGGGACAATGTAAGTGTAGTGCAGTGTGTACGGACTGTGCGATGTTTCATTCCATCGCGTCATCCTGTCGCAATGTGCACACACTGTGTAGTGTGTACCTAGCCTTATTAGTGGCAGAAAGTGAAGTGTATTGTACAGTGGCACCGCCATCATTAACTCACAGTTAGTAACATGTTACTTTCTCCGCACTGACCAATCGTCTCTCAGTTTATCCCTATTTAATGCAAGTAACGTTTACATCTCATATCCTGCAATTATATTTTTAAGGAAAGTGTCTGCCACATCTATATTATTAAATGTGAAAAGAACAATGACCGAGTTAGGAATTAATAACTTTCAATACAATGTTATAGAGAATAGTAGATTTAATCTCCGAATTCTGAAAATCGGTGTATTTATGCTGCGTCCTTGCCAGCCTACTGGGAGGAAATTAAATCTACATATTGCAAATAAATTATAAATGTCTAACTACTGTCAAATTGATTGACCAGATTAGCAAATGTGTGCTGTGCGGGTGTACTGCTAATATTTATGTGTAAACTGGAAAATGTTGTCTGAGAAGGATAATGGAAGCTCTGCTGGTGATTAAATGACATCCAGCAACTGTTTAACAATGCAGAAACGTTGAGGACTAATTTGTTAACTGACTGCAATAAGCTGAGGGAACTCCAGCTATGGTCATGTGTGGATGCAGTTTAAAGATAGATTTTCTGTCATATATATTGTTGCTCAATTCAAACACATTGTTTATATGATCCAGTGACGTGCGGTAAGGTCAATGGCTGGGGAGGCACACATGGAGATGGGTCTGAGTGCTGGGAACCTGTCTCACTCCCTACTCACTGTAACTCTCACTTCACTACACTAGGAGGTAAATTTACTAAAGTAAGAGTTTTCAGAAGTGGATATTCTAGCTATTATGTTGTAGAAGGTGCTAGTTAAATGTTAAGTAGAATCTGATTTGTTGCTGTGGGCAACATCTCCACTTCTAAAAACTCTAACTTTAGTAAATATACCCCTTAGCTTCAGTGTCCATTGAATCTTCTACTTGCATCACTGTGTCTTTTCTTGCTGTTGCTGACTGACTGAGCTCCGATCTGTAAACATTGCAGTGCACTTCCTGGTCACAACACATCCAAGGTGTCCATCAGGGGATGTAGTTATCAGACCGGCAAACAGCATGCCGCCGGTCTGAACCCTGACCATGAAAGTCCGACATGGGACTTGAGATAGGCATCAAAATACTGACGCCTATCTTAATACCCATGCTAGAACACAGACAGACGCCAGCCCGAACCAGGCAAGTCAGGGGCGTCTTAACTGTTAGGGGGGGAGGGTTAGGTTTCGGTAGCATAGCAGGGTTAGCGCTAGGTTTTGAGGGGGGGTTAGGGTTAGGCACCCCTAGGGGGGGTTAGGGTTTCTATTAGGCACCACTGTGGGAGGGGGTAGGGTTAGGCACTAAGGGGGAAGGGTTAGGTTTAGGCACGAAGGGGGGAGACTTAGGTTTAGGCACTAACAGGGAGGGTTAGAATACAAGAAGGGAGGGTTATGGTTAGAAGGGAGGAGGGTAAGTATATTTACCTGACCCCTGTCGGGATACCAACCATCGGGATGCTGCTGTCGGTATTTTGACAGTAGGCATCCCGACTACTGGCATTACATACCTAATCCATTCATCAGTCCTCATGCTATGCCCCCCCATACTCAAAGGCATGCCACTATTAGCTCTCTTTCTGTGCAGCTTACTGCCCATGGCGTGACCCTGCCCCCAGCTCTACAAGTAGTGTCTGACTATACTGAAGCGCGGCTGAGCTGTTATAAATATCTTCTTTGTTTATTTTAATAATTGTAAGTTATAAATATCTTATTTTTATTATTCTAATCATTCTTATATCAAATCTAAGGAGTATGACAGGGGAGGCTCTGCCTCCCCTTACTGCAAGTCCCTGATATGATCTTCATATAGGGGCTGTTTCTGACTCGCATCAGCGGCTGCTTTTCCATACAGCTGTGGCAAGTTACATTACTTACTGCCTGATGCTAATGTGTGTATCTGCCCATGTATGCGGTGCATACGTGTCTTTGCATGTGAATGCCCAGCCTGTCCACTGTTCCACTCGCAGACGTCATCCGCGTACAAGCCATATGTGGACTTGCACCCACGCCATGCTGGGTACATAAGATCTATTAGACACAGACATACCATCTCCAACCACAGGGGGTGCAGCTGCTGTGGGGCCCACAGCCCCTCCATGGCCTACATCCAGCTCACCTAAGCAGCATTACAGTGAGAGAAATGGCCGCTGATTCCTCCTGCATATAGCTTCTTAGTCACAGGCACTCTTCAGCCTGTGATAAGGAATCATCAGCGCTGTGAGCCCCGTCAGACTTATCAGCCCTGTCCCTCCTCTCAGAGACACTGCTAAAAGCACTGTTATGGGGGCCCCAGAGCAAAATTTCTACTCAATCCCACCTCTCCCGCGAGCCGCCACCCCCGCCTACTATGGGGCCACAATAGGTCTAGCTACGCCATCAATGCATGGAAGTCAGCTTACACGCTGACAAACACTCCCACGAGACAGTTCACCTCAGTGCGATCACATGGTCGCTGCCTAGTTTTCGCCCCCAAAATGCCCTTTTCGTGATTTATCAGTGGACGTATCAATCCGCCCGCAGTTGCAATCTCCATCCATGTGCGAATGCTTCTTGGTCCGGTGCATGTGCAGTCACCAATTTCTTTCTATGGCTCATGTGCAGTTTGCAGAGATCCATTCGCATCGCCGCCTGCGTCTGACTTGGAATCAGGCCCAGCGAGTGAGTGTTTTACTTTTTAAGAATGGTCTATGTTTCAAAATGGAGAATTGGGGCTTGCTTCATGAGTGCATGTGAGCGCAAAGGGTGTTTATTGGGTATGCAGTCGGGAAGCCGGAAGACCTAATCCCGACAGCCGGCTTCCCGACTGTCATATCCTGGCAAGGTTCTAAAGACAGGCGTCAATATGCTGACGCCTGTCATTAGACATATGCCGGGAGACCAACGCCCAGTATCCTGATCGAAGGGACACCGAGCGTGGATAGCTGCGGGGTTTAGGTTTAGGGTTCCCAGGAGGGACTTAGGGTTAGGCATCCCTCCGGGAGGTTAGGTTTAGGCTAGGGGAAGGGGACGTTAGGGTTAGGCACCCCCCTGGGGGACTTAGGTTTAGGCAGCGGGGAAGGGGGGTTAGGTTTAGGCACTTAGAGGGAGGATAAGGGTTAGGTACTGGAAGGGGAAGGTTAGGGTTAGGCACTCCTAAGGGAGGGTTAGGGGATAGAATTAGGTTAGCTAATACTTACCTGAGGACGATCGGGATTTCCACTGCTGCCGGGATGCTGGTGTCGGGATTCCAACCGCCGGATATGCGTCCGGTGGTTAATCATACTGAAGCAAAAGACAGCTGTAACTTTGGTTATATAGTGTGAATGTTTAGAAGATAGAAATGCCGTTAAGCATTCTTCCCCTCTTTCATGATCTGTCATGCTGTGTGTGTATTCAGTATGCACTTTGCATATGGCTAGGTAGTGCAGTGCTCACCGCTAACTTGTAGTGTTGTGTAACAAGCCATTATGGAGTTCATTTAGTGCCTGATGCAGAGTTGAACGTCCACCCATTGCCTAGCATATCTTGCAATGTTGCCACACTTCGCATGCCCTGGAACATAAGCGTACACAAGTAGGAACAATGCAGAGTCCTGATTATCTCCACTTACAACTGGAAAGGAGGAACTGGGTGATAACTTGGCATTCCCACATAGGGCCATATTCAATTAGCCGCAAACAGTCAGAATCCATGAAAAAGTATCGCCGATTGTGACTTTTCGCAAGGAGGAAACTTATCTCCGTATTCAACTTGCAAACACTTTTTGCGTACGCGAAAACGCAATGCAATGTAATACTGTAGGTAAAAAAGATTCGCCTATGAATCGCAGGAAAAAAGAAGTGCACAATCGCTATATTGGGGTGCAAAGGTGGGGAAACCACTCAACATCCTTGGGACAGCCCCCCAAAGGATATCTGCGTAAATAAAGAGGGGAACACCGCAAAAAATCACTTTGAAAAAGGGGGCAAAAAAGTGCAAAGTGGGGGTACAAACTTAAATAGTAGCGAAATAGACTTTAGGGGGGTCTACAAATATGGGTGAGGTGTTTTTTTGATTGCAGGTGTTTGCTGCAGGTGTGTTTTTTACGTTTCTTATAACTTCAGTTTAGTGACTTTAAAATATGCTAGCACCCATTTTCAGGTACCCCAAATTTGACTAGACCACTTATGTTCTCCTAAATATACTGCATGATATGCTAATTAGAGGGAATTGTGCGAACTTAAGTACCCCAAACTGTTTCATTAGGGCTAATCGGGTACTACTACATTGATCCCCAATGTTTCTGCATCTTTTTGGGGGGTTCAGACTGATTTCCCGGATTCTGACACCACTTTTCGCCTGTTCTGAATTCGCGTGTCTTTGTTTTCGCGTCTTTTAGAAATGAATACGGCGAATAGGGGGGGCACACACGATAAGTTTCCGCGGCTAAAATATGCAATATATGCGAAAAAGTATCGCAGGTGCGAAACTAATACGGGTCAAGGGCTAAGTTTAGCAAAGATAAGTCAACAGAATTGCGAGCTGAGCTGAGTTGGACAGAAGAGCAAATACTTATGTTTTCAGATGGATAGTTTGTACCAGGTTTAGACTGGTGCAAGTGTGCATTGACAATGATGATGATGGGTATGAAACCAAGGGCACGGATAGGGGGAGGGTACACTGTAAAGTTGCACAGACTCCGCAAACGAGTAAATATAAGTGCAATTGAAAAAAAACCTTTTGGTATGGAATACCATAGCGCTGCTGTTTCTATGTTCAGCTAAAACACCTTTTACTTGCGAAAGAAGCACTCCTTCGTAGAAAACAATTTTCTTTCATTCTGCATAATTCCACTATAAATAATTATTCTCTCTCTCTAATCCTTTGTTGCAATTTTTTTATCTTTTGCAATTTTTTTCATACTATTTTGAAATGTCAAAGTCACACATCCGGAATGAAAACACAAGTATCAACCTCTCAGTATGTGGAGAAGAAAATACTTTTGCTATACTCTTAATAAGCCACCATGATAAAGAGCCGTGCTAGGGTTGAAACGCGTTGGCTGCAGCAGGTGGATCCGGTCTATACTTTTAAAAAAAAATCCTGTGTCCCTGCATCTCGGTAAGAGCAGCATAGGAAGCAGACAGTGGTGCACCTAAGTGCCGGCACTCGCTGAACCCTGACGGGAGAATTTTATCAACCGGTGGTACATAGTAACATTGGAGGTTTCTGTATACGGGGTGATAGTGGAAGTCCCTTCAGAACACCAGCCATGCTAGCACCGGGAGTCCCTATATGTGGTTAATCAATGGGAGAGTCCGGGTAACATCAGCCGGAAAGTGCATATACTCAGGCCCGTCAAGAGCCGCGCGGAGGCCCGGTAAAAAAAGGGGCATGGCCTAATCATGGGATGCGTGGCCACGCCCCCTTAGGTTAAAAAAAAAACACAGTTTTGCAGCGGGCGCTGGCGAGGTGGGCGCAGTGAGCCCCCTCAGCCCGGCGCATAACCAGTGGGGGGCGCGATCAGCTTGATGTCTCCTCTCACAGGCATAGGAGACTGCTGTGGCCACTTTTTAGCAGCCGCGAGCAGTCTCCCAGTGCAGCCCAGCACACAGCAGCTGTGATGTAAGAGGGGTGGGTGGTGCCGGACCCGAGCCCCTCCAGCAAGCCCAGGCCCAGGTAATTTGTACCTGCTCCCCCCCCTCTCGGCGCCCCTGCATATACTGAAAGTGCATACAAATGGAAGGAGTCCCTAGCCCCAGAAGAGGTAGTGATGGATAAGTACAACAGTCCTGGGAATACCGCAGCATTTTGGCCTCCGCGGGTCTGGTGAGGTCCCTTTGTTTATGCATTTTTATGTGACTGTCTACTTGGAAAAAAGGATTTTAAAGTGGACACAGGAATATGGGTTCTGTCTGATCCTATTTTTAATGGAATAAAGAGTGACGTTTTTGTGATTGTACATGAGGATATTCGTTTTTTATAACAGCAGAACCTCAGCTTACTAAGGCCTATGTCACACATGCCAGTTTTCCCTGTCTGGCAAAAAAACTATTATTTTTTTTGCCAGGTGTTAAATTTAATAATACATGGAAGCAGGTTGGTTCTTTCACATGACACGAGCACGGCACGGTCACCGTGTAGCAGCCGGGAGTATCCATTGAGCAGGACGGCTGCCGTGCCGTGTCCAAGCCGTGTCCAATCAAGGCAGTGGAGTATATGAAACAATGTTTCCTTAGACACACACCGGCCGGCTTGTACTACAGCTGCTGCACATGCCCAGTAGAAGAAGGGAAAAAAAACACATTTGAAAAGGCTCAAAGCCGTTCCATGTAAAAGGCCCCGAGTGTCTGAAAAAAAAACATACGGCTTCTGCCTGTTTTTTGGCCGGCCGGCCAAACCGGCAAGTGTGAAATAGCCCTAAGTGTACAGCAAAAGTTTTTTCTTCCCCACATACCGAGATATTGATACTTTTGTCTCCATTCCGGATGTGTGATTTTGAAATTTCAGAATAGTATGAAAAAAATTGCAACAAAGGTTTAGCGAGAGAGAATAATTAGTGCAACTGCTGAAAAAGCCCCAGTCACTGACTGCAACATGCCCGACATGCCCGTGTTTAGCTAGCCTCCCCCCTGTTACCATCCAGAAGTGTTCACTGAAATTCCACCTATTTGCATACAAATTTGCTCTGTATCCCCGGCGGTAACCATCAGGACGCATGCGCAGTGCGACTTAGAGGCATGTGGGCAGACTGGAAACGTTGGCCGCTTGCATCCGACGTCGACAATGCCTCAGTGTCTGAATCATTCCCTTAGACTCTATACAGACATATGTTTTCATTTTTTCCATAAGTTAAGCATTTAAATGAAGAATCTATGTGAGGTATGCAGTCAGGATGCCAACGGTCTAAATGCCAACTGTCGGCATCCCGACTGTCTAATCCTGGAAAGGGTCTAATGACAGGTGATGAAATCCCAATGCCTATCATTTTACCTACGCCGGGAGCCCGACATTCGGCATCCTGATCGAAGGTAAGATGAGCGCCGGGCACGGACAGGCGCAGGGGGGAGTGTTAGGTTAGGGGCTCCCGGAGGGACTTAGGGTTAGACAGCCCCCCGGGAGAGTTAGGCTAGGGGAAGGGGGGGTTAGGGTTAGGCACCCCCGGGGGAAGGTTAGGGTTAGGCACCCCTTCGGGAAACTTAGGTTTAGTCAGTGAGGAAGGGGTGGTTAGATTTAGGCACTTAGAGGGGGGTTAGGGTTAGGCACTTGGGGGGGGGAGGTTAGGGTTAGGCACTTGGGGGGGAGGTTAGGGTTAGGCACCCCTAAGGGAGGGTTAGGGGGGGTTAGGTTAGCGGTACTTACCTTTTATAGCAGTTGGCATCTTCACCCCTGCTGGGGTTCCGCTGTCGGGATTTGAACCATGCGGCCAGCGGTAAATCATACTGATTCCCTATGTGATAATGGATCAGTTGTCCATGTAATGTCATCACTCCAACATACAGTATCTAATGATAACAGTCACATATAATCTAACACAGAGTACAATGGATTGCTTTGTTACTCTCTTTTATTTTATATATGACGTTTAAATACGTTGTTAATGTGGATCCTATATGTGCAGTGTACAGGTTGCCTGGATTATGGTACAAGCGCAATCATATTTATTTGTTATTTTGGGGAAAAATACATTATTCTTATTATTATAACATTTTATTTATAGGGTGCCACAAGTGTTCCGCAGTGCCGTACAGAGAGCAAAACAATAAGACAATACAGGGTAAAACAGTACAGTACAAATAGCTCTACAAATCTCAGCACAGCCACTGATGCAATGTGTGCATTTGAAAAGTACAGCATCAGCTGAAACTTGTAGCTGTCAGCATTAGTGCAAATGACGGGTCTAGTTCGGATGAAAAAACAAAAACAGATGATAGGGAGCCAGGGGCAGAGAGCCCAAGGAAGATGTGTAGCAGGTGCACAAGAGAAGTTGGTGATGAGAACAGGAGGGAGGAGGGCCCTGCTCATAGGGCTTAGTCTAAAAGGAAGGGTGAAACAAGAGGAAGACGTGAGGAGTGACTGAGCCATTGTAAGGGGAGTTAAGAGGTAGACATTGATCTGATGTGACAGTAACCCAGCCTTTAGGCCCTCCGATCTGACCATTATATTATTTATCATAGTAGTAGATAAAATGAATCAAATATTGTTCTACGAGCACACAGGGACAAGCCCTTATGGATGGCTGGTTTTATTTCCTCCCTCTAAGGAAATGATCCTTGCTTGTGCTCACCCAGCAGAGAAATACAATCTAAATTTTAAATAAAGATCACTGATTCCTTTGCCAAACAGATATTCATTCACATGGTGGGAAAGAGAGCAAATAAATGGGTATAGGTGGTAGAAAATAGTGTAAGACATAGCCATCGTGTCCCCACAGAGTTTGTGTATGGATTATCAATTTACTGTTTAATATAGGGATCAGTGATCTCTGCTTCAAGATCTCCTTGTGTTGTGCTCCCCTCCGACTGAACGGGGTGGATCTTAGATACCAGAAATAACACCTGTGTGCTCATGCCCTTTACAAAGTCTGATTCTCTCCTGGAATATTGTCTGAGATTTAAAAGTGACCTGGGGGATAAGCAATGTTGCAAACTGTGTGAATCAATCAGTACTGTGCTTAGTCCGCTGTCCATGGTGCTGATTGTTGGTGTAAGTCAGTTGGAGTTAGCATACAGTGACTTCTATTTCTTTCCTCCAATCCTTAAATGTCTGTCATGAAGACCTTTAGCACTTTTTGTTGATCTTAACAAAACAAATAAAAAAAGTGCCAGACAAAACTAAGGACTAAGGAAAATGTGTATGATTTGATTAACATCTGTTCTAAAACTTTTACATCTGTATCTTATACAGTTGCTGTTAAATTTGATTCTGATGCCGAGACTCTTGCATAAACATTTGTTCTCTAGAACATCTTAAATGTATATTTCAGTTATCTTAGTTATTTTTAGATGTTAGATATACAAGCAATGTATAAACTAGAGATGTGCACTGACCCTCCTGTTTTTGGTTTGGGATTTGGATTCATCTTCATGTTTTGGTTCTGCAAAAACACCCTCAAGCGTTTTGGCTTTGGATCTGGATTTTTTTTTTTTACATGATAAAAAGTTTTTAAAAACAGCTAAAATCATGCAATTTTTGCAATCCAAAACCTGAAATTTGGATTTAAAATCTGAATTCCAAACCGCTGGAAGATTAGAACCGTGACTCATATTTATCCAGCTCACCTCAGAAGATTAGAACTGCGACTCGGATCTGTCCGGATTAATGAAATTAGCGTGGATTCGGATTTCTAGACAACCGAACTGCACATCTCTAATATACTTAGAAATAAACTAGATAAAAAAAATTACGAGAACAAATAATGCTAAAACAGTATCTTCTACTGGATCTTCTAAATAATCTTTCATAGTTTAACCTGTTTTCTTTTATTTTAGAGACAAAGGGCAAAATTTACTAAGCGGTGGCTTCTAAACCCCAGCGGTTTAGTGGTGGTTTGGCATTGGTTTTGCCATCCACAGATTTACTAAGGCCAAAACCGCTGCAAAACTGCTGTCAAAATACATTTTAGATTAGAATAGAACAGGGCTTGGGCTAAAATGCCTAAGCAGCTGTTTTGGTGTAATTTCAAAACCGCCACCAGACCGCTGGGGTTTAGAACCCGCCATTAAACCGCCACCAAACCGCCGGGGTTTAGAACCCGCAATTTAGTAAATTTTGCCCAAAGAAACAAAATGAAGGAAGTGTCCTTAGCTGTGCCAGTTCATTCTACTGCTGGGAACCTTTTAACTAAGATAATTGAGGATGTTGTAAAGATTGGTACAGTGGTAGTCCCAAAGTAGTGTAACCGCCACATTTCATTCTAGAATAACTCATAACTTCATCAGATGAAACACGTCAGAGCGATATTTTGGGATTAACACTCTTTACAACATCTTCAGTTTAATAATAGCACTCTCATAGTAAGTTTTTATGTCATCCTCAGTCTGTAATGCCCTCATTGCTGTCCATTAGTGTAGGGTAGAGAACTTTTCAAACTGTGAATCACTGTGGAGACGAATGAAGAAAGTAAGAAAAATTAAGTTTCACAGGGGTCTACTCATGCAGCAATGAAAAGTTGCTTAAAGTACTTCAGAAAGTGACTTTATACTGCTGCCTGATGTAGCGTTGTAACTAAATCAGGCTTACTGTACCATGCTCAAAAGGAAGCATGCATGGAAAAATGCATACTGTGTATTCACCTATATGCTGAGTTGTACGCATTTCAAGATACAGCTGTGCGCATGCCTGTTTTACTACTAGTCATCGCCATCAGTGTATATTTGCACCTACTTTATATTAGCCGCAAAAGATACTCCTCCAAACAGGCATATTGTAACTTATGTTCAGCTCGGCGTGATCGCTTAAATTATGTGAGAATGTCCAGTTACAAAACAATTTTGCCTCTCTTGTGTAGATGCTATTAAAATGCCTATGACCAAACATTGCCCTTCTATGTGCCCATTTCCGGAGCATGCTTTGTGTGAATACACCCATGTGGGCTGATTGTGAGTCACACGCAAAGTGGCTGTGGTTGCGGGCAGCCCCATCAGCCGGATTTACTATCATATGCTAATGCTAGTATACCTGAAACCAGTGTCGCCCATTGATTTTGTTTAAATATGGAGTGCACTACCACCATAAATGCTCCTTACATGAAGCATTCTCCCTTACCAAGATGGCCGCCGTTTGGTCTTCTGCACAGCACCCTCTTGTCATTGTGTGTGAGAGCCAGAGTAACTCCAGAGACCCTGCAGAATATAGTGCATATATCCTGAATACCCTGCTTTAGATCTTCCACATAACTTCACCAGTACAGTTACCTTCATACATCACCAGCTGGTGCTCTGCATGTTTCACTCAAGCACCTCTACATCCAGATTGCAAAGGGTATAACTGTAAGTACGGCTGTACAAGCAGCTTCTACTACACTTCAATAAACCTCACACCTGGTTAAGTACTTGGGTGGTATAGTGCATGTGGACTCCGCTGGTGGTGGTGTTATACCATTCTACCGCCAATAGCACACACACATTAACGGATTTCACGCCGGGCGATGCAACAGTCATTATTAGTATCTGCACCTGCAGCCGCCCCAGGCTAGGTGCAAGAGATCCGTCTGACACAGGCTTCCCCGTACACGTGATGCACACCCATGATACTCCCACAAGTCAGGATGGTTTTGTGCAATCGTTTTGCCACCACCTAGTTCACGCCCCCAAACACCCTATTTCACAGAGTCTTCCCCAGGGCGCGCTCCACAAACTGGCGTACTCTGCATCAGCTTCTTTATCATTATCTAAATTACAGTGATGATTGTTGGATTAATTTATGGGTGTATAGCACTTTCATACCGTCACCAATTAGTCTAGCACCATTTGAGAATTCTGAGGTTTTATTGGTTAATTAGACCTATCAGAGAAACTGTAAAAAAAAAATCTTTAGTCTGTTGCATGTGCAGTTACTTCTACTGGATCTCAGGAAAATATTACCTAGGATATAAGCTGATGGGAGTAAGCAGAATTATGATTTATCTAGGCTACTGCATGTGAAAGGCAACAGATCTGTAATCAAACCATTGACAGGTAGAAGGTTACATCTAGCAGTTGACCTTTTTGTATGCAACCACTGCTTGCATCTTGAGGAGCATTATACATACCGGCTGTGTCTGCTTAGAACGTTTCTCACCTTAGTGTCAGCAGAGACATTGGTCTGGCTGGCAGTGTGCATAATTATGTGCAGCTTAGCTTTGGCTCAATCACATAGTGATGGAATCTAGGGACAACTGTGCTAAGCTGCTTTCAATCCTCTGTCCTCTGGGAGCTACAGAGGTTCTAGCTGAACCTTGGACTTACCAGTATCATGCCCTTAGATCAAGAAGAAGAAATCTACAGGAATACAATCTGATTATCTCCTGGCTCTCCTTACTCCTGAATTGTGTTGGAGCTAATCTAGAACCAGATTTTACTCCCAACATATCCACAGATTCTGTTTATTAAAGCATCAAAGAAATAACCAAGATCAGTATTATTCATATTGTGGAATAAGCATATAATCAAATTTGAAAGCAGCGACCACGCAGACCCATCACAGAGTGATTGACAGGAAGTGCCGTTTGTGGGCGGGGATGGGGGGTGGTCAGCGAAACGTAGGCGTGCCAGTGCGTTTGAACGCCGTTGCATGGGCATGCATAAATTATCCACTGCAATGCCCTACGCAGCCTGAGGCAGGGGCATATCTATAATGGGTGCAGGGTGTGCGGGATACATGGGCCTCCGGGTCCAGGGGGGCCCACACCGCACACCCTGCACCCATAGGGTAATTATACTTACCTATCCGCCGATTCCCGAACTGCTGCTCTGCAGCGCAACATCAGCGTCCCAGTGATCTACGCATGCGCAGAAAAGAGGTCCCCGGGAAAGTAGATGCGGACGCCATTTTCCCAGAGACCCGTGCATGTGCTATAGATTCTGGCATGAAGCCTGAATCTACAGCGCTCAGTGCCGCTGAGCCGCTGTCAGAGAGGAGGGGGCCCAAACGGAGGCTGCACATGGGCCCCCTCCTCTCTTAAAACTCCCCTGGCCTGAGGCCTCAGAGCGTGCGCTGAAGTTAGCAATTTCTGAGTAAGGTTATTGCAGCTGCGATCACAATAGCGATCCAAGCTGAATCACACATATAGTTCCATACATATTAGATAGATATAAGATATTAGACATTATTGCAAGTGCGACAGCATAGGCACCAGTTTTTTGTTGAAATACACAAAGCCCTCTGTGTGTTTATAGATTATAGATATACTGTATATGTGATTCTTCAAGATCCAGAAAATGAGCTGGCATGCAAGTTCGGGCATGGTATAATAGATCCTAAATATACAAAAATACAGTTCTGAACCTGCGCAATTGATGCTGCAGACACTGGTATCTATAGAGACTCCCTACACGTCTCTTAGAAACAATACAATGCAAAAATATATATATAGAATTCCAGTCCAGCGCTGTCTGTTTAATAAAAAGGAAAGATTCTTACATCTAAAACAGTGTCCAATTTGAAGTATTTTTCAGAGTTCAATGGGTTTCAACCTTTGTTCATCAATGGTGCATATCTTTAGATCAAAAACTCTCAAAAAGAAGAGAAAGACTATAGTGCAATATGTTCCACAGATAAAACAATTTATTAAAAAAATAATGCACTCACATTTCAATAAAAAACAACAGACATATCGCATCACCAATTGGATGCACTCTCTGGGTCAGTTGTATAAGGAATACCGGTACATCTTTGATGTAGAAAATGCAGGGTAGAAGGTTCTGGATACCAGCCGCCACCTCACAAGATCCACCGTTCTCCTGATTTCAATGTCTCTAGAGTGTCCATCCCGCTAGCTTAACGCGTTTCGGATATAATTATCCTTCGTCAGAAGCATAGTGGGATACCTGCCTAGTCCATCTAATATACCCTCACTAATTGTTTGCTAAATACGACTTCCTGCTTGTAAATCTTCCAACTTCTGGAGAGCACCCATACCGGAAGTCACGTGTCCGTCCGACTTGCGACTTCCGGCGGAAGAGAACGCCCGAAGACTTCCTCCATCGACGGATGTACTAGCAATCTCCTTTTGCGTTCCACCACCGTGGATCTCCGGAAGTGTTCTTTTCTCCATATTAAGAAAGGGAATGTCCATAAAGTGCAGCGATAATAATAAAACAATCCCCCACCGGGAATCTTCTTCTCACCATTTTAACACGGGTAACATCCGTAAAGTGCGGTGCTCATAGTTCACATACAGGGGTAATATACAAACAATAAATACATCATTATTGTACCATACATTAAAATCCATCTTATATTCAACAATAAAAATATAATAATAATAAATAACCAAGATAATAAATACAAAAATTCATAAAAATACAAAAATTCATATATATATTTTTTTTTTATAAGAACCACTTTAACTTGAAGTCCCCATTCAATCCTTTCAGCTTTTGATAACCTAAGCTCCAAATCTCTTGATCTCCAGGTAGGATTTATTTGTTGTACTGCCCAGAAGGATTTTAAAAAACAATGGCTTGACCCATGCATTATTTTAAAGTGTGCAGATACAGTATGACGAAGGATAATTATATCCGAAACGCGTTAAGCTAGTGGGACGGACACTCCAAAGACGTTGAAATCGGGAGAACGGTGGATCTTATGAGGTGGTGGCTGGTATCTGAAACCTTCTACCCCGCATTTTTTACATCAAAGATGTACCGGTATTCCTTATACAAGTGACCCAGAGAGTGCATCCAATTGGTGATGCGATATGTCTGTTGTTTTTTATTGAAATGTGAGTGCATTATTTTTTGAATAAATTGTTTTATCTGTGGAACATATTGCACTATATTCTTTCTCTTCTTTTTGAGAGTTGCACCATTGATGAACAAAGGTTGAAACCCATTGAACTCTGAAAAATACTTCAAATTGGACACTGTTTTAGATGTAAGAATCTTTCCTCATTATTAAACAGACAGCGCTGGACTGGAATTCTATATATATATTTTTGCATGGTATAATAAATCGACAGTACTAAGGTCGTCAGTCAATAGGTCGACACCAGATGATTGACAGGCATTAGGTTAACCTGGGCAAAAGGTTGACAGGAGCGAAAGGTCGACTGACAAAAGGTTGACAAGGTTAAAAGGTCGACAGGATCAACTGGTCGACACACAATTTGTCAACACATTTTTTATGTGGTTATTTTTTTTCAACATTTTTAAGGTTCGGTTTAGGGGTTAGGCATCTGGGGGAAGGTTTTTATAATTTTAGAACCATGTGGCTGTCTGGTATAATATGGAATGCTGTTATTGTTGCACAAACCCACAGTCCACATGATAGGTATACCCTGCTGGCTCATGAACCTGCTGTGATAGTCACTGCCTGTGACTGTACTCTGTCTGTGCTATATTACTAACTGGGCACCAGCTGGACTTGCTCTATGACTATACTCTGCTTGTTGACATGAATCTTGACATGTGACCAATTACCCATACTTATGTTTTTGTTTAAGTATATGGTAGGTAAAGAACTGCCTACCCTATGGAGGGTAATGGTGTATTTGGCATAATCAAGCACTCTACTATATTCACTTCTATACTCCTGACCATTTTCCCTTCTTCACTTTCCCTGCTCTGTCTGTAGGTGTAACTGACCCATCTTTAACATGTCTTACAGCTTCTAAATAATCCACAGTGTGGTCCACCAACTATTTCAACAGGCACAGGTCCATCCTCCACACAATAACCCATTGAGGACCTCTCTATCTTTCTTGATAGTTCTTGTTCGATTCACATAGTCCATTAGCCTTAGACTGGTAATTAATGGTACATGATAATCCAATAGATAACCTCTACCAAAGACTCTGCATGATCTCTCCCTTGAATGGTGCTACCCGAACTTTTACTTCCATCACTAGGGAATCCCACCCAGCTAAACACTACCATGTCCAGGCACTATGTATGGCATCAGTCGATTAGTACCCGGGGGCTAGATTCTGATCCGGACACAATTGCAATTTCACACGATCCACAACTGCAAATATATGCTAATGACTCTAAAGTTTCCCTGAGCATCGGGACGCCCACTGCTACCTTCTCATTTGCGTCCGATGTGAAATAACGTAAATATCGGAAATATCAATGCTGATTGGGCACCCATCAACCATCTAAGTAAGTCTAAACTGTCTCAAACAGAGCGGCTTATCCAACACGCATAGGGCTCTCCAGGTGTGAGCGAGATCAACAGTGGTTAATAATATATACAAACAGAGAAAAGTGTTTAAATGGACCCAACACGGTTGCGATCTGTATCCAACCCTCATTTCCTCCCCCAAGCGCCGGCTACCTGTCAATCACTTTGCTAGTAAATCCTCTTTGTGACCAAAATCTAAATTGATTTGCTGCACGTGCGTATTGTGGCTTACACACACGTGCAATTGCAGACAATGCTCAATCTGCGTAACACATTTGCTTTTCATCCGGATCAGAATCACGCCAAGGGTGCCTGAATTGTCAGTATGGAGGTTTTCCACATTTTGTTGGTCTTAGGCAGAGGACCTATAACATCCACAGCTACCATTTTGTAAGGAGTTCATATAATGGACAAAGACTATTTGGGCACCTTGCAGCCCTTCTGTCCTCTGATTGAAGTCACATAACGTTTCAGCCTTCTTTAGCCTGGTATAGTTAATTTATGGTCCAGGGACAGCTATTGGACCATATTTTCTGTCAAGCTGCTGACATCTTACATATGGCACATCAGTTACTATGATTGGATTTCATTTGTATTAATCTACCTATCTTGTCAGACAACCCTAACCTTCTTTGTCCTACACCCTTGTTGTCCCGTCTCTCTTCTAAACTCCTCTAGTAATGGATTTATCTACTGGTAATTCCTAAACTTCTCCCCATCCACCTCTACCACATTGAGGGGTCTATACATCAGTACTTAATGTCTACAAAAGCAGGTGAAAAATTAAAATTAACATTTTCACCTACTTTTGTGTAAATTAAGTGTCAGGGCTATTCATTATATAGGTAATGCAGGAGATTTTTACCTTTCAGCTCAGATGAGGCCCAAGATCCCCATGCACTAGTATGGGGACCTAAATTAATCAAACTCCAAAAAATATATATTTTCAGAGTTTGACTGCGGGAACTTCTGCCATCTTCAGATGGAATTTGTTCCCAGACTGCTGCTCCTTCCTATGGGAAGCAGTCCCGGGTTGAGAAGAGGCCCCCATCCGGCTCCTTCCAGCAGAGGTTGCGCATGCGTGAACCAAATGAGTCAGACTCGACAGTGCTAATTCTCACTCTTTGTGACTTTCAGGCCAGCTGTTTCCGGCTTTGTATACACTGCTGCTGTGCACAGAGAGTCGGATACCAAATTATCGGGGGCCGTATAACTATATTCTGTCAGGTTCACTCCAAAGTATATGCTTCTGGAAAGGCTGCCATTTTGCTGGTTGTTTGGCTGGGTGGTTTAGTGATGCTGGAACGCTTTAGAAGTCTTGTCTGTGGAGGGTTAAAATTGACGATATTAAAATGAACCTCTCTATACCCCTGCCTATACCTTCTAAAATCCTACCTATAAAGAAGAATGATGCTAATTTGCGTACGCAGTCATACAGTAAATAGAGACAGCAGACTTAGAACATGTGGTTCCAAAGCACAAAGTATTATTTAAGTAAAAGTACAGTCAGTTACACGCTATTGATCCAGACACAATTAGACGCAAAGGAAATATACAGACCCAAGTACAGTATACATACGCAGCGCTTCCGGACCCGATGATAGGCATCAGCAAGAGACCCCTCGTCATTCAGCACGAAGACTAAGACCCAGTGTTTGAGCACACATATTTATACCCCCCCAAAATAGACAGGACAATAGAGAAGTTTGTTGCTGATGTCATTGGTTCCCAGGGGAGAAGCATCTGTTACAGAGCGTTTAACAGGCTGGTTCAAATAGACCCACCCAGCCTCTAACAACTGGGGGTCTCTTCCCTCCCACCACCATGCTGCATCCTAACAGTTGTTCATAAAATATACATTTTGTTGCTTGTAGTCTCTGCGGTCCATAAGTTGAGAATGCATGATGCAATCTCCACACCGATAGTACCAGAATTCTGTTGAAAGAGTAAGCATCAGTACGAACCCAAACACGGCTTTCTTAGCATGTATAAACCATAGTTATCAAATATCTTTATTTCACAGCATTTAAACTAACTGAACCAACTTAAATCTTATACTTTAAAGCTTATTAAACCTTATGTGTGAATATGTAATGGGTGAATATGCAGGGTTTGATATAAGGACGCTAGTTATTAATGAGTGAGATTTAAGTGCATCATTTCTCATACACAAAATGAACATCTAGCAGTGTGGATTGCTGAGCATGATAGTTCCACATGCCCCCTGTCTCAGCAGCCCCCACCTTTCCCGTGTTCAAAGGAAAAGCTTTTTTGTTCTCCCAGACTCTTGTGTGAAATGCAAATGTATTACCCCAAGCTGTGAAGCTAGGGCCATCCTGTCTGGGTGTAGGGCTAAAACCTGTTTATGATTCAGACAAATCCAATTGTGTAGATCAATGCCTGGATTATATTACAATTGCCACAACTATACTTGTCTGCATCCAGGGATTCCCAATTTGTATGTAAAGCACTCACAGTTTCTGGTGCATTGTATATTCTATTTACTTTTTCTTCTAGTTGCCCTTGGTAGATTATCAAAAACATTGCCATCTGTTCTTAGCTCATGAGTTGTAACTTAAAGTGACGCTGGTCGCAAAATGGCGTCTTGCAGATTCTTGTTTCTAAAATGGAGTCTAGCTGCCATTCGCAAGATGGCGTCCGCGCAGGCTTCAATTTTAAACTGATCTTGTCTCAGCCAATTATCCAGCTTCGACAGTCCACCCTTTGATAGCGAACAACATGCTATTACAATCTGATCTTAAAATTAAATTTAGGCTTACATTTATATATTATTTAGTGTTATTATGGGATGGCACAAGGTGGTTCTTAATCCATCAATAATGTGTCTCTGAGTGGGGACATAAAACTACTATTATACGCACACCGCGGATCTTGGAAGATCATGTGAAAGGTGTGGGGATGCACCAGTCTTATAAAGGCAGTCTTGAAGGGGAATTTAGACTTTACATTATCTGAGGTGTTTTAAAAATAACATTTCAATAATACATTCTATGCATGTCTAATTATAATACATTAAATGATGGTATTTCCTAGCTCAGGGTTGTAATGCAGTTCTGTATTTACCTCGGTATTCATACTGACCACTATCATAATTTCATTCTTTCGTTTTACTCTATTTTTACATTTTCCACACTTCAACACAATAGGAACACACCGGACGCATATGCCAATTATTATGATGATAATCAGTATAAGGGTTAAGAATTTGCCTATGCTGGCGATCACTTCCTGGACCCATTCCCCTAGACCTCAGAACCATTTCACTGGGTTCAGCCATGAAACCCATCCTTCTATCTTCTCCCCTACTTCAGCCACTGAAGCGTTATGGTTCTTGCGAAATTCCCACTTTAGCTGCAGAATTTCATCCATCTTCCGGTCTATCACCTCCTTAGGGTCGCTGGTATCATTGGTGGCATAGGTGCAACATTTTACTCCAAATTGGGCATGTTATGCAATACCCTCCAGTAACAGCAGTTAAATAATTCAACACTAGCCTGTGTTGCACCAGTTCTTTCTTGTACGCTTGCAATTCTCTCCCTGTATACCTGAATGTGTCATCGTACATCTCGGTGAAATTATCTATCAATTTAGCAAGATCCTGAATATATCTAAAATTTAGTGTTCCCCGAGCGATCCTGGTGGGATCCAGTGCGACTAAAACTTGAAAGCCAGTTGTCTCACTAATTAACAGAGTGGCTTTATGCACATCACCAAGTATCATATTTCTTTTGCCTCTGTGTTCATATTGCGTGTGAAGATATGGTGATGGTGTGTTTTTATGTATACCAAGCATTTCAACATGTGTGAGGGTCATAACTTCTGGAAGTATTCTTCCCAAATAACATAACAATTACAATACTAAAATTGGTCAGACACTCCCCTGATTATCATTGCACTCCTCCCAACTCCACTCCATCAGCACTGCCATCAGCTCCCATTTCCTCAATCGGTCCTCCATCACAGACACTGGGTATCCCCAAACAGATCATCATGACAAAAACTCTGGAAAAAAAAGAACTAGGATGACCACAGCAGACCACTCCATTGCTGGAAGCACTGATCTACACATTTCTTTAGCTCAGATATCTCACCATCACCTTTTAATCGGTTGGGCACAAGCTCGCAATCGACAGGTCCACGTTATCGGCCTTGTCTCCGCCTTGTATCTCCACCGGTTGGTTAACCTCCCTATAGTGAGTGGAATGGACCCACGTATCCTCCTCGGCCACCCTTTGAGGATGTTGTATCGTCAGATACGGACCTTTCCACCGATCAGTCAAATAACCTGAGCTAAAAAAATTGGGATCATAACAAATTCTCCAGATTTGACATCATGACAGTTTGCATTAAATATGTTAGTTAATAATACTTTCAATTTCTGTTATTCGTATTCATCCTCGTGAGACCCTGCACAGTAACCTCATTATCATATTTTCACATGAGGCTGCCTGTTTGAACAGTATCTCAAAGGGGGGCAAATAAAGGAAAAGACAGTCTGGGATAATCTTAGTGTTGTTACCCATCATCTTACACATGTTCTTGGAAATGTCACCTGTAAAATAAGTCCCCCCCATCATTTTTTTTTTAAATTCTAGGGATATAGTATCTGCATATAGGTTCCTGCAATTAGATCTTGTTATTAATAGCTACTGCTCTAAATAATGTCTGGGTAACTGGGTTGGATAGTATTCCACGTAGTCGACCTTAGCCTCGCATGGCTGCCGTTTATCCTTAGCAACCTTGTGCCCTATGAGTGGGAGATAAAGCACAACAGTTTAATATCATTTAAACATGACCCAAAATACAACAATAAATAATCCACATTTTACATTAGAACAGATCCATTGATAGGTTGAAAAGATTGTAAACAGTCATATAAGGCCTGGGAGAAGATACTGGGGTTACCTATGAACCCATAGGAAACCCATGTTCATGTGTGGTGTTCTTTACTTTGCAGTACTTACTTATGTGTCCCACTTGGTGACAGTTAAAACATAATTTTGAACGTGGTAGATGAAAAGATTGTTGTGGAATTTGAGCAAGAGGAAAAGATGGTGGGTATGGTTAAGGATGTGAAGGATAAGGGTATTGTGGGTGGTATGAAGTTTGTGGGTAGTATGAGGCCTGTGGTTGTGTATGATATGTGGGGTAAGAATGTGTTTGCTGTGGTGTGGGATTGGTGAGGACGTGTAATTGTTCAGGTGCAGGTGTGTGTGGGTGCAGGTGTGTCGGTTGGCTGTGATGTTATTGTCTTTCCTTCCAGAGCTTGGATACTGACAGCCATTAGTTTTTCGCTCTGGGTCTCTCTCTCTTCTTTGTGATATTTTTATCATGTTCTATGGCAGACTCTATGAGGTTATCTATTGTGATTCCCCTCCAGCCAGGTTGTGAGGTCTGAACCAGAGTCTTTAAGTCGTCTTTCAGACCATCCATGAGTACCGTGACTATCATTCCCCTGTGGTGAGTGCTATCTTTAATATCTTCTATCCCAGTGTACTGGGTGATAGCCTGCAGAGCACGGTCACAATAGTCTTCTGCAGTTTCACTCTCCTTTTGCTTGATTGTGAAAATTTTGTTCCAGTTAACTACTACTGGAAAATATATACCCAATTGAGTCACAATGCGGGAAATGTTACCTTGGTTTACTTGGTCTGTTAAGGGAACGTCACCATCCAATACACAATCCGTGATAAATTTTGTCACGTCGGTATTGCGTGGCAGACAGGCCCTTAACACCACACGCCAATCATTATTAGTTGGCTCATGTGAACTACCCAAATTTCTCAAAAATCTTTGACATTTGGCTAGTTCCTTTTTGGGATTGGGGAAATCATTTATGATGGAATTTAGTTCTGCTCTTGTCCAAGGACAATGCATTACCACTTCCCTCATGGACACTACACCGTTCGCATCTGCATTTCCATTCAGAACAGTTATCGTCCGGATGGGATGCAGACTGTTAGCGCTGCTACCTCTGAGCTGGTTACCTGGCTGGGGGTTTAATCTGCTGCTGCTATGTATGGTATTAACAACTTCCTCTATGGGTGCAGAGTGTGTTAACACTTCCCTTGCTGTTACCGATGAAGATGGCGGCACCACCCGTGATTGTGGTGATGCAGCATCTATCATTTGCACAGCATGGGAAATGGCAGACATTACAATAGGCTCATCATCCACATCATAAACATTTTCTTTATGGTTGCTTAAGAGAGGGTACAAATTGCTTGTTACATTTTTATGGGTATTTTTGGTAACTGTACTTGTACCTCCATCCACATAAGGTGGGGGAGGTGAGCGTGAACTGCTGGCAATACTCTCCAAAATGCTACCTTGCCGCACGTGCGTGCCATTTTGCGGCTCGCCCGTATTGCAATTTAGCGTCGCGGATGTATTTTCTGGCAATGTGCAAGTGACGCATCTGTCGATATTAAAATGAACCTCTCCATACCCCTGCCTATACCTTCTAAAATCCTACCTATAAACCTCTAAGAATGACGCTAATTTGTGTACGCAGTCATACAGTAAATAGAGACTCCAGACTTAGAACATGTGGTTCCAAAGCACAAAGTATTATTCAAGTAAAAGTACAGTCAGTTACACGCTATTGATCCAGACACAATTAGACGCAAAGGAAATATACAAACCCAAGTACAGTATACATACGCACCGCTTCCGGACCTGATGATAGGCATCAGCAAGAGACCCCTCATCATTCAGCATTCAGCATGAAGACTAAGACCCAGTGTTTGAGCACACATATTTATACCCCCCCAAAATAGACAGGACAATAGAGAAGTTTGTTGCTGATGTCATTGGTTCCCAGGGGAGAAGCATCTGTTACAGAGCGTTTAACAAGGCTGGTTCAAATAGACCCACCCAGCCTCTAACAACTGGGGGTCTCTTCCCTCCCACCACCATGCTGTATCCTAACAGTTGTTCATAAAATATACATTTTGTTGCTTGTAGTCTCTGTGGTCCATAAGTTGAGAATGCATGATGCGATCTCCACACTGATAGTACCGGAATTCTGTTGAAAGAGTAAGCATCAGTACAAACCCAAACACTGCTTTCTTAGCATGTATAAAACCATAGTTATCAAATATCTTTATTTCACAGCATTTAAACTAACTGAACCAACTTAAATCTTATACTTTAAAGCTTATTAAACCTTATGTGTGAATATGTAATGGATGAGTATGCGGGGTTTGATATAAGGATGCTAGTTATTAATGGGTGAGATTTAAGTGCATCATTTCTCATACACAAAGTGAACATCTAGCAGTGTGGATTGCTGAGCATGATAGTTCCACATGCCCCCTGTCTCAGCAGCCCCCACCTTTCCCGTGTTCAAAGGAAAAGCTCTTTTGTTCTCCCAGACTCTTGTGTGAAATGCAAATGTGTTACCCCAAGCTGTGAAGCTAGGGCCATCCTGTCTGGGTGTAGGGCTAAAACCTGTTTAGGATTCAGACAAATCCAATTGTGTAGATCAATGCCTGGATTATATTACAATTGCCACAACTATACTTGTCTGCATCCAGGGATTCCCAATTTGTATGTAAAGCACTCACAGTTTCTGGTGCATTGTCTATTCTATTTACTTTTTCTCAAGAGGCTGTTCTTCTAGTTGCCCTTGGTAGATTATCAAAACATTGCCATCTGTTCTTAGCTCGTGAGTTGTAACTTAAAGTGACGCTGGTCGCAAAATGGCGTCTTGCAGATTCTTGTTTCTAAAATGGAGTCTAGCTGCCATTCGCAAGATGGCGTCACGCACGCTTCAATTTTAAACTGATCTTGTCTCAGCCAATTATCCAGCTTCGACAGTATGTGTTGACAATCACTTTCCTAGCAGGGCCGTATTTATAATGTGTGCAAGGTGTGGGTCCAGGGGGGCCTGCACCGCACATACTGCTCCCAATTTCATTTACTTACCGTCCCAGTGGCCTGGAGCTGCAGAAATCATCGGGAAAATGGCCTCCTCTCTTAAAGCGCCTCTGCTTCCTAGTCTTCCTGCAGATAACTTGGTTAGCAAACCTGCTGATCAATCCTGGCTCCAGGTTATTTCCCAACAACACAGCCATCCCTTCATGTGTTCCACACTTTAAAAATACTCAGGAAAATGGGAAATCTGTGGCAACAATGAGCCATTAAATTTGTGAGACAGTTTCTGTTAGGTATTAACTTTAAGTCTAGTGGGGATGTTGGCTGCAGCTGGGCACTAGCTTGTCCTGGTATGTTTATATGACACTGGCCAGGGACCACCAGCACATAGGTTCCACTGTATGTCAGCCAGCTCCCTTTTCTACTGCGCAACCGATATGGGGCAATCAATTTGAGCACATGGGAGGGGTCTCCTGATATTTATATATTTTTCTTGCTTTTACCCATACTTGCCTACCCTCTCAATTCGGCTAGGAGCCTCCTGAAAATCGGGTTACAAGAGAATCCTGCACAGCGTGGGGGGGGCGGTGATATGATTCACGATTCATGCCCCCTGCTCTGCCCCTCAATGCCAGCCATGCTCACCTGCACTGTGGATCTGGCTGCCCCCTCCCAGAAGGGGCAGCCAGAAAGTCGGCAACCCTGCTCTTACCTACGATCCAGGCTCAAATTATAGTGGTGCATGCTATCAAGATGCATTCAGCCAAACAGAAGTGGCTGTTGATCGTCCTTAGTTATCACCTGCAAGTGAAACACTTCTGAACAGCCTCATGTGCGTCTGTCTTGTGGCCACATGGGACTATAGGCATTTGCATCCAAATCTATATAGGCAAAGATCTCTAAGAATTTTTCTGCACATGCACGGTACAAAACAGTGTGGCCCACATGACCAGCAGCGCTATACAGACTGGTGGCAGCACCGCATTCACCCACCACTCACACCAATGTCACTGTATGCCCTGTGCACAGACTACTATGTAGCATATCCTATTCATCCACCACTCACACCAATGTCACTGTGTGCCCTGTGCACAGACTGCTATGTAGCCTATCCTACTCACCCACAACTCACACCAATGTCACTGTGTGCCCTGTGCACAGACTGCTATGCAGCCTACCCTTTTCATCCACCACTCACACCAATGTCACTGTGTGCCTTGTGCACAGACTGCTATGTAGCCTATCCTATTCATCCACCACTCACACCAATTTCACTGTGTGCCCTGTGCACAGACTGCTATGTAGCCTATCCTATTCACCCACCACTCACACCAATGCCACTGTGTGTCCTGTTCACAGACCGCTATGTAGCCTATCCTATTCACCCACCACTCACACCAATGCCACTGTGTGTCCTGTTCACAGACCGCTATGTAGCCTATCCTATTCACCCAGCACTCACTCCAATGTCACTGTGTGCCCTGTGCACAGACTGCTATGTAGCCTATCCTATTCACCTACCACTCACACCAATGTCACTGTGTGCCCTGTGCACAGACTGCTATGTAGCTTATCCTATTCAAGTGAACGCGAGCCTAGAGCAACTCTCCCCTAACCCCTTGCTGGTTGCACGCATGGCACCACCTCTATCTCTTACATTGATGATGTCAATACAATAAATTTTGTTTTTGTTATTGCTCAGCTTTAACTGACGGATGGAGATGAAACAAAGTGCAGGTTATTCTAGGAGTTTCCACTACAAAACAATGCAGTTTTCATGAATATCGGTTCAGGCGTTTTTGCGCCAACTTGGAACAAACAGACAGACACAACGTTCTTATTATATTAGTATAGAGTATCTTTGGAATTGGTGTAAATAGTAAGACCAACGTTTTACCTGCAGGCTTTATTGGGAATATCAATTTGGGAACTGCAATATGGCTGCAAAATTCATGCCATTTCCTATTGATTTCCTATAGCAGGTGACTATCCTGAAAGAGGTCTCTTTCTTCTTGTATCTTTGAGATCCACAATTGAATTTCCAGTGAATACAACAGAAGAAAATTGTCTAGGTATATTTCTTCTAGAAGTGAGATAGCAAAGTAAAACAAAGATGTACTTAAAGTGATAAAAGTACTTTACAGGTAAAAAAAAAACCCTAAAAAATAAAATGCAGGGATAACCAAATACTGTAGCTAATGGCAAGGAGCGGTATTGTTACTTACACAGCCAGGGAGGTGTAATAGCTGCAAATGCTGCCTTGATCTATATTTACACACAAATGTAACAAGTAGGTGATATAATATAGTAGACCTAAAACTATTGATACTGGTCACAATAAGCCAGAGTAAAGAGAATGCATAAGAAATCAGCGTAAATAATAATGTCTGCATGTACTGTATATACCTACACTTTCACCTGGGGGAAACTCCTTGAAATGGAATCTGTAAACTTGGTAATTATACATAATAGCAGAACACATTGGATAATAAAAATAAGTGCCTGGCTTAGAATGGGGACGTCCTAATGTTCTCTTCTCTATGCTTGCTGCAAATCCCCTTTAAATATGCTTATGCATGAGCATCTATGTGATTCTGGGCTATGAAATGTTTTTAAAGGTCTAATTCTTGTGACGTTAGTCTCCCAGTGCTTCCTCTGTGGTTTGTACCAGGGAATAACAAGAGAATAACCCCTTAGCACCCAGGCCGTCTGCATCCCTGCAATCTCGTGTCTTCTCTCTGATGATAAATAAGAAGTAACCGCGAATCAGACTGCGCCTAAATGTTCTCTGTTTCCAGCTTTTAGCCAGTTAAAGCTCTCCCACCGTCTGGTGGCAAGACCTGGGTACTAAATCACTGTGCCTTGCTAGGCTGTCATGCCTTTTTAAAAATGAGCAATGTGTTGCATATCATACGTCTGCATTCGCACGGCATTATATTTTAGATGTTTCCAAAATTACTCCTGCGTCCCTTTTCTAAGCTCTGCTTTTGTAATAAGGCTTTAATAGAAGTTGTCTGATTCTATGTTAAGTGAAGGAGAAAACCTGGTAGAGATTGTCTCTTTAAATCAGATCTGCAGTGTTGATGGACCCTCTAGCAGGCATGGTAGGAACCATTCTCACCTCTGCAGCAGGGAGCTTGACCATAAAGACTTACACATGCAAGGAAAATGCTTTCCCTTTTAATATGCACCCTACCAGTCTTATTTCCATGGTTACAGCTCTCGCTTGTATGGTTGCTTCCATTCTGCAGGAAAAAAAGAGGAAGAGATCACATATTCTTAGGGTTGTAGTTTAAAACGTATAGAAAGCAGGAAAGCAGTCCTGTTGTGACTTGCATTTTCAATTTTTCCTTTTTTTTCACCCCCCCCTCTCTCTCTCTCTCTCTCTCTCTCTCTCTAATGTACAGAACACTGTAGCTGTAGCTTCCATTCATTTTCCACAGTCAGCCTTCGCACAGTCTCCTGCTCTGCAATCTGTTGATAACTCCAGTTGCAGGCTACAGCTTATTGTCTTTCGGAATGGAAAACTCTTTCCGATCACTGGGAACACATCGTCTCTTGCAGATCAGGGAAAACGTCGGGCGGTTGCTACACCAGCTCTGCTTTCTAAAATAGGTAAGTTGCTCCTTTTCCATTTCCTCCATAACACAAAGTGCCTGATACTGTACATGCATTTGCAGCTGGGGAGCAGGGACCAGGGGTACTGAACAGATGTTCATGCAGCCATTTGTTTAGGAGTGCACAGACATTTAAACATGTTCCCGGTCCCGACAAGTTCTATTACTCCACCACCAAAATAAACAAAACCGAAGCATAAAGCTGAAAACATACATTTAATGTCATGGTAGCGCAGATCACAGATAAGACTCATGAGCCAAATGCAATAAACGAACTGCTTTAATTAGGAAAGTAACTCCAGTTATTGCAGTTAATAGTATAATGCTTCTTGCATATTAATGTCATTCATACAGTTGTACCAGAGAAAGCTTCTCCATCCTTATGCTGAAAACAGAGAGAGGGAATCTGATTCACATCTGTGCTCTTCAGTTTGCATTGTAATTGAAATATACGAGGTAGACTAATGGCTGCTGAAGCATACTTCTATATATATAGAGTGTGTCATAATTGGGGTTGACAATATTCATATAAAAAATGCTACAGCTTCACTCTAGTTGAGATAAATGTAGAAACCCGTCAGAATTAAAAGTATCAGCCCAATAATTAACCTCAAACTTTTTGGAATGGAATATAATAATCCTTGCAGACCCTGCAACTAAGTCACCGCTGTTGGTACCTATAGGATCGTACAATGTTTTGACTTGCAATAATCCTAATCAGTTCAAAAGAATGTTTAATTATCTTACCATGAGTGTCTCCAAATTGATTTTGACTTTATTTATTTTATTATTTTGCAGATGGGTACAATTTTGGAAACCTCTCTCCTCCATTGACTATAGCCCTGAGACACTTTGCAAAGGGTGTAGATCCTATTGCTGCTTTTTGGGACTCCGACCTCCTTGATGGACATGGGGGCTGGTGTGGAGAAGGCTGCCACATAATTACCTCTGCAGGCAATATAACCACCATTCAGTGCACTCGCTTTGGTAACTTCGCAGTGCTAATGGTAAGCATGTTAATAGGGACGAAATTAGCTAAATAATCCAGTAATTGTGCGGTGAACTGTGTGTTAACAGGCAGTGCAAGCCAGTAACAGCTAACCACTATTTCCATTTGCATTTGATTTCCCAGAGAAAAAGTTAATAGGCGGTGAGTGATCGAGCCGCAGAGCTGACTTCCCTTTTTTGTTTAACCCCTTCTCCGCTGGCAGGAAAAGACAAGCCTTACTTTGCAATGTACTGCCACCTGTCAATGGATTTGCAGCTGGCCTCTCTACCACCTATTTGCAGAGATTTTTACTGAAGTTGAGGGCAAATTGATAAGCATCAGACAGTTATACATTGCAGGACTGCACCCGAGATGGTTGTCTGCTTTGTTCCTGCCTTGCACTGTGTTGATCATACTAATTAGTTGCAGGGATACCGCAATGTTGAATCATTTAATAAATGGTGGAGGCTTAGAATTTAAACCCCCTTTGTAGTTTGTTGCAGAATGGAGCTGCATAGGCTGAGCATCTCCTGGATTGGTCGTGGGTAAAATAACATTATTCTTTTTATTATATGTACAATGAAAAGGTTGGCTCAGAGCAGATCCATGATGATGTTGTGCAAACAGCTGCATGTATAGATGGCTCTCATTGCAGTCATTTACTCTCCCTTGACTGAAAGTTCCATCACTGGGTTATTGAGCCAGTATATAATATGTACATATATATATATATATATATATATATATATATATATAATCACAGCGAGAGTGAAAGATGTGGCTCTCTTTATTAATTTGCAGGGGTTTTTTATATATCATTGTATGGGGATGTTTGAATTTTGATCAGACTAATTTCAATAGTTCTGTTCCTTGGACCTATTGAAGTCATTGTGTAGAAAGTGCAGCAGATGTACTAGTTGATCATTATGCTTAGGCTGTTTGCATTAAGTTGTGCTGCTTTTTATGCGTTTGGTAAGGACAGGCAGAGACGACAGTGAGGTTTTGAGGACGTGTGCAGAAAATCCCAGGCTGCTGCAGTCAGTCAGAACACAGACGTCAGTCGGTTATGAGAGGGAGCTATGACCAATGCCTTGGAACTTATTCATGTGATTACTGCTATGAGAAACCAGACTGATTCTGGGTTTGCTATATGGCCACCCGTGGTGTGTATGTGGTGTGTAGGTTTTACAGTCACTACAGACAGTTCCCTGGATCTTTGTAACATCATTTGATACACAATAAAGAATTCTAGCAACAGACTTTAGAAACTTGTGGCTCTCCGGTGTCTGTGGAACTATAAGACCCATCATTCTGGTCCTTGTACAGTAGTTCCACAGCTGGAATGTCACTGTTGTATTTTCTCCGGCTTGGGAACAAGGGCTTAAACAGCGCTTCCCCTCTCTCTCTAGAAATAATATATAATGGTTTTATTATATTGTTTACCCTCTTTTTTTGTGCTAAATAGAAGATGCTATTTATGTTATAAGAATACAATTTCTTCGACTATGTGAGTTCACCCAATTAACATGTCCGGTTGGAATCTCCCACATGGCTAATTTACATATTTTTCATCTGGCTCAGTGGAGGTCTAATTCTCAGTGTTTGTGAGCACTGAGGCCTACAGAGTGTAAATAACAATACACAGATGAAGCAGACTTCATTGTGGCGATTGATCTGCTCACTTGAGATGCATTTAATCTGGTCAAATGCAGTTAATTGGAGCAGGGGTGTCATACAATTTTCCCATTTCAGGGCACCTTGGGGCCAGACTGTGTCAATTGGAACTACAAAAGTCACCTCCGACTTCATCTCTGTATTATACATTTATTTTTGGACTTAATATGTAAATGGCTTTGTTGAGAATATTTGTGTTTTTTTTATAGTAAACTTTTATGTCAGGTACTTCACTGACTCTCAAATATAAAAAATAACATGAAGGATGCACAGCTATCTACTAAGTCCATGTTCTTCTCTCCACCCTAGCCGAAGTCCCAGGGATTGCTCCATGCAAATGTTTTTCACATGGCTTCAATGGCTGCTCTCAAATCCTAGACCAAAAACCAAGGGGGTGTGAGTGACAGAGGCAGCCAATTACAAACTTCAATGAAGAGGTTGCAGCTTGTGATTGGCTCTTACACTCACTCCCTCTGCCACCATTTTGAAGTGGAGAGCAGAGTGATTGACTCTTTTGTATTACAGAACCTCCGGCTAGGGTAGGGAGAAGCCTGGGTGGACTGCTCACACAGGTGGTAGTGCAGCTCTAATCTACAGAAGAGGAATCAGTATTGGAAACAGCTGCATGATTATTGATCTGAGATTGCTGACAAATCTTTGCCTAGTTGTTAACCTCTTTGCCTCAATGAATGAAAGTATACACGGAAACTAATTGCTGAAATGACATTTATACCTTTCTGCATAATATTGTAAAGATGGTCATGGCTGCCGGAAGCCAACACGTGATAACAAGTGGATTCCAAAGATAAGGTGCAGCAATCAGAAAAATATCTCCAGACAGCTGTCATAAAACCGTAACAAGATGCAAAAACATATCTAAGGAGAATCATCAACAGAGCCACAAATCCAGCTGGTTTGTGTAAACTAGAAATTACGTGTTATAAGATTGTGGCTAAAGGCCCCCATACATCAGAGATTGATTGCAGAAATCGTGCAATTTGCAATCGATTGTGTATAAAAATCTTTCCCTTTTTCAATCGATTGTGGCAATTCTGCAATCGATTGTGTATAAAAATCTTTCCCTTTTTTCAATCGATTGCAATTGCACGATTGCTGCAATCAATCTCTGATGTATGGGGGCCTTTACTCTTTGGTTATATAGCCTCATTTTATGACTCGGGGCCTATTCATCATACCTTAAAAATCGACGGAGGTAATTAGGTTTAGAACTTGCATGGAGTTCTACCTAATTACCGGAGGAATTCATCATTCCTCCTCTCCATCAGTATCTATTCCGAAAAGCTGTCATTTTTGCGATGACAGCTTTTTGGGAAATAGATACTTTTCCCTGCCTGCTAAAAGTTACCGCAGCTGGAAACAGTGCTGTGCATGCGCTGTTACATTCTTGAACCCAGCGCATGCGTAGCACTACCTATAGCGGTAGGTATGATGGAAAACTGTCAGCTATAATCTGGTTGCTAGAGGTGACTATAGTATATTGCACCATTATGCACGGTGCACGTTAGCCTTTTCTGCTGTCTAATGAAAAATATGAAAGAGCAGCCCTTCTAGGTATATGCAATCAGTAGTATTAATACTCCTAATGCCAACAGTAGTAGATATGATACTAACATGAAAAATAGTAATAATGTTCCACTGCTAGCAATAGGAAATATATATGCCCGATAGGAATTGGCAATTAATATTCCTGAAGGAGTGCTCAGGAACATGTCCTGGCAGCACTCAATACCATGAGGGTATGTGCTGCTGCATCTGATTGGTTACAAGTAGGCAACCAATAAGAGGCTGGTGCTGCCTACTAGTACTTATGGCAAATTTTAGACACAATGGAGTTCTGGGCTTACATTATGGTATGGACTCCAGTGTAGTGAATGCTGGACCAGGGCTGTAACTAGGGTGGTGCCACATGTGCCATGGCTTAGGGCAGCAAAGGGCAGGGGGCACCATTCAGACCTGTAAATTTTCTGTTTATAATCATTTTCACTTGTGCAGTAGCTTCTTTTCTTTTAATCTTTTATTCCCAGCATCTCCTGGCTGCCCCTATCTCTTTCCTGGCTGACCCCCATCCCCCTGGCCTCCTCCCCAAGCACCTTCAGTCACATCCTCTTTTATTTACACACACATTTCAAAATACTGTCATACCCGGGACTCAAACCTATCACATCTTACATGGCAATCAGACACCTTACACATGGAGCTACATTATCTGCCCCACAATTTCTGATGGCAGCCCTTGGGGCCACACCATTTTGAGGGTGCGCATTTTATGTCCCTGTTTGAAAGACAGGGGAGGCATCAAAGCGCTTTCTGGCCCAGGGCACCAAAAAGTTTAGTGACGGCTCTGACTGTGCATGATGAATCATCCATTGCACATACCCACATTACAGTATATATCTATTATAATGGATCTCTTAAACGTTATTCAGAATGTTTCAAAATAGAAGAGGAAGAGAGTTAATCAAAGATGCTTATTAATAATTTTGATATAGGAACCTGTCTACGAGTTACTATAAGCAGCTCTTCTAAACAATGTATTGAGAACGGTGTACCAGAGATCGGGTCTTCAGCTGTACCTGTGGGTGGAAGCAGATGCCTGTCCGGCTCCTGCTGCACCCCCAGTCATGTGACCAAATATAACATGTAGCTGTTTGCTCCCGTCTTAATAAGCCTGATTCAGCAAGGAACGCAACTGCGAATGCAATAGCGATTATGCACACAGTTCAACTGTGATAGTATGCTAATCCATTGCGATCGCAATGCCGCTCCTGCACTACACAAGGACGCCCACTTTACCTTACACACATCCGTAATGTTTAGCAACATCGGTAACATCGAGTACCATCGCTGCCTCATGCACACTTGCACAAGCCCTGACCTTAATGAGAAATTGTCCACGCTATCAGGGCCAGGCTGCGTAGGGCATCGCAGATAATTTATGCGCGCCCATGCAACGGTGTTCAAATGCACTGGCAGGCCTGCGTTCGACCGACCACCCTCCCATCAACACCCACAAATGGAACTTCCTGTCAATCGCTCTGCGATGGGTCTGTGTAGTCATTGCGATCGCAGTCCCAATCGCAATGGCCAGATCATGCACTGCGATGCATGCGCAGTATGCAGCAATCTACCGATTGCATGCATATTAGCAACTCTGGGCCTGATTCAGAGCTGAATGCTCTGACCAGAGCGCTCGCTCTGAATCAGGGCCCTCCTCCATGAAAATGGAGCGGCCTCCTGGCCGCTCGTATAGCTGTGGGTGACCACCCACAGCATATGCGAGCGGCCAAAAAGATGGTCACGATGGTCTTGAGTGGGTAAGTGGGGAACATCGACCCGCTTGCGAGCGTCCTGACGCTCACGAGCGGGTCTGAATGACCCCCTCTGTTCCTTGCTGAATCAGGCCCTAAATGTAATATAGGGGTCTATTTACTAAGCTGTGTTAGGAGATAAAATGAACGGTGATAATGTACCAGCCAATCAGCTCCTAACTGCCATTTTTCAAACACAGCCTGTGACATGGCAGTTAGGAGCTGATTGGCTGGTACCTTATCACCATTCACTTTATCTCCTAACACAGCTTAGTAAATAGACCCCATAGACATCTAGCTCCACATCTAATATGCACAGCTATGACGGGCACCAGATATAAGTATCATTCTGCTTTTCTTACTGGTATTACCAGTGAAGCTAGTTTCAATAGTATATATGTTATAAAATAATATTAACAATTTTATAGTCTGTTCAAAAGCTTTGGTGTAGCTAAGAAACTCACACCCCTGTGTCACGCATAATAATATCACAATATCAAGCAGTGTTCAGTTCTCAGTCTGGTACAGATGTAGTGCACAGAATATTATAGGTTCTACACACAATTCTGACGAATTTAAAGGGTGGAGAGAGAAGAAAATTCTGAATGCTGTATGGCATGTCGCCTTATACTGTATGTAGATATCTTACTGTGGCTGAGACCTTATTTAGACTGTCACTTCATGAGACACTTAGTGATGTCATGAGAAACTAGTGACATCACTAAAGTGTGTACATTTCATCCAGTACAGTGCACAGAGGGCCTAATTCAGACCCGCTTGCGAGCGCTGAGCGCTCGCAAGCGGGTTGATGTTGGCAAGTGCGCATGCGCACGACGGAGCCGGCTCCGTCGTGCGCATGCGCGAGACCCGAATAACGACGGCCAAGCCGTCGTTATGGGTCTCACACCAAAGGGGCGTGCTGTCGATGGTGAGTGACAGCACACCCCTTTGGTGGGCGTGCTGGGGGCGTGGCTGCCCAGACGGAGGCGTTCCCATGGGAATGCCTACCGTCTGGGGCCAACCCCACTGACATCACAAGTGATGTCAGTGGGAGTGCTTTTGGCACTGATAGAGCCAAAAGCACTCCAGGGCTTGCGGCAACGAGACCCTACCGCAAGGGTCTCGTCGCAAGCCCGATGGTCACGATGGCAGGAGGCCGCCCCATTAAAAAAAAAGACGCCCTGATTCAGAGCGTGCGCTCTGTCAGAGCGTCTGGCTCTGAATCAGGCCCTCTGTGCTGTATGTCTGATTTATCACATACATTGCACTTTGTATGAAGCAGACTAGGGCTTGTTACAGTATGTGCTAATCATGTCCTCTTCATGGTCCGGCCACACTCACTTTAAAATCAAGCATTTGGAAACCCCCTTTTAGAAATTCTGTGTTTGCTCCTGGGATGACTGTCTCACTGCTGCCTGTGATGCTGCCGGCTGCTGCTCCTGTGACATCATCATGCTGGGCGTGTGACACTGCATGTGTGACATCACATTTCCAGCCTATCACTGACATAATGAAGCAGTAGCATCACAGCAAAAAGTAGGCTGTGTAAACAGCGTGCTAAAGTTAATTAAAATAATTATACAAATCCGCAGAGTAGGCTCGCAGCTCCCTCCTACAATAATGCCCATTTTTTGTGGTTGGTGTTCTCTCCAAGCTGCAGAGGATTTACATGCTTTGCTAATGAGCATAGGCTGGTGAGATTAAATTAATTAATTAATTTATTTTATTTATTAACAGTCTCTTATATAGCGCAGCATATTCCATTGCGCTTTACAATTGTAAGCATTAATAGAACAAAACTGGATAATAACAGACAGATATATAGGTAGGAAGGCCCTGCTCGCAAGCTTACAATCTAAAGATGAAACCGAAATACAATTTCGGGCTTCCATCCAATAGAAATCACAGTTGTTTCAGCCAATGACACTACTGATTTCAGAGTTTATAATTGCAACAGTGTCATACAGAAACTGAGCACCTTCCATTTGTCACATAGTACCAGTGATTTTGCAAAGGAAAACATCGGTGGAATAGGACAATAAAGCTGAGCTTCAGTTATTGGCGTACAGCAGTGTTCTCCAAACTGTAGCTCGCGAGCTACCAGTAGATTGCGGTCTTAATTTTGGTAGCTCACCTAGCTGCAGTACTGCCGAGTCTGGAGGAGGAAGTGACCTCTGACGTGTGCCCCTCCAATTCATCAACGCCACGGGTGGAGCCACAGGGAAGCACGTCATGTGATTGCCGCAGCCTCTACAGCAATCACATGACATGCTTCCTCATGGTTCCACCCATGGCGTCTACGCTACGGCGGAGCTAGTGACTCCCGCCCCCAGCCCTGCCGGAAAATCACACATCAGTCCTGCCTATATCGTTTGCTCCCCTAATGCACGTACCTCCTTGGAGCCAGTAATTAACAGTAAAATGTGTCTGTGCTTAAATTTATTTACAAACTACAACCATATCACTGTAATAATTAAATGCATTTTTATATTATATGAAACATTTTTTTTTTCATTTTCTTTAAATGACCTTCAATTGTTCAGTTATTAGCCAGATTTGTTTTTTCTACAATTTTAGTAGCACTTCAAGAGGTGTCATTTTTGTAAAGTGCTGCTCACACCTCAATTAATGTTGGAGACCACTGGCGTACAGTATCTATAATGGGTGCATGGTTACTATGTCCACCGTGATTAATGGCACCGGGTCCTTTTTCCCAGAGATTTGCGCAGTAGAGAGGTCACCGGGAACCCCCATCGGGTGCCATGTATCCTGAGACTTGCACAAACACAGAAGACTCAGGGCCTGATTCAGAGCCGGACGCTCTGACAGAGCGCTCGCTCTGAATCAGGGCGTCTTTTTTTTTTTATGTAGTGGCCTCCTGGCCGCTCGCATTGCTGTGGGTTGCCACCCACAGTTAATGCGATCGGCCAGGATGATGGTCGCGATAGTCAAGACCATCGCGACCATCGGGCTTGCGACGAGACCCTTGTGGTAGGGTCTCGTGGCCGCAAGCCCCAGAGAGCTTTCGGCTCAAACAGAACGCCATGGGAACGCCTCCGTCTGAGCAGCCACCCCTCCTGCCCGCCCACCAAAGGGGGCATGCTGTCACTCACATCGACAGCATGCCCCCTTTGGCGCGAGACCCGGAGCAACGGATTGCTCGTCGCTATCCAGGTCTTGCGCATGCGCACGACGGAGCCGACTCCGTTGTGCTCATGCGCTCTGGGCCACCATCGACCCGGTTGCGAGCGCTCATCGCTTGCGACCGTGTCTGAATCAGGCCCTCAATGCACAATGCCAGAATCTACTGCATTGCAGGGAGGAGGGGGCTCACACGGGGTCTACACATGGGGCTCCTCCTCTCTTAAACCGTCCCTGTTCATAGTTGGTAATAGTGCTGTACCCATCAGTTAGATAGTTCATAGATAGTTCATAGAAATAAAATCTTAATAATATTATAATAATATGTTGAGGACTAAATATTGTGTATAAATGTCAGACATCTCTTTGTACTGCTGACAGTGCCATATTTCTGTGGATCTCTGTCACATAGAACATCTACTATGTAAAATAAGTATAACCGCCCTTCCCCCAATAGTGAATGCTGTTTGTTTATATATATATATATATATATATATATATATATATATATATATTAGGGGTGAGCGGGTTCGGATTTCTGAAATCCGAACCCCCCCGAGCCCCCCCGATCCGAGGCAGATCCGAGTCAGGCTCGACTTTTCCCGCCTGACTCGGATCTGAAATCGAGGCAAAACGTCATCATCCCGCCTTCCGAGTCTCGCGGGTTTTGGATCCTATATAAGGTACCCGCGTCGGCGCCATTTCTCACTCGGCTGTGGACAGTGAAAAGGGAGGGTGGGAGTTAGGGCTGGCTGGGCTGTGTAGTGTAGTGTAGTGTAGTGCAGAGTAGTGTTGTGCTGTGCTGTGCTGCTGTTGTCCACTACTTCAAAGTCCATAGGGGCTGGCTGTGTTGTTAATAGTGGCTGTGTCCACTACTTCAAAGTCCATAGGGGCTGGCTGGACTATGTTGTGCAGTCAATTCTCCATAGGGGCTGTGTCCACTCCAAAGTCCTGTGCAGTGTCCCAGTCCTAAAGGGGTGCTGTAGTGTTGTCCAGTGGGTGCTCTGTCCATCTGGGGTGCTCCCCCCAAGTGCTAAAAAAATAATATTTTTTGTGTGTTTGTGAATTGTGTGCGCAGTAGCCGCACGTGCATCAACAAAGTAGTGCCAAGCGTGCGCCTGTGTCATAAGTAAAGGGCCGGCTGGCTTGACCGTTAAAGGGTGCTGTAACCCCCAAAGTACACTCCAAACCAAAAAAAATATTTTCTGTGTTTGGTAATTGTGTGCGCAGTAGCCGCACGTGCATCAACAAAGTAGTGCCAAGCGTGCGCCTGTGTCATAAGTAAAGGGCCGGCTGGCTTGACCGTTAAAGGGTGCTGTAACCCCCAAAGTACACTCCAGTCCAAACCAAAAAAAAAAATATTTTCTGTGTTTGTGAATTGTGTGCGCAGTAGCCGCACGTGCATCAACAAAGTAGTGCCAAGCGTGCGCCTGTGTCATAAGTAAAGGGCCGGCTGGCTTGACCGTTAAAGGGTGCTGTAACCCCCAAAGTACACTCCAGTCCAAACCAAAAAAAAAATTATTTTCTGTGTTTGTGAATTGTGTGCGCAGTAGCCGCACGTGCATCAACAAAGTAGTACCAAGCGTGCGCCTGTGTCATAAGTAAAGGGCCGGCTGGCTTGACCGTTAAAGGGTGCTGTAACCCCCAAAGTACACTCCAGTCCAAACCAAAAAAATATATATTTTCTGTGTTTGTGAATTGTGTGCGCAGTAGCCGCACATGCATCAACAAAGTAGTGCCAAGCGTGCGCCTGTGTCATAAGTAAAGGGCCAGCTGGCTTGACCGTTAAAGGGTGCTGTAACCCCCAAAGTACACTCCAGTCCAAACCAAAAAAATTATTTTCTGTGTTTGTGAATTGTGTGCGCAGTAGCCGCACGTGCATCAACAAAGTAGTGCCAAGCGTGCGCCTGTGTCATAAGTAAAGGGCCGACTGGCTTGACCGTTAAAGGGTGCTGTAACCCCCAAAGTACACTCCAGTCCAAACCAAAAAAAAAATAATTTTCTGTGTTTGTGAATTGTGTGCGCAGTAGCCGCACATGCATCAACAAAGTAGTGCCAAGCGTGCGCCTGTGTCATAAGTAAAGGGCCGGCTGGCTTGACCATTAAATGGTGCTGTAACCCCCAAAGTACACTCCAGTCCAAACCAAAAAAATATATATTTTCTGTGTTTGTGAATTGTGAGCGCAGTAGCCGCACGTGCATCAACAAAGTAGTGCCAAGCGTGCGCCTGTGTCCCATAAGTAAAGAGCCGGCTGGCTCATTTCTTAAAGGCTGGTGTAACCCACAAAGTGCACTACTCTCCAGCAAAAATAAAAAATATTTTCTGTGTTTAGCCGCACGTATATATCAAATCGATATAACATAAATGGAGGACCAAACTTTCTCCGATAAAAATAAAATAGAGAAAGATCAAGAACCACTTCCTCCTAGTGCTGAAGCTGCTGCCACTAGTCATGACATAGACGATAACATGCCATCAACGTCGTTTGCCAAGGCCGATGCCCAATGTCATAATAGAGGGCACATACAATCCCAAATGACAAAGTTCAGGAAAATGACCTTGAAAAAAACATTTAAATCAGCTGAAGAGAAACGTAAACTTGCCAATATGCCATTTACGACACGGAGTGGCAAGGAACGGCTAAGGTCGATCCCTAGTATGTTCATGACTAGTGGTTCAGCTTCACATGACGATGGAAGCCCTCCTCCCACTAAAAAAATCAAAAGAGTTAAGCTGGCAAAAGCACAGCGAAGAACTGTGCTTTCTAAGAAGATATCACAAATCCCCAAGGAGAGTCCAAGTGTGGTGGTGGTTGCGATGCCTGACCTTCCCAGCCCTGGACGGGAAGAGGTGGCTCTTTCCACCATTTGTACGTCCCCTGCAAGTGCTGAAAGGAGCACCCACAGTCCACTTGCTGATATGCAAATTGAAGATGTCACTGTTGAAGTACAACAGGATGAGGATACTGGTGTAGCTGGCGCTGAGGAGGAAGTTGGCGAGGAGGATTCTGATGGTGATGTGGTTTGTTTAAATCAGGCTTCGGGGGAGACAGTTGTTGTCCGTGGGATGAAAAAGCCCATCACGGTCATGCCTGGGCAGAAGACCAAACATTCCACCTCTTTGGTCTGGCAATATTTCTATCCAAATCCGGACAACAACTGTCTTGCCATATGTACCTTATGTAAAGGTGGAATAAGTAGGGGTAGGGACGTTAACCACCTAGGAACATCCTCCCTTATACGGCACCTGCAGCGCGTTCATAATAAGTTACTGTCAAGTTCAGAAACTTTGGCTAAGACCTAAGCAGTCCAGGGACACCTAAATCCCGTTGTCCTGTTGTATCCAAGCGCCTGCAAACCACACCGTCAACTCCCTCCTCGTCAATTTCCTCCTTAGTCAGGATCAGAAGTAGTCCTGCAGGCCATGTCACTGGCATGACTGACTCTCCTATCCCGGATTCCTCCGGAGGATCCTGCATTGCTACGCCTCCTGCTGCCGCTGCTGCTGTTGCTGCTGCTGGGAGTCATTCACCACTACTTTTACTAAACAATTGACCCTCCAACAGTCCTTAGTGAGGAGGATGAAGTACGACAGCAGTCATCCTGAAGCAAAACGTATTACTGAGGCCTTGACTGCTATGTTGGTGTTAGACGTGCGTCCGGTATCCACCATTAGTGCAGTGGGATTTAGACAACTGATGGAGGTAGTGTGTCCCCGGTTCCAAATCCCGTCTAGATTCCACTTCACTAGGCAGGCGATACCGAGACTGTACAGAAACGTCAGAAAAAGTGTCCTCAGTGTCCTGAAAAATGCCATTGTACCCAATGTCCACTTAACCAGGGACATGTGGACAAGTGGAACAGGGCAGACTAAGGACTATATGACTGTGACAGCCCACTGGGTAGATGTATCACCTTACGCAGCAACAGCAGCAGCGTCACCTGTCGCAGCATCTCAGAAACGCCAGCTCGTTCCAAGGCAGGCTATGCTGTGTATCACCGGTTTCAGTAAGAGGCACACCGCCGACAACCTCTTAGAGAAACTGAGGGAAATCATCGCCCAGTGGCTTACCCCACTTAGACTCTCCTGGGGATTTGTGATATCTGACAACGCCACCAATATTGTGCGGGCATTACATCTGGGCAAATTCCAGCACGTCCCATGTTTTGCTCACACAATAAACTTGGTGGTGCAGAATTTTCTGAAAAGCGACAGGGGCATGCAGGAGACGCTTTGGGTGACCCGAAAAATTTCTGGCCACTTTCGCCATTCAGCGACTGCGTGCCGAAGACTGGAGCGCCAGCAAACACTCTTGAACCTGCCCCGCCATCACCTGAAGCAAGAGGTTGTGACGCGGTGGAACTCAACCCTCTATATGCTTCAGAGGATGGAGGAGCAGCAAAAGGCCATTCAAGCCTATACATCCACCTATGACATAGGCAAAGGAGGGGGTATGCACCTGACTCAAGCGCAGTGGAGAATGATTTCCGTGTTGTGCAAGGTTCTCCAGCCCTTCGAACTTGCCACACGTGAAGTCAGTTCAGACACTGCCAGCTTGAGTCAGGTCATTCCCCTCATCAGGCTTTTGCAGAAGCAGCTGGAGAAAGTGAAGGAGGAGCTAAGACGGAGCGATTCCGCTCGGCATGTGGGACTTGTGGATGAAGCCCTTCATTCGCTTTGCCAGGATTCCAGGGTGGTCAATCTGTTGAAATAATACCACTACATTTTGGCCACCGTGCTCAATCCTAGGTTTAAAGCCTATGTGGTGTCTCTCTTTCCGGCCGACACAAGCCTGCAGAGGTGCAAAGACCTGCTGGTGAACACACTGTCAGCTGAAGCGGAACGTGACACGTCAACAGGTCCTTCTTCATTTTCTCCCGCAACTGGGGCTGCCAGGAAAAAACTTAGGTATCCTAATCAACCCGCTGGCGGTAATGCAGAGCAGGCAGGACCAAGTTTGGACATCTGGTCCGGACTGAAGGACCTGGCAACAATTTCTGACATGTCTACTGTCACTGCATATGATACTGTCACCATTGACAGAATGGTGGAGGATTACATCGGTGACAGCATCCAAGTAGGCATGTCAGACAGTCCATACCTGTACTGGCAGGAAAAAGAGGCAATTTGGAGGCCCCTGTACAAACTGGCTCTATTTTAACTGAGTTGCCCCCCCTCCAGTGTGTACTCCGAAGGAGTGTTTAGTGCAGCCGGGAACCTTGTCAGCGAAAGGCGTAGGAGGTTGCTTCCACAGAATGTGGAGAAGATGATGTTCATCAAAATGAATTATCAGCTCTTCCAGGGAGACCAAGGACAATTCCATCTTGCACCTCTTTTTTTTCTTTGCATTATGTAAAGTTTGGGGCCTAGTTTTTCAAACTGCCATCCTGTCTGCCACTGCAGTATCACGCCTAGATGGGTCACGTGTTTGTGCCGCCCACTCGTGTCGCTTAGCATAGTCATCCAGCTACCTCGGTGCAACCTTTTGGACATAAAAACACTATTGTGAGGTGTGAGGTGTTCAGAATAGACTGGAAATGAGTGGAAATTAAGGTTATTGAGGTTAATAATAGCATAGGAGCAGAAAAACCTACAAATTCTGTGATTTTAGCTGTTTTTATGCTTTTTTTCAAAAAAATACAGATCCAAAACACAAAACCCAGAACCCAAAACACGGAAGGGTGGTTTTGGCAAAACCAATCCAGATCCAAAACACGAAGAAAGATCCAGATCCAAAACCAAAACACAAAACACGAAAAGTGGCCGGTGCACACCCCTAATATATATATAGGCGAAATGGACACTTTCACGTGGCCAATAGTTGGGTCTGTGCACAGATTTTTATACCATGCTCCCAAGAATCATGACTTTTACATGTTCACAACCTCAGTCAGGTCAATTGTTCTGTTGTATTGACTTTTGCATGCATGGTCATCTTGTCATCCTTAAACTTATGCCCCTGTTTAGCCTCGCAGGCTTCATCTCCATCTAATGTAAATTGGATTAGCAGCTGGTGACACTTTAGTCATAATTTCTACACTGTGGTTTCTTTATGTCCCCCCATACTTCTAGGTTATTTGTATTAGTTTAGCAAGTGTGCTGATTCCTATCAGGTAATAGGCACGTAGCATATAGACATTGTTTATGGTGAATGTGATCTCGCTGTAAACAAATCCATACCCTAACAATTGATTTCTTTAATGACCAGCTCTGGTTCACCTACTTTACTATTTATTTTGCCGGAATTAATAATATTTTCTCTTCCTTGCTTTGATCAAGCTCTGAAATAACAGTTTAGCTCACTGTTATCTGCACACTAAATGGCTCCGTTATGGTTGCCCTCTGCTATTGTGTATACTCAGAATCAAAGAAAAGATTTTGTTCATCATTACAGTACTAATTATCCCAGGCATAAACTGCATCTCTTTTCCTCGCCTGTGATATACAAAATGTTTATTTCTACACTGGAGAGTAATAATTTGTGCTTTTTAAAAAAAAAAAAAAAAAATCTAACCTGTACTGTAGATGACAGATAAAGGGGATCTGTCACTGTGAATTAAAATGCTGTGATTCAATCATGCAACCGTTTATTCCAGAAATAGGTATGTGGTTTCAGTTCCCTATTAAATGTGTATATAACGGATCACTGAACCTATGTGCTTTCTAAAAAAGAGCTGGTAATAACGTTCACTGTATATATATACAGTATATATGCAAATGTTTCAAGTGCCTATCACAACTAAAGCTATTTGAGATAAGAATATCATCCTGGGGAGTCATAATTCTGTGCACACCAAACTTCGTTTCATCACAGCCCCAATGGGCCTGATTCAGATCCCCTCGCAAGCAGCCGCTCGCTTGTTTGCGGCCGATGGTAAGCGACCGCGCATGCGTACGCTTTGTTCTGCGTGTGCGCGAACTACTCGGAGCGATCGGAATCTGCTCGCTCGCCCAGCAAAGACAGCCCAGTGTAATGAGTGACAGGAGAGGCCGTTTGTGAGTGGTAACAGGGGCAGGACACTAATGACGGGGGAGTGGAGGTGAGAACGCAGGCATGCCTGCGTGGAGCAACGCCGTTTCAGAGGCGTGCATAATTATCAGCCAGCATCATAGTACACGTCACCTGCCTGTTTTTCACACTGAGGTCCTCGCAGTGCTTGCGGTAAGGTAAGGCAACCACAAGCACTGCGAGCCATTCCCATGGTCCTCGATGTACCAATGTTTTATTACACTTCCTGGAGATGACGTGCGCTAGTGGGCGTCTCTACATATGCTAATGGGCATCTATAGACACAAAGTGATCGCTCGCCAACACAAAGTGGGTGTGCTTATGCCTTTCCGAGCGAACGCCTGCCATGCCGTCACTTAGGCGAATTTGCATACGCTGGGTGCGAGCGATTGCATCTAGCCAGCGGCTCTGAATGAGCTCCAATATCAGGGAGGGTCTGTCTTGTCTACTATATCGGAAACCCAGGAGAAATCCCCCAAATTTGGAAGTCTCACAGACATTCTGGGAGAGTAGGAGAGATGTATCAAGCCTTGGAGGAAGATAATGTGGAGAGAGAGAAAGTACCAACCAATCAGCTCATTTTTCAAATACAGCCTGTAAAGTGACAGTTAGGAGCTGAGTGGTTGGTACTTTATCTCTTTCCACTTTCTCTCTCTCCAGGGCTTGATACATCTCCCTCTAGGTGAACATGCAATGAGCCCAATTTAAATACATTATAGAAATGTTAAACTTATTGATCTTGTTAATATGTGATGTGTCCAAGGAGCAGAATCTCAAAAAGAGCGCCCTAGGAGAGTCAGTCATTGCTCAAATATTATACTTTCCACCCCTTTCAGGATCTTCAGTCTTGGGGGATCCGGCGTTGGGATTTGAACAGGCAGCTATTGAGCTGCCGGTATTTCATACCGATCCCCCTGAATCCTAGACCGCTGCCCTTCTGATAATTGTACAAGCGGGTGCGTGGAGGGGAGCAGTTATTGTTCCTTAGTTATGTGGGAAGTCATTGGCTAAGGACCCTCCAGATGAAGATTCCATCTGGAATCTATACATGTGTTGTCAAGAGCAAGTAAATCCATTCTCTCATCTGCATAACAGTGGGTTTCATTCTGATCAAAATGAAATAGCACACACATGTGACCAATATGAGTGAGTACAAATGAATACACTTTATTTACAAGTAACAAACAAACAATAAACAAACAACATACAAAGTATACTGTATACTCAACTTTTGTCTATGTATTCCGATGACACCGGTAAATCATCATCTTCAGCATAAGATGTACTTCATCTTATCTTCTCTCTGGGGAGCCCATCATTTCACAACGCCCAGATAATCAATATACATTGGCAGCACCCTACTACAGTCTCAGGTCTACCACGAGCTAAAGGGTCCTTTGTGTACCTCTGGTTTATATACCTTAGTATGGGGTGTTGGCTTGCCGGATATTAAGCCCATATCAGTTATATACAGTGCTAGGTATCAAGCACTCATTGGTCCAGCATAGCATTGACCAAACTTATCTCTCTTGTACATGCTCTGTAAGCACTAAGATATATACTACCAGACAAAGACATACATTAATGACGTATCCTAATGTCTGGAGATGAACTCTATTTCAAGGCTCCTTTGTGTGTAGAGTCTGGACATCACTGTTAATTACCCATAATGCTTAGCATCTCTACACAGCTTACGATGGAATGTAGCTAACATAAGAACATAGAAGCTATGAATGGCTCATTATACTTCTAGTAGTAGAAATGACAGGTAGAGCTAGGCCTCAATTTATATCTTCTTTGACCCCAAAAGGTCATTTGACCATTCTATGGAAAAACAGCAACTGTAATAAGACAATCTCATTTCAAACCTCAAGAGGTCTAGCAAGGGGTATATGTGTTTGTAACTTATATGCCTATATAGAAATTAACTATTTAATCCACTGATTACACTCATCCATTCTCTCATCTGACATCTATTTCACCTACTCCAGCTCTGCTCTGACAGGCAGAGCAGATCCGGCACCTGTGATCAGTCTTGTGTATCTAAATAGACCACAGGCTGATCACTGTAAAAAAAATATTATTTAAAGAAAAAAAACACTTGCCTGAAACCAGGGATCAGTTGGCTCCTCTGTGACTCCGGTCAGCTGATCATCGGGATTTGCTCTGTGACAACGGTCATCTGATATGTTCTTTAAACTGGCATCTCAGTTTATAGCTCCCTTCAGGTGACCAGGGTCCCAAAGCAGGAGTTTAGTCATCAGCTGACCAGAGTCACAGAGGAGCTCAGCGGATCTCCGATCCAGGTAAGTGCAAGGGGGGCTGGTGGTGGGGATAGTGGTAGCCAGTGGCGGCGCATCCTCAGTCACACGCTCAGGGTATTATTTGCTAAACATTACCTGAGAAGTGTGTGGAGAAGATTTGCAGGGACAGAGCTTTCTTGCAAGCTTTGTCCCTGTGTGCAATATTTTATACATTCTTGAGATGTATTCAAATATGGCATTGTGAATTTGGGCGATATTATCCCATCCCATCCACATGTGAGGTGCGGATTGTGATAAATAAGCCCCTAAGGCTTTTCTATCAGCATTTACAGGCGTGCTGCGACTATTTCGGGGCATGTCACATCCTGCGTCTGTGATCTCCTATGCAAGAAAAATGTCTTCAGCATCTCGGTTACCACAGCCATTCTGCATGACCACAGGTTTACTCAGAAGGGTTACGGTCAGTAACCTGGCAGATGGGATGCCAACGCTTAGAATACCGGCACTGGACTCCCGACACCTGTCAGAATCCCGGCGCTGGCATCTCGAAAGTAAGTAGTGGGGTTAGGGGGAGGGTTATGCACTAAGGTGGGAGGGTTAGGGCTAAGTACTAGAGGGAGGGTTACGGTTAGGCACTAAGGGGGCAGGGTTAGGTTTATGGTGCGTAATTAGGATGAGGTTAGGTTTAAGCACTGAGAGGGGGATTAGATTCAGGCACCAGGGAGGGAGGGTTAAGGTAAGGAGAGCGAGAGGTGGAGGATACCTACCGACAAGTGTCGGTATCCTAACCCTGTTGGGATGCCGGCGTTGGGATTTTTGTTAAGTCTGTGACTTATATTTCAATAAAGGTTTTCATAGTAATTTGGACACAGTGAGTGTTGCATGCTTCTTTACTGTAAAACTGCAGGAAACCAAAGACACAGCATAGAGATTCATACACCAACCAATGCACACAAAAATAAGATCTGTTGTAATCTTCCACCGGAATACATACTCAGCAATGGGAACTATATACACCACACTCCTTCCAACATAGATAAATGCAGACATAGGTATCACTATGCAATGTATATGTTACCCCAGAAGGCTACAAATCAAGCCTTTGGGTTACCTTACAAATTCTGTCTGGGTATCCCAGAGTGACAGGCTGCTCCACCGAAATCACACTAGAAGGTTCAGGATCAGTTGTTGTCACTAAAGGAACCTCATGCTCAGGTGACTCCGTAACAGGCTTGGGAACAGACTCTGTAGCAGACCCAGAGGGGTATACATTCTGTACAGTGTCAGGAACAGTCTCTGTAGCAGACCCAGAGGGGTATACATTCTGTACAGTGTCAGGAACAGTCTCTGTAGCAGTCCCAGAGGGGTATACATAAACGCCCACATCACTTGCTTGGCTATAGCCAGGTGTTGACGTAGAGTCAGTTAGCCTCCTGGCCGCAATTATTTGATCAATGTGGCGATGCCACAATTCTCCCATTTCGATCACGTACATCAGAGGGCCGGATTTGGAAGAAACTGCATACTTAGACCATTTCTGGCAAAGATGGTATTTTCTCAGATGTAGTGGATTTCATCTTTATTACCTCTGGCCATTTTGAATGAGCATCCACTGCAATAAGAAACATACAACCCATGAATGGATCAACAAAGTCAATATGTACCCGTTGCCATGGAGATGATGGCCATTCCCAGGAGTGTAATGGGGCTAAGGGCAGTGAATTTTTAACTCTTTGGCATCCTTCACTTCGTCAATATTATGATTTGACCATCGATTTCTGGCCATTTTTACAGTGCCCAGGTGACCCTCATGTAAATTTTCCAAAACTCTGTTTCGCAGTTTAGGTGGTATTACCACTCTGGACCCACACAATAGAGTTCCTTGATAGACAGAAAGTTGATCGCTCCTGGCCAAAAACCCGTACCATTGAGCATTGCCATGTTTTGGCCAACATTTGAGAGTTAAGTGGATTACTTCAGATAGCACCGGGTCTTTCCTTGTTTCCCGATTGATCATGTCATTGGTAATAGGAAACTGTTCTATCAACATATTGTGATACACTTCCACACCGCCTGAGAGAGCTGCAAAGATGTCCTCTATTTTAGGCAAAGGATGCTGTATACAGGCCCGCCAAGAGCCGCACTGGGCCCGGGTAAAAGGGGGCATGGTTTAATCACGGGAAGAGTGGCCACGCCCCCTTAAATATATACAAAAGAGAAAAGTTTTGCAGCGGGCGCAGTGAGTCCCCTCAGCCCAGCGCATAGCCAGTGGGGGGTGCGATCAGCTTGATCGCTCCCCCCACAGGCATAGGAGACTGCTGTGGATGCTTCTTAGTAGCCGCGAGCAGTCTCCCAATGCAGCCCAGCACACCGCAACGTGGGCTGGGCTGCTGTGATGTAAGAGAGGGGGGGGACCGCTGCCGGAGCCGGGTAATTAGTACCTGCCCCCCCTCTCAGCGCCCCTGACTGTATAGTACGTAGTACTGGATTTATTGTCATTTTGAACTCTCCGCAAATGCGGATACTTCCCGCTTTGTCCTTCTTTACAACCAGAGCTATAAGCGTAGCCCATTCACTCCATTGTACGGGGGAGAGTAAACCAGAGTCTTCCAGTTTCCATAATACCTGCTCAACCCCTGGTTGGATAGCATATGGTACTGTACGAGCTTCATGAAACTTTGGAATGGCATGTGGATCCAACTCTATACTGGCCTTAATGCTCTTTAACATGCCTATCCCTTGTTGGAATATGGGTTGTGCGGCAGCTAACAACCTGAAAGTCCTTTAGTAGCTGCGTCACTTTTGGATACAGTAGATGTAACAGGCTGTAACATGTGAATGAAATGCCAATCAAGTAGAATTTTACTTATCCATTCGCGGCCCAATAGCACCGGTCCAACTTGTGGAAGTACACAAGCACAGCTTATGGGTATTACCTTTGTATTTCACAAACACTTTTATTTTTCCCAATGGGGACACAGGTTCGCCCATATATATGTGAGGAGTGCTAATTATGTTTTCTTTAAAGGAATCTCAGCAAACAAGCATTTGTAATCACTTGCATATATCATTGACAGAGAGATGTAGTTATATTACCGACATTGGAAGGCTGACTGGGACTAAACATAAGCATCGAAATCCCGATGGTGAGGGTTAGGTTTAGGGTGCAGGGAGGAGGGGTTAGGGTTAGGCACCACCAAGGGGAGGGTTAGGGTTAGGCACCCCCCAGAAAGGTTACGGTTAGGCACCACAAAGGGAGGGTGAAAATGTAAAAAGTGTTCGTAAATGGGTATAAAGTACTGGGTCTGGTAATTTGGGGTGCTGTATGGATGGGACAGGTGTTTTTTGGATTGCAGGTGGCTGCAGCAGGTGTTTGTTTTTTAATTTTTTTAAAAGGCACTTTAGAGACCCAAAAATATACTGGTACCCAAAATGTACCCCCAAATTAACTACAGCAATTATTATCCAAAAATAAATTGCTTTAGATAATTTTTCCACACTTATGCAAATATGCATATAACAGCCCTTTGACTCGATTTGAAAACCCCAAATACTTTTATTAGGACTATTAATACACTTCTAGATTGATTTCCAGGGTCACTTAGGTTTTTTATGTAGTACAGACTGATTCCCCCAAAATAAGCTGTCTTTTTTGACGAAAAGCGGGAGCACGCATAGTGAAAGTAAGTGAAAACTTCGCCTCCAAACAGGTGAATGAGGTGAAAAGATTGCAGCGGTGAATACTTTTTGCCAGTTGCGACTTTTCACCTCTAATTGAATTCAGCCCTTAGTTTGATTCCTTCTGTGAAACCTGAATCTTTCAGCAATCACTAATGGTTTAGGACAGTGGTTCCCAAACTTTTTTGGATCGGCGCCCTAGAGTATCAGCATTTTTTCCATGGCACCCCTCTAAAAGGTTCTTATTGAGAAATTCTGAAAAAAATTAAATGTAGTAAATTGTGCTTCTATGTCACCCTTAGGGTCAGTTATGTGGTGGGTGACAGGACTGCGCTTCTTTTTGTCCACATATTCTTTGATTGGCAGCCATTAGCACTGGTTTCACCTATCGCACTGAATAATATTAATTTTGTTTGGTACTGGACCACCAATCTAAGGCACTCCTGCAAGTACCCTGAGGCACCCCATCACACAGTTTGGGAACCAGTGGTTTAGGATTTAAATGCTTTAGTAAAATGCCCACAATGTCAGTGAATGACTTGGTGGCTGGCTTCTCAGGTATTGTTAAACTCCTCAGCAAACTGTATGTTTTGTCTAAGACTGCTACTTTCTGGCTCCCTGTACAGAGTTAGCATCACAGTACAGTTCCACTCTCTCAACATTTGTAGCCCAGGGCCTGACTCATTACCGATCACAACTGAGATTACGCACGCAATTGGACAATTGTTGCGTTATGCGTATGCATCGCAGTGCGCGTACACGAACATTCCACTGCGATTGGGACTGTGATCGCAGTGACTACGCAATCCATTGCAAGTGATTGACAGGAAGTGACCATTTGGGGGTGGTCATGGGAGGGTGATCGGTGAAAGGCATGCCAGTGCGTTTGAGCGCTGTTGCAGGAGCATGCCTGACTTAGGCATTGAGATGCCATACACAGCTTGGGCTTTCACTGCGTGCAATCAGGTTAGTAATTCCTGAGTAAGGTCTGACCTTGTGCAAGTGTGTGTGAGGCTGCGATTGTACTCGATGTTACCGATGGTTTCGCAGTATTGCTAAGTATGACGGATGTGTGTAAGGTAAAGGGGGCGTCCTTATGGTAGGCTGCAAAGGCATTGTGATTGCAATCATAAGCATATCTTCGCAGTGAGACTGCTTTCGTAATCACTATTGCACCGCGCTGTTTGCACGGCTAAAGGATTTCTTCTCGCACCCCCTGGGAATGCAAGGGGAAATCAAACAAAAGTGTCAGGGACGCAGCTGTTTGCCGACTTAGCACGGCGCTAACAGCCGCGTGCCCGGCACTTTAGTCAGAGAATGCCGGTTACAGCGCCTTAACACCCAAGTCGCGATAACCGGCATTCTCAGACTTAACCCATTCCTGACAACGCTAAAAGCGCATTGAATTAAATAGCTGTGAGAGCTCCCTCCCGTGGCTATTCAACATCGCACTGAATTGAATTCAGCCCAGTGAGTGTTCCATGCTTCTTTACTGTAAAACTTTTTTTTATTATTAACTATTTGCGCTGGTTATACACCTTTCTTTACTGTAAAACTGCAGGAAACCAAAGACACAGAATAGAGATTCACACGGGAACTAATACATGCCCATAGTCCTGTTCAAATATATTTGTCCCAAAAAAAATCCTACTTTGTCAATCAGACAAGTTAGTTAACTGCATTTAAATCCAAAAAAATGGTGGTTCCATGCTAATTTGGTTTTAATTGAGACTCGTCAGATTAAGATAATGCCATTATAAACTAGGAGGATTATTGAAACTAATGAGAATGAACTGGTGCTGAGATACACAAATAGAAGGTTCCTGGTGAAGCTTTCATCATGTTGAGAAGCTCAGCAAATCGCTGAACGATATACAAAATGTTGTCTTTATTTATATTATATTTAGACAATTAATAAGCAGAGACTGCTGTTAATATTACATAACCCAAATAACGGTACTAATTATTGGAAGCTCAGGTCTCACTAAATTATGTTTCTGTTTTATCTTAGTGTCTCAGGGTCCGATGTATCAGAGAGCACCGAAAAGACAGATTTTCTCTTGCTGCTTATCGCTGTGGTAGAAATATCTTTGGGTTTATGTACATCTCTGAATTACTGTAGGGCTATAGAGCGGGTGGTGTTCTGCTAACATACAGGCCTGTTGGAGAGGAGACTTCTCACTTGCCTACTGAGCATACATACCATTTTCACCTTGCGCAGAAACTAGTAAAAGAATAATCAACAGAGGATTTTACCATCCGCATTAGACTCAGAAAGTAAAAGCACATCAATGCAGAGGACAGGGGTGGGTGTTCGCTCTTATTCAGTTCAACCTTAATTGCAGCGCAATTACTTAGTGTATCGCTGCGATAAGCGCTGATGCAGATTTTTTTCATTGGCGCTGCTACACGTATGTGATTGATAATTATACCCCTAAATTGACTGTCTAGTAACGGTCTTGTTTTCCTGTCATCATTATAATTTTAACACAATAAGTTAATGGTTTTGGGTCTGTTTTTGTATTTCTCTATACTACAGTATGTAACTGTTTACGTGTATGAAACACACAAAGGGATCTAATTATTAATATGCGTCAATAAGCCAGAAAATTTAATGCTGCAATTTATCATTAGATACTCGCTAAGGCAGCTGAGCGATACTCAGGGGGTTAACTTACCGCTTCGCTGGGCCAACCTCAGGGGAGACACGTTCATGCATTCTCAGTGCAACTGAAAGCCCTGACTGAAATGTGGGATAAGGTAAATATAAATATATGTAGAACATTGTTTAAAATGTTGATAATTCATAATGAGGCGTATATTGCATTTTTTTCTGATGTTTTGTCTTATATACTGATTTTACCACATCTAATTGGCTGCAGAAGACACCAACTGACATGTATAAAATTAATTTGAAAAAAGCTGTGTGATGCAGTTTTGATGGTCTATTTATTTAAGGACAATAACCCCTATCTCCAGTCACATTAATGGGTTTTCACAATGACCGCTTTTCGACAGCTTTTGGAAAACCTCTGCTCTTCATGCACCAGTCCCTATACTGTATGTAGCAAATAGGGTCAGTGGCTACCAGTATTTATCTCCAGGAGCCACAATACAATTGCTGCAGTTCAGTATACTATGTAATTGTGGGTACACACTACACGATATGCTCCCTGAGCGATATCGTGTAGTGTTGTCCCCGGCAGGCTGTGCTCAATGTCGTTCCAGACATTGAGCACAGCCGCTGAACGATATCATTAACGATATCGTTCAGCGCCGGGCTCTCTCCCCCATTCCCTGACATGCAGCAACCTGACGGGATCGTTAGGTTGGCCTGCATGTCAGCCCGATGAACGATGATGACGAACGACCCGCGGGAACGCGCGTCGTCGTTATCGTTCATCTTTTTGGGGTTAAAAATGGACGATAAAGTGGACGACTGAACGATAACAATATCGTTATCGTTCAGTCGTCCACTTTATCGCCCAGTGTGTACGCACCTTAAGAGAACTCCATCCATCCAGCCCTACTGTATAGAGCAGAAAAGAAGCTCTTTATTTTCATACATTGAATTGAACTTTATATATTATACTATCAGGAATTGGGGAACCAGTGTGCATAACACTTTTTGTCCCAACCTTTGCCATGCCACAAGCAATCATAAGACACAGACATATATATTAATAACGTATATGTAGAATAGCTTATGGAGGTTACATGAGTGGCTCAAGAATTTGCTAAGCTTACCTGAAGAAGTAAGATTACAGGGAACACTAGAAGCACGGGCCCATGTGCAGGCTGTGTCTGGGCCCCCTCCTCTCTAGCTGGCGGTGCAAGTGAGTACTTTCTGCTGCTGTGTTAGAGGCTACTGCACATGCCCAGGTATCCCTGAACCTGGTGCCCACGCCATGATCCCGGTAATTTTTCTTCTGCACATGCGCAAATTGTGGAAAATGACTGCTGCTCATTTTCCAGGTGATTTGGGCAGTGGTGCCTCTGCCGACGCAGGACTTCAGAATGGTAAGTATTAAACATGGCCAGCAGCGGTTCCTGCCCTCTTACCTGAGGGGGGCTGCCGCTGCTTCTGGGAAAGGTGCCTGCACAATGAATGTCAGGCACCAGGACTTGCGCATGCGCGGCGGTAGCCAAAAGATGCACAAATCACCCAACTTTAATGATAGTAAATACCCGAATTGCAAAAAAGTTTTGTTTTTTTACACTAGATAGCAATCTCAGATCAACATGAATCTTAGTAAATTTACCCCTAGGTGTTAAAACATCCAAAGGAATGGTTCAGCTAGAGAATTTCCTTTTTGGTGCACTAAAACTTAACTTTTAATTAGATCTGTATTTAAAAAATAGGTGAAAAGATCATAAAAATAATAAGGTGAAAAGATCATGATATAGGATATTTATGCAGTCAATTTAAACAAATGTATCGCTGCAGTGGTCTTCTCCTATTAAGGAGAATATATTCAAAATAATATTTTGCATGAAAGAAAAAATATAAAAAATGTTTTTATAATTTGTATTATTTTTTTTATCTCTGGCTGAAATAATATAGTTATCCTTACGGTATAGCAGTAATTATTTCTCTTGAAGGCTTCACAGCTTTAAAAATATTTCTGTTATTGTTTTTATCAAATATTGGATATTATAGAACAATAAGTGAAATAACTGTTGTTAACACATATTTTAAATAGGTCAGAATAATTAACTGATTATTATTCTTTACTCTCCAGTCTTAAGAGATATGATATCAATGACTTTAGTTTATACTAACTGCATATCATGCCTCACATTGCATAGTGATTGCAACATATTAAATGCATAAATACTCCAGTGAAGGTTCTTAATGAATGTATAAGTAATTAAGTAACATATGGGATAGGGATCTGTCACATGCATGTCATATAATAGATGACATTCACAAGGCATATTTATGTATGTGGCTCTTATTAATATGAGACGAAGAACTGACACAGGGAAATATTATGCAGAGCATATTTTTCATTAAATCTTAACAGAAGTATCATAGCAAGAGATTATTTATTTTGAGATTTTATTACCAATTCTGCGATTGGAATATAATTAATTTATTTGTACGCCTGATAAATATTTGGGCAACTAGCTAGGAATATGCATGGGTCAATTATTGAGGTGTGTCATTTGCAGTAAATAACTTACCCTATATACAGATTGTTGTGTCTAGTCATAGAACTAATGATGGGCACAAATAAGAAACCTGGTATATGGTTTGACTTCATAAAGCACAAACGTATGATACAATTTGTATTTAAAAATATGTGTTAACAACAGTTATTTCACTTAATGTTCTGTAATATCCAATATTTGGTAAACGCAGCAACATAAATATTTTTAAAGCTGTGAAGCTTTCAAGAGAAATAATTACTGCTATACCATAAGGATTACTATATTATTTGAGCCAGAGTTAAAAAATTATAAAACATTTTTAGAATTTTTCTTTCATGCAATATATTATTTTGAATATATTCTCCTTAATAGGAGATGACCACTGCAGCGATACATTTGTTTAAATTGACTGCATGGATTTCCTATATCATGATCTTTTCACCTTATTATTTTTTAAATACAGACCTAATTAAAAGTTAAGTTTTAAGGTGAGTACACACACAACAATTTTTTTAACGGTTCAACTATAACGACGTCGTTATCGTTCAAAATAATTGTTCAGTGTAAAACGATGAGCGATTATCGTTTATGCGCGTTCACGTTTGTCGATTGTAGTGTGTAGTTTGTAGTTAAGTCAGACTGGCCAACTGAACGATTTTCAATAGAAGTTGCAACATTTTTCCTTCAACACACAGAAAATCATTTATCATGTAAAGTAAAACCAACTACTTTGTAAAACTCTTTCCGTTCACTTTTTCAAGGGAAAAACTGAACGAAAATCGTTCAATGAAAATCGTTCATTACTAGCATCGTTGTGTGTGTATGCACCTTATGACAATATTGTCTTAAAAAAGAGTGCATCAAAACGGAAATCCTCTAGCTGAACCACACCTACTGTATTAGTATACTTTCCAGTGGTGCACCACCAACCACCGATAGATTGGGTTTAAATATAATCTCCATATATTAAAAAACTATGAGGATGGTCTTATATTGTTACTTAAATTAATGTTTCCTCTGCAGATTCAATACACCCCTCCCTAGTAGGAAACTATTGCAGTAATCAATATGGGAGATAATGGATTCAATCCACTTAGCTGTGAAGGGGGCGAGTAGTGGACCCACAATTTGCCCCCCTCATGGGCTAATCTCACCCAGAACTCGCATAATTTTGTATGCATCCTTATGTGCGGTACCGGAAGTGCGGCATATAGGTGCATTTACTCGCGCCGTGAGGGGATTCGCAGCTCATTAGATTGAGCCCAATGAGAGCATGAATTGAAGTTTTTGCAGTGTCTTGTGTGAGATTTGTACAAAAAATATATATATTTAAATTCTGCCCACAAAATCATATAATATATGCAGGATCAATGCAGAAAGTACCTATCAACTTCAGAGGTGAATTTGCAATCAGCCAAACAGAAGTGACTAGCTATAATCAGCGTGAATTTGAACCAGCTCTTAGCAACTGATAGGTCTATATGTTTCTCCGTACAGGTCTGCCTTTGTTTGCTATTAGGCGAATACCCCCTTACTGTACTAGTCCTATGTTAGACCGTCCTCCCTCCTTTTGCTGCCTCTCTAAGTGTAATGAGGGGTCAAGTATCAGAATTGCATAAAGACATGGTGGGCATATGCCAGGGGGGTATTTATAATGGGTGCAATGTGTGCATTGCCAGGGGGCCCACCCACTTCACACCCTGCACCCAATTAAACATCTTCACCTCTCTGTTGGCCTGGGGCTAGCTGCAGCTCTGCAGAAATCACCGGCAAAATGGCCACAATGGCCATTTCCCAGGTGATATGCGCATGTAGAGATGTCCCGGGAGCGCAGAGCAGGTGCCATGTTCCCGGAGACCTGCACATGTGCAGTAGGCTCTGGCACAATGCCAGAGTCTACTGCACTGCCGGAGAGGAGGGGGCCCAATCGCAGCCTGCGCACGGGCCCCCTCCTCTCTTAAAGCGCCTCTGGCATATGCCCTTTTTGGGGGGGCATTTACAGCTCATATTTGATGGTTTTACACTAATAACCAAACTCCACATCAGCTCCTATGTATCTTTTCTAAAGTATTGTATTCTATCCCTTTTTTATATTGCAAGTAGAAAATTTACCTCAAAGCTAAATCAAAACTAACCAGTATTATATCACACAACTGAGCGTCTCTGTATTATATATGGTCAACGGAGCTAATACAGCAAACAGATACTTATTAGTTTATGAATCTGCTTCTCAGCAGAACGTAAATAATGTGCCATATGTGGAACAGGCTCATAGTTTCCATAGCTGCATCGTTATTATTGACGGTTATTATTAAAAGTATTAGAGAGCCTAAAAATATTACGCCGCTCTGTTTGAGCTACTGTAAAAGAAAGTCCATTTGCTGTGGGATCAATACATACACGATTTGTAGAGCATGTGCAATTAAAGCACAGTCCACAAACTAGAGCTTGTTGTGATTCGTGCTCATGTGTTAGGCTACGGCCTTATGATTTAGCAGTTGTCAAATAGCATTTAAAGTACTGCATTCTTCATTTAATCTAAAATAGCATTTGCATGCGAATTAAATAGCTGGAATCTGTAATTAATGTTTGTTTAGTGCTGGTAGGCGAAGTCTTTCTCTTTATTCTTCATGCTGATTCTGAGGAAAGACAATCATTTCATAGTTCTTTAGTCATTTAGGTTGTTTTAAAGAGCAGATAAATCCACATTTTTACATTAATGTACAGTATATGAAAGAGGTTGTATTGCTGAGCTAAATAATATACTTAAAATATCTCATGTGTTTATAATATACTAAAGCATGCTGTTTTGTAGAGAAAGTAGCATTGTTAGGGTGGAGCTTCTTATCCTTATGCTGGGTACACACTTAACGATACCCAGCACGATGTCGACCGTGGCGGCTGTGCCGGCACCGGCAAGTGCGTACACACTTGCAGATGCCAGGAACGATGGTGGGGGCCATGCTCCCGAATGCATTCGGGAGCATGGTCCCCGCTGATGATTCCACCCATCGGACATGGTGGGAGCCCACATCGGCAGTGACATAGTGGATACACACTGTCCGATGTGGACGACATATCGTCAAGTGTGTAGTACCCGGCTTTACATCATTATGGAAGAGAGGAGAGCCAGAGCTTTTTTGAGTGGATGACTAGTTTCCATGGTAACAGAATTGCTCTGTGCTGGTTGGATTGGTGGTTTCTCACACTTGGGCAAGACTAGTGATGTCAAGCAAGGCTAATGCATACATCTACGGCCTCTATTCTCCATTCTGCCTGATCGGCAAGCTGTTGGCTGATTGAGGAAATACAACATGTTAAAAATCCCAAACTCGCTGATCACGATCAGTTTTTGGTTAGAATTGGCAAATCAAAGCTTTCCAACATGTTGAACTTCCCAGATTCCCTGACCCCGGTCTCAGCAGAACAGGGAATTGGGGCAATCCATCACAGATGTATGGGCTTCATAACTGAAAGGATGGACTCTGCATTAGAACCAATTTGTCCTGTATAAGATCCCAATAGGACAGTGTCCAAAATCTTTCTGGTCCACATGTGTACAGGGGAAATCTCCTTTGGCCCCACTGCCTGAGGGTTCCACCTCATCCTCTAAGGGTCTGATTCCAGACTTTGAACTTGAATTATACATTGTTATTCGATTAGAGTGACAGCTACCTGGTGGAGCAAGACCGTCGGATGAACATGGGGCCTTGGTTAGTTTCTATGGAAACTACATCAAGAGTCACCCTCTTGCTAATCAAACTTAGCAGTTCCAAAACACCCTTGTCCACTCTGTAAACTGAAGCATGGGCCACTGCCACTGTGTTCCCCCGGTGGGCTTTTCATGTTGACACTGACCATTTCCACTTCAGAGCTGCACACTGTTCAAGTTTAGCTGATGAGTTTCTTTCTCCTATTGGGTCCCTGGCAACTGCATAGCAGCATTACTGAGCACACAGGCTATGGAAGTGTGACTGAGTGCAGCAATAGACAGCAGCTAGTATGGAGCTTGCAACTTTGTATTAGTACTCTTGATTGCACCCAATTAGCTGTCATTTTAGAGTAACAATCATGCAGCACTCCCACCGCCATTCAGGTCTACTGCCTTAATATTTCACGGAGCGGTCATAAAATTTCAGGCATGAAGAGCACATTTTACCTTCCTACTGTACTTCATATAAGATATTATAAATGTTGTAATTTTCTAGTCCTCTAGGATGTTTTATTGTTTTTTTTTGTATTTCAATAATTATTTTGAGTAACCAATATAGGGAACTTTTACCGATTTATATATGACTGCCTGAAAGGATAATGTAAAAACACTTTCTTGAAGGTGATCTATACTGTACCTCATATTAAGGGGAAGATTTATCAAACCTTCTATTGCCATGCCCCCGGCCCTCCCACCAAAGGGGGTGTGCTGTCACTCAACATCGACAGCACGCCCCCTTTGGTACGAGACCCGGAGCGACGGATTGCCTGTCGCTATCCGGGTCTCGCCCATGCGTACGAAGGAGCCAGCTCCGCCGTGCGCATGCGCACTGGGCCACCATCGACCCGCTTGCGAGCGCATAGCGCTCACGAGCGGGTCTGAATCAGGCCCACATTTCAAAATACTGTCATACCTGGGACTCAAGCCTATCACATCTCACATGGCAGTCATTCACCTTAGACATGAAGCTATTGGCCCCACAATTTCTGATGGCAGTCCTGGATAAAAGTGGCACAACGGGATTGGTACACATTCATCATCGTACGGGACAAATCAGATTGTAATGGCGCTTCCCCATGAGGCCACTCCCCTTGTTCAGGCACTCATCTTATGTCCCTATTTGAAAAATGGCGTGGGGGGGCCCCAATGCACTTTCTGGCCCAGGGCACCAAAAAGTATAGTTACGGCTCTGCCACTGGAACTCACATATGGGGCCTAGATTTATCAAAGCTAAAGATAAAGTGGAGAGAGATAAAGTACCAATCAAACCTAACTGTCATTTTACAGGCTGTGGGGTAGATGTACAAAGGGGTGATGGGGGGCAAAGCGGTAACTGTGCACATTAGGTGCTGTAGTTACCGCTTCTCTGCATGTAGTAGTGCAGGAAAGCAAGCAGGGTGACAAGGGCGATATGCGCCCCTGTCATTATTGGCGCTCCTATCTTGAAGATAGCAGCGCTGATGTGCAGGCAGATGCAGGGTTGTCTTAACAGCAGTGTGGGCCCTGGGCAAATCAATGCACTGTGGCCCCCTATCCACCCATTCATGGGAAAAAAAAATTTAAATGATCAATAAAATTAAACCCTCCTGCATGCCCATCAGCCCTCCCACACATGCAGAGAGACTCTGTCTGACTGGTCTGAAGCTGGTGGATGAAGTGAAACTTGGACTGAGGTGAGTACTCGCGGTTGTAGGGGGGCGGGTTGGTGGGCCCCTACAAGCCTCGGGCCCTTAGGCAACTGCCCAATAAGCCCAATGGAAGAGATGGCCCTGGGCAGATGTATGAACAGTCAGTGGCACTGACCCATTCTGACAGCTGCAGCTATCAATATTGACAGCTGCAGCTGTCATTGCCCTCTCACCACAGCTGGGACAGCACTGTCCCTGGCTGCAGTGGCTGCCAGGCTCCGGGATGCACGTAAGATCTTGCGATCCTGCCAGTGGAGCTGGCTGGGAGGTGAGACACAGCGCATCAGCACTAGGCGAAGTTTTCACTCCCCCACTCCGGCAGACGAGATGTTTCAATATCTCGTCGGTAGTGCTTTCTGCTTTGCCTCGGTAAATAGGCGAAGCAGGAAAAATTATAGTGGTACGATACGTGGCACTATCTTACCCTGTGTTTGAGAAATTAAAGTTAGAAGCTGATTGGTTTGTACTTTACTCTCTTCAATTTATCTCTCTCCAAGCTTTGATACATCTCCACCATAGTTCCAGAGACTTAGGAGTCAATTGAAGTAGAAGCAATCTTACATCATCAGGCTCAAAGAGTAATTAAAGGACCAAGTAGTCTGAAGAGGCTCAGTAACGAGCAATGTCACAGGACAGTTTCAGGGGTTTGGTACACAAATTAAACGTGGTCAGGTTCCATAGCAGAGGACTGGTACACAAGGCATTTAGTGGCAGTGAAGGGTTGTAAAAATATGGATTTGAATTGAGATGCCCACCGGCAGCTTCACAAATCAAAATGACTGTGTACAAAGACATAGCTCAGTCGCAGATCAGTCGATTATCGGCCTTCTAGGTAATCCTATGGTCACGCAGAATGGCTGTGGGAAGGGAGACGTCGGAGCCATTTTTCCTGCATACAGAATTGCATTCACTGGCTGGGACATGCCCACAAAACAGTCGCAACACACCTGCATTTGAGCCACTACCATTCCCGTTACTGCGCACAAACGGTCCCTGTCTGTCAATCACTTTGCAAATAAATCCTCACTGCGAGTAACATGGGTAATGAAACTTGGCGCATGCACAGCGTTCACAGCGTGACTCAAACACATGCGCAGATTACCGATATTCGCTTAGCTGTGTAACCAGTCCGGTAAGAGCACCTGACAGGTCCTCACAATTCTCCAATCTGCTGAAAGCAAGTAAAGTAAGATCTAACAACCCTAACGTATCGCTGATAATGCAACTGAAAACTATCATTTTAGTTTTTGCTGGAATTATCTGATCTTCCAATATCATGTGATCATTTGACATTGTCAGTGCTATTTTACTCCCACTTTCAGGTTAGTATCTCAAATCCAAGCACTCTACCTGCCTCCATATATATTATATACGCTGCCAGACAAACAAGTACACAGACTCCTGTAATCCTTTTCCATGGCACAGTATGTATAGTACAATCAATGATCCTATTGCCTCTAGCCACTTCACCCTGACCATAACTGTGTCAGCTGTTCCTTGTTTAATCTGAAATTCAATCACAAATGTTGCAAACAAATACTCCCTGTCACAAAGCACTTGTTCAAAGAACCTCTAACCTAAACTACAAGATGCTTTATATAAAGAGGCTACTAATAACATCCACAAATAGTTTATATGTAATGGCTCATACATCAGTACTCCATAATATTCTGTAATATAGAAAAAACGGAGGTAGAGTAAAGGTCCACACACACTGATGCGATCCGTTTGTTCTCGGAACCAATATTCAATGGACTAGGAGCTAGTAACCTACTATAACTTAATGCCATCATGATACAGTCTACTCTGAGCAGCGGCCACCCCCCCAAGCCGCACATCTTGTACGGACAGGGGCGCGGAGAGCCAGGGCCAATGGGCGTGATCTAATTGCTGGAGGCGTGACCACACTCCCTTAGGATAAAAAAATATATATATTTTTGCGGCGCAGCATAGTGGCACTGTGTGCTGGGGTGGGGGGCACTGTGAGCCCCTCAGCCATGCACGGAGCCAGGGGGTGAGCATAATCAGGGTGACCACTCCCCCTCACAGGCATAGGAGACTGCTGCAGCCCATCCAGCAATCCCGGGTAAATAATTAGTACCCCTCTCTGCACCCTGTGTACGGGAAAGTGGGTCCCTCCTCCTAGGTGGCGCATTTTTCTAGTGATATTTGACACAGTGCCAGAGTCTTTGCTTTCACTGTGCAACACCATCTTCCCAAAGATGCCTCTGGGACCTGCTTGCCAGCACAAGGTAAGTATACTATGGGTGCAGGGTGTGCGCTATAAATATGAATATACATGTGGTCTGTATCCAGGTCTACATCTGTCCAATTTATGTAAAAAGGTTCTTACTGTACTCAACCAATGCTATCTCCCCCTTTATTTTGCCACTGTAAGCAGAAAGCTGGGAACACACTTGTCCAGTCCTCTGGAGATCCAGAGAAGACTGTTGACACAATCCTACTGCAGACCAGGTCACAGATTCAACACCATATCTATGCATACACATCTGTCCAATTCTGCATCTGCTGAAACCATCTGCCGAAAGGATTGTGTCACCGTATGTACTATTCCAATCTTTGGCAGACTGATTGCCTCTCGTAGGGATGAATTGGGAAAAAGAATTGGACTAACCAGTCTCAAGAGTATACGCACTTCGAAATTGGTCTGGTGATTGAAAATCTGGTCTCCTGATTTTTCAGCAGATTTAAAAACCTTTTTGACAAGACCAGAAGACTAGGATTGGATGAAGCCAAAGGTTGTGTGAGCGTATACACTCTACCAATATTTGACAAACTGGTAGGACTGAGGCTGGATTGGATGAGAAGTGTGTACCTTTACTGCGCACTCAAATTAAATTTTTCTATTATTTCAATATTTACCTTTTTGTAGACATTCTGTATGTTTTGACTTTGCTAGTACACGTTTAGCCTATTAGAAGCTAGGGATCACTATCATAAACAGTCTGAAATTTTATACATACTGTTGAAGGCCAAAGAAAAGCATAAAAAGCAACTGCAATAACCTTGTAAACTTTTTGTATTCTTGACTACTAATAAAATAAAACTTAAGGTTTGCCCTTTATATATTCAGTTTTTTTTTAAACAAGTTTATTTTGAATTTTACAAAAATAAAATAGTACAACAATATGTGCATAGGCAAAAAAGATATCAAGAATATACAGAAACTAAAAAAAATATGGAATTGCATAGTAACGTATAGGCACATATATAGCAATAAACGAATCTGAGAAATAAAAAAAATACAGAGAAATTAAAACCGCTAGATATCAAAGCACATATTGAAGTACACTGTAAATAACATAACAAAACATAAGAAGATAACAAATGGGAATCGTAATAGCATAGAAAAGAGCAAAGGAGAAAAAAGAGAGAGAGGAAGAAGAAAAAAAAGAGAAGAGGAGGGTGGTGGTGGTAGGATAAGTAGGAAGGAGACCTAATCCGTGTCTATGTTAGACATTGGGGAAGCCTAAACAAAAACCACCATGGCAGAATGAAGAAGAAGAAAAAATAAATAAAAATAAACTGAGATAAATAAATATTAATTGTTAGAGCAGGAGATCTGAAAAGCCTGAGGGTAGGGTCACATGTGGCATGGTGCTATTATACAGTATAACTACCAGTCACACCAAACCATAACAAACTTATGAGAGGTAGTGTGGAGATAAGCCAATATCTTCTCCATGGCCGCCACGTGCCAAATTTTATTTATAAGTTGCTGGCGAGAAGGAGGGTCAATACCCTATTATTATCTTGCAATTAGACATCGAGCTGCATTTAAAATATGTGAAGACAGTTTATCAGCATGTTTGTTAAGGCCCTCAAGTGGACAGCCAAGGAGGAAGGACCAGAGAGACTGTCAGTGGTACTTTTAGAACTTCTGATAGGAGTCTGGTAACCCCATCCCAGAATTGGGATATTTTAGGGCATGACCACCATATATGTAAGTAAGTACCCATCTCGCCACATCCTCTCCAACACTGATCAGAGGCTAAATGATACATTCTGTGCAAACGGGCCAGTACCAGGTACCATCTATACTAAACTTTGTAGGCATCATCCTTGATTAAGGAGAAAGTAGAGGACTTAGATACCCTCTCCCACACCAGAGATTATGTGTCCTCAGCAGGTGGACTCCCTAGATCTTTTTCCCACTGGAATTCATGACCTGGTATGTCCGATAGTTTAACATAGAGAAAGAGGTTGTAAATAACAGATATGATATATTTCATGAGAGGATTGCGGAGACACAAAGACTCATATAAGGTTAGAGATCTATCAATTAAGTTAAGAGGAAGGGAGTTAATAAAGTATTGAACTTGAATGTTAGCAAAAGTATTGATAGAAGGTATGTCACATTTATTCCAAATTTATGAAAGAAAGCATGTGAAATTGAAACTCGGGGAGAATGCTGGATTAAACCACATAGGAATAATGGGGGATGGATAAGAAGTAATGTTGTAATGAGGGTTACAGTGATCCCAAATGAAGCATGTAAAGGAAATAACCGGGTGTGAGCGAGCAGACTGGGCCTATAAGATGCAGCTATTCCTACAATAGAAGACATAAAGGGAATACCACATGAATTAGCTTCAACTTCCACCCACATAGGGATCTGGGAAGATGCAAACCAAGCTATAGTCTGACTTAGATGGCTAACGTAATAATAAAGATTAACATCAGGGAACCCGTTGCCTCCATTGGTAGTAGGGCGTGGGCGAGCCACCAGACATTACGCCTTTGAACACATCAGCAAGATGGGAGGAGAGTAAGGAGTTAAAAGATTATAGTAGGTGGCTGTAAAGCCATCTGGGCCAGGGGCCTTATTAGCCTTAAGGTTCTTGATCACTTCCGAGATCTCCTACACCTCAATTTGGACACATAAGGATGTAAGGACTGAAGAGGATAGTTTAGGTAGATAACAACAGGTTACATATTTTTGGGAAATATTTAAAAAATAGGTTTGTGATAGAGAAAAGAGAAATTAATGTTTGATTAGCATTACAACTTTTAAATACAATTTTTTCCCTTAACTTACTTTACTGACTTTTAAAAATGGAAGTTAATTATGAACTTAATTTTTTTTTCATCAAACCATACCTCTACAACTATATCTGAAACTATAGCAGCTCGGATGTACTCACTCCTACTTCTACAGCCATATATGGGAAACCAGCAGTTCTGAATATACTCAGCCCCTTCAATAGGAGCCCAGCATTTCCTGATATACAGTACTTACCCCTACCACCATATATTGGACCCCTTCAGTTCTAGATTTAGTTATACTCTTCCCTACATCTACATCCAGCTTATCGCGGCTCCTGTGTTTTCGGGAAAAATATCCTATTATTTCGGATGAAATAATAGGATAGGGTGAAAAAGCATTGTCGAAAAATGGGAATAATTGGCAAAAAAATTCCAGTTTTTTATGCCAATCACACCTACATGGATTACCCCTTAAGGTTAATACTCAGTGCCAAGGCCTAAGTGCGCAATGCATTACTTGGGAAGAATATAAAGATTTTTTGATTTCCATCTATTGAAACCAGGTGGCCAAAAATGTGGAAAATATTTTATTTAAAAAGCCCCACAAGGGTTCCATAGTACCATACAAAGGAGATGGCGTAAACTACATGTACAAACCGATACAGACAAATCCATAACTATTCATACAGTACATGCATAATTACAACATGTATTTAACAACATTATGTTGAGAAAACAAAAGAGATAATGCCCTATTCACAAGAGCTCCTTCACCTAGGGATAGAGGTTGACCCTAAAGGGAGTAGAAGGCAGAGGGTGGAGAGATAAGTGAAGAGATGGTAAGCTGTAAAGATAATATGAGCTTTGAAAGTATATTTGAAGGGAGTAAGACTAGATGAGTTCTGGTTGAGAGTGTGAGTTTATTCCAGAGGTTGAGAGTTGCCTGGGATCATGAAGGCAAGAATGGGAATTGGTGTGCATGGAGGATGAGCGGAGGTGGTCTTTGGTGGAGAAGAGAGTGTGAAAGGAAATGAGGGCGGAGATATAGAAGGGGGAAGTGTGGCTAAAAACTCGGTAGATTTGAGAAAGTAGTTTGGTTTTGTTTCTTTATGGTATAGGAAGCCAGTAAAGTGACTGGCAGAGGTAAAGTAAGGGGAAAAGAAAATAAGGCAAGCAGCAAAGTTAAGAATAGATTGAAGATGGGAGGGACAAGAGCAGAGAGCAGCAGATCACAATAGTCTAGACAAAAGCTGATAAGTTCATAAAGGACAGTTTTCATAGTGTCCTAGGAGTTGAAGTTAGGAGCTCGATGGAGTGAAGGGTGTGATCAGCAGTTTCAGACGCTGCTGTGATGTCCTTGGAGAAAGGGATTTTGGTTTTGAGGAGATCATTGGTGACCTTAGTGACGGCAGTTTCGGTAGAATGAAGAGACTGAGGGGTATATTTACTAAAGTGTGGCTTTATAGAAGTGTAGTTGTTGCCCATAGCAACTAATCTTCTAGAAGGTGCTTGATAAATGATAAGTAGAATCTGATTGGTTACTATGGGCAACATCTACACTTCTAATAACCTGCACATTAGTTAATATACCCCTAAAAGTATTAGTATAATCTTTTGGTGGAACCTATTTGGCTTGCAATAAGTTTTAGCAGAATCTGAGATAGATGGTCAGTCCACACAGATGTCATTAACAAGGATGCTGGGTTTATTAGGAATAGCGGTATGCACAGGGTTATTAGTAGTGATAAAGCAGCAGTATACATACTATAGGTAGCAGTATGCACAGGGGTTATTAGCAGTGATAAAGCAGCAGTATACATACTATAGGTAGCGGTATACACGGGGTTATTAGCAGTGATAAAGCAGCAGTATACATACTATAGGTAGCGGTATACACGGGGTTATTAGCAGTGATAAAGCAGCAGTATACATACTATAGGTAGCGGTATGCACAGGGTTATTAGCAGTGATAAAGCAGCAGTAAACACACTATAGGTAGCGGTATACACGGGGTTATTAGCAGTGATAAAGCAGCAGTATACATACTATAGGTAGCGGTATGCACAGGGTTATTAGCAGTGATAAAGCAGCAGTAAACACACTAAAGGTAGCGGTATACGCGGGGTTATTAGCAGTGATAAAGCAGCAGTATACATACTATAGGTAGCGGTATGCACAGGGTTATTAGCAGTGATAAAGCAGCAGTAAACACACTATAGGTAGCGGTATGCACAGGGTTATTAGCAGTGATAAAGCAGCAGTATACATACTATAGGTAGCGGTATGCACAAGGTTATTAGCAGTGATAAAGCAGCAGTAAACACACTATAGGTAGCGGTATACACGGGGTTATTAGCAGTGATAAAGCAGCAGTATACATACTATAGGTAGCGGTATGCACAGGGTTATTAGCAGTGATAAAGCAGCAGTATACATACTATAGGTAGCAGTATGCACAGGGGTTATTAGCAGTGATAAAGCAGCAGTATACACAGGGCCGGATTAAGGGGGGGGCACTGGGGGCATGTACCCCCGGGCCCCCCTCTCGGAGAGGGCCCCCTGCCACCCACCACTGATCACACCGGTTCCCGCGATCCACAGCGCAGGCGCAGCCAGTGCTGTAGCAGCCGCTGTCTAAGACATTCATAACAGTCCCCACCGGAGCCGCAGAGCAGTGCTGAGTTGCTGGGCCGGCGGTGGACCAATGAGATGACAAGCTGCAGCCTGCGGCTCTCAGTGACTACATGGCGCGCAGGCTGCAGGGAAGAGGCCGGGACATTGAAGGAGGGGGCGGGCGCCGGGCACGCCACACACAAAGCCGCATATGGAGAGGGTAGAGTATAAAACCCCTTCCATTTTTGTATCGGTGACGTCAGTGGGGTACATTTACGGTCGGGGATCCAGCTCCTTCCATATGGGGACAGAGAGGGTGGAACATGCTGCGGTGCAGCTGAGAGCGGCTGTGGAAAAAAGTAAGGCAGTATTGAACATTTTTTTTTCTTTCTTACCAAATAAAATGTAATTAATTAAAGGCACTGTGTCCTATAGCTTTGCATGTGTATGTGTGTGTACAGATATATATATATATATATATATTTATATATATATATATATATTGTGTGTGCGTGTATGTATATATATATGTGTGTGTGTGTGTATGTGTGTATATATATATATATATATATATATACAGTATATAATATATCTGATATAGCTAGAAGTGATATGCTTGTACTTTAACACAATAATTGGAGAAGGGGTTGTGAGTCCCTATGGCCAAGTCCCTATATTATTTTACCCCCTGGACGAGATAGTCTGAGATATCTGCCTGGATTATACAGGTTTTTTTGAGTGCTTATCACTGTTTCTATACCGAGATTGTGTATTTATCATCACTCTTTTGAAGCGCCCATTGGTTAACACCAATGGGTCATGTGCGCAGGGGTTTGCGTGCCGCGGGTGGAAGGCATCGCTCTTCAGCATGCAGCAACCGCGCTGTGTTATACAATGCCTATGATGCGACAAAAGTGACATGGCTTCAGTTGGCTAAATGAGTTGGAGATGTAGGTTATCGGTAAGTCACGTTTATTTTTACACGTGAAGTTTGGCACTCTGGAAAAGAAACTGTATGCCGGAGTGCACTCCTACTTTAGTACAATAAAATAGGTACAGTATCCTGTAGAAAGAAAGAAGCATCACTCCACATACTTTTAAATTAGTGTAAATACCGATGTACCCTGAGGAAAAGACCCATAGAAGTCTTGAAATATCGGTAACTATTTAAACAGATTTTAACTATTTTAAAAGTCTGTGGAGTGAAGCTTTTTCCTTTCTACAGGATACCTATATGCTATATCTAATATTAATATTTACCACCGAATTGTACTGTAATTCTCTCTCTAGTGATTGATGACAAATTATTTTAATTTTAGACTCTAGGGCCCCCCTGTCTTAAGTGCCCCGGGCCCCCTAAAGCCTTAATCCACCTCTGAGTATACATACTATAGGTAGCGGTATGCACAGGGTTATTAGCAGTGATAAAGCAGCAGTATACACACTATAGGTAGCGGTATGGACGGGGTTATTAGCAGTGATAAAGCAGCAGTATACATACTATAGGTAGTGGTATGCACAGGGTTATTAGCAGTGATAAAGCAGCAGTATACATACTATAGGTAGCGGTATGCACGGGGTTATTAGTAGTGATAAAGCAGCAGTATACATACTATAGGTAGCAGTATGTACGGGGTTATTAGCAGTGATAAAGCAGCAGTATACATACTATAGATAGCGGTATGCACAGGGTTATTAGCAGTGATAAAGCAGCAGTATACATACTATAGGTAGTGGTATGCACAGGGTTATTAGCAGTGATAAAGCAGCAGTATACATACTATAGGTAGCGGTATGCACGGGGTTATTAGTAGTGATAAAGCAGCAGTATACATACTATAGGTAGCAGTATGTACGGGGTTATTAGCAGTGATAAAGCAGCAGTATACATACTATAGATAGCGGTATGCACAGGGTTATTAGCAGTGATAAAGCAGCAGTATACATACTATAGATAGCGGTATGCACAGGGTTATTAGTAGTGATAAAGCAGCAGTATACATACTATAGGTAGCGGTATGTACGGGGTTATTAGCAGTGATAAAGCAGCAGTATACATACTATAGGTAGCGGTATGCACGGGGTTATTAGCAGTGATAAAGCAGCAGTATACATACTATAGGGAGCGGTATGCACAGGATTATTAGCAGTGATAAAGCAGCAGTATACATACTATAGGTAGCGGTATGCACAGGATTATTATCAGTGATAAAGCAGCAGTATACATACTATAGGTAGCAATATGCACAGGGTTATTAGCAGTGATAAAGCAGCAGTATACACACTATAGTTAGCGGTATGCACAGGGTTATTAGCAGTGATAAAGCAGCAGTATACACACTATAGGTAGCGGTATGCACGGGGTTATTAGCAGTGATAAAGCAGCAGTATACATACTATAGGTAGCAGTATGTACAGGATTATTATCAGTGATAAAGCAATAGTATACATACTATAGGTAGCAATATGCACAGGGTTATTAGTAGTGATAAAGCAGCAGTATACACACTATAGGTAGCGGTATGCACAGGGTTATTAGCAGTGATAAAGCAGCAGTATACATACTACAGGTAGCGGTATGCACAGGGTTATTAGCAGTGATAAAGCAGCAGTATACATACTATAGGTAGCAGTATGCACAGGGTTATTATTAGGGGTGTGCACCGGCCACTTTTCGTGTTTTGTGTTTTGGTTTTGGATCTGGATCTTTCTTCGTGTTTTGGATCTGGATTGGTTTTGCCAAAACCACCCTTCCGTGTTTTGGGTTCTGGGTTTTGTGTTTTGGATCTGTATTTTTTTTTTAAAAAGCATAAAAACAGCTAAAATCACAGAATTTGTTGGTTTCTCTGCTCCTATGCTATTATTAACCTCAATAACCTTAATTTCCACTCATTTCCAGTCTATTCTGAACACCTCACACCTCACAATAGTGTTTTCATGTCCAAAAGGTTGCACCGAGGTAGCTGGATGACTATGCTAAGCGACACGAGTGGGCGGCACAAACACGTGACCCATCTAGGAGTGACACTGCAGTGGCAGACAGGATGGCAGTTAGAAAAACTAGGCCCCAAACTGTACATAATGCAAAGAAAAAAAAGAAGTGCAAGATGGAATTGTCCTTGGGCCCTCCTACCCACCCTTATGTTGTATAAACAGGACATGCACACTTTAACAAATCAATCATTTCAGCGCCAGGGTCTGCCACACAACTGTGGCTGAAATGATTGGTTCGTTTGGGCCCCCACAAAACAAGCTGGCAATTAATGTGTCCCTGCACAAACTGGCTCTACGGAGGCAAGATGTCATCCTCATCCTCCTCATCCACCGATTCCTCACCCTCTTCAGTGTGTACATCCTCATCCTCACAAAGTATTAACTCGTCCCCACTTGAATCCACCACCACAGGTCCCTCTGTACCTTCTGCAGGCTGGTCTCCCTGGAAGAGCTGATAATTCATTTTGATGAACATCATCTTCTCCACATTCTGTGGAAGCAACCTCCTACGCCTTTCGCTGACAAGGTTCCCGGCTGCACTAAACACTCTTTCGGAGTACACACTGGAGGGGGGGGCAACTCAGATAAAATAGAGCCAGCTTGTACAGGGGCCTCCAAATTGCCTCTTTTTCCTGCCAGTACAGGTATGGACTGTCTGACATGCCTACTTGGATGCTGTCACCGATGTAATCCTCCACCATTCTGTCAATGGTGACAGTATCATATGCAGTGACAGTAGACATGTCAGAAATTGTTGCCAGGTCCTTCAGTCCGGACCAGATGTCCAAACTTGGTCCTGCCTGCCCTGCATCACCGCCAGCGGGTTGCTTAGGATACCTAAGTTTTTTCCTGGCAGCCCCAGTTGCGGGAGAAAATGAAGAAGGAGCCGTTGACGTGTCACGTTCCGCTTCAGCTGACAGTGTGTTCACCAGCAGGTCTTTGCACCTCTGCAGGCTTGTGTCGGCCGGAAAGAGAGACACCACATAGGCTTTAAACCTAGGATCAAGCACGGTGGCCAAAATGTAGTGGTCTGATTTCAACAGATTGACCACCCTGGAATTCTGGCAAAGCGAATGAAGGGCTTCATCCACAAGTCCCACATGCCGAGCGGAATCGCTCCGTCTTAGCTCCTCCTTCACTTTCTCCAGCTGCTTCTGCAAAAGCCTGATGAGGGGAATGACCTGACTCAAGCTGGCTGTGTCTGAACTGACTTCACGTGTGGAAAGTTCAAAGGGCTGGAGAACCTTGCACAACACGGAAATCATTCTCCACTGCGCTTGAGTCAGGTGCATACCCCCTCCTTTGCCTATGTCATAGGTGGATGTATAGGCTTGTATGGCCTTTTGCTGCTCCTCCATCCTCTGAAGCATATAGAGGGTTGAGTTCCACCGCGTCACAACCTCTTGCTTCAGGTGATGGCGGGGCAGGTTCAAGAGTGTTTGCTGGCGCTCCAGTCTTCGGCACGCAGTCGCTGAATGGCGAAAGTGGCCAGAAATTTTTCGGGCCACCCAAAGCGTCTCCTACACGCCCCTGTCGCTTTTCAGAAAATTCTGCACCACCAAGTTTATTGTGTGAGCAAAACATGGGACTTGCTGGAATTTGCCCAGATGTAATGCCCGCACAATATTGGTGGCGTTGTCAGATATCACAAATCCCCAGGAGAGTCTAAGTGGGGTAAGTCACTGGGCGATGATTTCCCTCAGTTTCTCTAAGAGGTTGTCGGCGGTGTGCCTCTTACTGAAACCGGTGATACACAGCGTAGCCTGCCTTGTAACGAGCTGGCGTTTCTGAGATGCTGCTACTGGTGACGCTGCTGCTGTTGCTGCGTAAGGTGATACATCTACCCAGTGGGCTGTCACTGTCATATAGTCCTTAGTCTGCCCTGTTCCACTTGTCCACATGTCCGTGGTTAAGTGGACATTGTGTACAACGGCATTTTTCAGGACACTGAGGACACTTTTTCTGACGTTTCTGTACAGTCTCGGTATCGCCTGCCTAGTGAAGTGGAATCTAGACGGGATTTGGAACCGGGGACACACTACCTCCATCAATTGTCTAAATCCCACTGCACTAATGGCGGATACCGGACGCACGTCTAACACCAACATAGCAGTCAAGGCCTCAGTTATACGTTTTGCTTCAGGATGACTGCTGTCGTACTTCATCCTCCTCGCTAAGGACTGTTGGAGGGTCAATTGTTTAGTAAAAGTAGTGGTGTTCCTACTTCCTCTCTGGGATGATGAACGACTCCCAGCAGCAGCAACAGCAGCAGCGGCAGCAGTAGGCGTAGCAATGCAGGATCCTCCAGAGGAATCCCGGATAGGAGAGTCAGTCATGCCAGTGACATGGTCTGCAGGACTACTTCCGATCCTGACTAAGGAGGAAATTGACGAGGAGGGAGTTGACGGTGTGGTTTGCAGGCGCTTGGATACAACAGGACAACGGGATTTAGGTGTCCCTGGACTGCTTACGGTCTTAGCCAAAGTTTCTGAACTTGACAGTAACTTTTTATGAACGCGCTGCAGGTGCCGTATAAGGGAGGATGTTCCTAGGTGGTTGACGTCCCTACCCCTACTTATTTCACCTTTACATATGGTACATATGGCAAGACAGTTGTTGTCCGGATTTGGATAGAAATATTGCCAGACCAAAGAGGTGGAATGTTTGGTCTTCTGCCCAGGCATGACCGTGATGGGCTTTTTCATCCCACGGACAACAACTGTCTCCCCCGGAGCCTGATTTAAACAAACCACATCACCATCAGAATCCTCCTCGCCAACTTCCTCCTCAGCGCCAGCTACACCAGTATCCTCATCCTGTTGTACTTCAACAGTGACATCTTCAATTTGCATATCAGCAAGTGGACTGTGGGTGCTCCTTTCAGCACTTGCAGGGGGCGTGCAAATGGTGGAAAGAGCCACCTCTTCCCGTCCAGTGCTGGGAAAGTCAGGCATCGCAACCACCACCACACTTGGACTCTCCTTGGGGATTTGTGATATCTTCTTAGAAAGCACAGTTCTTCGCTGTGCTTTTGCCAGCTTAACTCTTTTGATTTTTTTAGTGGGAGGAGGGCTTCCATCGTCATGTGAAGCTGAACCACTAGTCATGAACATACTAGGGATCGACCTTAGCCGTTCCTTGCCACTCCGTGTCGTAAATGGCATATTGGCAAGTTTACGTTTCTCTTCAGCTGATTTAAATGTCTTTTTCAAGGTCATTTTCCTGAACTTTGCCATTTGGGATTGTATGTGCCCTCTACTATGACATTGGGCATCGGCCTTGGCAGACGACGTTGATGGCATGTTATCGTCTATGTCATGACTAGTGGCAGCAGCTTCAGCACTAGGAGGAAGTGGTTCTTGATCTTTCTCTATTTTATTTTTATCGCAGAAAGTTTGGTCCTCCATTTATGTTATATCGATTTGATATATACGTGCGGCTAAACACAGAAAATAATTTTTTTTTTGGTTTGGACTGGAGTGTACTTTGTGGGTTACAGCACCCTTTAACGGTCAAGCCAGCCGGCCCTTTACTTATGACACAGGCGCACGCTTGGCACTACTTTGTTGATGCACGTGCGGCTACTGCGCACACAATTCACAAACACAGAAAATAATTTTTTTTTGGTTTGGACTGGAGTGTACTTTCGGGGGTTACAGCACCCTTTAACGGTCAAGCCAGCCGGCCCTTTACTTATGACACAGGCGCACGCTTGGCACTACTTTGTTGATGCACGTGCGGCTACTGCGCACACAATTCACAAACACAGAAAATAATTTTTTTTGGGTTTGGACTGGAGTGTACTTTCGGGGGTTACAGCACCCTTTAACGGTCAAGCCAGCCGGCCCTTTACTTATGACACAGGCGCACGCTTGGCACTACTTTGTTGATGCACGTGCGGCTACTGCGCACACAATTCACAAACACAGAAAATAATTTTTTTTTTGGTTTGGACTGGAGTGTACTTTGGGGGTTACAGCACCCTTTAACGGTCAAGCCAGCCGGCCCTTTACTTATGACACAGGCGCACGCTTGGCACTACTTTGTTGATGCACGTGCGGCTACTGCGCACACAATTCACAAACACAGAAAATAATATTTTTTTTGGTTTGGACTGGAGTGTACTTTGGGGGTTACAGCACCCTTTAACGGTCAAGCCAGCCGGCCCTTTACTTATGACACAGGCGCACGCTTGGCACTACTTTGTTGATGCACGTGCGGCTACTGCGCACACAATTCACAAACACAGAAAATAATTTTTTTTTGGTTTGGACTGGAGTGTACTTTCGGGGGTTACAGCACCCTTTAACGGTCAAGCCAGCCGGCCCTTTACTTATGACACAGGCGCACGCTTGGCACTACTTTGTTGATGCACGTGCGGCTACTGCGCACACAATTCACAAACACAGAAAATATATATTTTTTTGGTTTGGACTGGAGTGTACTTTCGGGGGTTACAGCACCCTTAACGGTCAAGCCAGCCGGCCCTTTACTTATGACACAGGCGCACGCTTGGCACTACTTTGTTGATGCACGTGCGGCTACTGCGCACACAATTCACAAACACAGAAAATAATTTTTTTTTTGGTTTGGACTGGAGTGTACTTTGGGGGTTACAGCACCCTTTAACGGTCAAGCCAGCCGGCCCTTTACTTATGACACAGGCGCACGCTTGGCACTACTTTGTTGATGCACGTGCGGCTACTGCGCACACAATTCACAAACAAAGAAAATAATATTTTTTTTGGTTTGGACTGGAGTGTACTTTGGGGGTTACAGCACCCTTTAACGGTCAAGCCAGCCGGCCCTTTACTTATGACACAGGCGCACGCTTGGCACTACTTTGTTGATGCACGTGCGGCTACTGCGCACACAATTCACAAACACAGAAAATAATTTTTTTTTGGTTTGGACTGGAGTGTACTTTCGGGGGTTACAGCACCCTTTAACGGTCAAGCCAGCCGGCCCTTTACTTATGACACAGGCGCACGCTTGGCACTACTTTGTTGATGCACGTGCGGCTACTGCGCACACAATTCACAAACACAGAAAATAATTTTTTTTTTGGTTTGGACTGGAGTCTACTTTGGGGGTTACAGCACCCTTTAACGGTCAAGCCAGCCGGCCCTTTACTTATGACACAGGCGCACGCTTGGCACTACTTTGTTGATGCACGTGCGGCTACTGCGCACACAATTCACAAACACAGAAAATATTTTTTTTTTTGGTTTGGACTGGAGTGTACTTTCGGGGGTTACAGCACCCTTAACGGTCAAGCCAGCCGGCCCTTTACTTATGACACAGGCGCACGCTTGGCACTACTTTGTTGATGCACGTGCGGCTACTGCGCACACAATTCACAAACACAGAAAATAATTTTTTTTTTGGTTTGGACTGGAGTGTACTTTGGGGGTTACAGCACCCTTTAACGGTCAAGCCAGCCGGCCCTTTACTTATGACACAGGCGCACGCTTGGCTCTACTTTGTTGATGCACGTGCGGCTACTGCGCACACAATTCACAAACAAAGAAAATAATATTTTTTTTGGTTTGGACTGGAGTGTACTTTGGGGGTTACAGCACCCTTTAACGGTCAAGCCAGCCGGCCCTTTACTTATGACACAGGCGCACGCTTGGCACTACTTTGTTGATGCACGTGCGGCTACTGCGCACACAATTCACAAACACAGAAAATAATTTTTTTTTTGGTTTGGACTGGAGTGTACTTTGGGGGTTACAGCACCCTTTAACGGTCAAGCCAGCCGGCCCTTTACTTATGACACAGGCGCACGCTTGGCACTACTTTGTTGATGCACGTGCGGCTACTGCGCACACAATTCACAAACACAGAAAATAATTTTTTTTTTGGTTTGGACTGGAGTGTACTTTGGGGGTTACAGCACCCTTTAACGGTCAAGCCAGCCGGCCCTTTACTTATGACACAGGCGCACGCTTGGCACTACTTTGTTGATGCATGTGCGGCTACTGCGCACACAATTCACAAACACAGAAAATAATTTTTTTTTTGGTTTGGACTGGAGTGTACTTTGGGGGTTACAGCACCCTTTAACGGTCAAGCCAGCCGGCCCTTTACTTATGACACAGGCGCACGCTTGGCACTACTTTGTTGATGCACGTGCGGCTACTGCGCACACAATTCACAAACACAGAAAAAAAATTTTTTTTTGGTTTGGACTGGAGTGTACTTTCGGGGGTTACAGCACCCTTAACGGTCAAGCCAGCCGGCCCTTTACTTATGACACAGGTGCACGCTTGGCACTACTTTGTTGATGCACGTGCGGCTACTGCGCACACAATTCACAAACACAGAAAATAATTTTTTTTTTGGTTTGGACTGGAGTGTACTTTCGGGGGTTACAGCACCCTTAACGGTCAAGCCAGCCGGCCCTTTACTTATGACACAGGCGCACGCTTGGCACTACTTTGTTGATGCACGTGCGGCTACTGCGCACACAATTCACAAACACAGAAAATAATTTTTTTTTTGGTTTGGACTGGAGTGTACTTTCGGGGGTTACAGCACCCTTAACGGTCAAGCCAGCCGGCCCTTTACTTATGACACAGGCGCACGCTTGGCACTACTTTGTTGATGCACGTGCGGCTACTGCGCACACAATTCACAAACACAGAAACAATTTTTTTTTGGTTTGGACTGGAGTGTACTTTCGGGGGTTACAGCACCCTTTAACGGTCAAGCCAGCCGGCCCTTTACTTATGACACAGGCGCACGCTTGGCACTACTTTGTTGATGCACGTGCGGCTACTGCGCACACAATTCACAAACACAGAAAATATATTATTTTTTTAGCACTTGGGGGGAGCACCCCTGATGGACAGAGCACCCCCTGGACAACACTACAGCACTCCTTTAGGACTGGGACACTGCACAGGACTTTGGAGTGGACACAGCCCCTATGGAGAACTGACTGCACAACACAGTCCAGCCAGCCCCTATGGACTTTGAAGTAGTGGACACAGCCCCTATTAACAACAGCAGCACAGCACAACACAGCCAGCCCCTATGGACTTTGAAGTAGTGGACAACAGCAGCACTACACTACACTACACTACACAGCCCTAACTCCCACCCTCCCTCTTCACTGTCCACAGCCGAGTGAGAAAATGGCGCCGACGCGGGTACCTTATATAGGATCCAAAACCCGCGAGACTCGGAAGGCGGGATGATGACGTTTTGTCTCGATTTCAGATCCGAGTCAGGCGGGAAAAGTCGAGCCTGACTCGGATCGGACTCGGATCGGGGGGGCTCGGGGGGGTTCGGATTTCAGAAATCCGAACCCGCTCACCCCTAGTTATTATCAGTGATAAAGCAGCAGTATACATACTATAGGTAGCAATATGCACAGGGTTATTAGCAGTGATAAAGCAGCAGTATACATACTATAGGTAGCAGTATGCACAGGGTTATTAGCAGTGATAAAGCAGCAGTATACACACTATAGGTAGCAGTATGCACGGGATTATTAGCAGTGATAAAGCAGCAGTATACACACTATAGGTAGCAGTATACACGGGGTTATTAGCAGTGATAAAGCAGCAGTATACACACTATAGGTAGCAGTATGTATGGGGTTATTAGCAGTGATAAAGCAGCAGTATACATACTATAGGTAGCAGTATGCACGGGGTTATTAGCAGTGATAAAGCAGCAGTATACATACAATAGGTAGCAGTATGCACAGGGTTATTAGCAGTGATACGGCAGCAGTATACATACTATAGGTAGCAGTATGCACAGGGTTATTAGCAGTGATACGGCAGCAGTATACATACTATAGGTAGCAGTATGCACGGGGTTATTAGCAGTGATAAAGCAGCAGTATACACACTATAGGTAGCGGTATGCACAGGGTTATTAGCAGTGATAAAGCAGCAGTATACACACTATAGGTAGCGGTATGCACAGGGTTATTAGCAGTGATAAAGCAGCAGTATACATACTATAGGTAGCGGCATGCACAGGGTTATTAGCAGTGATAAAGCAGCAGTATACACACTATAGGTAGCGGTATGCACGGGGTTATTAGCAGTGATAAAGCAGCAGTATACATACTATAGTTATCAGTATGCACAGGATTATTAGCAGTGATAAAGCAGCAGTATACATACTATAGGTAGCGGTATGCACAGGGTTATTAGCAGTGATAAAGCAGCAGTATACATACTATAGGTAGCAGTATGCACAGGGTTATTAGCAGTGATAAAGCAGCAGTATACATACTATAGGTAGCGGTATGCACAGGGTTATTAGCAGTGATAAAGCAGCAGTATACATACTATAGGTAGCAGTATGCATGGGGTTATTAGCAGTGATAAAGCAGCAGTATACATACAATAGGTAGTAGTATGTACAGGGTTATTAGCAGTGATAAAGCAGCAGTATACACACTATAGGTAGCGGTATGCACAGGGTAATTAGCAGTGATAAAGCAGCAGTATACACACTATAGGTAGCGGTATGCACAGGGTTATTAGCAGTGATAAAGGTGCAGTATACACACTCTAGGTAGCAGTATGCACAGGGGTTATTAGCAGTGATAAATCAGCAGTATACATACTATAGGTAGCAGTATGCACAGGGTTATTAGCAGTGATAAATCAGCAGTATACACACTATAGGTAGCGGTATGCACAGGGTTATTAGCAGTGATAAAGCAGCAGTATACATACTATAGGTAGCGGTATGCACAGGGTTATTAGCAGTGATAAAGCAGCAGTATACATACTATAGGTAGCAGTATGCACAGGGTTATTAGCAGTGATAAAGCAGCAGTATACATACTATAGGTAGCGGTATGCACGGGGTTATTAGCAGTGATAAAGCAGCAGTATTCATACTATAGGTAGCGGTATGCACAGGGTTTAATAGAGGTGATAAAGCAGCAGTATACATACTATAGGTAGCAGTATGCACAGGGTTATTAGCAGTGATAAAGCAGCAGTATACACACCATAGGTAGCAGTATGCACAGGGTTATTAGCAGTGATAAAGCAGCAGTATACACACTATAGGTAGCGGTATGCACAGGGTTATTAGCAGTGATAAAGCAGTAGTTTACATACAATAGGTAGCAGTATGCCCGGGGTTATTAGCAGTGATAAAGCAGCAGAATACATACTATAGGTAGCAGTATGCACGGAGTTATTAGCAGTGATAAAGCAGCAGTATACATACTATAGTTATCAGTATGCACAGGGTTATTAGCAGTGATAAAGCAGCAGTATACATAATATAGGTAGCAGTATGCACGGGGTTATTAGCAGTGATAAAGCAGCAGTATACACACTATAGGTAGCGGTATGGATGGGGTTATTAGCAGTGATAAAGCAGCAGTATACACACTATAGGTAGCAGTATGGACGGGGTTATTAGCAGTGATAAAGCAGCAGAATACATACTATAGGTAGCAGTATGCACGGGGTTATTAGCAGTGATAAAGCAGCAGTATACATACTATAGGTAGCGGTGTGCACGGGGTTATTAGCAGTGATAAAGCAGCAGTATACACACTATAGTTAGCAGTATGCACAGGATTATTAGCAGTGATAAAGCAGCAGTATACATACTATAGGTAGCGGTATGCATGGGGTTATTAGGAGTGATAAAGCAGCAGTATTCATACTATAGGTAGCGGTATGCACAGGGTTTAATAGCGGTGATAAAGCAGCAGTATACATACTATAGGTAGCAGTATGCACAGGGTTATTAGCAGTGATAAAGCGGCAGTATACACACCATAGGTAGCAGTATGCACAGGGATTATTAGCAGTGGTAAAACAGCAGTATACATACTATAGGTAGCGGTATGCACAGGGTTATTAGCAGTGATAAAGCAGCAGTATACACACCATAGGTAGCAGTATGCACAGGGATTATTAGCAGTGGTAAAACAGCAGTATACATACTATAGGTAGCGGTATGCACAGGGTTATTAGCAGTGATAAAGCAGCAGTATACACACTATAGGTAGCGGTATGGACGGGGTTATTAGTAGTGATAAAGCAGCAGTATACACACTATAGGTAGCGGTATGCACAGGGTTATTAGCAGTGATAAAGCAGCAGTATACATACTATAGGTAGCGGTATGCACAGGGTTATTAGCAGTGATAAAGCAGCAGTATACATACTATAGGTAGCGGTATGCACGGGGTTATTAGCAGTGATAAAGCAGCAGTATACATACTATAGGTAGCGGTATGCACGGGGTTATTAGCAGTGATAAAGCAGCAGTATACATACTATAGGTAGCGGTATGCACAGGGTTATTAGCAGTGATAAAGCAGCAGTATACATACAATAGGTAGCGGTATGCACAGGGTTATTAGCAGTGATAAAGCAGCAGTATACATACTATAGGTAGCAGTATGCACGGGGTTATTAGCAGTGATAAAGCAGCAGTATACATACTATAGGTAGCGGTATGCACGGGGTTATTAGCAGTGATAAAGCAGCAGTATACATACAATAGGTAGCGGTATGCACAGGGTTATTAGCAGTGATAAAGCAGCAGTATACATACTATAGGTAGCAGTATGCACAGGGTTATTAGTAATGATAAAGCAGCAGTATACATACTATAGTTATCAGTACGCACAGGGTTATTAGTAGTGATAAAGCAGCAGTATACATACTATAGGTAGCAGTATGCACAGGGTTATTATTAGTAGTGATAAAGCAGCAGTATACATACTATAGGTAGCAGTATGCACAGGATTATTAGCAGTGATAAAGCAGCAGTATACATACTATAGGTAGCAGTATGCACAGGGTTATTAGTAGGGGTGTGCACCGGCAACTTTTCGTGTTTTGGTTTTGGATCTGGATCTTTCTTCGTGTTTTGGATCTGGATTGGTTTTGCCAAAACCACCTTTCGGTGTTTTGGTTTCTGGGTTTTGTGTTTTGGATCTGTATTTTTTTTAAAAAAAGCATAAAAACAGCTAAAATCACAGAATTTGTAGGTTTTTCTGCTCCTATGCTATTATTCACCTCAACCTTAATTTCCACTAATTTCCAGTCTATTCTGAACACCTCACACCTCACAATAGTGTTTTTATGTCCAAAAGGTTGCACCAAGGTAGATGGATGACCATGCTAAGCGACACGAGTGGGCGGCACAAACACATGGCCCATCTAGGAGTGACACTGCAGTGGCAGACAGGATGGCAGTTTGAAAAACTAGGCCCCAAACAATACATAATGCAAAGAAAAAAAAGAGGTGCAAGATGGAATTGTCCTTGGGCCCTCCCACCCACCCTTATGTTGTATAAACAGGACATGCACACTTTAACAAACCAATAATTTCAGCGCCAGGGTCTGCCACACGACTGTGGCTGAAATGACTGGTTCGTTTGGGCCCCCACAAAACAAGCTGGCAATTAATCTTGCCCTGCACAAACTGGCTCTACGGAGGCAAGATGTCGTCCTCATCCTCCTCATTCACCGATTCCTCACCCTCTTCAGTGTTGTGTACATCCTCATCCTCACAGAGTATTAATTTGTCCCCGCTGGAATCCACCACCACAGGTCCCTCTGTACGTTCTGGAGGCTGGTCTCCCTGGAAAAGTTGATAATTCATTTTTATGAACATCATCTTCTCCACATTTTGTGGAAGCAACCTTCTACACCTTTTGCTGACAAGGTTCCCGGCTGCACTAAACACTCTTTTGGAGTGCACACTGGGTGGGGGGCAACTCAGGTAAAATAAAGCCAGTTTGTACAGGGGCCTCCAAATTGCCTCTTTTTCCTGCCAGTACAGGTACGGACTGTCTGACATGCCTACTTGGATGCTGTCACCGATGTAATCCTTTAACAGACAGACGCCCGCTTGTCGCTGCTGCTTTAAGGATGCAGGTGCGGCTACAGCCCACACATTTCACAAAGACAGAAAATAAAAGAAGAATTTTTTTATTGTTTGTGGAGCGCACTTTGAGGGTTACACCACCCTTTAACAGACAGACGCACGCTTGTCGCTGCTGCATTAAGGATGCAGGTGTGGCTACAGCCCACACATTTCACAAAGACAGAAAAAAAAGAAGAATTTTTTTATTGTTTGTGGAGCACACTTTGAGGGTTACACCACCCTTTAACAGACAGACACACGCTTGTCGCTGCTGCTTTAAGGATGCAGGTGCGGCTACAGCCCACACATTTCACAAAGACAGAAAAAAAAAGAATTTTTTAATTGTTTGTGGAGCACACTTTGAGGGTGTCACCACCCTTTAACAGACAGATGCACGCTTGTCGCTGCTGCTTTAAGGATGCAGGTGTGGCTACAGACCACACATTTCACAAAGACAGAAAAAAAAAGAAGAATATTTTTATTGTTTGTGGAGCGCACTTTGAGGGTCACACCACCCTTTAACAGACAGACGCACGCTTGTCGCGGCTGCTTTGAGGACAGTATCATATGCAGTGACAGTAGACTTGTCAGAAATTGTTGGCACGTCCTTCAGTCCGGACCAGATGTCCAAACCGGCCCTTGACTTATGACACAGGCGCAAGCTTGGCGCTGCTACTGTGTTGATGCACGTGCGGCTACTTCGCACACAAGTCACAAACGCATAAAAAAAATAGTTTTTAATTTTTTGGAGCACTTTGAGGGTTACACCACCCTTTAACAGACAGACGCACGCTTGTCGCTGCTGCTTTGAGGATGCAGGTGGAATCTAGACGGGATTTGGAACCGGGGACACACTACCTCCATCAATTGTCTAAATCCCACTGCACTAATGGCGGATACCGGACGCACGTCTAACACCAACATAGCAGTCAAGGCCTCAGTTATACGTTTTGCTTCAGGATGACTGCTGTTGTACTTCATCCTCCTCACTAGGGACTGTTGGAGGGTCAATTGTTTAGTAAAAGTAGTGGTGTTCCTACTTCCTCTCTGGGATGATGAACAACTCCCAGCAGCAGCAACAGCACTAGGAGGAAGTGGTTCTTGATCTTTCCCTATTTTATTTTTATCGGAGAAAGTTTGGTCCTCCATTTATGTTATATTGATATATACGTGCGGCTAAGGTTCACACAAACACAGAAAATATTTTTTTATTTTTGCTGGAGAGTAGTGCACTTTGTGGGTTACACCACCCTTTAAGAAATGAGCCAGCTGGCTCTTTACTTATGGGACACAGGCGCACGCTTGGCGCTGCTCCTATGTTGATGCACGTGTGGCTACAGTGCACACAATTCACAAACACAGAAAATATTTTTTTATTTTGTTTGGAGTGTACTTTGGGGGTTACAGCACCCTTTAACGGACAAGCCAGCCGGCCTTTTACTTATGGGACACAGGCGCACGCTTGGCGCTGCTCCTTTGTTGATGCACGTGCAGCCACAGTGCACACAATTCACAAACACAGAAAAAATATATTTTTTTTAGCACTTTGGGGGAGCACCCCTGACGGACAGAGCACCCCCTGGACAACACTACAGCACCCCTTTAGGACTGGGACACTGCACAGGACTTTGGAGTGGACACAGCCCCTATGGACAACTGACTGCACAACACAGTCCAGCCAGCCCCTATGGACTTTGAAGTAGTGGACAACAGCAGTACAGCGCAGCACAGCACAACACTACACTGCACTACACTACACTACACTACAACACTACACTACACTACACACCCCAGCCAGCCCTAACTCCCACCCTCCCTCTTCACTGTCCACAGCCGAGTGAGAAAATGGCACCGACGCGGGTACCTTAGGATCCAAAACCCGCGAGACCCGGAAGGCGGGATGATGACGTTTTGCCTCGATTTCAGATCCGAGTCAGGCGGGAAAAGTCGAGCCTGACTCGGATCGGCCTCGGATTGGGGGGGCTCGGGGGGGTTCGGATTTCAGAAATCCGAACCCGCTCACCCCTAGTTATTAGTAGTGATAAAGCAGCAGTATACACACTATAGGTAGCGGTATGCACAGCATTATTAGCAGTGATAAAGCAGCAGTATACACACTATAGGTAGCAGTACGCACAGGGTTATTAGCAGTGATAAAGCAGCAGTATACACACTATAGGTAGCAGTACGCACATGTTTATTAGCAGTGATAAAGCAGCAGTATACACACTATAGGTAGCAGTACTCACAGAGTTATTAGCAGTGTTAAAGCAGCAGTATACATACTATAGGTAGCAGTATGCACAGGGTTATTAGCAGTGATAAAGCAGCAGTATACATACTATAGGTAGCAGTATGCACAGGGTTATTAGCAGTGATAAAGCAGCAGTATACATACTATAGGTAGCAGTATGCACAGGGTTATTAGCAGTGATAAAGCAGCAGTATACATACTATAGGTAGCAGTATGCACGGGGTTATTAGCAGTGATAAAGCAGCAGTATACATACTATAGGTAGCAGTATGCACAGGGTTATTAGCAGTGATAAAGCAGCAGTATACATAATATAGGTAGCAGTATGTACGGGGTTATTAGCAGTGATAAAGCAGCAGTATACATACTATAGGTAGCAGTATGTACGGGGTTATTAGCAGTGATAAAGCAGCAGTATACACTAGGGGTGAGCGGGTTCGGATTTCTGAAATCCGAACCCCCCGAGCCCCCCCGATCTGAGGCAGATCCGAGTCAGGCTCGACTTTTCCCGCCTGACTCGGATTCTGAAATCGAGGCAATACGTCATCATCCCGCCTTCCGAGTCTCGCGGGTTTTGGATCCTATATAAGGTACCCGCGTCGGCACCATTTTCTCACTCAGCTGTGGACAGTGAAGAGGGAGGGTGGGAGTTAGGGCTGGCTGGGCTGGGCTGTGTAGTGTAGTGTAGTGCAGAGTAGTGTTGTGCTGCGCTGTACTGCTGTTGTCCATAGGGGCTGTGTCCACCTCTTCAAAGTCCATAGGGGATGGCTGTGTTGTGCTGTGCTGCTGTTGTTAATAGGGGCTGTGTCCACTACTTCAAAGTCCATAGGGGCTGGCTGGACTGTGTTGTGCAGTCAGTTCTCCATAGGGGCTGTGTCCACTCCAAAGTCCTGTGCAGTGTCCCAGTCCTAAAGGGGTGCTGTAGTGTTGTCCAGGGGGTGCTCTGTTCGTCAGGTGTGCTCCCCCCAAGTGCTAAAAAAAATATATTTTTTCTGTGTTTGTGAATTATGTGCACTGTGGCTGCATGTGCATCAACAAAGTAGTGCCAAGCGTGCGCCTGTGTCATAAGTAAAGGGCCGGCTGGCTTGACCGTTAAAGGGTGCTGTAACCCCCAAAGTACACTCCAAACCAAATAAAAAAATATTTTCTGCATTTGTGAATTGTGTGCGCAGTAGCCGCACGTGCATCAACAAAGTAGTGCCAAGCATGCGCCTGTGTCATAAGTAAAGGGCTGCCTGGCTTGACCGTTAAAGGGTGCTGTAACCCCCAAAGTACACTCCAGTCCAAACCAATTAAAAAAATATTTTCTGTGTTTGTGAATTGTGTGCGCAGTAGCCGCACGTGCATCAACAAAGTTGTGCCAAGCGTGCGCCTGTGTCATAAGTAAAGGGCCGGCTGGCTTGACTGTTAAAGGGTGCTGTAACCCCCAAAGTACACTCCAGTCCAAACCAAATAAAAAAATATTTTCTGTGTTTGTGAATTGTGTGCGCAGTAGCCGCACGTGCATCAACAAAGTAGTGCCAAGCGTGCGCCTGTGTCATAAGTAAAGGGCCGGCTGGCTTGACCGTTAAAGGGTGCTGTAACCCCCACAGTACACTCCGGCTGGCTTGACCGTTAAAGGGTGCTGTAACCCCCAAAGTACACTCCAGTCCAAACCAAATAAAAAAATATTTTCTGTGTTTGTGAATTGTGTGCGCAGTAGCCGCACGTGCATCAACAAAGTAGTGCCAAGCGTGCGCCTGTGTCATAAGTAAAGGGCCGGCTGGCTTGACCATTAAAGGGTGCTGTAACCCCCAAAGTACACTCCAAACCAAATAAAAAAATATTTTCTGTGTTTGTGAATTGTGTGCGCAGTAGCCGCACGTGCATCAACAAAGTTGTGCCAAGCGTGCGCCTGTGTCATAAGTAAAGGGCCGGCTGGCTTGACGTTAAAGGGTGCTGTAACCCCCGAAAGTACACTCCAAACCAAATAAACAAATATTTTCTGTGTTTGTAAATTGTGTGCACTGTGGCTGCACGTGCATCAACAAAGTAGCAGCGCCAAGCGTGCGCCTGTGTCCCATAAGTAAAGAGCCGGCTGGCTCATTTCTTAAAGGGTGGTGTAACCCACAAAGTGCACTACTCTCCAACAAAAATAAAAAAATATTTTCTGTGTTTGTGTGCGCTTTTGCCGCACGTATATATCAATATAACATAAATGGAGGACCAAACTTTCTCCGATAAAAATAAAATAGGGAAAGATCAAGAACCACTTCCTCCTAGTGCTGTTGCTGCTGCTGGGAGTTGTTCATCATCCCAGAGAGGAAGTAGGAACACCACTACTTTTACTAAACAATTGACCCTCCAACAGTCCCTAGCGATGAGGATGAAGTACGACAGCAGTCATCCTGATGCAAAACGTATAACTGAGGCCTTGACTGCTATGTTGGTGTTAGACGTGGGTCCGGTATCCGCCATTAGTGCAGTGGGATTTAGACAATTGATGGAGGTAGTGTGTCCCCGGTTCCAAATCCCGTCTAGATTCCACCTGCATCCTCAAAGCAGCAGCGACAAGCGTGCGTCTGTCTGCTAAAGGGTGGTGTAACCCTCAAAGTGCGCTCCACAAACAATAAAAAAATTCTTCTTTTTTTTTCTGTCTTTGTGAAATGTGTGGGCTGTAGCCGCACCTGCATCCTTAAAGCAGCAGCGACAAGCATGCGTCTGTCTGTTAAAGGGTGGTGTAACCCTCCAAGTGCGCTCCACAAACAAAAATATTCTTCTTTTTTTTTCTGTCTTTGTGAATTGTGTGGGCTGTAGCCGCACTTGCATCCTCAAAGCAGCAGCGACAAGCGTGCGTCTGTCTGTTAAAGGGTGGTGTAACCCTCAAAGTGTGCTCCACAAACAATAAAAATATTCTTTTTTTTTTTCTGTCTTTGTGAATTGTGTGGGCTGTAGCCGCACTTGCATCCTCAAAGCAGCAGCGACAAGCTTGCGTCTGTCTGTTAAAGGGTGGTGTAACCCTCAAAGTGCTCCAGAAAATAAAAAACTATTTTTTTTATGTGTTTGTGACTTGTGTGCGATGTAGCCGCACGTGCATCAACACAGTAGCAGCGCCAAGCGTGCACCTGTGTCATAAGTCAAGGACCGGTTTGGACATCTGGTCCGGACTGAAGGACGTGCCAACAATTTCTGACAAGTCTACTGTCACTGCATATGATACTGTCCTCAAAGCAGCAGTGACAAGCGTGCGTCTGTCTGTTAAAGGGTGGTGTAACCCTGAAAGTGCGCTCCACAAACAATAAAAATATTCTTCTTTTTTTTCTGTCTTTGTGAAATGTGTGGGCTGTAGCCGCACCTGCATCCTTAAAGCAGCAGCGACAAGCGTGCGTCTGTCTGTTAAAGGATTACATCGGTGACAACATCCAAGTAGGCATGTCAGACAGTCAGTACCTGTACTGGCAGGAAAAAGAAGCAATTTGGAGTTCCCTGTACAAACTGGCTCTATTTTACCTGAGTTGTCCCCCCTCCAGTGTGTACTCCGAAAGAGTGTTTAGTGCAGCCGGGATCCTTGTCAGCGAAAGGCGTAGGAGGTTGCTTCCACAAAATGTGGAGAAGGTGATGTTCATAAAATGAATTATCAACTCTTCCAGGGAGACCAGCCTCCTGAACGTACAGAGGGACCTGTGGTGGTGGATTCCAGCGGGGACGAATTAATACTCTGTGAGGATGAAGATGAGGATGTACACAATACTGAAGAGGGTGAGGAATCGGTGGATTAGGACGACATCTTGCCTCCGTGGAGCCAGTTTGTGCAGGGACAGATTAATTGCCAGCTTGTTTTGTGGGGGCCCAAATGAACCAATCATTTCAGCCACAGACATGTGGCAGACCCTGGCGCTGAAATGATTGGTTTGTTAAAGTGTGCATGTCCTATTTATACAACATAAGGGGGGGTGGGAGGATAATTCCATCTTGCACCTCTTTTTTTTCTTTGCAGTATGTACTGTTTGGGGCCTAGTTTTTCAAACTGCCATCCTGTCTGCCACTGCAGTGTCACTCCTAGATGGGCCATGTGTTTGTGCCGCCCACTCGTGTCGCTTAGCATAGTCATCCAGCTACCTCAGTGCAACCTTTTGGACATAAAAACACTATTGTGAGTTGTGAGGTGTTCAGAATATACTGGAAATGAGTGGAAATTAAGGTTATTGAGGTTAATAATAGCATAGGAGCAGAAAAACCCACACATTCTGTGATTTTAGCTGTTTTTATGCTTTTTTTAAAAAAAAATACAGATCCAAAACACAAAACCCAGAACCCAAAACACGGAAGGGTGGTTTTGGCAAAACCAATCCAGATCCAAAACACGAACAAAGATCCAGATCCAAAACCAAAACACAAAACACGAAAAGTGGCCGGTGCACACCCCTAGTATTCACACTATAGGTAGCAGTATGCACAGGGTTATTAGCAGTGATAAAGCAGCAGTATACACACAATAGGTAGCAGTATGCACACGGTTATTAGCAGTGATAAAGCAGCAGTATACATACTATAGGTAGCAGTATGCACAGGGTTATTAGCAGTGATAAAGCAGTAGTATACACACTATAGGTAGCAGTATGCACAGGGTTATTAGCAGTGACAAAGCAGCAGTATACACACTATAGGTAGCAGTATGTACGGGGTTATTAGCAGTGATAAAGCAGCAGTATACATACTATAGGTAGCTTTATGGATGGGGTTATTAGCAGTGATAAAGCAGCAGTATACATAATATAGGTAGCAGTATGCACAGGGTTATTAGCAGTGATAAAGCAGCAGTATACATAATATAGGTAGCAGTATGCACTGGGTTATTAGCAGTGACAAAGCAGCAGTATACATACTATAGGTAGCGGTATGCACAGGGTTATTAGCAGTGATAAAGCAGCAGTATACATAATATAGGTAGCAGTATGGACGGGGTTATTAGCAGTAATAAAGCAGCAGAATACATAATATAGGTAGCAGTATGCACGGGGTTATTAGCAGTGACAAAGCAGCAGTATACATACTATAGGTAGCGGTATGCACAGGGTTATTAGCAGTGATAAAGCAGCAGTATACATACTGTAGGTAGCAATATGCACAGGGTTATTAGCAGTGATAAAGCAATAGGTAGCAGTATGCACAGGGGTTATTAGCAGTGATAAAGCAGCAGTATACATACTATAGGTAGCGGTATGCACAGGGTTATTAGCAGTGATAAAGCAGCAGTATACATACTATAGGTAGCGGTATGCACGGGGTTATTAGCAGTGATAAAGCTGCAGTATACATACTATATGTAGCAGTATGCACAGGGTTATTAGCAGTGATAAAGCAGCAGTATACATACTATAGGTAGCGGTATGCACAGGGTTATTAGCAGTGATAAAGCAGCAGTATACATACTATAGGTAGCGGTATGTACGGGGTTATTAGCAGTGATAAAGCAGCAGTATACATACTATAGGTAGCGGTATGCACGGGTTATTAGCAGTGATAAAGCAGCAGTATACATACTATAGGTAGCAGTATGCACAGTTTTATTAGCAGTGACAAAGCAGCAGTATACATACTATAGGTAGCGGTATGCACAGGGTTATTAGCAGTGATAAAGCAGCCGTATACATACTATAGGTAGCAGTATGCACAGGGTTATTAGCAGTGATAAAGCAGCAGTATACATACTTAAGGTAGCGGTATGCACAGGGTTATTAGCAGTGATAAAGCAGCAGTATACATACTATAGGTAGCAGTATGTACGGGGTTATTAGCAGTGATAAAGCAGCAGTATACATACTATAGGTAGCGGTATGCACAGGGTTATTAGCAGTGATAAAGCAGCAGTATACATACTATAGGTAGCAGTATGCACAGGGTTATTAGCAGTGATAAAGCAGCAGTATACACACTATAGGTAGCAGTATGCACAGGGTTATTAGCAGTGATAAAGCAGCAGTATACATACTATAGGTAGCGGTATGCACAGGGTTATTAGCAGTGATAAAGCAGCAGTATACATACTATAGGTAGCAGTATGCACAGGGTTATTAGCAGTGATAAAGCAGCAGTATACGGGGGAGATGTATTAACGGCAAAAATGCGGTAAAACCCCCGAAAGTGCCGTTTTCGGGGGTTTTACCGCATTCCCCGTATGTATTAAGCAGCAGAATGCAGCGCATTCTGCTGCTTCGTGTTGCTAGATGTTACCCAATTGAAGCCTATGGGCTTCTTAGCGCAACGCTCGGGGCTGGGAGGGATCCGGACGGATCCCTCCCATGAGCCCCTGCGGCCCGCGGCCTTCTGCGCATGCGCAGAAATACTTCTGGGTGTTAAACCCGGAAGTCCCTCTGCCTGGCAGCATCGCAAAGGACAGCTCTCATCGAGAGAGCTGTTCTTTGCGATATTCTTGGTACATGCCGCGGTAATTAACCGCGGTATGTATGCGAAGTCGGGGGGGATGTACCGCATCGGCGATGTCGCCGATGATACATCTCCCCCTACATACTATAGTTTATTAGCAGTGATAAAGCAGCAGTATACATACTATAGGTAGTGGTATGCACAGGGTTATTAGCAGTGATAAAGCAGCAGTATACATACTATAGGTAGCGGTATGCACAGGGTTATTAGCAGTGACAAAGCAGCAGTATACACACTATAGGTAGCGGTATGCACGGGGTTATTAGCAGTGATAAAGCAGCAGTATACACACTATAGGTAGCGGTATGCACGGGGTTATTAGCAGTGATAAAGCAGCAGTATACACACTATAGGTAGCAATATGCACAGGGTTATTAGCAGTGATAAAGCAGCAGTATACACACTATAGGTAGCGGTATGCACAGGGTTATTAGCAGTGATAAAGCAGCAGTATACATACTATAGGTAGCAGTATGCACTGGATTATTAGCAGTGATAAAGCAGCAGTATACACACTATAGGTAGCAGTATGCACAGGGTTATTAGCAGTGATAAAGCAGCAGTATACATACTATAGGTAGCAGTATGTACGGGGTTATTAGCAGTGATAAAGCAGCAGTATACATACTATAGGTAGCGGTATGCACAGGGTTATTAGCAGTGATAAAGCAGCAGTATACACACTATAGGTAGCGGTATGCACAGGGTTATAAGCAGTGATAAAGCAGCAGTATACACACTATAGGTAGCGGTATGCACAGGGTTATTAGCTGTGTTAAAGCAGCAGTATAATTATTAGCAGTGATAAAGCAGCAGTATACATACTATAGGTAGCAGTATGCACAGGATTATTAGCAGTGATAAAGCAGCAGTATACATACTATAGGTAGCGGTATGCACAGGGTTATTAGCAGTGATAAAGCAGCAGTATACACACTATAGGTAGCAGTATGTACGGGGTTATTAGCAGTGATAAAGCAGCAGTATACACACTATAGGTAGCAGTATGTACGGGGTTATTAGATGTGATAAAGCAGCAGTATACGTACTATAGGTAGCGGTATGCACAGGGTTATTAGCAGTGATAAAGCAGCAGTATACATACTATAGGTAGCAGTATGCACAGGGTTATTAGCAGTGATAAAGCAGCAGTATACATACTATAGGTAGCGGTATGCACAGGGTTATTAGCAGTGATAAAGCAGCAGTATACATACTATAGGTAGCAGTATGCACAGGGTTATTAGCAGTGATAAAGGAGCAGTATACATACTATAGGTAGCAGTATGCACAGGGTTATTAGCAGTGATAAAGCAGCAGTATACATACTATAGATTAGGGACGTGCGCCGGACCAGTTTTGCCGGATTTGGATTTGGTTCTAATTCGTCGTCCGGCTTTGGATTTGGATTTGGATTTGCCAAACTGCGGTGACTGGATTTGGATTTGGATTTGGAATTGGATTTTTTTACAATAATTGACAAAAAAAGCTAAAATCATATAAATTGGTCTTTTTTTTCTTCCTAGAGTATTATTAACTTCAATAACATTAATTTCCAGTCAATTTAGACCATATCACAGCTTATAATATTGTTTTCAACATTATTGGCCAAAGGTTGCAGTGAGCCGACTGGTTACACTAAGCGACAAAGCAGCGGCACAACGACACAGACACCACAGTATAAAGCACATCTATGACACATTGCCACACAGCAGTGGCAGAAATGAAAAGTAGTGCACCCACCCAGTGGGGTACGGCCAGCAGAGTCACAGTACTTGTTTACAAAGTGGGCTACGGCCCTAGGAGTCACAGTGCACAATCTTATTCGCATTACACCGCACATAGGGCCTGATTCACATTACACCATAAAGTAGTGTCTCTTATTTATGTTACGACACACAGTAGTGCCCCTTTTACACAATGCCCACAGTAGTGACCCTTTTACACAATGCCCACAGTAGCGGTGTCCCTTACACAATGTCCCCCAGCAGTGGTGCCCCCTATGCAGTCCCTTTAGTAGTAGGGTCCACTATGCAGTGCCCCCAGTAGAATGCCCCCCAGTAATATGCCCCCCATTAGCAGGCCCCCCCAGTAGTATGCCCCCCATTAGCATGCCACCCAGTAGTATGCCCCCCATTAGCAGGCCCCCCCAGTAGTATGCCCCCCATTATCATGCCACCCAGTAGTATGCCCCCCAGTAGTATGGCCCCCCCAGTAGTATGGCCCCCCCAGTAGTAGGCTGCCCCAGTAGCAGGCCCCCCCCAGTAGTAGGCTGCCCCTGTAGTAGCCCCCCCTGTAGTATGGGCCCCCCCTGTATTATGGCCCCCCCTGTAGTAGGCTGCCCCAGTAGCAGGCCCCCCCCAGTAGTATGGCCCCCGCCAGTAGCAGACCCCTCAGTAGTATGGCCCCCCCAGTAGCAGACCCCCCAGTAGTATAGGCCCCCCCAGTAGCAGGCCCCTCCAGTAGTATAGCCCCCCCCAGTAGCAGACCCCCCCCAGTAGCGCCCCCGGCCCTTGCACAAATTAAAAAATAAAAACTTACCTGTATCCCCGCTCCCGCGCCGTCCGCTCTGTCACACGCTGAGGAGGGAGCCGGAAGACGGAGCTCATGTGTGAGCTCCAGCCGGCTCCCTCCGTGCAGCAGCCAATGAGAGTCTGTGTGACTCTCATTGGCTGCTGTAACAAACACACAGCTGCCGCTGGCGGCTGTGTGTCTGTGTCTGTGTAGGGCAGAGCGCTATCACTGCGCTCTGCCCTACACACGAGGAGACCTGATGTCGGATTCTCTAGTGAGAATCCGACATCAGGCGGCCGCCGTTCGGCCCCGAACGGGCATCCGAGTCAGGCGGTGAACACCCGAACAGGGTTCGGGTGGACTCGGATCCCCAATGTTCGGAGCGGTTCGGATTCCACAGAATCCGAACCGCTCATCTCTACTATAGATAGCAGTATGCACAGGGTTATTAGCGGTGATAAAGCAGCAGTATACATACTATAGGTAGCGGTATGCACAGGGTTTAATAGAGGTGATAAAGCAGCAGTATTCATAATATAGGTAGCAGTATGCACAGGGTTATTAGCAGTGATAAAGCAGCAGTATACATAATATAGGTAGCAGTATGCACAGGGTTATTAGCAGTGATAAAGCAGCAGTATACATACTATACGTAGCAGTATGCACGGGGTTATTAGTAGTGATAAAGCAGCAGTATACATAGTATAGGTAGCAGTATGCACAGGGTTATTAGCAGTGATAAAGCAGCAGTATACATACTATAGGTAGCAGTATGCACAGGGTTATTAGCAGTGATAAAGCAGCAGTATACACACTATAGGTAGCAGTATGCACAGGGTTATTAGCAGTGATAAAGCAGCAGTATACATACTATAGGTAGCAGTATGCACAGGGGTATTAGCAGTGATAAAGCAGCAGTATACATACTATAGGTAGCAGTATGCACAGGGTTATTAGCAGTGATAAAGCAGCAGTATACATACTATAGGTAGCGGTATGCACAGGGTTATTAGCAGTGATAAATCAGCAGTATACATATTATAGGTAGCGGTATGCACAGGGTTATTAGCAGTGATAAAGCAGCAGTATACATACTATAGGTAGCGGTATGCACAGGGTTATTAGCAGTGATAAAGCAGCAGTATACATACTATAGGTAGCGGTATGCACAGGGTTATAAGCAGTGATAAAGCAGCAGTATACATACTATAGGTAGCGGTATGCACGGGGTTATTAGCAGTGATAAAGCAGCAGTATACATACTATAGGTAGCGGTATGCACGGGGTTATTAGCAGTGATAAAGCAGCAGTATACATACTATAGGTAGCGGTATGCACAGGGTTATTAGCAGTGATAAAGCAGCAGTATACATACTATAGGTAGCAGTATGCACAGGGTTATTAGCAGTGATAAAGCAGCAGTATACATACTATAGGTAGCGGTATGCACGGGGTTATTAGCAGTGATAAAGCAGCAGTATACATACTATAGGTAGCGGTATGCACAGGGTTATTAGCAGTGATAAAGCAGCAGTATACATACTATAGGTAGCGGTATGCACGGGGTTATTAGCAGTGATAAAGCAGCAGTATACATACTATAGGTAGCGGTATGCACGGGGTTATTAGCAGTGATAAAGCAGCAGTATACATACTATAGGTAGCAGTATGCACAGGGTTATTAGCAGTGATAAAGCAGCAGTATACATACTATAGGTAGCAGTATGCACAGGGTTATTAGCAGTGATAAAGCAGCAGTATACATACTATAGGTAGCGGTATGCACAGGGTTATTAGCAGTGAAAAAGCATCAGTATACATACTATAGGTAGCGGTATGCACAGGGTTTAATAGCGGTGATAAAGCAGCAGTATACATAATATAGGTAGTAGTATGCACGGGGTTATTAGCAGTGATAAAGCAGCAGTATACATACTATAGGTAGCGGTATGCACAGGGTTATTAGCAGTGATAAAGCAGCAGTATACACACTATAGGTAGCGGTATGCACAGGGTTATTAGCAGTGATAAAGCAGCAGTATATACACTATAGGTAGCGGTATGCACAGGGTTATTAGCAGTGAAAAAGCAGCAGTATACATACTATAGGTAGCGGTATGCACAGGGTTATTAGCAGTGATAAAGCAGCAGTATACATACTATAGGTAGCAGTATGCACAGGGTTATTAGCAGTGATAAAGCAGCAGTATACGGGGGAGATGTATTAACGGCAAAAATGCGGTAAAACCCCCGAAAGTGCCGTTTTCGGGGGTTTTACCGCATTCCCCGTATGTATTAAGCAGCAGAATGCAGCGCATTCTGCTGCTTCGTGTTGCTAGATGTTACCCAATTGAAGCCTATGGGCTTCTTAGCGCAACGCTCGGGGCTGGGAGGGATCCGGACGGATCCCTCCCATGAGCCCCTGCGGCCCGCGGCCTTCTGCGCATGCGCAGAAATACTTCTGGGTGTTAAACCCGGAAGTCCCTCTGCCTGGCAGCATCGCAAAGGACAGCTCTCATCGAGAGAGCTGTTCTTTGCGATATTCTTGGTACATGCCGCGGTAATTAACCGCGGTATGTATGCGAAGTCGGGGGGGATGTACCGCATCGGCGATGTCGCCGATGATACATCTCCCCCTACATACTATAGTTTATTAGCAGTGATAAAGCAGCAGTATACACACTATAGGTAGCGGTATGCACAGGGTTATAAGCAGTGATAAAGCAGCAGTATACACACTATAGGTAGCGGTATGCACAGGGTTATTAGCTGTGTTAAAGCAGCAGTATAATTATTAGCAGTGATAAAGCAGCAGTATACATACTATAGGTAGCAGTATGCACAGGATTATTAGCAGTGATAAAGCAGCAGTATACATACTATAGGTAGCGGTATGCACAGGGTTATTAGCAGTGATAAAGCAGCAGTATACACACTATAGGTAGCAGTATGTACGGGGTTATTAGCAGTGATAAAGCAGCAGTATACACACTATAGGTAGCAGTATGTACGGGGTTATTAGATGTGATAAAGCAGCAGTATACGTACTATAGGTAGCGGTATGCACAGGGTTATTAGCAGTGATAAAGCAGCAGTATACATACTATAGGTAGCAGTATGCACAGGGTTATTAGCAGTGATAAAGCAGCAGTATACATACTATAGGTAGCGGTATGCACAGGGTTATTAGCAGTGATAAAGCAGCAGTATACATACTATAGGTAGCAGTATGCACAGGGTTATTAGCAGTGATAAAGGAGCAGTATACATACTATAGGTAGCAGTATGCACAGGGTTATTAGCAGTGATAAAGCAGCAGTATACATACTATAGATTAGGGACGTGCGCCGGACCAGTTTTGCCGGATTTGGATTTGGTTCTAATTCGTCGTCCGGCTTTGGATTTGGATTTGGATTTGCCAAACTGCGGTGACTGGATTTGGATTTGGATTTGGAATTGGATTTTTTTACAATAATTGACAAAAAAAGCTAAAATCATATAAATTGGTCTTTTTTTTCTTCCTAGAGTATTATTAACTTCAATAACATTAATTTCCAGTCAATTTAGACCATATCACAGCTTATAATATTGTTTTCAACATTATTGGCCAAAGGTTGCAGTGAGCCGACTGGTTACACTAAGCGACAAAGCAGCGGCACAACGACACAGACACCACAGTATAAAGCACATCTATGACACATTGCCACACAGCAGTGGCAGAAATGAAAAGTAGTGCACCCACCCAGTGGGGTACGGCCAGCAGAGTCACAGTACTTGTTTACAAAGTGGGCTACGGCCCTAGGAGTCACAGTGCACAATCTTATTCGCATTACACCGCACATAGGGCCTGATTCACATTACACCATAAAGTAGTGTCTCTTATTTATGTTACGACACACAGTAGTGCCCCTTTTACACAATGCCCACAGTAGTGACCCTTTTACACAATGCCCACAGTAGCGGTGTCCCTTACACAATGTCCCCCAGCAGTGGTGCCCCCTATGCAGTCCCTTTAGTAGTAGGGTCCACTATGCAGTGCCCCCAGTAGAATGCCCCCCAGTAATATGCCCCCCATTAGCAGGCCCCCCCAGTAGTATGCCCCCCATTAGCATGCCACCCAGTAGTATGCCCCCCATTAGCAGGCCCCCCCAGTAGTATGCCCCCCATTATCATGCCACCCAGTAGTATGCCCCCCAGTAGTATGGCCCCCCCAGTAGTATGGCCCCCCCAGTAGTAGGCTGCCCCAGTAGCAGGCCCCCCCCAGTAGTAGGCTGCCCCTGTAGTAGCCCCCCCTGTAGTATGGGCCCCCCCTGTATTATGGCCCCCCCTGTAGTAGGCTGCCCCAGTAGCAGGCCCCCCCCAGTAGTATGGCCCCCGCCAGTAGCAGACCCCTCAGTAGTATGGCCCCCCCAGTAGCAGACCCCCCAGTAGTATAGGCCCCCCCAGTAGCAGGCCCCTCCAGTAGTATAGCCCCCCCCAGTAGCAGACCCCCCCCAGTAGCGCCCCCGGCCCTTGCACAAATTAAAAAATAAAAACTTACCTGTATCCCCGCTCCCGCGCCGTCCGCTCTGTCACACGCTGAGGAGGGAGCCGGAAGACGGAGCTCATGTGTGAGCTCCAGCCGGCTCCCTCCGTGCAGCAGCCAATGAGAGTCTGTGTGACTCTCATTGGCTGCTGTAACAAACACACAGCTGCCGCTGGCGGCTGTGTGTCTGTGTCTGTGTAGGGCAGAGCGCTATCACTGCGCTCTGCCCTACACACGAGGAGACCTGATGTCGGATTCTCTAGTGAGAATCCGACATCAGGCGGCCGCCGTTCGGCCCCGAACGGGCATCCGAGTCAGGCGGTGAACACCCGAACAGGGTTCGGGTGGACTCGGATCCCCAATGTTCGGAGCGGTTCGGATTCCACAGAATCCGAACCGCTCATCTCTACTATAGATAGCAGTATGCACAGGGTTATTAGCGGTGATAAAGCAGCAGTATACATACTATAGGTAGCGGTATGCACAGGGTTTAATAGAGGTGATAAAGCAGCAGTATTCATAATATAGGTAGCAGTATGCACAGGGTTATTAGCAGTGATAAAGCAGCAGTATACATAATATAGGTAGCAGTATGCACAGGGTTATTAGCAGTGATAAAGCAGCAGTATACATACTATACGTAGCAGTATGCACGGGGTTATTAGTAGTGATAAAGCAGCAGTATACATAGTATAGGTAGCAGTATGCACAGGGTTATTAGCAGTGATAAAGCAGCAGTATACATACTATAGGTAGCAGTATGCACAGGGTTATTAGCAGTGATAAAGCAGCAGTATACACACTATAGGTAGCAGTATGCACAGGGTTATTAGCAGTGATAAAGCAGCAGTATACATACTATAGGTAGCAGTATGCACAGGGGTATTAGCAGTGATAAAGCAGCAGTATACATACTATAGGTAGCAGTATGCACAGGGTTATTAGCAGTGATAAAGCAGCAGTATACATACTATAGGTAGCGGTATGCACAGGGTTATTAGCAGTGATAAATCAGCAGTATACATATTATAGGTAGCGGTATGCACAGGGTTATTAGCAGTGATAAAGCAGCAGTATACATACTATAGGTAGCGGTATGCACAGGGTTATTAGCAGTGATAAAGCAGCAGTATACATACTATAGGTAGCGGTATGCACAGGGTTATAAGCAGTGATAAAGCAGCAGTATACATACTATAGGTAGCGGTATGCACGGGGTTATTAGCAGTGATAAAGCAGCAGTATACATACTATAGGTAGCGGTATGCACGGGGTTATTAGCAGTGATAAAGCAGCAGTATACATACTATAGGTAGCGGTATGCACAGGGTTATTAGCAGTGATAAAGCAGCAGTATACATACTATAGGTAGCAGTATGCACAGGGTTATTAGCAGTGATAAAGCAGCAGTATACATACTATAGGTAGCGGTATGCACGGGGTTATTAGCAGTGATAAAGCAGCAGTATACATACTATAGGTAGCGGTATGCACAGGGTTATTAGCAGTGATAAAGCAGCAGTATACATACTATAGGTAGCGGTATGCACGGGGTTATTAGCAGTGATAAAGCAGCAGTATACATACTATAGGTAGCGGTATGCACGGGGTTATTAGCAGTGATAAAGCAGCAGTATACATACTATAGGTAGCAGTATGCACAGGGTTATTAGCAGTGATAAAGCAGCAGTATACATACTATAGGTAGCAGTATGCACAGGGTTATTAGCAGTGATAAAGCAGCAGTATACATACTATAGGTAGCGGTATGCACAGGGTTATTAGCAGTGAAAAAGCATCAGTATACATACTATAGGTAGCGGTATGCACAGGGTTTAATAGCGGTGATAAAGCAGCAGTATACATAATATAGGTAGTAGTATGCACGGGGTTATTAGCAGTGATAAAGCAGCAGTATACATACTATAGGTAGCGGTATGCACAGGGTTATTAGCAGTGATAAAGCAGCAGTATACACACTATAGGTAGCGGTATGCACAGGGTTATTAGCAGTGATAAAGCAGCAGTATATACACTATAGGTAGCGGTATGCACAGGGTTATTAGCAGTGAAAAAGCAGCAGTATACATACTATAGGTAGCGGTATGCACAGGGTTATTAGCAGTGATAAAGCAGCAGTATACATACTATAGGTAGCAGTATGCACAGGGTTATTAGCAGTGATAAAGCAGCAGTATACGGGGGAGATGTATTAACGGCAAAAATGCGGTAAAACCCCCGAAAGTGCCGTTTTCGGGGGTTTTACCGCATTCCCCGTATGTATTAAGCAGCAGAATGCAGCGCATTCTGCTGCTTCGTGTTGCTAGATGTTACCCAATTGAAGCCTATGGGCTTCTTAGCGCAACGCTCGGGGCTGGGAGGGATCCGGACGGATCCCTCCCATGAGCCCCTGCGGCCCGCGGCCTTCTGCGCATGCGCAGAAATACTTCTGGGTGTTAAACCCGGAAGTCCCTCTGCCTGGCAGCATCGCAAAGGACAGCTCTCATCGAGAGAGCTGTTCTTTGCGATATTCTTGGTACATGCCGCGGTAATTAACCGCGGTATGTATGCGAAGTCGGGGGGGATGTACCGCATCGGCGATGTCGCCGATGATACATCTCCCCCTACATACTATAGTTTATTAGCAGTGATAAAGCAGCAGTATACATACTATAGGTAGTGGTATGCACAGGGTTATTAGCAGTGATAAAGCAGCAGTATACATACTATAGGTAGCGGTATGCACAGGGTTATTAGCAGTGACAAAGCAGCAGTATACACACTATAGGTAGCGGTATGCACGGGGTTATTAGCAGTGATAAAGCAGCAGTATACACACTATAGGTAGCGGTATGCACGGGGTTATTAGCAGTGATAAAGCAGCAGTATACACACTATAGGTAGCAATATGCACAGGGTTATTAGCAGTGATAAAGCAGCAGTATACACACTATAGGTAGCGGTATGCACAGGGTTATTAGCAGTGATAAAGCAGCAGTATACATACTATAGGTAGCAGTATGCACTGGATTATTAGCAGTGATAAAGCAGCAGTATACACACTATAGGTAGCAGTATGCACAGGGTTATTAGCAGTGATAAAGCAGCAGTATACATACTATAGGTAGCAGTATGTACGGGGTTATTAGCAGTGATAAAGCAGCAGTATACATACTATAGGTAGCGGTATGCACAGGGTTATTAGCAGTGATAAAGCAGCAGTATACACACTATAGGTAGCGGTATGCACAGGGTTATAAGCAGTGATAAAGCAGCAGTATACACACTATAGGTAGCGGTATGCACAGGGTTATTAGCTGTGTTAAAGCAGCAGTATAATTATTAGCAGTGATAAAGCAGCAGTATACATACTATAGGTAGCAGTATGCACAGGATTATTAGCAGTGATAAAGCAGCAGTATACATACTATAGGTAGCGGTATGCACAGGGTTATTAGCAGTGATAAAGCAGCAGTATACACACTATAGGTAGCAGTATGTACGGGGTTATTAGCAGTGATAAAGCAGCAGTATACACACTATAGGTAGCAGTATGTACGGGGTTATTAGATGTGATAAAGCAGCAGTATACGTACTATAGGTAGCGGTATGCACAGGGTTATTAGCAGTGATAAAGCAGCAGTATACATACTATAGGTAGCAGTATGCACAGGGTTATTAGCAGTGATAAAGCAGCAGTATACATACTATAGGTAGCGGTATGCACAGGGTTATTAGCAGTGATAAAGCAGCAGTATACATACTATAGGTAGCAGTATGCACAGGGTTATTAGCAGTGATAAAGGAGCAGTATACATACTATAGGTAGCAGTATGCACAGGGTTATTAGCAGTGATAAAGCAGCAGTATACATACTATAGATTAGGGACGTGCGCCGGACCAGTTTTGCCGGATTTGGATTTGGATTTGGTTCTAATTCGTCGTCCGGCTTTGGATTTGGATTTGGATTTGCCAAACTGCGGTGACTGGATTTGGATTTGGATTTGGAATTGGATTTTTTTACAATAATTGACAAAAAAAGCTAAAATCATATAAATTGGTCTTTTTTTTCTTCCTAGAGTATTATTAACTTCAATAACATTAATTTCCAGTCAATTTAGACCATATCACAGCTTATAATATTGTTTTCAACATTATTGGCCAAAGGTTGCAGTGAGCCGACTGGTTACACTAAGCGACAAAGCAGCGGCACAACGACACAGACACCACAGTATAAAGCACATCTATGACACATTGCCACACAGCAGTGGCAGAAATGAAAAGTAGTGCACCCACCCAGTGGGGTACGGCCAGCAGAGTCACAGTACTTGTTTACAAAGTGGGCTACGGCCCTAGGAGTCACAGTGCACAATCTTATTCGCATTACACCGCACATAGGGCCTGATTCACATTACACCATAAAGTAGTGTCTCTTATTTATGTTACGACACACAGTAGTGCCCCTTTTACACAATGCCCACAGTAGTGACCCTTTTACACAATGCCCACAGTAGCGGTGTCCCTTACACAATGTCCCCCAGCAGTGGTGCCCCCTATGCAGTCCCTTTAGTAGTAGGGTCCACTATGCAGTGCCCCCAGTAGAATGCCCCCCAGTAATATGCCCCCCATTAGCAGGCCCCCCCAGTAGTATGCCCCCCATTAGCATGCCACCCAGTAGTATGCCCCCCATTAGCAGGCCCCCCCAGTAGTATGCCCCCCATTATCATGCCACCCAGTAGTATGCCCCCCAGTAGTATGGCCCCCCCAGTAGTATGGCCCCCCCAGTAGTAGGCTGCCCCAGTAGCAGGCCCCCCCCAGTAGTAGGCTGCCCCTGTAGTAGCCCCCCCTGTAGTATGGGCCCCCCCTGTATTATGGCCCCCCCTGTAGTAGGCTGCCCCAGTAGCAGGCCCCCCCCAGTAGTAAGGCCCCCGCCAGTAGCAGACCCCTCAGTAGTATGGCCCCCCCAGTAGCAGACCCCCCAGTAGTATAGGCCCCCCCAGTAGCAGGCCCCTCCAGTAGTATAGCCCCCCCCAGTAGCAGACCCCCCCCAGTAGCGCCCCCGGCCCTTGCACAAATTAAAAAATAAAAACTTACCTGTATCCCCGCTCCCGCGCCGTCCGCTCTGTCACACGCTGAGGAGGGAGCCGGAAGACGGAGCTCATGTGTGAGCTCCAGCCGGCTCCCTCCGTGCAGCAGCCAATGAGAGTCTGTGTGACTCTCATTGGCTGCTGTAACAAACACACAGCTGCCGCTGGCGGCTGTGTGTCTGTGTCTGTGTAGGGCAGAGCGCTATCACTGCGCTCTGCCCTACACACGAGGAGACCTGATGTCGGATTCTCTAGTGAGAATCCGACATCAGGCGGCCGCCGTTCGGCCCCGAACGGGGATCCGAGTCAGGCGGTGAACACCCGAACAGGGTTCGGGTGGACTCGGATCCCCAATGTTCGGAGCGGTTCGGATTCCACAGAATCCGAACCGCTCATCTCTACTATAGATAGCAGTATGCACAGGGTTATTAGCGGTGATAAAGCAGCAGTATACATACTATAGGTAGCGGTATGCACAGGGTTTAATAGAGGTGATAAAGCAGCAGTATTCATAATATAGGTAGCAGTATGCACAGGGTTATTAGCAGTGATAAAGCAGCAGTATACATAATATAGGTAGCAGTATGCACAGGGTTATTAGCAGTGATAAAGCAGCAGTATACATACTATACGTAGCAGTATGCACGGGGTTATTAGTAGTGATAAAGCAGCAGTATACATAGTATAGGTAGCAGTATGCACAGGGTTATTAGCAGTGATAAAGCAGCAGTATACATACTATAGGTAGCAGTATGCACAGGGTTATTAGCAGTGATAAAGCAGCAGTATACACACTATAGGTAGCAGTATGCACAGGGTTATTAGCAGTGATAAAGCAGCAGTATACATACTATAGGTAGCAGTATGCACAGGGGTATTAGCAGTGATAAAGCAGCAGTATACATACTATAGGTAGCAGTATGCACAGGGTTATTAGCAGTGATAAAGCAGCAGTATACATACTATAGGTAGCGGTATGCACAGGGTTATTAGCAGTGATAAATCAGCAGTATACATATTATAGGTAGCGGTATGCACAGGGTTATTAGCAGTGATAAAGCAGCAGTATACATACTATAGGTAGCGGTATGCACAGGGTTATTAGCAGTGATAAAGCAGCAGTATACATACTATAGGTAGCGGTATGCACAGGGTTATAAGCAGTGATAAAGCAGCAGTATACATACTATAGGTAGCGGTATGCACGGGGTTATTAGCAGTGATAAAGCAGCAGTATACATACTATAGGTAGCGGTATGTACGGGGTTATTAGCAGTGATAAAGCAGCAGTATACATACTATAGGTAGCGGTATGCACGGGGTTATTAGCAGTGATAAAGCAGCAGTATACATACTATAGGTAGCGGTATGCACAGGGTTATTAGCAGTGATAAAGCAGCAGTATACATACTATAGGTAGCAGTATGCACAGGGTTATTAGCAGTGATAAAGCAGCAGTATACATACTATAGGTAGCGGTATGCACGGGGTTATTAGCAGTGATAAAGCAGCAGTATACATACTATAGGTAGCGGTATGCACAGGGTTATTAGCAGTGATAAAGCAGCAGTATACATACTATAGGTAGCGGTATGCACGGGGTTATTAGCAGTGATAAAGCAGCAGTATACATACTATAGGTAGCGGTATGCACGGGGTTATTAGCAGTGATAAAGCAGCAGTATACATACTATAGGTAGCAGTATGCACAGGGTTATTAGCAGTGATAAAGCAGCAGTATACATACTATAGGTAGCAGTATGCACAGGGTTATTAGCAGTGATAAAGCAGCAGTATACATACTATAGGTAGCGGTATGCACAGGGTTATTAGCAGTGAAAAAGCACCAGTATACATACTATAGGTAGCGGTATGCACAGGGTTTAATAGCGGTGATAAAGCAGCAGTATACATAATATAGGTAGTAGTATGCACGGGGTTATTAGCAGTGATAAAGCAGCAGTATACATACTATAGGTAGCGGTATGCACAGGGTTATTAGCAGTGATAAAGCAGCAGTATACACACTATAGGTAGCGGTATGCACAGGGTTATTAGCAGTGATAAAGCAGCAGTATATACACTATAGGTAGCGGTATGCACAGGGTTATTAGCAGTGAAAAAGCAGCAGTATACATACTATAGGTAGAGTTATGCACAGGGTTTAATAGCGGTGATAAAGCAGCAGTATACACACTATAGGTAGCAGTATGTACGGGGTTATTAGCAGTGATAAAGCAGCAGTATACATACTATAGGTAGCAGTATGCACGGGGTTATTAGCAGTGATAAAGCAGCAGTATACATACTATAGGAAGCGGTATGTACGGGGTTATTAGCAGTGATAAAGCAGCAGTATACATACTATAGGTAGCAGTATGCACGGGGTTATTAGCAGTGATAAAACAGCAGTATACACACTATAGTTAGCAGTATGCACAGGGTTATTAGCAGTGATAAAACAGCAGTATACACACTATAGTTAGCAGTATGCACAGGGTTTAATAGTGGTGGTCACAGAGGCTATAACAGTGGTAATAGCAGTGGTCACTTGATGAGCAAAGTACTGCTCTTCTGCACATTACTGTGGCCAGGCCGCTCATGCCCAGTGACAACATCCCGCCAGGGTCAGTGCTCAGAAAGGAGCAGACTGGCCAGGAGTGCACTCCCCTCTATCAGAAATCAGGATTGGAGAGGGTCAAGGAGGAAGTAGGGGGAAAGAAAGGAGGCAAATTTATTGTACAGTAACTCATTGCAAGATGCAGTCTAATATCTGTATGTCTAAATTGTTAAATATTAAGATATGATTTATTACTTCACAATGGAAAGTTTTCTCCCTCTTAATGGGTATATTTATCAAATTGAGTTTATTTTCCATTCTGGCTTTCTATTTGTGCTGTCTGTAAAAATAATAATAAATGTGCTTTAACTATTTATCATATTATAACAAGCAATCTTGAAAAAGCATTTAAAATGCAATTTTCTACAGTAATGTTATTTACACTTTTTTCTATTAATAAGGAGTGACAGAATGGCAGTATAAGCATGTGCATGTCAAAGGATAAGTTGTTTGGAAAATATTAAAAAAAAGTAAATAAATATTAATAATGAAAGAGATGTCAATGCACAGTCGCTTGCTGGGAGCGTGGGTGTCAGCGATGGCGCTGTAGGCCTTGGTTTTTTCAATAGGCTTCAAATTCTTTTGGCAAACTGAGCTGCTGGGTTCCTAGTAACGGGATGTAGCTATAATCCCGACAGTCCGGATGCCAGCACTTAGAATGCCGGCGCCAGAATCCAAAATGTCAGACATTGGTAGAGTGTGTACGATTACAAGACCTCTGGTTTCATACAATCTTGGTCTTCTTGTCTTGTGACAAGATTATTAAACCTGCTGAAAAATCAGGAGACCAGACCGCTAATCACCAGACCAATTTAGAAGTGTGTATGCTCCAGGGTTGCCGACTTTTCATTTCTCCTCCCCGGGAGAAGTCTGGGGAGGAGAAGCAGGTGGGCGGAGTTGGGGACTCGTGCCGGCCAGGTTGTGTCATTAAGCCCCGCCCCCTTGCAGGAATTAGCCGTCACCGCTGGATATTTACAAGAGGGGGCGTTGCCTAATGATGCGATTTTCATAGAATCGCCTCATTAGAGCCTGCCTCCATCGTGCGGACCTGCCGACACACTGTAATATTCTCCCCATTCTGCACACTTCACTAGGAAGTGGGCAGAATGCGGGAGAAGTGCCTACCCTTCCGGAGGTGTGGGTGGTTACCCAAAAAATCGGGAGCCTCCAGCGACTTCTGGGGAGGTAGGCATGTATGGTATGCTCCAGAGACTGTTTTTTTCAATTATTCTCCCAATTCATCCCAGTGAGTGGCAGCTGGTCTGCCAAAGATTGTTACAGTGTGTATGGTGATTTCATCCTTTCAGCAGACTGTTTCAGCAGATGCAGATTGGAAGTCTGCTGAAATATTGGACAAGTGTGTACGCATAGATTGGATGTAGAATCTGCGACCAAGTTTGCAGAAAGACTGTATAAACAGTCTGATCTGGGGTCTGATCTCCTGAGGTTTGGACAAGTGTGTACCCAGCTTAAGGGGTAGGGAGAGGGGGAGGGTTAGGATACTGACTGACAGGTATCGGTATCCTAACCCTGTCGGGATGCCGACATCGGGATTAAGGCCACCAGGATCCCGAGCACTGGCATCCCTTACCCAAACCCCTAATAACAACTGTTACAACAGGCGCCCAATTGCAGACAATATAAGAGGCATCTACTTACAATATAAGCTAAACTAGGCTCACTAAGGGGCATATTTATCACAATCCACATTTTTAATGCGGTTGTGATGTGATAATATCGGCCAAAATCGCAATGCGAAAAGTAAAAATTTTTGTTGAAGGTCATGTGCTGTGACTGAGCTTACAAACAAACTCTGGGTTCGATTCAGACCCGCTCTCTAGATGTGTTCGCACGCACCCAGTGTATGTAAATCCGGCCAACCCACAGCAAGGCAGGCGATCGCACTACAAGGCATTAGCACGCCCACTATGTCTTGGCATGCGATCGCTTTGTGCACGTCATCTCCAGGAAGTGTACGCAACCATCGGTACATCGGGCACCATCAGATGCGATCGCAGCGCTTGAGGAAGACCATACCCTACCGCAAGCTTTTTAGTGTAAAAACAAGCCAGATGACGTGTACTATGATGCTGCCTCTGAATTATGCACACCTCTGAAACGGCATTGAGACGCTCAAGCACGCCTGCGCTTGCACCTCCACTCCCCCATTTTTAATGGCCAGCCCCTGTTACCACCCACAAACGGCCTCTCCTGTCACTCACTCTGCTGGGCTGTCTATGCGCAGTGATTGAACGCTTCCCAATCTCTCGCATTGGTTCAAGCACGCACACTGCGATGCGTACACATGCGCACAATGTGAAAATCGGCCAGCTACGGGCAAATGCATCCTAGCGAGCGGGTCTGAATCAGGTCCTCTGTTCCAACAAGGATTTACAATCAAATTGATAGCTATTGCTATTAGTTTACTTCCGGATACTTACCCGGTGAGCCTAATACACGTGCAAGGCCGCCGGGCTGCGCATGCGCCAGTCATATTAACGGGGAGAGATGCAAGAACCAGTCTACTATGAGAGAGACCTTATTAGCCCGAATTTAAAGTAGCTTGCTTTATTAAAGTTCCACCAAGAACAGAGGCCCTGATTCAGAGCCACTCGCTATTTACGAGCGCTCGCTCTGAATCAGGGCGGAACGTTTTTTTTTTTTTACTCCGGCCTCCAGGCCGCTCGCTAAGCTGTGGGTGACCACCCACAGCTTTAGCGGGCGGCCTTCCGAAGGTCGCTATTATCGCGACCATTGGGCTTGCGACGAAACCCTTGTGGTAGGGTCTCGTCCATCGCAAGCCCCAGTGAACCACCTGCTCTAATAGAGCAGGAAGTTCACTACTGACATCACGTGTGATGTCAGTAGGGCCGCCCACAAATGGTAGGCGTTCCTAAGGGAATGCCTCCGTTTGTGCAGCCACTCCCCCCAGCCCCCTGACCCGCCTACAAAACGGGGCGAGCTGTCGGTCAACATCGACAGCCGCCCCGTCTTGTAGCGAGCCGCGGAGCGAGTGATTTCTCGCTCGCTCTGGGGCTCGCGGACTGCCCGGCCATCGACCCACTTGCAAGCTCTATACGCTCGCGAGCGGGTCTGAATCAGGCCCAGTGTCTTCAATGGCAGCTGTAAAATTAAGATGTCCGTTAAGATTTCAGCACTGAACAAAAACTGACATTGGAAACCAGGTTCAGGCAAATGAAAAATTTCATTGCCAAAGACAAGACAAAATACTGCCAATTTTGCAAAGAGAGGGCCTGATTCAGAGCCGCTCGTTCGCTCCGAGCGATGTTCGCACATCTGCGCATGCGTATGGGTCGTAATGCGCATGCGCCAACCAGTCAGTGCGATCGGAAATCGAGCGCTCGCCAAATAGCGAGTGCCTGCTAATTTGAGTGACAGAATGAGGCGTTTGTGGGTGGTAACAGAGGAAGGTGCTTGAAAACGGGGAGTGGAGATCCGAACGCAGGTGTGCCAAACGGTCAAAACGGGCGTTTTAAGGGTGTGCATAATTAACAAAGCAGTGTCATCGACCACGTAACTTGGTTGTCTCTTAGCCTGAACTGTTCGCACAAGCACTGCGAGCAGTTCAGACGCCTTTCGATGTACTCGATTAATCAAATAAATAGCGGAGATGATGTAGGATGCGAGCGGCCAGGGGGCGTCTTTACAAAATAGCGAGCGCATGTTTCGTTCGCTCGCTCAGACATAGAGGCGTCAACAGACCGCAAAGAGCGAGCGCTCAGTTTAAATAGCCGGCCCCTTTTTCTGAACGAGCGAGCGCAAATAGCGTCCAGCTCTGAATCAGGCCCAGAGTTCCAGTTTTTGGCTGAGTTGCAAACTATTTTAGGCCCTTCAGCGACAGCCACAATAGCGACTAGCGACGTGGCAAGTGACGGACAGAAAACACAGTGCTAGCAAGACTTTTGCCCTGTGTTTCAAATAAAGGCAGCACCCAATTATTTCCAACTAACAAGGATCTGCTTCCAGTACAAAAAAAAACAACATATTCCCAGCCATGAAGACAGCATAGGAGCAATCACTACACAAATAAATAGAATCTACTGTAAATGTTTAATGTGTTTGTCATTTCAGAATATTTTGAGTCCATCATCCTACATTGAATTTTAGGAAGCCTTTCAGTTAGTTTTTTTTGCTACAGTATTCAGCCAGCAGGAAATTTACAGACAGAGAACACAAGTGAAAAAAAATATCTGATGATGACAAGTGCCTAACCCAGACAAGGACTACAGGGTGTGAGCATCCATAATAACTACAGGCGTGCAAATCCCAGAGTGTCTACATGTTGGCTTTGATGGTAACACAACCTGACAAATAATGTCACCCACAGAACATTGAAAGTAGGTAGCGTTGTTAAAAAATGTGAGTATTTTCTACCAGGATTTACTAAAATTGCAGTATACAGATGCTCAAAACTTGTACACTCTGTAGACAAAAGTGATTGGACACCCCCTCGCAAGTGAGATGCATACCATACATACCATTGCTCACGAGTTCCAAATGGGCACTAATGTGGTGGTTTCAACAAGAACACTTTGTCGGGAGCCCCATGCACTTGCAGTTCTACGGAAACAATTAATGTTTTTATCAGGACGACAATGCCACCTGTCATGTTTTCAGGGTGACGCTGGACTGCTATACAGAAAATTCAGTAACCCAGATGGACTGACCAGCTCAGTGTCCAGATCTTAACCCCATTGAGAACCTCTGGGATGAATTGGAATGATGGGTGCATTCTAGACCGATTCAACTTTCTTCAGTGTCACAGTTATCACTGTATTTAAGACGGAATGGCAAAACATACCGCCTGCTGTTGTCCAAGAACTTGTGGATACCACTGTACTTAAGGCGGAATGACAAAACGTACCATCTGCTGTTGTCCAAGAACTTGTGGACAATTTGCCAAGAAGGGCGTCTGCAGTAATCACTGCACGTGGTGGGCCTACACAGTACTGACGTCAATAAAATAATCTCGTTGATCTATTTGCTATCAGTGTCCAATCACTTTTGTCTACATAGTGTAGTTCAGCAAGTACAATTTAGGAAAATAACCAGCGTGCGACAACTCATTCAACATATTTAGAAGTAAATTGGTAAGATGGTATCATTATAGTTCACTCTTGTTTTTTTATTATTTTTTTTTATATCCTGATTTCAGTTCAGCAGCATCTTTGTAGTGTAATACAGGACCCACTTCATCACACTTTACATCGAACGCTAGTAATTGGAATTTCACTTTCTGCTGTGATACAATTTCAGCTCTGAATTACGCTGTAGATTTTCGGCTTGTGCTTTCCCTTTCTGTGTTACGAGCGCACTCGGAGATGAAGAATATTCTGATGAGAAAATGGGAAACGTTTTAAAATTCATAATGATCACACTCATTATTATCCGCTGATTGATGGCCCAGTTTTTCTTAATTGAAGTTGAGACATCCCTATCAATTATTATGTCTGGTACTGTAGCGTTCAGCCACTTAAGGCTGCCATTTTTTTCCTCAGAGAAACGTTATTAGTTATCATGGCTGCAGGTAGTCAAAGTTATGCTGATTGAGGCACATGGGTACGAGTTCTGTGAGTGACTTTCGTTTTTCAGTCTGTGGCTGTTGTTCCATGGAGAATTAGCAATTACAAGTGAATGTTATCTTGTCCCTATTATCTGTACTCGTGGTGCACAATTGAAATCTGTGTGATGGCTGTGATGTTAGATGACTGCATAGGGAAAGGCCACGATCCACCACAGGTTTATCTACAGGGTTCCCTTGCCACCATAATTTTATCTCCAGGGTTCCCTTGTCACCTCAGGTTTACCTTTGTGTTTCCTGCATTAGCCCTAACTAATCCCTAAATCATTAAGGCAAAATGTTACACTTCAGAATGGGTTGGAGACCTTGAGGCACATACTGTATGTGTAACAAGCCTGAGTTGTAAAATAATCCTTAAGTTCCACAGTCAACCCAAAAAGTAGTCTTGGGGATGGTTTGTGGACACAAGCCGACATTTGGGCCTGTACGACAGGGCTGTGTTCCCTCTTTAGAGAGAGATGCAAAATTGGGTCACATGACCACACTAGCTTCCTGCTCTAGTCTCGATCAATACAATGCATTTCCAGGTGAAGGGCCTTCCTGCTTTAAAGATACAGCGCAGCTCCAGAACAGTAGACAGACCTGACTTGACTATTATAAAAGCTGAGCCAGTCTGATAATGATAGTAATATTAATAGTAATAATAAATTATAATATGCACAGCCATAACTGGTGGCACATAGAACATTTGTTTTTTGTCGCACAGCATTCACACACGTTCACTGGCAGCAAGTAAACTGTTAATAGGACTGCAAGTCCTTCTGGTAGATGCAATAAGCTTACTGCTCATCATTCAGTGTAGCAACCAAGCATTCCCTATTTGGCAGCACTGAACTGCGTAATAAACCGACAGCTGTCATTAGACCAGCAGGTGCAATCTGTCTTGCTGGACTTTGTGGCTGTATGTTACATCAGCCAGAGTGTTCACAGAGGGCCAGCAGGTGGTCTGTGTGTGTTTGGTTTGGTCTGGTCGGCTAGCAAATGTTCTTTGGGGAAACCAACATCTGTCCAAGGCCATATTGTATGCACCCCTGATCTATATGCATGTAGAGACAGTGATGCATCTACATGTGCCCAGAGCAGTGTCAGTACTAGAGCATCTGTGGCCTTGGTGCCAGAACCCTTAGCCACCTGCACCCACTCTGTTGCTCAGTATATAATGCTACCCCAGACAGAGTTTGCTATACATAAATGACAGTGGCAGCTGCAGTGCACAGAGATCCCCACAGTGCACATAGATTGCTTCTATTGCACAAAGAGTCAAAGACCCTTCTCAGATATTCATGTCCCCCTATCCAGTCCATTCAGTAGATTACTACACTGACATGTATCATTTGATTATTTTCCCCAACCTCTAAATGGACGTTTCCAATTTGTAGTTCTATGTCCTAAGCCTTGGAAAGTGATAAAGTGGACGAAGATAAAGTACCAACCAATCAGCTCCTAACTGTCATTTTTCAAACACAACCTGTAAAGCGAAAGTTAGGAACCTATTGGTTGGTACTTAGGACCTCATTCAGAGTCGGTCGAAGCGGCCGCACGGTCGTACGCCACCGATTTATGCTATACTGCGCATGTGTAAAGTTCGCTATGCGTGTGCGCAAACTAGCCGCTACGGTCAGAAATTTCTCTCTCCTTGAACACAGCCAGGTCGGTAGTTTTGAGTGACAGAATGAGGCGTTTGTGGGTGGTAACAGGGGAAGGTGCTTGAAAACGGGGGAGTGGAGGTCCGAACGCAGGCATGCCTAATTATGCGAACGGCGTTTTATGGGAGTGCATACGGATTATGGGAGTGCATAATTAACAAAGTAGTGTCATGGCACATGTGACATGGGAGGTTTTTACACTGACATGATCGTAGAGCTTAAGAGAGGGTATGGTCAACCTTAAGCTCTACGACCAGTTCCGTTGGTTCACAATGGTCTCGATTAATCCTTATATGCCCGGAGATGACGTGCAATGAGTACGAGAAGGGGTGTATTTTGTTGAATTCCGACCGCTTCCTCCCCTTGGTCGGCCAGCTACCGATCCGAACTTAGGGACACAACTTGCGAGGGAATCATTTCCATATCCGGCCCCTTTTCCTGTACGACCGTGCAGCCGCTTTGACCGACTCTGAATGAGGTCCTTAATCTCTGTCCACTTTATCTCTTTCCCAAGGCTTAGTACATAGACCTTCTGGTCATCAATGTGTTGATCCTCCCTTTAAGCAGCGGTGTACAGAACTACTTAGGTTGTGGCTTAATGGTAATGACTGTAATCTCAGAGGTTATGGATGAATTGTCAGTCAGGTTCCTTTTAGGTAAGCTAGTCAGCTGTGTAAATGTGCGCCTCACCGGATGAAACATTAATAACCATAAGTAAATTAGGGGCCTATTCATCATCAAAAGCCATATGGCCTCCGATGATGAAGGATTGAACTCGCTGCGAGGGATACTTAAGTATCCATTCACAGCGGGAGAAAAGTGACACCGAAGCAATCCATCATTGCTCCGGTGAGGGGACAACTGCTCCGAAAAGCAGGTGTCCCCGTGGAAAGTATCGCAGCTACTTCTGTGGAAAGTATCGCAGCTACTTCTGCTCCCCGTCGTCCTGGCCACGCATGCGTGACCTCAGGTCACGCAAGCATAAAGCCGCCGGGAGGGAGTGAGGAGGCGGCGGAGGGATCCGCTCGGAATCCTCTTCACATCCCCGGAACTCCTTCCCATAGGAGAGAGCGGGGATCCCAGAACAAGCGCCATCTGAACATGGCGCTTGTTCTCGGCAGCAAACTCCGAAAACTTTCAGTTTTCAAATTTTGCTGAATACTGGGGGGGGGGGGGGGTCCTAATGAATAGCCCGGTAACCTAAATATGCGGAAACTAGCTTTTCCGTATGGTTTCCGGGCCATTTATCGTATGATGAATAGGCCCCCTTGTGAGGTTTGTTTTTGTTTATTTTTTTTTTCTCAGATCACATTTGAATCACGATCATCATCAAACCCATTCTAAGATATAATCTAAGTTTACTGATCAAAACACAATCTACAGGAGACCTACAAAGCTCTGAACTTTGCAGAAAGTGGTGAAGTTGATAAAGCAGCTGCAGGGGAAAGTGATTGAATTGATTTTTGAAACAGACGCCTAATTCAGCTGGCGGGTGTATTTGCATTTATGAGAAGTTTGAGGAATGAGAATGTACAGCATAAACTAGCATAATCACACATATAAATTGTATTTTAAACATTGCCAATGTTCTGCTGAGTAAATAAAGGAAAACTGTCTGGGTTTGTTTTGGAGGCTGGCAAGCTCTGGGATTGTTTAGCATTGACAGTTATGTTTATTATCTTTGTATAGCCTAAGCATCATAACCTGGAGTTTACCAGAACATAAAATTAAATACAAATCAAAAACAACAATAATAGTAAAACAACACAGTCTCCACACTGCCAGATAGTGGGGGGTAATAGGTCATACAGATATGTCCTCATCCACCATGTGATGCATGACGCTTGGTGCAACTTAGATGCTCCACCGTGAGTAGCGGTTCCCATGGGTGGATTGGGATGGAAAACCAGTCCGGGGAATTTCTGGAAGCAGCCCTAATGGGGGTGGGTCTGTTGAGTCGTTTGGTCTGTGGAAGAGGGCAGTATACTACCTCCTCTTAGGGCCTGGAGGGGCTTTTGCAAGCCACTGAGGGGAGCAGGGTCGGCAACATAAATTTTGGTGAACGATGCACTTTTTTGGGGCCCCCCCATCCCTCTGCACTAGGTACAGGCAGGGATGGACAGACCTGATTACCGATAGGAAGCTGCTCATTTTTCGTGCACCTCCCTCCGCCTTCCCTTTCCGCTCTCTCTCCAGAGCCAGAGCTAAGGCGGACAGGTGGGATTTTATACTCGAGTCTGCACATTCAGGGTGCCTGGTGCCCTACATGCCCGTGTAACATGCTTAATGGTCAGACCAGCGATGGGTACAGGCCAGTCAGTTTGAAAGTGTTTTCTTACCTATATGGTGGAACCTCTGAAGAAATTGAGCCTCACTGCACAGCGTCTTCAGCCGGTATTCACTTTTCATGTAGGAGATCACACTGTCTGGAAGATGCCTGTTTACGTAGCAATATAACCAATGTCACCATCATAAGCAGATAATGTTTAGCAACAGAAATTTTTCTGCAAGGCAAATTGTGAATTTCCCTGATTAAACAATTTCTGACTCTCTCAAGACCCCCTTGTGTTACTCCAGACCCCCTACATCTCCATCCCCAGGCCCCCCTGTGCTTCTCCAGGCCCACCGTGGCTTTCCAGGCTACCTGTGTCTCTTCATCTCGAGGAACTCCCTTATGTCTCTCTCCAGGACCCCATTATGTTTCTTTCCAGGACCCCGTTATGTTTCTCTCCATCCCCAGGGTCCCATGCGTCTCTCCATCCCAAGGACCCACTGTCTCTCCATCCCAAGGCCCAGTGTGTCTCAGCCCCATTCCCCCAGACCCAGTGTGTGTTTCTCAGTCCCATTCCCCTTGCCCCAGTGTAGCAGTCTCTGCCACATTCCCCAGCCCCAGTGTGGCAGTCTCTTCCACATTCCCCAGCCCCAGTGTGGCAGTCTCTGCCACATTCCCCAGCCCCAGTGTGGCAGTCTCTGCCACATTCCCCAGCCCCAGTGTGGCAGTCTCTGCCACATTCCCCAGCCCCAGTGTGGCAGTCTCTGCCACATTCCCCAGCCCTATTGTGTCAGTCTCTGCCTCATACCCCAGCCCCAGTGTGGCAGTCTCTGCCTCATACCCCAGCCCCAGTGTGGCAGTCTCTGCCTCATACCCCAGCCCCAGTGTGGCAGTCTCTGCCTCATACCCCAACAACAGCTCCAATACCCCTCCAGCCCTGTGTCAACAGCTCCAATACCCCCCCAGCCCTGTGTCAACAGCTCCAACACCAGGTCCAACCTCCTCCCAGCCTTGTGTCGTCAGGTCTAACCTCCCCGCTTCCCCCCCTCCTACCACCATCAGCACCACTTATCTGCTGCTGCTGCTCCTCCTCCTCTGTTTGACTACACGCGGTGCTGAATGTCTGTGGACTGTGTGGGCTGTGGCCGGCATCACCGTGCGGCTGCCTACTGTTGCAGCATGCCCGGAGAAGAGGGGCCGGGCAGCTGAGGAGCTGCTGTGGCTGGGCAGCAGCTCCCCCATTAGCCATTTTTACTTTTTTTTTAGTAAGCTACTGCACATGCGCAGAAACTGTACAGCTGTCTGTTCGGAGCTAACCTCCGATCGCGGCAGCAGTTGAGGGTGAACATGATTTGGCCGCTGCTGCAGGCCGCTGTATGGACTGCCCAAGCGGGAACCAGCCCGGTGTCCCGGCAGCCGAATCCGCCCCTGGCGATTCCCATACATTAACTACTGTTTCAGGAATTTTCTTTTAATTTCATATGCACACGGTGCAGAACCAAGTGTATATAAATACACGTCACATGCATTTCTGTCTCACTCCCACTTGCAGAAAATCAGAAATAAATGCAAGTGCACACTCTATCTATGCTGAACTTAATAATAATTGCTCAATTGCATCCAAGAGGTTCTTAGCATAATGATGGCCATAATTATGGTCCTGCCCACCATATCCAGGTGACCTCCATCAGGCATTCCCACTTGCCCCTGAAGAGGTGTAACTGGTCTGTAACGGGGCATTCTGACAGGCAAAGTTCAGAAGCGGGGGAGTCCATGGATTTGGGGGTACACAGAGTTGGTCAGAAGAGTAATATGCCTCTTTTCAGATGTATTTGTTTGAGATGTGCTGTTCGGTTTTCCTGATAAACTAACACACCCAAACTTTGGGGTTCTGAGTTGAATCTAGTCCAGGCTCGGGTCACGTTTGGGGTACTGAGTAGATCCGAGTCCTGGATCGGGTCTGCCGTAAGTTCGGAACTCATCTTTAAAAACCAATACTCTGGTTTTGGATTGAATGCAAATAGGTCGAAATTACATGATTTTAGCTGTTTTTTATCCATTTTAGAGAAATCCAAAACCAAAACTGAATCCGAACCATAACACTTGAGGGTGGTTTTGCCAAAACTGCCAAAACCAAAACATTTGAGGGCGACTTTGCCAAAACCAAAACATGGGGTCCGCGCACATCTCTAGTATTTGTTTGCATCTAGAACTGATGATGACTGTTATCAACCAAGCGAATGGTTCTGACCATTTACAGAGATGAATGCAAGTCAGCAGCATGTACACGCAAATATACACATACAATAAGGGAACAGTTATGACTTGAGTTCAACTTTGCATTAGGGGTGTGCACCGGCCACTTTTCGTGTTTTGTGTTTTGGTTTTGGATCTGGATCTTTCTTCGTGTTTTGGATCTGGATTGGTTTTGCCAAAACCACCCTTCCGTGTTTTGGGTTCTGGGTTTTGTGTTTTGGATCTGTATTTTTTTGAAAAAAAGCATAAAAACAGCTAAAATCACAGAATTTGTAGGTTTTTCTGCTCCTATGCTATTATTAACCTCAATAACCTTAATTTCCACTCATTTCCAGTCTATTTTGAATACCTCACACCTCATAATAGTGTTTTTATGTCCAAAAGGTTGCACCGAGGTAGCTGGATGACTATGCTAAGCGACACGAGTGGGCGGCACAAACACGTGACCCATCTAGGCGTGAAACTGCAGTGGCAGACAGGATGGCATTGAAAAACTAGGCCCCAAACTGTACATAATGCAAAGAAAAAAAAGAGGTGCAAGATGGAATTGTCCTTGGGCCCTCCCACCCACCCTTATGTTGTATAAACAGGACATGCACACTTTAACAAACCAATCATTTCAGCGCCAGGGTCTGCCACACAACTGTGGCTGAAATGATTGGTTCGTTTGGGCCCCCACAAAACAAGCTGGCAATTAATCTGTCCCTGCACAAACTGGCTCTACGGAGGCAAGAAGTCGTCCTCATCCTCCTCATCCACAGATTCCTCACCCTCTTCAGTGTTATGTACATCCTCATCCTCACAGAGTATTAATTCGTCCCTGCTGGAACCACAGGTCCCTCTGTACGTTCTGGAGGCTGGTCTCCCTGGAAGAGTTGATCATTCATTTTATGAACATCATCTTCTCCACATTTTGTGGAAGCAACCTCCTACGCCTTTCGCTAACAAGGTTCCCGGCTGCACTAAACACTCTTTCGGAGTACACACTGGAGGGGGGGGCAACTCAGGTAAAATAGAGCCAGTTTGTACAGGGACCTCCAAATTGCTTTTTTTTCCTGCCAGTACAGGTACGGACTGTCTGACATGCCTACTTGGATGCTGTCACCGATGTAATCCTTTAACAGACAGACGCACGCTTGTCGCTGCTGCTTTGAGGATTCAAGTGCGGCTACAGCCCACACAATTCACAAAGACAGAAAAAAAAAAAGAATATTTTTATTGTTTGTGGAGCACACTTTGAGGGTTACACCACCCTCTAACAGACAGACGCACGCTTGTCGCTGCTGCTTTGAGGATGCAAGTGCGGCTACAGCCCACACAATTCACAAAGACAGAAAAAAGAAGAAGAATATTTTTATTCTTTGTGTAGCACACTTTGAGGGTGTCACCACCCTTTAACAGACAGACGCACGCTTGTCGCTGCTGCTTTAAGGATGCAGGTGCGGCTACAGCCCACACATTTCACAAAGACCGAAAAAAAAGAACAATATTTTAATTGTTTGTGTAGCACACTTTGAGGGTGTCACCACCCTTTAACAGACAGACGCACGCTTGTCGCTGCTGCTTTAAGGATGCAGGTGCGGCTACAGCCCACACAATTCACAAAGACAGAAAAAAGAAGAATATTTTTATTGTTTGTGTAGCACACTTTGAGGGTGTCACCACCCTTTAACAGACAGACGCACGCTTGTCGCTGCTGCTTTGAGGATGCAAGTGCGGCTACATCGCACACAAGTCACAAACACATAAAAAAAATAGTTTTTTATTTTTTGGAGCACTTTGAGAGTTACACCACCCTTGAACAGACAGACGCACGCTTGTCGCTGCTGCTTTAAGGATGCAGGTGCGGCTACAGCCCACACATTTCACAAAGACCGAAAAAAAAGAACAATATTTTAATTGTTTGTGTAGAACACTTTGAGGGTGTCACCACCCTTTAACAGACAGATGCACGCTTGTCGCTGCTGCTTTAAGGATGCAGGTGCGGCTACAGCCCACACAATTCACATAGACAGATAAAAGAAGAAGAATATTTTTATTGTTTGTGTAGCACACTTTGAGGGTGTCACCACCCTTTAACAGACAGACGCACGCTTGTCGCTGCTGCTTTAAGGATGCAGGTGCGGCTACAGCCCACACATTTCACAAAGACCGAAAAAAAAAGAACAATATTTTAATTGTTTGTGTAGCACACTTTGAGGGTGTCACCACCCTTTAACAGACAGACGCACGCTTGTCGCAGCTGCTTTAAGGATGCAGGTGCGGCTACAGCCCACACAATTCACAAAGACAGAAAAAAGAACAATATTTTAATTGTTTGTGTAGCACACTTTGAGGGTGTCACCACCCTTTAACAGACAGACGCACGCTTGTCGCTGCTGCTTTAAGGATGCAGGTGCGGCTACAGCCCACACAATTCACAAAGACAGAAAAAAGAAGAAGAATATTTTTATTGTTTGTGTAGCACACTTTGAGGGTGTCACCACCCTTTAACAGACAGACGCACGCTTGTCGCTGCTGCTTTGAGGATGCAAGTGTGGCTACATCGCACACAAGTCACAAACACATTAAAAAAAATTTTTTGATTTTTTGGAGCACTTTGAGAGTTACAACACCCTTTAACAGACAGACGCATGCTTGTCGCTGTTGCTTTGAGGATGCAAGTGCGGCTACAGCCCACACAATTCACAAAGACAGAAAAAAAAGAACAATATTTTAATTGTTTGTGTAGCACACTTTGAGGGTGTCACCACCCTTTAACAGACAGACGCACGCTTGTCGCTGCTGCTTTAAGGATGCAGGTGCGGCTACAGCCCACACATTTCACAAAGACAGAAAAAAAAAGAACAATATTTTAATTGTTTGTGTAGCACACTTTGAGGGTGTCACCACCCTTTAACAGACAGACGCACGCTTGTCGCTGCTGCTTTGAGGATGCAGGTGGAATCTAGACGGGATTTGGAACCGAGGACACACTACCTCCATCAATTGTCTAAATCCCACTGCAGTAATGTCGGATACCGGACGCACGTCTAACACCAACATAGCAGTCAAGGCCTCAGTTATACGTTTTGCTTCAGGATGACTGCTGTCATACTTCATCCTCATCGCTAGGGACTGTTGGAGGGTCAATTGTTTAGTAAAAGTAGTGATGTTCCTACTTCCTCTCTGGGATGATGAACAACTCCCAGCAGCAGCAACAGCACTAGTAGGAAGTGGTTCTTGATCTTTCCCTATTTTATTTTTATCAGAGAAAGTTTGGTCCTCCATTTATGTTATATTGATATATATACGTGCGGCTAAAGCGCACACAAACACAGAAAATATTTTTTTATTTTTGCTGGAGAGTAGTGCACTTTGTGGGTTACACCACCCTTTAAGAAATGAGCCAGCCGGCTCTTTACTTATGGGACACAGGCGCACGCTTGGCGCTGCTCCTTTGTTGATGCACGTGCAGCCACAGTGCACACAAGTCACAAACACAGAAAATATATATTTTTTGGGTTTGGAGTGTACTTTGGGGGTTACAGAACCCTTTAACGGTCAAGCCAGCCGGCCCTTTACTTATGACACAGGCGCACGCTTGGCACTACTTTGTTGATGCACGTGCGGCTACTGCGCACACAATTCACAAACACAAAAAATAATTTTTTTTTTGGTTTGGACTGGAGTGTACTTTCGGGGGTGACAGCACCCTTAACGGTCAAGCCAGCCGGCCCTTTACTTATGACACAGGCGCACGCTTGGCACTACTTTGTTGATGCACGTGCGGCTACTGCGCACACAATTCACAAACACAGAAAATAATTTTTTTTTTGGTTTGGACTGGAGTGTACTTTCGGGGGTTACAGCACCCTTAACGGTCAAGCCAGCCGGCCCTTTACTTATGACACAGGCGCACGCTTGGCACTACTTTGTTGATGCACGTGCGGCTACTGCGCACACAATTCACAAACACAGAAAATAATTTTTTTTTTGGTTTGGACTGGAGTGTACTTTCGGGGGTTACAGCACCCTTAACGGTCAAGCCAGCCGGCCCTTTACTTATGACACAGGCGCACGCTTGGCACTACTTTGTTGATGCACGTGCGGCTACTGCGCACACAATTCACAAACACAGAAAATAATTTTTTTTTGGTTTGGACTGGAGTGTACTTTCGGGGGTTACAGCACCCTTTAACGGTCAAGCCAGCCGGCCCTTTACTTATGACACAGGCGCACGCTTGGCACTACTTTGTTGATGCACGTGCGGCTACTGCGCATACAATTCACAAACACAGAAAATATATTATTTTTTTAGCACTTGGGGGGAGCACCCCTGATGGACAGAGCACCCCCTGGACAACACTACAGCACCTCTTTAGGACTGGGACACTGCACAGGACTTTGGAGTGGACACAGCCCCTATGGAGAACTGACTGCACAACACAGTCCAGCCAGCCCCTATGGACTTTGAAGTAGTGGACACAGCCCCTATTAACAACAGCAGCACAGCACAACACAGCCAGCCCCTATGGACTTTGAAGTAGTGGACAACAGCAGCACTACACTACACTACACTACACAGCCCTAACTCCCACCCTCCCTCTTCACTGTCCACAGCCGAGTGAGAAAATGGCGCCGACGTGGGTACCTTATATAGGATCCAAAACCCGCGAGACTCGGAAGGCGGGATGATGACGTTTTGCCTCGATTTCAGATCCGAGTCAGGCGGGAAAAGTCGAGCCTGATTCGGATCGGACTCGGATCGGGGGGGCTCGGGGGGGTTCGGATTTCAGAAATACGAACCCGCTCACCCCTACTTTGCATCAGGCTCAACAAAAAGAAAAATATGATGCTCATCATGGGGGATTTCAAGGACTATGATATAAATTGGGACAACGATACTAGTGATTCTGGGAAAATGGAAATGCCTTTTGCACGTGATTACAGCACATGCTGGATTCGGCACAGCCTAATGGGACAATTCTTAGGGCAAATAAGGAACAACCCTCACAGCATAGTAACACGTAACATGAGTATCGTTAACGGGGCTACAAAAACTATATGTTTAAAAGGACAACATATAATTAGCCCAGAGAAGCGCTAAAGCCTTTAGATTGGGAAAGGATATTTTTACCTAAAATAAAATCCAAAGGGGAAATTTATAAAAAAATATATCTTACAGTATATACTTTCAACAGTATATAATTATGTCATTTCTAAGAACTAAGGGCGACCAATGTGTTTACATTAAAAAAAAAAACATTTGAAGGTAATAAGAGGAGAAACAGTGCATTTCTATTGATAAGACTAGAAGGGGCTACAATGTATTATTGAAATACAAGGAACATACTGTAGCAGAATATGTAAAAAGGAATCAGGTTAGCCAAGATTAAACCTAAAGAAATAGAAAATCTAATTTTGTCACATTTTCAAGTATATGTAGATTAAGAAAAATAACAAGGATAATATTGGACCATTACTGAGCCCTGTCCTTTAAAATTTTATTATTAACCATGTAAACATTCGGAAAGTAAGGTGCCCATATTATCTGATGATCCTAACCTATGTACAAATGTGTTCTCTTGCATCGTTGCATATGCATCAAAGCGTGCCACGCATTGGCGCAAGGCGTGCGCTCACGGGCGGGTGCGCGCACTGCGTTCGCACGCCCCTGACTTCATAGGATTGCATGGTGTGATAGCAATGCACGCCATAATGTACCGTAGCGTACGCTGCTGTGGGTAATTGCATGGCGCGTTGCGTGTGCGTGTTTGTAGCGCGATTGGCAAGGATGTAAGACGACACATCTGTAGAATTTATTACTAGAGATATGCGGTTCGGTTTTCCTGAAAAACAAACACACCTAAACTTAGGGGTTCCGAGTCGAATCAAGTGCCGGCTCGGGTCTGCTGTAGGTTCAGAACTCATGGAGTGCATGTAAACAGGTCAAAATTACATTATATTTGCTGTTTTTATCACTTTACAGAAGTCCAAAACTGAATAAAAATATTTGAGGATGGTTTCGCCAAAACGAAAACACGGGGGGTTCACGCACATCTTTAGTTATTACTGGAGAGCAAGATATCTACTTGCTGCATAAAGATTTAGACAAACTGGAGTAGAAATAGATTAATTTCAATGTAGATCAATAAAGGGTTATACACCTAGGCCGTAGTGCTAATTTTTCTTCTGATACAAATAATGTTATACAGTTGGGGAAAACTGAGATGGAAAATATGATAACTTATTGTAGGAAGGCTTTTTGGCAGAAAGCAGCCGAAATGGCAACTTTGAGGTGCAAGGAAAGGGAATTAAATGCATCAGCCATAAGGGCATATTCAATTGGGTGCGTTAATTGAAAAAATCCCCCACCTGTGAGGTTTTTCCTGTAGGTGCTGGATTTTTGCAATTTAATTGGGTGCAGGGTTTTTTCTTTTTTGACTGTCAGGAGTTTTTTTTCACGCAACCCCAGAGCAAGTGTGAGTATTTCTAAAATCGTTCTTTTTTGGAAAAATCACTTGCTCTGGGATCCCAGCGGCACCCCCCCCCCTTAAGAATAATTAAGCAACTGGAGGTTTCCAATTAGCTTAATTAGTCCTTAATTACTTACCTTCTACAACACTGTCTTCTTCTGCATCTTCTTCTGTATCCAGCGTCGGAAGCCGGCTCCTCTGCTGCAGGGTGAGTATGTCAGTGTGTGTGTGTGAGTGTTTCTAAGTGTGTGTGTATGAGTGTTGTGTGTGTGGCCCCCGAGTGTCTTTGCGCCCCCCCCCAGAATGGGCGCTGGGAGAACTACATCTCCCAGCAGCCCTCGCCCCTCCCACCAGCCCCTGGAGCCTCCATGCATCCCCCGGGACTCCTAGCAGTTCCCTCTCTAGTATGAAGATAGAAGGGAGGCCACCGGGACCCACTGAGACCACCAGAGACCCCGGGCAGGTAAGTGAAGAATTCTTTGGGGGTTTTTTATGCGGCACAGAGTTTTCAAAGCTGAATACCCAGAGACCACTTTTTTTAAATTGGATACCGCGAGTATCGGGAGCGCGCATACCCGCGGTATTCCAAAATTGGGCACAAGGTTTTTTACCTTGCGCCAATTTAATATTCCACGTAGTATTATCATTATATTAAGTCATTAGACTATATCAGAATATGGGTTACAGTTGTGGGCATCTCATGATACTGCAGAGAGTTAAAAGGTAGACAGCCTGATTATTAGGGAGAATGGAAGAGTTGAGTGATAACCTAGTAGAACTAAGTAACATATCAAAATATTCTAGATCAATACAAAGATTTGTCTAAAATGACAAGGACTCATCAGTCGGCATTGGAAGACCGTTTCACCATGAGCTTAGGAAGGGATTCTTTACTGTAAGGGCGGCTAAGCTCTGAAATTCCATGGCACATGAGGGTGGTGTTAGTAAATTCATTAACAGAATGTAAAACTGTATTAGATCCCATGTTGTGTTTTACAAGAAATGGAATCTGTACTATAATTAGCAGAGGAATTGATTGATCCAGGGAATCTATCAGAACGGCCTTTTAGGGTAAGGAAGGCTTTATTACAGTATCATCCTCATACATTGATGTTTTTCATGTTTCACTGGCTCCCTCCCACCATCCATTGAAATTAAGTACAGATAAATGCCAGATAATAAAGTTTTTAGTTAACAGTGCAGGAGATTACTAACCTACTCTCCTGGAATGACTGCCACATTGCAGGCACCTCTTCCAAGCTCTCAAGGGTCTAGGCCGGAATCGTTATGTAATGCCAGCTATCGGGATGCCTCCTGGTTGGTATCCTGACAGGGTTAGGGTAACTATACTTACCTCCCCTCTTCTCCCCCTAACCCTCTCTTCTTGTAGCCTAAACCTAACCCTCCCCACCTCACACCCTAACCCTCCCTATTAGTGCCTAAACCTAAGTCTCCTTCCATTTGTGCCTAAACCACCCCTTAGTGCCTAACCCTAACCCACCCTAGGGGTGCCCAACCCTAACCTCCCCCCAAAACCTAACACTAATCCCGCTATGGTACCTAAACCTAACCCTCCCCCCCACGACTAACAGCTAAGATGCCCCAGACTTATCTGTTTTGGGCTGGCGTCTGTCTGTGTTCCGGCATCAGGATTAAGATAGGCGTCAGTATTTCTACGCCTATCTTAAGTCCCGTGTCGGACTTCCTGCATCGGGATTCAGAACGCCGGCAGCCGTCCGCCGGTCTTCCAACTACATCCCGTCTAGGCCAGCCTCCCAGATCTTCTCACTTCCATAGTGAAAGTAGCAGTGTGGAGGTTTGGTGTACAAATTTTGTGGCATTGAGCATCAGGAGACAGGCCGCTACGATACCATTCACCGCGCCACGCCTCCAGCAACTAATACCTGCGACTGACATATGATAACTCAGAGGGCTCTTTCAAATTTAGAATGTAAGCTCCTATGGGGCCTGGTGTGAATGATGAAGTATTCTGCACTGTATGGTGTCACTGCAAAAATAACCATAATAAATCATAAATCTGGATGTAGAAAAACCTTTTCATTTCAAAAAGCACACGAAAGGCGCCATACACAGTAGGTAGTCTATGGTTTAGGATTATAACACTTGTAAAGAATGTAAGAAGAACAATAATGAACAGTTAATAACATAATTTCTAAGTTATTTTCTTGAGATGGTGTAAGCCTATAGTAGTCTATGGGCAACTCTTTGCAGGTTTTTTCTAAGTGATGGATCCCTCCCCCGTGGCTCCGGCTGACCCATGCGCAGTAGAGTAGCTAAGGGGTCAAAGCAGGAAGTGATCTCAAAGTGACTCAGAAATGTTACATCATTCATTGTTGCGAATTGCAGTGATATAAAATCCTTATTATCGGGGGCAGACCACACATTATAATAAATATGCCACTAGATATCCTAAAATTACCAATGAGATTTTATGTACAAATGACCAGTCCAGTTCAATGTTGTTACAGAGTAAGAAAATATATAATGTGTTACAATATGACATGCTATAGCAGGGGTGGGGAATCTTTTTTCTGCTGAGGGCCATTTTGATATATATATATATAATATATATATATATATATATATATATAATATATATATATATATATATATATATATATATAACGGTGCAGGTCACGCCCCCTCCGTTTAATGTCACATGGGAGCGGCGACAAATCGCCAGTGATTACGGCAATACCTGGAGCATCCTGAGGATGCTCCGGGGAGCTGTAAGGGCAGCGGTGTGACCATCTGAAGCGTCCTAAGAATGCTCCAGGCGGCACTGCTGCATAGATTCTGGCTGCAGGTTACCATTCTAGGCACCCTGCTAGCCAGATGAGGCTAGCAGAAAAATGCTCCAAGGGCCAGACCCAAAGATTCCGGGGGCCTTATACTTCCCCATGGCCTTATATTCCCCATCCCTGAGCTATAGCATGAGTCACTACGCGTTTCCACCATCTGGGAAAGGACAGATGAATATGCTGTAAGATTTAATAGGTTGTAAAATGGCAAGATCAACAAAAACGGGCTTTTAAAATTCACATGAATTGTCGTTAATTATTAATTTGATTTTCTTTGGAGTAAGAGTCAAGTTTGAAAGATGAAGAAGCTACAAAGAGACACCCACAGAATTAGGGCAAATTGATAGTAAAGTTTATTTCATGTTGATATGTAGCCAAGAAAGCCTTTAACTATTAATAGGTTTGCAAAGGCATATTGAGGGTTAAATGAGGAGCTTTTCCAGATATTTCCAGAGCTAGCTGAAATTAAACGCACCAAACTGAATGTATAAGGATAAAGTAGGTGGAATACCATTACATTTAATGACTTAAATATGACGAATTATGCCAGTGGACACCTGTTATTTTAATATTCTCCAGCTACAAATATAAAGGTTAGCATTATTTTTAATGCTTACTATGCTAACTGCCAAGACGTCAGGAAGAATTGTAGCTGCCGTTATGGAAATCTAGAAATGGCGGTATTACAGTAGATAATAGTTCACCCCTTGTTTGGCACAAGTGCTAGGGAAAATGTATGACAAACAATATCAGGGCTAGAGGATGGACGCCCTGGGGCCCAGTGTATAAAACAAGATAGGGCCTCAACTTTAAGCTAACTAAAAGACAATTAACATTTATAGATCACTTTTATGACAAATAGTGTATTCTTTTTTTATATATTTATAACAATATGGAACAAAGGGGTAAATCCTAACCTAGGAGTTTTCTCACTTCTTATAGCTTCTGTGTTACAGGAGCTATTAATAGGTATGATCACCTTTTAATTGGCTATAAGGAGAGTTTTTATAATGTAGTTGGCCTTTAGGCGTCTTAGACCAGTGTTGGTTATTATGATTAAGTCAAGTGCTGAGATAGAACCAACAGACAGTTATACCTTTGTTATACCTTCATAGGGTCTTGCTTATTATTCTTCCTTTATCTACTTTTACAAAATTGATTTCACCCATCAAATATATTTCTTATTTTAATATATATAAACATGCATTTTATTGTAAGTTTGGTTTATGTTGAGGGCTGTAGTAAATATGTACCTAAAAAAGTATGTTTTTGAGTGTTAATTGCAAACTTATTATAGAATCCACCAAGATCTCAGATTGGGGTCTGTATTGTAATCACTATTCTACCACCAGATTGGGTTTTGTATTCCATTGTGGCCATATCTTTATACACTGAATTGTATAGTGCTTGCCATAAAGTACTCTGCATAGTAGGTTTTAGAACAAGGTATTGAGCATTGAGTGGTCACTACAATACTTACTATATTGTCTATATACCTCACTAAAATGTTTTCATTAAGGAATAATGTTCACCATAATGGGCACGGCCTTGTATACTGGTCAGTAAAAAACTGTTAGCGGAATTTATTCTGCATTTTATAGTGATCTCCAGATTGAGTCTGCATTTCCTCTAATATTAACATTCAGCCTACATTTAATTGTGGACTTTCATTTCATTTCAGTTTTATGATTTAAATATAACAGAGTCTGTGAGCAATGAAATATTAATGTACTCTGCAGTTCTGTGAAATATTGGAGAATACCATGCACTCTGTACTGTAACATGTGAATCCTAAAACTAGGTACAAACCAGCGTGTGCCCAAAACAAAGGACAAGTGCTTGTTATTTAGAAGACTCCAGTGCATTGTTTGTATAGTACTTTGCAATGAGCTGTGTGCACTGCCATCTCTGAGGATAACAATACAAAGCAACACAGACACAGAAGTGGCCACTTGATGAATTTTGGCAATCTTTCCCCTGTAGTGAAAAATATCAGCATATAGATTAGTGCTTTGGGAAAACCATGCAAAGCAATGATAAATCAGCCCGCTCTATTGAGACATACATGGAAGAGAACAGTGTTCCACAGATTGACTGGCTGAATCGACAAACTACGCAACATACATCACACATCTGTGTCAGCTAATCAACCCATGCAGTATACAGTACACTCAGGATTCTATTACAGGATAGATAGTCTGAGACAGAACAGTAAGTTGTATTTCTTCCTTCAGTTGAATGTTCAAGAACAGGAACAGTATTTTGCACCCAGATTACATTCCACAATATTTGACTTTATACACATTTATTATATAAGTTCCTACTGTATCAGTCTAGCACAGGAGCAGTAGAGAGCTAAAGGGAGGTCCCGTCCCTCTCCCTCCGCTCACAATGGATGGACAAAGACTCTCTCCCAGCCAGTGTTGTTTGGATGCATACGACTATACCCTGAGACCTGGCCGGGCCTACAACAGAAGGTCCCCCCACCCATCATTCTTACCCCCCACCCCCAACTAGAGGATGCGGGCAGAGATCAGGGAGTGGGTGGGAGATGGACAAAGATGAGAGAGAGGAGGAGGACAGAGATGGGAGAGGGGGGACAGAAAAGAAAGAGAGATACAGACAGTGGGACCAGGGGCATTGATGGGAAGGTGGGGGAATGCACCCGTCAGTGCCAAGAGACATCTACACCTCACCACCCATGACACCCCCCATCCACTCACTCAAAATTAAATACCCCCAACATGGGCAAGGGGAACAGAAAGGATATAAATCATTGAGCCGTGACAAGGAGAGGGGTGACAGATGAGTGAGAACGAGATGGAAGGAGGACAGAGATGAAAGAGAGAGAGACAGATGGAGGGAGACAAAGATGAATGAGAGAGATAGACATGGAGTAGGAAAAGAGGGGATAAAGTTGAGAGAGACAGATGGGAAGGGGAAAGGAGCCAGAGATGGGGGAAGACTGAAAGGGAAAAAAAACTGCTACCACAGACACAATAGCTAGAGACCGTCTGAATAACGGGCCCAAAATACTAGTACAGCATAATTTAGTAGGTTAATTTAGTAGGTTATGGCCCAATATGTCTCAAGGCTGAGAAGGATAAATATACTGTAGTATAGTATATCACTTAATTGGCTCTAAAAGACATAGAACCATTAACATGAGATCATGAGACTTAAGTGGAGAAAGTTTTTATAAAACTGCCTGTGTTTGTCATTTTTTTTGTTCTGCTATTTGAAAACTAAAAGCCCAAACAGCACAATTGCTGTTTTGCAAAGTACTTTCCTAATTTACTTCTTAAGAAGAGAACCCGCAAAATGTATCATGCTGTAGTTTGCAAAACCGCCAGAAAATAAAGTGATTTTAACAGGCGAGATATCTCAGAGGGCATGCTGACCATGCTGAGTACCTGGCTAAACGACACACGAGGAAGCACAATGCAGAGGCGTAACTAGACTGTTTGGTGCCCTGTGCCAGAGAGAGCATTGGCGCCCCCCCCTCATTTTTTAAACAGGGACATAAGATAGTGCACCTGAAAAAGGGCCATGGCCTCATGGGAAAGGGCCAGGGAAGAGATAGGGGCAGCCAGGAGATGCTGGGGATAAAAGAAGAGGAAGCTACAAGTGAGAATGATAATAATCAGGAAAATTGACAGGTCCAAACAGCGCCCCCTGCCCTGAGGTGCCCTGTGCCACGGCACTGGTCGCACTACCCTAGTTACGGTCCTGGCACAATGCACTTACTTTTTCTACTTATCTTATGAGTCTACTTATTTTATGAGTATATATATTGGGAGGCCAAGTTAATGAAACTACATTTCATCAAAAGAAGAAACATTGTACAGTTAGGCTGCATTGGATGATTTGTAATTATTGAAGAAACCATTCATTTTAGAATGTACCAGAAAATTGTACAGGATAATTGGCATATTGGACCATGGGAAGAACATTAAAAATATGTTATTAGAAATATGCGGGTTATGCAGTAAATTTTCAGTAGAACAGCAAGAGAAACATTGTTTTATAATATTATACTGTAGTACAGTCCTATAACCCATAGCGATCCAACATTTGCTTTAATTTTTAAGCTCTGCTACAAAAATGACAGGATCTGATTGGTTATTAGGTGGCGACACTTTTCTTAAATGTAACTTTATAGGATAGAAGCATCAGCCACTTGTTTCAACTTCAAGACACTGGGCAGGATGACTATCCTCAAAAATGTGGTGAAACCTCCTACAATGCCGTTTTCCAAGGTTTGACCACATTCACCATATGCATCAAGCTTCGGAAAGTAAAATATTCTGAAGCTTGTTACCGATAGGCAATGCCATCTATAGACAGCGTTGCATAATAGAAGCCTATGGTCTTCTTACCAGAGACTTCCCGAATCATGATCCAATAGGATCCCTCCCAGTGTCCACGGTGGCTCGCACATGTGCTGGCTGATGACTACGCATGCCCATAAGGACTCCCGGGTCATAAACCCTGAAGTCCTCACACCACAAATGACAGCTCTTACCCGAAGAGCTGTCCTTTGCAGTTTTAGGCCCGTATTCAATTAGAGGCGAAAAGCTGCGATTGGTGAAAAGTTTTCGCCTATGCACGGTTTTTGCCTGTTTCCGAAGTATCGCCTTATTCAATTCCAGAACGTTTTCACCTAGGCAAAAACTCCATAGGCAAAAACAGGCAAAAAAGTATCTACACCCAAAGGTAGGAGAAAAGAAGTGCAAAATGCATATTTTGGGGTAAAAATGTGGGAGCTTGGTTCAGAACTAACTAGGCAAAAAAAATTAAAAAATATCTTAATTCACCCCAAATAAGACATGTAATTTTTGGAGCAAAAAAGTATTGGAAAATGAGTCTAAAGTACTAGAACAGGTATTTTGGGGTGCTGTATGGATTGCAGGTGGCTGCAGCTATTTTTTTTCCAAAAGTTTTTAAAAATGCACTTTATTAACTCAAAAATATACTAGTACCCATTTAAATGTACCCCCAAATTAACTACAGCAATTATGTTTTACCCAAAAAATTGCTTTATATATTTTTTTCACACTAATGCAAAAGTGCATATAAACAGCCATTTGACTCAATTTAGGAATCCAAATTACTTTTATTACAGCTATTAATACACTTCTATATTGACTACCAGGGTCTCTTATGCTTTTTTGGGGAGTACAGACTGAATTACCCCCAAAAATAAATCCTTGCGATATTCGCACGTCCGCATTTTCGCCTGTTTTGCAATTGAATATGAGGCGAAACATTGTGCTTAACGCTGATCTCGGCTTTTCGATGCTAATTGAATACGGGCCTTAATCTTTAATATTCATGCATACGGCATTAAACGCCACTGTGAATGTGGTAAGTGGTGGGATGCACTGTATTCCAAATGCAATGCTTACCACCCTACATGTATTCAATGACCCTTAGGGACTTTCTCCACCCTCCAAGCATATTATCATTGCTCCTTTAAACACAGAGTGAATACACCTAACCATGCAAGAGAAACATAATTATAAAGTACTAGATGTTGTCCCAGTTGCTGCTTCTCTCTCTCTTAAATGCCCCCACCCCTCCCAATCTATTCTCCTCCTCTTTCTCTCCCTTTTACTTCATCTCTCCTTTGTCCATTTCTCTTATCACTACTTGATTTTATGATTTTATTAGACTGCCCAAAGCATTACCTTTTTTCTTTCTGTATGTGGCCTGTGCCCCCTGTATGCCTTTTCATTTCTTCTATACTGTTATACACTTTTTTTGAGGATAATGCTATGATGTTATTTTTGGTTTGATTATCCCAAGTGTCTTTGTAATCATCATGAGGTGTTTGTGATGAGTAAGTATAGGAAATAACAGAAGTGTTTGCAGAGTGTATATGTGAGTTATGCCAGAACCCTCTGGAAGTAACATCCAGGGGTGTATCTAGGGGTACGAGCGCCCCTGGCAAAGTAATGGACTGGTGCCCCCTCCTCCCATATTTTCTGAATAATTACACTCTGTACTTGTAACATCTCCCCAGCCAGCCCCCATATTTTATCAGCCAGCACCTCCTTCTGTTTCATCAGGCAGTGCCCCTTCTGTCTCCCCAACCATCTCCCTTCTGTCTCCCCAGCCACCCCCCTTCTGTCTCCCCAACCAGCCCCCTTCTGTCTCCCCAGCCATTCTCATTCTGTCTCCCCAGCCAGCCCCTTCTGTCTCCCCAGCCGTTCTTCTTCTGTCCTCCCAGCCAACCCGCTTCTGTCTCCCCAACCATCCCCCTTCTGTCTCCCCAGGAACCCCCTTCTGTCTCCCCAACTATCCCCCTTCTGTCTCCCAAGCCACCCCCCTTCTGTCTCCCCAGCCACCCCCCTTCTGTCTCCCAAGCCAGTCTCCCTTCCTTCTCACCAGCCATCCCACTTCTGTCTCCCCAGCCATCTCCTTTCTGTCTCTCCAGCCACCCCCCTTCTGTCTCCCCAACCATCCCCCTTCTGTCTCCTCAGCCACCCCCCCTTCTGTCTCCCAAGCCAGTCCCCCTTCTGTCTCTCCAGCCCCTGGCCCCAAGCATCCAGCCCACAGATACTTACCATCTTCTGGCTGCAGCTGTGGTCGGCTCCTCAGTGCAGCGATGCGGCGCACGTGACATCATAATGTCACACACGCCTTGTCTAAAAAAACAACAACTTTATTTATTTATTGATTCTATACCCTGGCCACTGGTTGCACCGCCTGATGGTGCCTCCCCTTGGCCGGCACCCCTGTCGAGTGCCATCCTGGCAAAGGGGTAGATTTGCCCCTGGTAACATCACTGACACTGGTGGGAGGGGCCACAGTTCATACCAAATGTCAATAAACTCCAATGTGATTACATAATTTGTATCATTCTGCAAGATAGATAGATAGATAGATAGATAGATAGATAGATAGATAGATAGATAGATAGAGAGATAGAGCCTGTAATCTGAATATTGTGTAGCCAACACAATTTTGCAAGTTTATTCATTCCTAGATTCATTTATAGTTAGGAAATCACTTTTAATATAAAATATAATGGCAAAGCTGTAGAACATCTTGAAGTAGTAATAGCAAAAAAGTAACATCACTCAAAATAGAGGTGAAGAACTGCAAAGTCACTGGTAAAGACATACACTGTATTGGTTTATATAAAGATGATCTGGATGAGTAACATTTGAGATCCAAGTGAATTTATCTGCTGGGTTTCTCTAATCTCAAGGTTTTAAATGTGATTTCAAGATTTACTTCTGCCTTGTATTAGTGCCATTGGTGTTTAGACAACGTTATGTAATAAAACTGCTTTTATATTCAAGAGAGCACGAGGACAGCCGTGCCCCAAGGCATGAGCAATCTAAGATCACAACAACCACTCAATAATAGTTTGATTTGTGAAAATATTTATTAGACAGACACAGACGTAAACTTCTACCTGCATCTGATAAATATGAGAATTTAAAACACGTTTCCATCTTTGAGCAGAGCCGCTGAGAGATCTATCGGGCCACGATGCTAGAGAAGGGCTTTTGGCAAGCATGAGGGTATATGGTCACACCCCATTGCAAAAACAGGCGTGGCTGTGCCTCTTTGTCAGACCTAGGAACTTTGTACCTACCTCAACTTCCTCTCTGCGCTCCTGCTTTTGGGACATATCTATTTAATAGACTGTACTTGCCACCCTGAACCTTGTAAATACTATAGGTACCTTTTTTCCACCTTCTTAAGAAACGTCTCAAATGCCTAATTGGGGCATTGATCGTTTTCATTTTCAATGGAGGTTGTCTTCCTCTGTGTGCCCTATTTCTTCTTATGTACTGCTTATTTCATACGCATAAACTTTTTCGCTATTTTAGACCCAAAAAAATAATTTCACCCTTAAGAGACAATGGTTTCATGGAACAGGTGGAATTTGGCAAAGTTCTCCAAAGTGGTGTAAAAACAGATGTAGAAGAAGATGCGTGAGGTCAAACTACAGTGTCCATTACAGAATCGTTGACAGGTGACCCACGATAAGAGGGGGGCATGGCCAACATAAGCGTGTGGCAATGTCCCGTCTGGTGCATTTTACATAAAGTATGTGAGGATGCGCCATCTTGGTGGGCATGGCTAGGCCTCCCCATCAAGCCTGGGTCTTCCTCTCCTGGTGCCACTGTCTATTTTAAGACATTTGCCAGATGCAAATATTGTTTTTCATCAGATTCAAACAAATGTGATGTGTAAAGTGAATGGTAAGGTGATGTGTGACTCGTGATGAGCGCAGAGTTAAGTATTGTTCAAGACCGTTGAAATGATATGTGATGAGTAGGAGAAGTTATGTATAATGCTGTGTACAGTCAGTGTCGGACAGGGGCATGAAGGGCCCACCGGGTGAATGCAGTAACAGGGGCCCATACTTAAGGGTGTGGCCAGCCTCCGCAGAGACTTGGCTAACGATTAGAGAGTGCATAGACTGGGACCTTTAAAAATGCATATATAATAAATACTGCTAGTGCATGTATGATAATGTACTAAATTAATAACAGCAATGTATTATAGAAAATACACCATAGACCTGTGCAGTATAATGTAATGTAATAATGTATAGTTCAAGTGCACAGTCTTGAACCTGATCCCTAGAGGAGGGGATGGGCCATCAATCAGTGGGGCCCAACGGGGGTTTCCCCTGTACCCCTGTGGGCCAGTCCGACCCTGTGTGCAGTACTTTATATCATCATACATAACACAAGAATTTGATTTTCAAATTTAAGAAAAGTGTATGTTCTAATAGATACCAGTCATTATAGATACTTCTACCATGTAAAATGTGTTTTCAGGGCTTTATGCTGAATACAATAAGAGAACAGCTGTCCTTTCTGCATCCCTGTCTCTGCTTGTCACTGGTCATGTGTCACATACAGTATCATTCATTATCATCATGCTATAAGCGCAGCGCACAGCACATCTGATAATAGATGATGCATGAGGCCGACAAATGATGACATTGTAAAATGGACACTGTACACAGCAGAAGGGAAATGAAAGCTGTGGGTTTCTGGTCATGTATAAATCATAGAGAAAAGTAGTAGACTCCATTTTGGGGCACGCTTTACATGCTTTATGAAAATCGTGTATGAATACTGTATATTAAAATATAAAAAAATTTAAATATAACTTTTAAAGTAAATAAATAAAAAGTCAATATCATTATCCTAACATGAACAATAAACAGTACAAACAAACAAAACATTATCTAATATATATTAATATTAGATACAGTCACGATCTGGTGACCGAGCGACCACCCATTATGTCGTTTACCTGCACCATTGATCTTGCCAGTGTCAGCAGCTGGGTCGCTAGCAGCCTCCGTCAGGAGGCAGGGGAGGTGGTCGGCAGGGCTCGGGTGGCGATTGGACGAGCACTGCTGGCTGTGATTGGTTGGCAAGACACTGTCAGTGACAGAGTATCCTTCGAGACATGGTCATTTTTAAAATACTGAGTGCCTCAGTGCCTGTACCGCGTCAAAACACGCTATATTTTGTGATCACTGCACCTGCGAACACTTATTGCCAAAACGCGGCTTTTCAAGGTTAATTGGATATGGCCCCTAATGTCACTAGTTCGAGGTGACCATAAAATAACATTGGTTACTGTGACATGAAGCTATTCATCAGTGGCGTATCTTACCTAGGGGCTGCGAGGCTGCAGTCCCCCAAATCAGCCACTTCAGTTAGCCAGTACAGTCTGTGACTGCACTGGCTTTACTGTGACTGGAGGTGGCTTCCGGGAAACAGTTGGGAAGCCGGCGGACGCAATGCCGACCGCCGGCTTCCCGACGGCTAAATCCCGGCAAGGGTTAAATGACAGGCATCAACATCTCGATGCCTGTCATTTTACCTACGCCGGGAGACCGGCGCCCAGCATCCCGATTGGCCGGGCGCCAGACATGGACAACCACGCGGGAGGGAGTTAGGTTTAGGGCTCCCGGGGTGGTTAGACTTAGGGTTGGCACCCCCCTGGGAGATTAGGGGAAGGGGGGGGTTAGGTTTAGGCACTTAGCGGGGGGTTAGGGTTAGGCATTTGGGGGGGAGGTTAGGGTTAGGCACCCCTAAGGGAGGGTTAGGGTTAGGGGGTAGATGAGGTTAGTTTATACTTACCTTCCGACGTTCGGGATTTCTACCTGTGTCGGGCTGCTGGCGATAAATCATACCAAATCCGTGGCTTTTTACTGGAAGCGCCACCTGCCAGTCACACTGAAGATAGGCAGCCCCAGGGGGAGGTGGCTCCTCCCCCTGGGAATGCCAGTGGAAACCGCTGCTCTGCCTTTCGGGCAGCCCTAACGGGCTTCTCCGGGGTGCAATCAATGCAGCCCCGAGAATCTGGTGTCATGCGTGCACACGCAAGGCGCCACCCCCGCACATGCGCCGGTCCTGACGACTGCCAGAATCATTGAGCAGGCGCCGGGACCAATGCTTGCAGCAATGGCAGCCCCCCTCAGGTAAGAGGCCAGGAGCCGCTGCTGAACTTCATCAACACTTTTCATTGCCTATAGTGAAGAATTAGATCACATAACTAGTACACAGTATATGAAAACTTTACATATACAGTATATACACAAATACGTTATGGAATAATTTTACAGCATGCGACAGTATCTCATATTTTTACAGACACTAGGAGTATATTTACTAAAGATCGATTTTAATCGATTTAAAATCGATGTTGTGTTTCTGGGGCTAGGTCACACATTTACTAATAATTAAAAAATCTAATAAAATATTGACTGTTAGTAAATGCGTGCCCCAGAAACACAACATCGATGCTGATCGACTTTCATCAATTTTAAGCTGATCAAAATTAATTGAAATCGATCTTAATCTGCGTCTGTGCAGATATCAGATGCCTGCATACACAACATCCCTGCTCCAAATTGCGCTGCTAGTTGCAGTCATAAGTAGGGGTGAGCGGGTTCGGATTTCTGAAATCCGAACCCCCCCGAGCCCCCCCGATCCGAGGCCGATCCGAGTCAGGCTCGACTTTTCCCGCCTGACTCGGATCTGAAATCGAGGCAAAACGTCATCATCCCGCCTTCCGGGTCTCGCGGGTTTTGGATCCTATATAAGGTACCCGCGTCGGCGCCATTTTCTCACTCGGCTGTGGACAGTGAAGAGGGAGGGTGGGAGTTAGGGCTGGCTGGGCTGTGTAGTGTAGTGTAGTGCAGAATAGTGTTGTGCTGTGCTGCGCTGTGCTGCTGTTGTCCATAGGGGCTGTGTCCACTACTTCATAGTCCATAGGGGCTGGCTGGACTGTATCGTGCAGTCAGTTGTCCATAGGGGCTGTGTCCACTCCAAAGTCCTGTGCAGTGTCCCAGTCCTAAAGGGGTGCTGTAGTGTTGTCCAGGGGGTGTTCTGTCCATCAGGGGTGCTCCCCTCAAGTGCTAAAAAAATATATATTTTTTCTGTGTTTGTGAATTTTGTGCGCAGTAGCCGCATGTGCATCAACAAAGTAGTGCCAAACGTGCGCCTGTGTCATAAGTAAAGGGCCGGCTGGCTTGACCGTTAAAGGATGCTGTAACCCCCAAAGTACACTCCAAACCAAATAAAAAAATATTTTCTGTGTTTGTGAATTGTGTGCGCAGTAGCCGCACGTGCATCAACAAAGTAGTGCCAAGCATGCGCCTGTGTCATAAGTAAAGGGCCGGCTGGCCTGACCGATAAAGGGTGCTGTAACCCCCAAAGTACACTCCAAACCAAATAAAAAAATATTTTCTGTGTTTGTGAATTGTGTGCGCAGTAGCCGCACGTGCATCAACAAAGTAGTGCCAAGCGTGCGCCTGTGTCATAAGCAAAAGGCCGGCTGGCTTGACCGTTAAAGGGTGCTGTAACCCCCAAAGTACACTCCAAACCAAAAAAAAAATTAATTTCTGTGTTTGTGAATTGTGTGCGCAGTAGCCGCACGTGCATCAACAAAGTAGTGCCAAGCGTGCGCCTGTGTCATAAGTAAAGGGCCGGCTGGCTTGACCGTTAAAGCGTGCTGTAACCCCCAAAGTACACTCCAAACCAAATAAAGAAATATTTTCTGTGTTTGTGAATTGTGTGCGCAGTAGACGCACGTGCATCAACAAAGTAGTGCCAAGCGTGCGCCTGTGTCATAAGTAAAGGGCCGGCTGGCTTGACCATTAAAGGGTGCTGTAACCCCCAAAGTACACTCCAAACCAAATAAAAAAATATTTTCTGTGTTTGTGAATTGTGTGCACTGTGGCTGCACGTGCATCAACAAAGGAGCAGCGCCAAGCGTGCGCCTGTGTCCCATAAGTAAAGAGCCGGCTGGCTCATTTCTTAAAGGGTGGTGTAACCCTCAAAGTGCACTACTCTTCAGCAAAAATAAAAAAATATTTTCTGTGTTTGTGTGCGCCTTAGCCGCACGTATATATCAATATAACATAAATGGAGGACCAAACTTTCTCCGATAAAAATAAAATAGGGAAAGATCAAGAACCACTTCCTCCTAGTGCTGTTGCTGCTGCTGGGAGTTGTTCATCATCCCAGAGAGGAAGTAGGAACACCACTACTTTTACTAAACAATTGACCCTCCAACAGTCCCTAGCGATGAGGATGAAGTACGACAGCAGTCATCCTGAAGCAAAACGTATAACTGAGGCCTTGACTGCTATGTTGGTGTTAGACATGCGTCCGGTATCCGCCATTAGTGCAGTGGGATTTAGACAATTGATGGAGGTAGTGTGTCCCCGGTTCCAAATCCCGTCTAGACTCCACCTGCATCCTTAAAGCAGCAGCGACAAGCGTGCGTCTGTCTGTTAAAGGGTTGTGTAACCCTCAAAGTGCGCTCCACAAACAATAAAAAAATTCTTCTTTTTTTTCTCTTTGTGAAATGTGTGGGCTGTAGCCGCACCTGCATCCTTAAAGCAGCAGCGACAAGCGTGCATCTGTCTGTTAAAGGGTGGTGTAACCCTCAAAGTGTGCTCCACAAACAATAAAAAAATTCTTCTTTTTTTTTCTGTCTTTGTGAATTGTGTGGGCTGTAGCCGCACTTGCATCCTCAAAGCAGCAGCGACAAGTGTGCGTCTGTCTGTTAAAGGGTGGTGTAACCCTCAAAGTGCGCTCCACAAACAATAAAAAAATTCTTCTTTTATTTTCTGTCTTTGTGAAATGTGTGGGCTGTAGCCGCACCTGCATCCTTAAAGCAGCAGCGACAAGCGTGCGTCTGTCTGTTAAAGGATTACATCGGTGACAGCATCCAAGTAGGCATGTCAGACAGTCCGTACCTGTACTGGCAGGAAATAGAAGCAATTTGGAGGTCCCTATACAAACTGGCTCTATTTTACCTGAGTTGCCCCCCCTCCAGTGTGTACTCCGAAAGAGTGTTTAGTGCAGCCGGGAACCTTGTCAGCGAAAGGCGTAGGAGGTTGCTTCCACAAAATGTGGAGAAGATGATGTTCATAAAGTTAATTATCAGCTCTTCCAGGGAGACCAACCTCCAGAACGTACAGAGGGACCTGTGGTTGTGGATTCCAGCAGGGACGAATTAATACTCTGTGAGGATGAGGATGTACACAACACTGAAGAGGGTGAGGAATCGGTGGATGAGGAGGATGAGGACGACATCTTGCCTCCGTAGAGCCAGTTTGTGCAGGGACAGATTAATTGCCAGCTTGTTTTGTGGGGCCCCAAACGAACCAATCATTTCAGCCACAGTCGTGTGGCAGACCCTGGCGCTGAAATGTTTGGTTTGTTAAAGTGTGCATGTCCTGTTTATACAATATAAGGGTGGGTGGGAGGGCCCAAGGACAATTCCATCTTGCACTTCTTTTTTTTCTTTGAATTATGTACTGTTTGGGGCCTAGTTTTTCAAACTGCCATCCCGTCTGCCACTGCAGTGTCACTCCTAGATGGGCCACGTGCTTGTGCCGCCCACTCGTATCTCTTAGCATAGTCATCCAGCTACCTCGGTGCAACCTTTTGGATATAAAAACACTATTGTGAGGTGTGAGGTGTTCAGAATAGACTGGAAATGAGTGGAAATTAAGGTTATTGAGGTTAATAATAGCATAGGAGCAGAAAAACAGACAAATTCTGTGATTTTAGCTGTTTTTATGCTTTTTTAAAAAAAAATACAGATCCAAAACACAAAACCCAGAACCCAAAACACGGAAGGGTGGTTTTGGCAAAACCAATCCAGATCCAAAACACGAAGAAAGATCCAGATCCAAAACCAAAACACAAAACACGAAAAGTGGCCGGTGCACACCCCTAGTCATAAGTAATTTGCACACGTGGTTTATTCAACTGATTCAGATAGACTGGTCAGGTATTGTTCTCCTTAGTATGTAAGGGAATGAATCATATTCCTCTATAGTACAGAGAAACAGAGAATAGGGGATCATTTACTAAAGTGAGAGTTTTTAGAAGTGAGTTTTAGAAGATATGTTGCCCATAGCAACAAATCAGATTCTAGCTATTATCTTCTAGAAGGTGCTAGTTAAGTGTTAAGTAGAATCTGATTGGTTGCTATGGGCAACAACTCTTCTAAACCTCACTTCTAAAAACTCTCACTTTAGTAAATTTACCCCTAGATATCAGGGTCTCCTGAATATCTTCTCTGTTTCTACTACTCCACTGTGTCATAGTGTCAAGTTCAGATAGGTCCACACTCACGTCTTAGTCGAAATCTTGCTGGGGTGAATAAGCCATATCAGGTCATAATCACAAAAATATATAGGAGAAACTCTGGGGTGCACTCACCAGTCTTCTAAAATGTAACCTTTATTACAAATCCACAAGAAGTGATTACAGCAGCATAGTTTTTGATGTTTCAGTCCTACAACATCTTGACAAAGGTCCATGTTGTAGGACTGAAACGTCGAAAACTATGCTGCTGTAATCACTTCTTATGGATCTGTACTAAACGTTACATGTTAGAAGAGTGGTGAGTGCACCCCAGAGTTTAATATATATATATATTTATATTTATTAGGGATGTGCAGGCTCGGATAGGTTCGAGTTTGCATGCAGAGTTCGGATTTTTCCCTCCAAAAAAAACGGAACTCAGAAAGAGGCAAAATGTCATCTTGCATGGACAAACATCATCATTCCTGGACTTTCCAGGAATGATGATGTTTGTCCATGCAAGATGACGTTTTGCCTCTTTCTGAGTTCCGTTTTTTTTTGGAGGGAAAAATCCGAACTTGCCGTGCAAACTCGAACCTATCCGAGCCTGCAATCCCTAATATATATATATATATATATATATTATTATATATATATATATTATAAATACAAGCTTGAAACTATTAAGCAACATGGTGTAAGGACATAGAGAAGGTACTGGTGGCCAGTGAAAACAGGTGCATGATTAGTTCAAGACAAATTACACATACATAGAAACCAGGAGTAGTGTAGCGGTCCAGTCCATGCACAGACCAGAACCACACCGCCGGATGCGCGTTTCACCAAATTGTGGCCCGCTCATCTTATAGCGCTGCAGTTTCCGGTAACAATGCTACATAGAATGACAGTTGCTCAGTAAATGTACTGGGCCATCACAGGTGCATATAAGGGAGGGGCTAATCTAGATAAGAAAAACAAAACAAGTTCCCCTGCAGTGGACCAGCAAATGAGATGTACATCCTACATGATAATAGCAATGCAAAGATCTCAGTTACATGCATTTGCAAACATATGGCAAGCCTCTAGCCATAGCAAGGAGTCTCTGATCTTCTGATTTGGGTGATTTCTACGCTACATGATAATAGCACCTACTTTGGGTCATACATATATGTATTTCTAAATTGAGAGCTAACTCACCTGATGGCACCCCAGGATCCTCCAACATGGCACTACAAGGATCAGCATACCCTGCAACTACTGATCCCATACATGCCTCTGAGAATAGTGATGCACAGAACTGCAGTTCTTCAATGTATTGCGCCATCAGCGGAGCATGCAAGGGAGGGGCTAATCTAGACAAGAATCCAGTACGTAGTTGACGCTTAATGTTCACTTTATTTATAATAATGGAATCATATTCTTAATAAAGCATAAGCAGTCTTATTATTGACTTCTGCTATGTGAAATGATAACGATGACAATTATGGAATACTTTGATGTCTTCGCAGTTGAATAAATAATAGAAGCCGGTTAAGTCATTTTTAAGATATTTACCTGAAAATTAATCTTCAGTGAATTTCAAACATAAGATGGGAAAAATTATCCTCATTTGTCATCGTGAGGCTTTGGGGCACAGTTACATGGTGGTGGCTTTTGCAAGATGCCGTTTCTTGCCGAGTTTGAGCACAAAATTTAAAGTGACATTACTGTTAAGTGCATAGCTTTGTAAATATATCGCTTAATGTTGAGAGGAACAACATAGAGAAATAATGAATGGATATAAGTCTGAGAGGTGAGTAATATAAACAAAGGAGATAGCAATTTAAAAAGAGCAATAGGAGGACGGCTGTCAGCACATGTACCATCACTGTCCTTGAAAGTATCACTAGAGGTAGCTGGCAGCAGCTGTCACCAGTGACACCTGGAGATACCCGTCGTTGGCTAGGGGATTATTAAGTACAGAGAAGCTCTATCTTCAGTGAAGACAATAATTTTTTTGCCAGATGAGGACTTTCTTGACCATAAACTCCTTAATCGGCTATCACTATTATTCCTTATTGTCACTGTCAGTTGTCTATATTTAAGTATCAATTCTCGGTTATCACTTCTTGTTTAAGTCGGGGCATATTTATTATAGAATATTTGCAGGATATCCCACGAAACACTGATCTCCTGGAGGGTACCAGCCAGGGCGTATTATGGCCGGGATGTACTAAAGGAAAAATGCAGTAAAAACCCCGAAAACTGGGTTTTTACTGCATTTCCATATGTACTAATCCCCGGCCGCACTTTTATCGGTGCAGAGGGTAATGCCAGAAAAACCTAGCGTTACCCTATAGAAGCCTATGGGCTTCTTACCACACCCGACGCTTCGCCGTCGTCCAGCGCTGGCCCCCACTCACCTGCTGTCCATGGTCGGCGGCCCGTGCTCCTCCTGGGTCCTCCGCCTCTTCCTCCTAATCTTCCGGGTGCAGGGAGGAGGAGGAGCCCGGGGTTTCCTGCACATGTGACCAGCATGAAGCTCCTGGGGCTCAGAGGGGGCGGGGTCCCACGGAGACCCCGTCACCCGGCGTCGGATACTTCGCAAAGGGCAGCTCTTATCGCAAGAGCTATCCTTTGCGTTACTAATCGCATATGTTAGTACATATGTTAGTAAGGTTGCGGTGACTGGTGAAATGGTCACCGCAACCTTAGTACATCCCACCCTAAGAGAGAAGGGGGCCTGTGTGCAATCTCTATCCGGTGCCCCCTCCTCTCTACTCGGTGTCCATCAGCGCACTGAACACAGCAGACTCTGGGTACTAGAGTCTACTATGCATGTGCAGGTTACTGGGGAAATGGCGCTGCAGCCATTTTCCTGGCGATTTCCGTATGCACAAAATCCCAGAAATTGCCAGCAGCACCATTTTGCCGGTGATTTGTACAGCGCTGCTACCACCTATGCAGAACTCCGGAGAGGTAATTATTGAATAAATGGGTACAGGGTGTGTGGTGTGGGCCCCCTTTGACCCAAGGGCTCGTGTGCACCGCACACCCTGCACCCATTATAGATACGCCCCTGGTATCCGCAAATATTAAGCCGTAATATATGTACGGAGGTCCTCCATTTGCAAAAGCAGCACCCAGATGTTTCTATTGAGGCTGCTTAAATGTCAAATTTACCAGGCTCCAGTAGCTTAAGGGCATCTTTAGATGGCATTAGCCATGGTAGCTTATAGGGTACATTCCACACAAGTTACCAGGAGAGGGATATGCACAACAGATAGAGGCCTCTCGCACATGTATGGTCTGATGACAGCACATGTGCAGTAGCGCGGCTTGCTCCCAAACCAGTAAGTAAAGTGATCGCACTAGCAATCACTTTCCTTCTAACACATCACGCGGACACAGCCCTGCATGTGTTTTTTAATAAATGGTGGAAATCCTTAATTGCTCATAAATTTATCAGGAGTAAAACCTGATAATTAATAAATAAATATTCCCCTTAGTATTTACAGCACTCAGAATCATCCATTTGGAATGGGTATGAAATCCCGGCAGTCGGGATGCCTGCTGTCAATATACCGATAGCGGCATCCCGATGCTCAGGATCCCGACACGGGTAGGGTAAGTATACCTACCCTTCCACCTTCTCCCCCTAACCCTCTATTTGTACATCCTAACACTAACCCTCCCCCCACCCCATCCTAACCCTAACCCTCCCCGTTATTGCCTAAACCTAACCCTCCCCCCTTGGTGCTTAAACCTAACCCTTCACCCTTACTGCATAAACCTAACCCCCCAGTGGTGCCTAACCCTTCCCCCCCGCCCCCCCGTGGCTAAGTCCTAACCAGCCCCGCTATACTCACGTTCGGGATGTAACCTCCTGTCGGTAGTCCGGCTCCGGTCTTCTAGCCAGGTAGTGGCATTCCGGCGCCTGGATTTATTCAGCCCGGATGCCGCACGTTGGTATTATAACTACATCCCATCCATTCAAGTTAAAGTAGCACATGATAAAATATAATGCAATAATAAAATAGCCCCTGTATCATCATTTTATAATATCAGTACTGTAGGTTTAGCCATAAATATGTCATACATCAAAATCAATCCACAATACTGTAAATTTATCATGAAAATAGTGTCTATCATGATACCATATTACAAGTTGCAATAGAAGCAGGGTTCAAGGGGATTTCCATAAGAAAACATAATCTAGGTCCAGAGAGCTGAGAACACAATATTACACCTGATCACCAATTTGTTAGGTTCTGCAAGCGTTAGATCATCACGATCGGAGCTGCTGCTGTCGTTTTTTTAAACAGGAAACTAATATGATAGGGAACTCGTTAGAGCAGAGAGACCAATGCCTCCATTTAATCAGTATGCATTCTCATGCATGTAATAGGAAACTAAAGAGGACATTTCCTATCTCAATACAGCATCTTCAACAAAATCTGGCCTCCCGAGGAATGAATGAGAAACACCTCACATTTCATTTCATATAGTGGGGCAGATTTACTAACCTGGAAGTTTGATCAGATGCACATACCCACACACATACAGTATAGTATTAATATTAAATATAAATAATATATACTGTATAGTCAAACAATAATAAGAATTTGCATTACACAACAAGATGTCATTAGGTTGCCAATCAAAATGTCCACAAAATATACGAAAAAATGCTAAAAATGAATGAAAGTGCCAATTCCACACTCCACCTGTACAGGTAGCAGCTAAATATAGCAGTCCACCACCTTCCAACGTATGTGCATATCCGATATTGGTGAAAATCAATCCTATCGACAATGGTGGTTTTGGCTGTGGTTCCACACACTGTGATATTCCTCAGTATTACATATAAAATTAAATATATATATAGTATACCATTAAATCTATATATTATTAACATGTACATATACGAAAAAAATACATAAAAAATAAAAAATTACTGAAATCTTATTCAAGTAATTTCTGCTTTTTTCATGTGTGAAGGAAACCAACAATCAGTATCATTCATTACACACCACCACCACCACCAATATCTATCTGCGTACCAACAGGAATAGTCATCAAAAGAAATCCTTCCAATTCTGTAAACATCAATCAATTATTCAATGTGATATTCACACAGAAAATTCCATTATTCCCCAAGTGTAGCACACCGACTAAAGGTGCGTACACACGGACAGTTATACCGTTACGATATGAATGATAACAATATCGTTCAACGATATATATCGTTCATATCGTTAATTTTTATTCAGTGAACGACCAACGATGCGAGTTCCCACATGAACGATAACCATATCTATGATCGTCCGTACATGCAGGCCAATCTGGACGATATCGTCAACTTTGCATGTTCAGAGATGTAGCAGGATGACTCACTGAAAGATATCTTTCATGTCGTTGGTGGTACAGATCGTACCGTGTGTATGCACTTTAACTAACCTCTGATTGGCTGCTGTGTATCACCTCATATAGCCTGATATTAAATGTGCCACCTTTTTTGTGGAAAGCAGAAACTCCCCTGTAGAAATTTCAATACATAAGACAGCTGGTTTACTTTACATACGATGATTAAGTCTGTATTATATTTTAAATAGCATTAAACACCAGATCCGATACCTTGAATAATTCCTCCTACAGGTTGTTATATTTGACTTTTATTGTAATTACTTGTAATAAGATGACAGAGAATCCATCACTGTGAAATGCTAAACTCTGAAAAAAAAAACCTAACCAGTTGGTTGTTAGTCTGATTATTGTCAGAATCTGAGAAACAAAATGGCTCCTGCAAGATCTGACATTTGCTCTCTCAGCAGCATCCAGCTGTAACAATACGCACGGGCTGCTGCATTTCCAGCGTTACACTTGATTAAAGACAATCTCCTGCTATTACAAGATATAAATTTTAGCAGATGTTAGTGTGGGCTGAATATAAATTCATTCTGTCTTTCCCTTTTATTTGCTTAGAAGATTATCGCCAGTGTCACAATAGATGAACATCCTTATTTGATTTAGTGTTTATTGAATCTACATTATTCAACCTCCTGTATTTTATGTTATGTTTTATATCTCAGCAAATGTTGACTTTCTACAGCCTAGTATAAGAGTTCTGACAGTGTAAAACGGGGACAACTACTGTAGGAAAGATGTTGTTTTTTTTATCCCCTGTATTCTACACATCAATATTGAGTTCTGTAAATTCTGTAATCTACCTTCAAGTTCTTTTGTGTCATATTTTTAAGGGGAAAATAAAACATGTATAATTTCATGTTACCTATCATTAAAACACAGTCTGCATAATAAATCATACTTGACTTTTTACTGTCACAGAAAGTCCAGGAGACCCCCAAATTTCGGGAGCGTAGACCAGTTTTCTGGACCCCTCCATCTTCCCTAGTGAAGTGGGTGGTCCTGGGGCTTGGTGATGTGATTCACGGTGAATTGGGTCCTCATGGCCCCGCGACAATGTGCCAATACCGCAAATCATGCTTATTGTACAGCAGGGGTGGCGGGTTGCTATGACCCAATATGATGACTGGCTACCCTCACTACCTGGACATCCTGTTGGGAATCTCCCAGAGGGGACATTTTAAAAGTAATCAAGTATGTGTGTTTTTTTAAATAATTTAGAGCGGACAATCCTCTCATTTACAAACATGGAATAGTCATGGATTGCAAATAAGATTTCTCTGGTGGCCTAATTATCAGGAATAATCCTAGGATGTACACTTGAATTCATCAATCAATAATTTGCACTGAGTAATGTGAGTTTTCTATGAAAACTTGTAGACTAGTAGGACCACAATGTTATGCCCTTGAGTAATACTGCTCAGTAGACCTGCCCACTAACAGTTTCTGCATCTGCTACATCTCTGTGGCCAGTGACCCGACCTACGTGATCAAGATGGCAGCCACGGCACTAACGGAGTTAATCCCTTGTGCTGCAGCGCCATTTTCATATAAACTAATGTATCTTTTCAATCGTGTGCTGCAGTGCCGAACTAAGGGGCTGATTCATCAGTGCATGTATGTGCAATGCTGGACGCAGATTCCCGATTATTGGGAATCTGCACATACGCAGGACCCGTTCTACGAATGTGCAGAACAAGCCCCACGTGATCACACGCAGATCCTTCTATGCATTTGCCTGATTGACAGGTAGGCATTGAAGGGGCGGTGCGGGAATGGTTGGCATTCCTGGAAATGGGGGCATATCTGCCCTGTTTCCTGGGAGTGGCAAGGCCAGGAGCTGCGTCCACATATGCAGTTTCCTAGCCTCCCAAGTCGGCCAAGCCTGAGTAAGCTAAGGCTTAGTCATCTGGCCGGCAGACAAGCGCCGTCCCCATCGCGATGGTGATCCCAGCCTGCAACCTTGGTCACAGTGCTGGGATTGCAAATGCCCCAGGGGGTGTCATACACCTCATGCTGCATTTACATATTAGCAAGGAGGGAATTGCAAAGCTTCCTGAATGCAGCTTTACATTTCCATTCTAAGCTGAATCAACCCCTAAGTCTGGCAGCTGTGATGCTAGGTGTGTTAGCCCACAGTGTGCTACATCTGGAGAATGTAAATGTATTAGGCAGGGGCACAGTGCATCACTTCACCTTGGAGTGCTTGGTTCCAGGCAGCAGTATACGGCTTTCCTGGGGGAGAAGCAGTCGGGAAGCCGACGGACGACATCCCGACCCGCCGGCTTCCCGACTGTCTAATCCCGGTAAGGTACTAATGACAGGCATCGAAATCCCTACGCCTGTCATTAGGCCTACGCCAGGAGCCCGACACCCGGCATAATGATCGAAGGTAAGCCGGGTACCGGGCACGGACAGCCACGGGGGGGAGGGTTAGGTTAGGGGCTCCCAGAGGGGACTTAGGGTTAGGCACCCCCCCGCGAGGGTTAGGGCTAGGCTAGGGCAGGGGTCTTCAACCTTTGGCCCTCCAGCTGCTGTGGAACTACAGATCCCAGAATGCCCTGCCACAGTTTTAGCATTCTGTTATATCAAAACGGTGGCAGGGCATGCTGGGATGTGTAGTTCCACAGCAGCTGGAGGGCCAAAGGTTGAAGACCCCTGGGCTAGGGGAAGGGGGAGTTAGAGTCAGGCACCCCCTAGGGGGGTTACTCCCCCCCCATGAGACTTAGGTTTAGGCTACGGGGAAGAAGGGGTCAGGTTTAGGCACTTAGAGGGGGGTTAGGGTTAGGCACTTGGGGGCAGGTTAGGGTTAGGCACCCCTAGGGGAGGTTTTGGGGGAGGGAATTAGGTTAGCGATACTTACCAAAAAGGATGATCAGGATTTTCACCTCTGCCGGGCTGCCGCTGTCTGGATTAGAACTGTTGACCGTGCCTGGGAAGCTGGGACACGGCATAGGCAACTTCCAGTGGTTAGAGCTGGGGCTAGCATGTTTAATAGGTGAAGGAAAATGTGTGTATGTTATAAACTGATGCATTTAAGTTAATGTGCATCTCTGCAGCCAGGACTACAGGGCTCTGTTAGCAAAGCTCAGTGGATTGCAGATGAAAATGTTTTAATGCGCTGTGTGCTGTTGTAAAATTGCATGTTTAAAATGTATTTACTGTGCACTTTTATTATTTATTTAGTATTTTATTTTATATGAAATTGCTATTTTTAGGAATCATCCTGTATTCTGGCACACTTGTAGGAATTTATATGGTAATTAGCCTGGGCCTAGCAAAATGGTTAGTGGTAACACTTGATCAAACCTTTGTTTAGACTTAATGCACTCAAGGGGGTATTCCTGTATTGTTTATCATGTGCTAAATCAAATTGTGTTTAAGGCAAGCTGGTTCAGGCTACAGATATATGAAAGGAGAAATGCATTTGACCAGTTCCTGTAATATGTACATTGTATATATATTTTGAGAGACAGCTGTCTAATTTGTGTACTAGTCTAAAGGTCAGGACGAACTGTCTCATCTCTAGTTCTAACACAATATCACAAGAGGTAACCCTGTGCTATTGTGTGTTAGAACTAGAGATGAGCGGTTCATTTCTACTAACATTTTTTGGCAAATTAGGGCATGTTTAAATTTAGAAAAAAGATTGATAATGTGCGCCAGTCAGCCAATAGTACAATCCTTCCAAACTGGCAGCTCCTAACAAGCAGGATCTGCTACCTGCTAAAACTGATATAGCAAAAACCAAAGAGGGATGTAGGAGCGCTTATTTGTGAAGATAGACAATAAAATGTATGGTAAAAAAGAAATTTAATATCAATAGATGATACAATGATTGACAACAATATTAAAAGAATGAGCCCATTGGCTCTGTGCAGAGTTCAGACCGTCCTTAACTAGATGCTTTAATAACCAAATTGATAATGGATGTGAATGTCCTTTTCATATGGAAACACTGTTCCAAAAGAATAGATACAATCCTGATATTGATATGAATTAGGTTACAATGTATCTTCCTATCGAGGAGATGATTCTCAAAATGTGACAGCACCAATAATAGTGGAGTAGCTTCCGCAGGGAGCCGCTGACCAAACAAATGCAAATGAACTGTCCCGCATCTATGCAATCCATATAATAGTTATAAAGGAGTAATAGTTAATTTTATTCAGCTGTTTAATCCTTGTCTTGGGATTGCTAAGTACTTATGGACAAGGAAAAAACAGGCATTTCACAGAGCAACAACCCATAATTATAATATGTATATACCTTATAATCTGCATATTATTTATACATAACAAAACATAGAAAATTCAGATAAAACTATCTGAATTTGATAAAACTCGTTAGTAAATGTGGGCCTGTAGCATCTAGTTAAGAACAGTCTGAACTCTGCACAGAGCCAATGTGCTCATTCTTTTAATATTGTTGTTATTCATTGTAACATCTATTGATATTAAATTTCTTTTTTACCATACATTTTATTGTCTGTCTTCACAAACAAGCGCTCCTACATCCCTCTTTGGTTTTTGCTATACAAGTTTAAATTTATCTTATTGATTATCCTAAACACGAGAGACAGCCTATAAGATGTCATTTTTATATCCGAATGTAACCAAGTAGTACGCTTATCTTTAGTTAGAACTGGATAAAAAGAGGGCCTGCAAGCCCTGAGAGTGTATATCCTCTGACTATCAGAGCGGATTGTATTTCTGAAGAATACCTATATGCTGTGATTTAGCAAGGGACTAGTCTTTTTAAAGATTTATGAGCAGTAAACATCTTGCTTGTATCCTGTGACTACCAGAGGAGCACCAAATGCTACTACGTTTTCCAGCTGTTCTTGATTGAGCTGAAACCTTTTCTTAGCTACAGGTGCGCACCAGTAATAATAGCCTGTGTCGAATGAGTGGATCCAGGTGCCGTTGCAGGAGCCCGGTGGTGGCATCCGAGTTACACGCCCTCTACGCAGTGGGAGGTGGCAGTAATTGGCGGCTACTGATGGTGAGAGGGAATCCCTAGCAGTGGTGTAGTAAACCCACTCAGGGTACTCAGAGATGAGTAACCACCCTCTATTCTATCAGTATCAAAAATCTTTGATCGCTTAACGGAGAGAAGCCATCCAGTCACAGTCTCCAAGGCTACCAGCAACTACAATTTTGGCAGCCCATGTGACAGCTATGGGGTCCGGCAGTGAGGAAAGCATGTTGATGTGTGACCATCCGCTCTGGATCCCCCCACTCCGCTCTGCTATTCCACTGTGATGGAACAGAGAAGACAAATAGGACTCTGCAAGCACTGAAGAGAAGATTGGGGGTCTTTGGAGCGATGAGTCAATACGCATTGACCATGACCAGTAGTTGTGCCCCTGCAAGGAGAAGTTCCAATGTAATTGTTTGTAGTCTAAGCTTGTCACTGATGCTAATTGGTTGGCTATTGCGACACTGAGATTATGCAATAAAGGCAATGTCCATCTCCTAATATTAGTATTAATAGAAATGTCCTAAATATTTTATGATAAACCCAGTGTGACACAGTCGGGATAGAGAGTCCCTCTCCTGGGGTAGATGAACTCCCTCTTTACACACACAGCAGCCATAGAAACAGGACATAAGTCTGGGGTTCTCATACAAACTGGTCGGCACCAGTCTTTATTGTGCCAAATGAATATAACAAATCATAAACCAAAATCCTAGCCCGTATGAGCAATAACGAAACAGTAAGTACCCTCACTACCGGGACGGTAGGGCCTACTGCCCACACCGTCAACAACAGCACGTGCACAGTACTTACAGGGTTGTCGTAACAGTGTCTCTGGACATGCTAGCCTGCATGCCTAGTTCCCCAGGTGTGAGACACTCAGCTACAACTGAACACAGCTTATATCAGCCAGTTCCAGCTGTAAGCCCTAATGAGCCTACCAGGCTGAAAGGCCCAAAATCTGGAGTGGCCTGTGGATGGAGCCCTCCCTCTCCTCACATCCACACCCCCAGGACCCAAACCGGCTTTTCCAAAAGCAGATACTCTGGTCTGTTTACAAAACAGACTTCTCCTGGGGATTTTTAGAACACATAGGCCAAAAACCTAGGACAAACGTACCTGTCATTGACCACTTTACCAGTGCTTCTATCACACAAGTTAGCAGAATAATAAGCATCCTGGTCATTAAGGAGATACTTGCCTCCAAGGCACCTCAACAATGGCTCCTTCTCCTGCTACATTTGAAACAAAATATTGCAGCCAACAAGAGAGAGACCATTCCAGTCCAAAGAGTGCAGTAGGTCATTATACATACTGGGCCTGATGCTACGGTAAATGGATATCATCTGTAGATGCTCCCGATTTGTGTGCATGGAACTAAATGCGCATCTTCACCCATATGCAGAGGTGTACGCATCTGCACACTTGGTTTGCAATTTCGTGTCCACCATCAGCGCACCCTGGCAACATCCTATACTACTGGAGACTGGTGTGTTTACGTTTACGTCAAACTCTGCATCACTTGCATTTGATACACCCTCATTGAACTTCGCCCAATTACAGCCCCATTATGCTTCTTCACTTATAACCTCGAAAAGCACACAAATTTGCATTACAAACAGGCAGACTTATATACAATCCGAAAAAAGTATTTAGGAGAGAACAGCTGCTATAATTTAAACATGAACATCAAAGGAAATAAGAAATGTTCATATCTACTGCCCATTTAACATTCTGCAGTAAAGCCTCAGACACTATTAAGCTTGTGGCTTTACTTCTGGTTCCTGTAACTGTAGAAAAGCATTTGTGAATTCCCATTACTGTTTATGATGAGCTAGTCACAATATGAAGCATTAGAAGGGAATCATTCAGCCAGTGCTGATAAAAGAAAACTGCAGAAAATCAGCTATTTGTAATGCTTGGAACAACGTAATGTTTTATCACCGGATGTCCAGTAAAAAATAAATAGTCATTATATTAGGCCGAGGACATCGGGAGAGATTAATCAGTGAGATTCAGTATAACATTCACTGTGTGCCTCCTGAGAAGGAGGCATGTTCTTCAAGAAGATACTGGAGTAGTTCCCCTCTACTACTGTATGTGCATGCAATGGCCTTGGGCGTCTTCAGAATGCTGTCCAGCAGTTCACCATTAACCAGCGTTACTTTCTGCCCTAAGTGCTGTCAGTCAAGGTGTCTGTGACTCAATGTTCTCCATGTTTGAGGTTCAGAACTGGCAATAAAACAATCTAAAAATTGCTTAAAGGTTACTCAAAAGTGTCTGAAGCATCTTCTTGATTGACCAAATAAATACGCAAAGATACTTATTCAGCCTTTCACAAAAGTATGCAGAATATACCTAAATTTAAAGGGCATTTTCTCTGAGGCAGTAATAGGACATCATGGCATGTAAGTGTCTCAGAGTTAAAAATGAATATTAGGTACTGTAGGCCTGGCGGAATCATGTCTTGTGTTGGAAACTGAATCCAGGGTTCAAGAATCCAAAGCAGAGTTCCACATCTAGAATGAAGGCTTCATGGTCAGTACTACACAGTCATTTGGGGGTATATTTATCAAACATACTACAGAGGTGTTGCTCAGAGCAACCAGCTTCTAGCTATTATTTATCTAGTACATTTTATAAAATGATAGCTATAATCTGATTGGTTGCTAGGGGCACTACCTCCACTTGTCCGGTTTGGAAGGTTTGATAAAGGTTGTGAAGTGGTTTTCAGCAGCTGTTTTAAGATTTCTGCAATGACTTGTTCATCTTTCATGTTTCCAGCTTGCTCACTCCAACCATATCACACTACTGGCAGCGAGACAGAATCATTAGTTGGCAATGGCTGCTTTATTTTTGGTGGCTGACATTGCTTCTTCCTTAGAACTGGCAAGGAGAGAAAAGAACTCTGTGGGGTGGAGCATTCTGGTTTATTTAAAATGTAACATTTATTAGTATTGACTAGAAATGGCAAAGAACACAAAGTTCACTTGCAATGACTGATATACAGAAACCATAAGTAAATATAGTAGTGTCTGCATGGGTGAGGTACATAGGGGTCTGAGAGCCCACTATGAAAAGAAAGGCAAAATATTACAAATGCTGGGGGGCACCACCAGTCCATCCTATCAAAGTAGTGTATTGGGCCAAACAATTTTGGGAATACTGTTTTTTTTTTAATACACATCTGTCTTATCCTAGTCCTGTGTTGGGATGACCTCATCCCCTTTCCTTCATCGTTGTTGCTTATATCTTACAGTATTATTATTATATTATATTGAGGTGGCACCACAAGTGTCTGTAGCACCAACCAGAAAAATGATTTTGATACAAGCAAACAATACAAGATAAAAAGTTTTAAAGAGACACTGAAGAGGAAAAAAATCAAACAGGTAATTATACAACTACGTGAGTGTCAGACAATAATAGCAGCTCTCACTGACCCAGCGCCAAGGCTATACAGAAAAGATCAGTCTGACTGTGAATGGGGTCGCAGTGGAAACAGTGATAGTGCAGGCTGAGATCTGAGAGGGCGGATGGTCCTGCTCATTACAGCTTACAGTCTTGGGGCATGTGAGTAAAATGTGGAAGTAAACTGGGAAGAGATGAGGAAGTAGGACAGAGGGAGTTATGAGTGTGTGGAGATCTGTTGGGATTTAATGAACAGGTGTGTTTTCAGGGAACGTTTGATTCCATGGAGGCTGGTAGTGTGATAAGTAATAGAAGGAAGTTCAAAGAAGGGAAGCAGCACGGGAGAAGTCTTAGATGTGCTAGCGGAAGGAAGTAATCAGTGCCGGAATGGAGGCAACATGCAGATGAACAGGGGAGAGGGCTGTAGGGAGTATGGACTGAGATGAGGTCAGAGACATTGGAGGGAGAAGCAACACTTACACTTTCTCCAACACAACTTACAATTGTGACTCTGTTACCTTAAGTATCAGTTGTTCCTCACACTACTTTTTGAAACTGATGTGGCAGAGCCATTTCTTTTTTCATGGTCTTGTATGTAATTTACTTGTATCATGATCGTATCAATATACTGCATAACATGTTGGTGCTTTCTAAATAAAGGATCATGAAGATAATAATAATAGACCAGCCACTAACAATCACAGTATGTACTACACTCTCAATTCAGCACAGCTACTGCCACCGTAAGGAAAGACTCTGTAAGCTGAATGGTAAAACCTTTTCATTGATTTACACAAATGAAAAGGTATTCCCATTGAGCTCCCACATTGAGCTTTCCTAACATATCAGAGGGCCTGATTAAGTATGGCTCACAATTGCGTGAAATCGCACACAATGCAGCTGCGAAAATATGCTAATGCTTGCCAAAGCTCAGCTGGCATGAAGACGCCCACTGCTGCTTTCTCATATCCATCCACTGTCACTCTTCTGCCTACACATCGGTACCAGCAAACCACATCGACCACTCACGTGGCAGTTACACCACGTCTACCTGCAGCAGACACTGCAAGTCTCTTTGCACGCAGTGGGCTCTCAAGCTGCGTATGTAATCGCAGTGGTCAATTTATGCACCCCCAAGCAATGGCATTCAAACGGACAGGCACGCCTGTGTTTTTCCGATCACTCCCTCCCTCACCACCCCCAAATGCTCACAGCCTGTCACTCACTCTGTGATGGATACCTCTGTGCGTATGTAATCGCAGTGTGATCACAGCGCATGCACAATGCGGCTTATATGCATGCCCAATGGCTAACAATCGCTCAATATGCGTATGTAGTTGCATTTGCGATCACTGCTGAATCAGGCCCAGAGACAGAAGATGCTGGTAAAAGAACAATTGTTTTAGCTAGTTCTTTTAAAGGGTAACCACGGCCACACTGTTGCTTCTGCTTCCAATCCCTTCTGGATATAGGTAATGGCAGAGCCGTAACTAGACTTTTTGGTGCCCTGTGCCAGAAAGAGCCCCCCTCATTGTTCAAAGGGACATAATGCACCGAAAAAGGGCAATGGCTTCATGGGGAAGGGCCAGGGTAGAGATAGGGGAGTCCAGAAGATACTGGGGATGAAATAAGAGGAAGGTACAAGCAAGAATGATAATTAACAGAAATTTGACAGGCCCAAACAGCACCCCCTGACCTGTGGTGCCCTGTGCCATGGCACCGGCTGCACTACCCTAGCTACGGCCCTGGGTAATGGGGGCAAACCCCATTTGCTATATAGGGAGCAAGATGTGACACTGGAGAGCTGTGGAATAGAGGTCTTCCTCTTTAACATACCTTTATGGACATATGCCAAAGTAATGGAATAATGGTAATAAAAATCAATCTCCAAATAGCAATTAGTTGAATGGTGCCTCATCTGTCCTTTGTTGGGCTTCTCAAGGACAACATTATTAATGGTCTAAAGAATGAACAAAATTCTATAACCAAGTAAAGGCTAATAAAACCAGACTGAATCAAAGTTAATGTATCTCTTCATTAAGCTAATAAATACAATATTGTCATAAAACCTCATGCATTTAGATCAGTGTCGTAGGTTAATTTTAACTGGTTTTTAGAATCACTGTGAAATAATGATTTTATTGGTCATAAAAAATTCTGGTGCAACTATTTTATAATGGTTAAATCACAAAAAAATAATATCACAGCCCGTGAACACCTAGGCTATACAGGAGATATTTCAGGAGACACGTCGTTGGCAGTAATGGATTTTTTCATGTTTCTATTACTATTAGATAGACAAAACTAGCCTTAAAACGTACCCTAGGCTCTGGTTAAGGATAAGTGCTGCCAAGTGCAATATTTAATTAGCCTTGTCTAAAATATTCTTAGATCATAGTGGTGTTTCTGTCAGTTAATATCAGTCTTCTGGCCTGGCTGAGTTATTTTAATTAATCTTTGTCTAACTGCTTGGTGTCCCCTGTGACACTGCAGGAGCTCTCAGTATTGATCTGGTCTTCTCAAAAAAAAGAAATCTTGCATTTGATAAGCTAGGTAGCTATACTTGACTGTTTGTGATTAAGTAAGTAGCTTGTCACTACTACACTATATCTGTTTGATAGATGGGTCTACGTAATGGTGCATACACACTTTCAGATCAGACAATGATAAAGATATCGTTGTCTGATCGTCCTGCATGTGCTGGATGATCGTTATCGAACATCCAGCACAGCACCAACCCCCAAACGACTAAACGACCTGCAATCCCTATAGTAACCTGGTCGATATCGACCAGGTTGGACTGCATGCATGGGTGATGGTCGTTATCGACCATCCTTGCCCGCACATCGTCCGTCGTTTTGGGGTTGAAAGGGGCCAAAAAAAGGACGATATCAACGATATAACGAAATCGTTTATATGGCCTACAAAATCTGACCGTGTGTATGCACCATTAGGTCTATAAGGACATGTAACCTAAAACCTTTCTCACAGACTTTGTCATCACTATTGTACAGTCTTCCATTGAGTTTTCAAGATGTTTTTCTATGTTAAGTAGAGGTATCATTACCACATAAATCCAAGTTGGTCTCTTTAATAGTTAAAAATTCATGTGTTATATAATGAAAACACTTCTGAGCTCTTAACATTCTTTATCCTCAAAACCCAAGATGGAGTTTACCTCCCTATGCTGATATTTCTCCACCCCCACCCCGGGCTCCCCCCTTACTTTTTGCGCCTTCCTGTTTGCTATGTACCTTTATTTGCACAGTGGTTTGTTTTCATTGTCTACTTAAATAATTCATTTTAAAAAAAAAGTTAAATAAGAGGATTTGTTTATTTTATGCAAACAAAAAGAAAATAAATTACTTGCTGTTATTTTTAGTTTTCTCCCCAAAGTTGCTTATTTACTGATTTATTTTTAAATTTCTAGAATAGTTTCTGAATCCTTCTTGCTTAACTGTACGTAATAAATCCCAATACTTGAATGAGGATAAAGTAAAAGGAGAAGAAATACTGTATTTAAAAAAGGATCAAACAAGATCTAGGCATTTCTGGTGAATGATTAGCATGACATGCATTCATCTTAAAGGGATGTAGAACTCCAAATTTATGACATCCGTTGCAAATTAATGATGGTAATATTCATATACTAGATCTGAGTAAGTTGAAGGGTAATTCCACACAATTCTAAATTCTCACTTGTCTGTGCTCCCCTATTACACATACATGGTGATAGTAGACTCTAGCACTGTGCCAAAGCCTTTGTTATCTTCTGAGCGTGCGCCATCATCTGAGAATATCACACGGAAGATGGCGCCACCAGAAAAAGGTCCCATTGCACAAAGGTGAAGCTGTACAAGTGCCTCCAGAGGCTTTAACCACTTGCCTGGCATGGTCGCAATTTTACGACCACAGCAGACAGTTCTTTATATGCTCTGGTCCCAAAATTTCGACCAGTCAGTTAAACATGAGGGCGGCTGCAGGAAGAGAATCTTCCCGCAGCTGCTGCTCTCAGAGGGAGATTTGCAGCCGCTGGGAAAAAGTAAATTAACCTCCCCCTCACCCCTTAATGTACCTGTTGCCTACAACTGGTGTCAAATTGAAAGTCGCGATGTTTCCGAGGTTACGCTGGTGGTTTTGATGTTCTGATGTTTAAAAAACAAAAAATTGTTTAACAAATCTTAAAAACAAAACACAAATTTTTTTTTTTTTTTTTTAATGAAATCATTTTGGATAAGTTGAAATAGATGTCCCTCACCTAAATCACTCATTAAAAAAAACAGGACAATTTAGGAGCGTTTTTTTTAAAAAAAAATCGTCAGTTAAATGGTTAATACTCCTCTGAATGTAACTTATAAAGTACATTGTTAAAAGGTTAAAGTGAGAAGTTAACATTGCTGGAAGGTGCAAATCTGCACTAAATTATAGCAACCTGTCAGACATTATGTAACTTTCTTTAGACTCATGATTGGTTACTATAGATTCAGTGCAGATTTGTATCTTTGAAAAATGGTACAGATGTAGCCACACTCATCATTGCCGCGATGCGTACACACGGGTAGCACAGCACTCGTCGCAGAAGGCTCTTACTCCATTGAAGTATATGGCACGCCATAGACGCGGGCGCACTAGTCGCACCAACCCACGAAGTGCTCGCATTGCGGGATAGATGAGCATGGCTACATCTGCAGTAAGTTACTCTGACAGGTTTTAGTTGAATATATATATACACCAGACCAACTCTCCTCCGACCATGTATGGGAGCAAATGACAATCAGCAAGTTGCTCCCAAACACCCTGCTCCCCCTCCCCCCTCTCGGGGGCCCCAGCCTGTCAATCTTTTACATTTATCAGTTAGTAATGAATACACTTGTGCACCAGCTGGGAGATCTGGAACACAGGAACTGTTAGAGGTTCCTTGAGGACCAAACTTGGACACCCCTGGTCATAACCTTCTAATGTTCTGACTTGTCTGGCTCACTGAACATTCTAATGGTCAGACTTGGAAGCGGGTGGCCTAGGGTTCTTTAAATATTGCTATGCCTTCATTGTCTGATGGTTGGTTCTAGCAACATGAATATTCTAATACTATGATTGCTTACACACCAGTGTTTTTGAATGCACACAAGAAAAACAAAACGTGTATTAGAGAAGAGAAAAAGATGTAGAATGCTGTGAAAGGGGCCAGAACACTATCTAATGCTGTATAGCTGCAGTTTAAGCTGATATAGGCACAGAGAGAAATAGAAAGAGTGAATGTAACACTAGAATATTGTTACCACATGCATTTTAATGGGGACAGAGTAACCCTGAACCTTTTGTGTATAGACACCACTGTTCCTCTCCAGTAGCCACCACCACCACCACGAGCATAGAGCACCCAGTTGTGGTCGTCTATTTGGATTTCTTATTTGGCTTTTCCATTAGCTTGCTGCATGACAGCCTATTTACACTGCATTTATAAAGCTGTTACCATAAATACTAGGGTGTTTTTTTATTTTTATTAATATTGTTACATTTTATAAGAAAATTAGACTTTTGTGTTTATTAATAACACTGTAAATAAATTATTCTCACTCTGCGTTTGTCACTTCATTACAATATTTCATGGTGTATATGAATAGGGTAATGCAAATTTTTGCATCTCTATCGCATAAGTAAAGTCCCCCATACATCTGCGATGAATTGGGGCAATTTGGCATTTTGCACATGATTGTCCCAAAAAAATCGACAATGAAAGGGTTCCTCGATTGCTGGTTCCGATCAAAAAGTGAGCGGAACCTCTTAATCAGGTTGTCCAGCATGTTGGATTTCACCGATCAATCAAGACCGTAGATTGCTGGTGTATGGACCAGTTACTTTAACGCTGACATATGCCTGATGCAGACATACTGTTGTGTGGACATTAGGACAACCCATGAGATACTGTAGATGGCACTAATCAGACATAAGCATTTTTGGAGCACATATTTTATGCAGGCGTTTGTGCCACAAGACGCACCAAACACAAAATATGCACATTATACAAACTTTTCTCAATTATGCATTGTTTCGTTAAAGTGATTTCAATTAATTTTATTTTGCGTACTGGCTAATTAGAAATTGACATTAAATCTGATACATAATGCTTTTTAAAGTGAAGTTCATCTTTAAACACTGAAATGGAAATACATTTATTTTTAAATAATTTGTAAAGTGCATGTTCAAAACCTTTTAAAATCTATATAAGCAAAGTACAGCATGGGGTCTCTAATTGGCAGATTACCAGCATTTTTTACATCCGTACTGTACTGTATATAAAAAATAAACATTATAATTAAAAGAAATTCTAGGCACTGAAATGTACAGATAAGCCAATCAGCCAGTTCTTTTTTACATACCATTTAATGATCTTGAAAACAACATTCAGACATACATCTCATAACACTTTTCCCAGTAGAAGCAACCCAATTCATCTATGCGGAACTGAAAACAGCTCTCTCTAAATCTGGGTACACACCATGCAATATATCATCCCATCAAAGCAATATATATTGTACACATTGTATAGTGTATATTGTTTCCGGCTGGCATTCATTGAATCTTCCTATCGGATGTGCTGCATGTCCAAAGGGACGATTCAATGAACGACGCAGTGTAGTTACGTGCAGCATGTAACAATACATGGCGCCGTAGTATGGTGGATCGTACAATGTGTATGGTGTGCGTGATGTATCGTTACATCGTTCGCCACATCGCTGGGTCACACCACCGTAAGACAGAGGGGGCTTTGTAATAGGTTAACATTTTTAGGAATTGTCATGTTTTTGGTGAGTTTGCTGCTACATTCAAAGCACTGATTATAAGGTAAAACCAGCTTTATCACTTACTGTCGCTTTTAGTGGCAAACACGCTGAAAACACGCCCGTTCCTTAAAGACAGAACATATTAGATAATCCCCATAATTGGTGACATACAACTCAAATTGTCATAACCACACCCCTCTTACAAATTTTTGGCCACCTCAACCAATCATCCATTACCTACTATCTCTCCGTTTCAGAATCTGAAAGCAAGAGCCTGATTGGTGCTATGGTTTAATGCAATTTTTGCACGTTACCACGATTTAAGTATATTTGAGCTTGCGAGATAGCTTATATAATATATAATACATATACAGCTGGTGAATGATGCTTGAGAAACAATCAGCGACCTGGATAGCTGCAATTTTGGAACCATATTGTTTAAGACGGAGATTTTGAATTAATTCAGAGAAAAGTGAAATAACCTTTTATTTCTAAAAATGATACTGAATATCCCTCCTTGAAGTCTGTTTTGAGTGAAAAATACGACATTTTATCAGCATTGTTTGTGTAACAATGTCAGTTATATATATATATATATATATATATATATCTGTAGGAGGACGTCTTCAATACTCTGATATCTGTAATTCAGTTTAGTGCTGCAGTTTTCATTACACCAATAGTCACTTATTAATTTGTAAATAACACAAGTGTTTCCCTAGTAATGAATGCACTCCTGTGGATACCATCCTATTTATTAATGTTGGCACAGCATTCTACTAAGTGGGTAAATCTGCAAACACATTTTTATTACCCCTATTAAGATGCACTTCAATGAACTTCTTACAGACATGGACAATTAACATCATCGCTCAATTAGAGAGTAGGCTGGTGTGACTATATTGTACATAGAACTTGCATGCTGTAACCAGGAAATCCCAATGCACAGTAATATCTAGGCAATGTATAGACACTGACACACCACTTACACTGTATATTTATCATGGTATTAATCTCCAAAAAATGGCAAGTTAAGATGTTTTGTGATGTTGTATATTTAGTATTCAGTGAGCTGCTCAGCACTAAGGGGGAGATGTATCAAGCCTTGGAGAGAGCCTTGGAGAAAGATAAAGTACCAACCAAATGGTTTGGGTATGGGAGACCAGCAGTCGGTATGACGACTGTCACAATACAGGCAGCGGCATCCCGATGCTCAGAATCCCGACAGGGGCACAGTAAGTATTCTATTCTTCCCCCCTTCACCCCCTAACCATAACTGCCCCATACTGCATCCTAACCCTTCCCCCTGCACCCTAACCCTCACCGTTAGTTCATAAACCCCCCCCCCTGTGGTGCCTAAACCTAACCCCATCTGTCCACAGCCTAACCCTAACCTCCCGCAGCCTAGACCTAACCCCCCCCCGTGGTTATCAGCTAACCCTGGCCCGCTACACTAACGGTCAAGATGCCAGCTGCCTGGATTCCAGCGTCAGCATATCAACTGATGTTGAGATTCCGGCGCCGGTGTTCTGGCTGTGACACTGTAACGTAGCATTTCGCATGCAGATGCACCCACAGTCGCACAGACTATAGGCATGCTGCATATCATTTTAATCAGCAGAAGTTTGTGCGTTCAATTCACATCGCTATGTGAATAAGGTGCATTTGAAGTTAAAAAGTCACACGAAAAGATGCTCGGCGCTACAAAGTCAAACCACGGCATGGCGCGACTCTACAAGGGCTGTTTAATGCTCAATGAAGATGTATGTATGTAGACACATCTGCAACTCACACTGTATGACTTGTGTGCACATACATCAGAGCATAAAGTTTATGTTTAACTGATGTTTACACCCAAGAGAATTGCACCCAAGAGGCAAATAGTTTGGATAAGCACTTATAATGTATAGTAAATGATATATGCATGTTAAGACTATGTGGTTAGTTAATTTAGCTGCAGGACTTACCGTGGGTTAAGACTCAGAGTCTAGAGCTATTCAAATACTGCCAGCCGTAAGCCTTGAGGGTGCACTCGGGGCTGCCATCAGAAATTGTAGGGCCCAGGACTGACAGAATAGGCAGGGCATCCCCTCAAACACCCTTTCCACCACCACCCCACAAGCCCCCCTCTCACCGCCACACTTCCCCCGCTACCTTAATCATACTCAATAGCAAATTTTTGTAAAAGTCTGAGCATTATATTATAGAGACTAAAGCACATCTAAAAAATTGAGGCATTTTAAAAATAGCTGGATGGGGAGAATTCCATGGAGCACCAAGAGTAGGGACAGTCTGAATCCCCCAGACTCAGTTCCATCATGCTCTGTCTCCACTTGAATACTGCATCAATCGCCTGGGTCTGAGACTCTGGGTGAAAGGGCACACACTTAACTTACCTCACTCGTTCCTTCCTTCCTTCTGTCTGTCTGCTCCGGCCGGCTTCTCAGGAGTCCTCACACCAGCAGCCCGCCGCGGCTCCTCTGTCCACTCTCTCTCATTAAGTGGTGCGGCGTGACCCGCGCCGACTTCAGTGAAAAACTTTATTAACGGAATGCCGGCCAGTACTTAAGATTCTGGAACTCTAGACTCATGATTCTAGAAGTGACTCACGAGTCACTCACTCACTCCATTTTGCGGCATGGGGCCTGGTCAAGGGGAGCGTTGGGTGTGTACGGCCTGTCAATTGTCACTGATGGTCTTCCACCGTCGGCCAAGGAAGTAGTGGTGGCAGTCCGATGGCGACACCAAAGTGTGGCCCGCACCCCCCTCCTGACGAGACATATATAGCTTCAATACGCCACACAGTGAAACTCACCTGGCGTGAGGGAGCCGCCAAGTCCCTAGCGTCTGGCAGCTTTTTTTGCTGAAAATGCGTCTAAGTCAAAATGTGATTCGACTAGCAGGCTGTGCTGATTAATTTGGTAAGCGACACTTGTATATCTGTGTGCACCTGAGTCTGTATATGAACCACAATGGAACTTGGAATGAAAAATGCTGAGGCCGCTACATTGTAGCACTTCTTATACAGGCTCAGAGACTCAGTCGCACACAGACGCCCGGCAAGCAGAGTCTCACCGAACCTGGTGCGCGAAAGGGACTTTTTAGCGCGACTGCAACAAAGATGTATAAGTACACATCTGTACAGTGAAAATGGTTCTGATAGAGATTGATGATGTCCTTGATCAGGGGGGTAGATACAATTAAATGTGTAGTGGATACATTCCCATACTAATGATCAGGGTTTGTTATTGATTCATTCTGGTAGGTAGTAGCACTTACCTTGCTCTGTACGCCTGGTGTACTTCTCAATGTTTAGATACATGTGGGAGTATGATATGCACCCATGTTCCGGTGCTGTGTTGTATTGTACCATATCACTAGCTTTGTAAGATGTGTATTATATTAAGAATATGTTTTACTTTTTTATGCCATTAAGCTTTAATTTACTGTCTATTCTATGCACTTACTCAAAAGTGTCACTGGAAATTGTAGGCAAGCAATGGGGTTTGTGTAAATGAAAAAAAGCTGTATTTAGCTGCTTGACAGCAGATTTTAATGTGTGATGTGTGAAAATGAGACTGGAAGTATAATTCTGTTTACCTCTCTTGTTAGGATTTGAAGACCGTCCTGTCTCTCCCTCAATACCCAGGGGAGTTCCTGCACCCTGTGGTTTATGCATGCACGGCCGTTATGTTGTTGTGTCTGTTCGCCTCTATTATCACCTATATTGTGCATCACAGGTAGGAAGCCACTTTTTATACATTACCTTCATATGTGTAATTATGCTATTTTCTGGAATTGCTTTTTAAATTGCACAGTTTCTAATATGCTGAAGACAATGCTAAACTTGTGCGCTATGACGACTGAAGTGAGGATATTTCTCTAAGCAGAATAATGTTTATTGTTTCCTAATTTGAGGTGTGTATGATAGATACTGCATATTTGAAAGCATCCTGAATATTTCAGCGGTGAACAGTATTTTGTCCCATCCCCACGTACTGTATGTTTTGTGCCCTCATACTGACAAAATGAAACTTAAAGAACATAAATTCAATAGATAGCTGGCAAGTAATGTCATGAGTCCTCGGTACCCATAATTTGTCAACTTTAATGGGAAACATTTGGGATTGGTAGCATTTATGGAAAAAATAAAATAAAAATAACTTAGCCATCTGAATATAAAGTATATACAATTTATAAGGACCAATGCAGTCCAAAGGTCGACAGCAACTATTCCAACATTCATAATTTCGACACCACAATGACAACAGTTATCTTGTCGATATTGTTAAATGTCGACATTAGGGTTAGGCTGCGAGGGGTTGGTTTAGGTTGCGGGGGGAAGTTAGAGTTTGGCTACAGGAGGAGGTTAGGGATAGGCTGCGAGGGGTAGGGTTAGGCTGTGGGGGAGGTTAGGATTAGGCTGTGGGGGGTAAGGTTAGGCTGTGGGGGAGGTTAGGGATAGGCAGCATGGGTTTAGGGTTAGGCTGTGGGGGAAGGTTAGGGTTAGGCTGTGTGGCAGGGGATTAGGGTTAGGCTGTGGGGGGAGGTTAGGCTGCAGGGGGTAGGGTTAGGCACTAGATGGCTGGTTAGGGGTAGGAATTAGGTTTAGGTATAGTGGAGAAATACTTATCTAAAGCCGGAGGATTGGATGCAGCCACAGCCAAACCATCATCTCCTCCCTGTGTCTCTCAGCCACACCATTATTTTCCCCCTGGGTCATCTCTCAGTCACACCATCATCTCCTCCCTTTGTCATCCTTCAGCACACCATCATCTCTCTCCTCCTGCGCCATCTTTCAGCCACACTATTATTTCCCCACTGGGTCGTCTCTCAGCACACCATCATCTCTCCCCTATGTCGTCTTTCAGTCTTTCAGCACAACATCATCTATCTCCTCCTGCGTTGTGTCTCAGCCATGCCATCATCTCCTCACTGCATCATCTCTTAGCCACACCATCATCTCCTCCCTGCGTCTCTCAGCCATACCATCATTACCTCCTTGCATCTCTCAGCCGCACCATCATCACCTCCTTGCGTCTCTCAGCCACACCATCATCGATCCCCTGCATCTCTATGCCACACCATCATCTCCCTGCATCTCTCAGCCACACCATAATCTCCTCCCTGCGTCTCTCAGTAACGCCTTCATCTCCTCCCTGCATCTCTCAGCCACACCATAATTTCCTCCCTTTGTCTCTCAGCCACTCCGTTATCTCCCCACTGGGTCATCTCTCAGTCATGCCATCATCTCCCCTGCATTGTCTCTCAGCCTTGCCATCTAGCCCCCCCATGTCATCTCTCAACACACCATCTTCTCCCATCTTCATCATATCTCAGCCACTCCCCCCTTCATCATCTCTCAGCACGCCATCATCTCTCCCCAGTGTCGTCTCTCAGCACACCATGTTCTCCCCTCTGCATCATCTCTCAGCCACTCCATCCTCTCCCCCCAGCATTGTCTCTCAGCCATACCATCATCTCCTCCATGTTGTCTCTCAGTACACCATCATTTCCCCCTGCATCATCTCTCAGCCACGCCATCATCTCCCCCATTTCTCCTCTCAGCACACCATCATCTCTTTCCTCCTGTGTCATCTCTCAGCCACACCATTATCTCCTCCCTGGGTCATCTCTCAGCATGCCATCATCTCTCCCCTATGTCGTCTTTCAGCACACCATCATCTCTCTCTGCCTGCGTCATCTCTCAACCATGCCATCATTTCCTCACTGTGTTGTCTGTCAGCCACACCATCATCTCACTGCATTGTCTCTCAGCCACACCATCATCTCCTCCCTGTATCTTCAGCCACACCATCATCTCCTCCCTGCATCTCTCAGCCACACCATTATCTCTCCCCTGCATCTCTCAGCCATGCCATCATCTCCTCCCTGTGTCTCTTAGCCACACCATCATCTCCCCCCTGCATCTCACAGTCACGCCATCATCTCCTCCCTACATCTCTCAGCCACACCATCATCTCCTCCCTTTGTCTCTCAGCCACTACATTATCTCTCCCCTGGGTAATTTCTCAACACACCTTCATTTCCCCCCTGCATTGTCTCTCAGCCACGTCATCTTCCCCCTGTGTCTCCTCTCAGCACACCATCATCTCTCCCCTATCATCTTTCAGCACACCATCATCTCCCTGCATCATCTCTCAGCCACATCATCTCCTCCCTGCATCGTCTCTCAGCCACGTCATCATCTTCTCCCTGCATCGTCTCTCAGCCACGTCATCATCTCCTCCCTGCATTGTCTCTCAGCCACGCCATCATCTCCTCCCTGTTTCTCTCAGCCACTCCATCATCTCCTCCCTGCATCTCACAGTGACAACATCTTTCCCCTGCATCTCTCAGTGACACCATCTCCTCATGCATCTCTCGGCGACACCATCTCCTCATGCATCTCTCAGCCAAACCATTATCTCTCTCATCATGTTCTGCCTATGTCGCTCTGCCACACCATCATGTTCCGCCTTTGTGTCTATCTGCATCTCCATTCACCCTGTATCTCTCAGTCTCCTCTTCCTTCACTCTGTGTCTCTGTGTACTCTCCCCCCTCATTCTGTGTCTCTCCATGTTTCCCACCTCCTGTCATTGTGTGCCTCTCTCTGTTTCCCCCCTCCAGTCATTGTGTGCCTCTCTCTGTTTCCCCCCTCCAGTCATTGTGTGCCTCTCTCTGTGTTTCCTCCCTTTAGTCATTGTGTGCCTCTCTGTGTTTTTTTCCCCTCCAATTATTGTGTGTCTCTGTGTTCCCCCCTCCAGTCATTGTGCGTCTCTCTCTGTGTTTCCCCCCTCCAGTCATTGTGTCTCTCTCTCTGTGTTGCCCTCTTCTAGTCATTGTGTGCCTCTGTGTCCCCCCTCCTATCATTGTGTGTTTCTCTCTGTTTTCCCCCCTTCCCCAATAACTATCAGTTGCCCTCACCTCTGTGTCTCTGGATGAGCCGGCAAACGGTGAGGCCAGGCAGGAGCCGGGGCTCTTCTTCCTGACAGGACACAAGATGTCACTCTCCCAGCAGCAAAGTGGAAGCTGCAGGCGGGGCAATGGAGGGTCTGTGGTGGTGCAATGGCAGGTCTGACTCTGTGGCGGTGTGGGTACTCTGCCCTGGCCCGCAGCGCCCCCCTTTTTGTGTGTTTTATTTCAGATCCTTTATTAAAAAAAAAATTATATTACTAATTTGGCTGACTTTGATTTAATGTCCATATGGACAGATACTCTCATTAAGCCCCCCTGTTTTTTGGCTTGTTTACCAAAGACTTGAATGTGTTTATTGCACTGTGCAATTACAATGTTGCATGACACTCCTGCAGAATAAAGAACTAGAAAATGACCAATATTTACTAAAAAAAAAAAAAGGCCATGTTTGTGCTGCCAGATATAATCGGGACACGGATTAAGAATGTTTGCCATTGACAGTCTGTATGTTGAAATGTGTACATCACATGTTATTCTCACACTACCAATATTGCCAATTTTTGTATATGTGCGATTTTTATTTTGATTACATTTATTAAGGTTACATTGAATATATCGTATTTGCTATACATATTATATATGTTATAATGTGATACTTGTCAACATTTGTTCTATGATGCCTCAATAAAAATTATTGTTAAAAAAAATATATTGACCATTGTCTAGCAAGTCTTAAACAATTCCACTAACCAGTCTCTATTTTTGGTGGGACAGTAATTATTTCTGAGAGCCATACTGTACCATAACCCCTACCATCTCACTACTGACGATAATAGGTGCAGTGCCAAGTGAGTCACAGAGTTCTTAGTGCAATGGACCTCATGAGTGACTGTCATGGGGACAGCCCAGCAGCTCCAGGAGTGCTGGGCATGCCTCCAGAGTGATGAGAAATGGTGGCAAGACACATGGTCATGTCCCTTTTGATGCAAGGCCACGCCCATTTATCATGTGTGTTCCGACTCAACAGGCAGTACCAGTAAATAATCAAAACTATTTGCACCACTGATGGTGCAGGTCTAGTTACACAGCTAAGGGGGCAAAGGAGGAAGTAATGTGCCAGTAATCCTACCAGTTGTGGGTAACTTACAGCCACTCCCCCCCAAGTTCTCTTTAGCTTAATCTCCCCTTATGTCTCTCCAGCCTCATTCCCCTGTGTTTCTGCAGCTACAGACTCACAGTGAATCACCAGCCCCCAGTTCTTCTCCAGCTCCAGCCAGTCCACTTCTGTGTCTCCAGCACCCCAGTGTACAGTGCATCCGGAAAGTATTCACAGCGCTTCACTTTTTCCACATTTTGTTATGTTACAGCCTTATTCCAAAATGGAATAAATTAATTTTTGTCCTCAAAATTCTACACACAATACCTCATAATGACAATGTGTAAAAAGTTTTTTGGAGTTTTTTTGCAAATTTAATAATAAAAAAAACCTAAGACATCACATGTACATAAGTATTCTCAACCTTTGCCATGAAGCTCAAAATTGAGCTCAGGTGCATCCTGTTTCCACTGATCATCCTTGAGATGTTCCTACAGCTAAATTGGAGTCTACCTGTGGTAAATTCAGTTGTTTGGACATAATTTTGAAAGACATACACCTGTCTGTATATAAGGTCCCACACTTGACAGTGCATGTCAGAACACAAACCAAGCATGAAGTCCAAGGAATCGTCTATAGACCTCCGAGACAGGATTGTCTCGAGGCACAAATCTAGGGAAGGGTGTCAGGACTGCGACTATTTCTGGACATAAAGATAGACTACTTTTGCCAAAGTTCCATTGTGGTTGTTGGAGGAGCTATCCTGCTTGCTGGCATGCTTCTCATTCAGGGGATAGAGTGTTAAAGTGATCATCTGTTTCCCAGGTGTCATCAGGTTGTGGGATTCCTAGATTGCTCATTATTTCAAACCTGATTCCATTTGGGTCACATGTTCTGAAACTTCCTATGGATCACAGACCTCTAGTATAAAGTCTGTTACTGTGTCTCAGTGTCTGTGCAATGTTGCTTTCAGGCCTTTTCTTGGACTCCTGCCAGGTCCCCGTTGTGCCTGTGGATTGCTGTGGACTTTGTTATATTCCAGATGAACTTCTGATGCCAGTTACCCGCTGCACTACAGAGCCCAGCGTTCCTATTGCCTAAGTATTGCTTACTACTCCATCACTGTGGTTTCACCATTTTGCTGCACTATTTACTTTGCCTGTTGTCTTTCCGTTCCTGTGGATATTGAACTCATCCTTGTTACAGTTGTCAACTGCACTGTTATAGTGTCATCTCTGCATCATGGGGCTCAACACTGTTCCGGAATCTCATTACATCACAGGGCTCAACCGTGCTACAACCTTCTCCGCATCATGGGGCTCAACCCTGCTCCGAACTCTAGCCACATCGCAGGGTTCAACCCTGTTCCGGAAGCTCATCGCATCACAGGGCTCAACCCTGCTTCAATCTTCTCTGCATCACGGGGCTCAACCCCGCTCTGAGCTCTAGCCACGCTGCAGGGCTCAACCCTGTTCTGGAATCTCATCGCCTTACAGGGCTGAACCCTGCTCCGACTTCACTACACCACAAGGCTCAAGTTTGCTTCATCTCTCACTGCACCGCAGAGCTCGGCCCTGTCCAGGAACTATATTATTCTGCAAGGCTCACTCTGCTCCGGATTTCCATTACTACGGGGTTTTACCCTGGCAAAGGCCCTCAATGCCATCTTGAGGTGTTAGCCTCATACTGGACTCGGGGTTCCCTACCACGTTAGTTCTTATATGTTGAAGACTGCACATATATTTGGGGATTTTTTCCTATACTTATTATTGCATATGTGAACATCTGTGCTGTTTGAGACTTTATATGAGACCTTGCTGATTATAATTCTTTTGTGAATAAATTCTATTTTACTTTTATCCTGTGCTACTGAGTTTCATGAAAAGGTAATTCCTAAGACCACCCCAGTTTATTGTGCCTAGTAGGCCTGCCTCCCTCCAGGAGTCTCAAGTGTCGGCAGCCGTGAAAAAGGGTACAGAAAAATATCTGCTGCTTTGAAGGTCCCAATGAGCACAGTGGCCTCCATCATCCGTAAACAGAAGAAGTTTGGAACCACCAGGACTCTTCCTAGAGTTGACCGGCTATATAAAATGAGCGACCGTGAGAGAAGGGCCCTAGTCAGGGAGGTGACCAAGAACCCGATGGTCACTCTGTCAAAGCTACATCATTCCTCTGTGGAGAGAGGAGAACCTTCCAGAAGGACAACCATCTCTGCAGCAATCCACCAATCAGGCCTGTATGGTAGAGTGGCCATACAGAAGCCACTCCTTAGTAAAAAGCAAATGGCAGCCCACCTGGAGTTTGCCAAAATGCACCTGAAGGACTCTCAGACCATGAGAAACAAAATTCTCTGGTCAGATGAGACAAAGATTGAACTCTTTGGGGTGAATGCCAAGCGTTATATTTGGAGGAAACCAGGCACCGCTCATCACCAGGCCAATACCACCCTGCAGTGAAGCATGGTGGTGGCAGCATCATGCTGGGGGATGTTTTTCAGCGGCAGGAATTGGGAGACTAGTCAGGATAGAGGGAAAGATGAATGCAGCAATGTACAGAGACATCCTGTATGAAAACCTGCTCCAGAGTGCTCTTGACCTCAGACTGGGACAACGGTTCATCTTTCAGCAGGACAACGACTCTAAGCACACAGCCAAGATATCAAAGGAGTGGCATCAGGACAACTCTGTGAATGTCGTTGAGTGGCCCAGCCAGAGCCAGACTTAAATCCGATTGAACATCTCTGGAGAGATCTGAAAATGGCTGTGCACTGACGCTTCCCATCCAACCTGATGGAGCTTGAGAGGTGCTGCAAAGAGGAATTGACGAAACTGCCCAAAGACAGGTGTACCAAGCTTGTGGCATCATATTAAAAAAGATTTGAGGCTCTAATTGCTGCCAAAGGTGCATCAAGTATTGAGCAAAGACTGTGAATACTTATGTACATGTGATTTCTTAGTTTTTTTTAAATAAAATTTGCAAAAATCTCAAAAAAACTTTTCATTTTGAGGACAAAAATGAATTTATTCCATTTTGGAATAAGGCTGTAACATAATAAAATGTGGAAAAAGTGAAGCGCTGTGAATACTTTCCGGATGCACTGTAGCTTCAAATAGCCCCCCTTCAGTGTCTCTCCAGCTACAGCCAGCTCCCTTCTGACTCTTCATATGCAGCCAGCCTCCTTTTGGCTCTCCTGCTCTAGCTATATCCCCAGTGTATTTCTAGCCCTCCAGTGTCACTCCAGCTCCAGCCAGCCCTGTCTGTCTCTTCAGCCCCCAGTGTCTCTTCTGCTTCAGCCAGCCCCCTTCTGTATCTCCAGCCCCCTTCTGTATCTCCATCCCCCTTCAGTGTCACCACAGCTCCAACCAGCCCCTTTTCTGTCTCTCTAGCCCACCAGTCTCCCCAGCTCCAGCCAGCCCCTTTCTGTCTTTCAAATACCCAAGTGTCTCTCCAGCTCCATCCAACCCATCAGTGTCTTGCCAACTCCAGTCCCTGCATCACTCTGGCTCCAGCCCACAGATACTTACTTTATTCTGGGTCTTCTGGCTACTCCCTTTCTTGCCATGGCTCTTCTGCCTTTCATCGGTGTGTCACAGTGTGACATGTCGCAAATCCTCAGACACCACCGGCAGTTGGAGCAATAAAGTTTTATTGCAGGTGCCTGAAGATCAAGAGATAGCGGCTCTCGGGACTCTAAAGATAGATGCATCTATAATGCTGCCTGCACCTCTGCAGTGATCAGCAGGGCACAGGCAGTTGCCTTCTGTGTGCCCCCTGTACTCCCCTGTCGTTGGAACTGCTCCTCCATGCCCGCCTGACTGCTGGCCACCGGAGTTCCGTCACTGTGCCCAGCACATGTAGCTACATACAAAAGCAGCCAGTGTTTATCCAGCATGCAAAAAAAATTTATTTGCAAACCTTGCATCACAACATGGGTTGTTGAGGGGCAAAGTTACTTTCTTTTTCTTTTTTGCTCTCAACTAAGAATCAGGTCTTTGTATGTGTGATATATGCTTTAATTATTCTCTACTGGCCTCACTAAATTCATGTACTGCACATATCCAATCACATAATATAACACCTACAAAGTATTATGGACAGAAAGGAAAAAAATCACATAATCCCCAATATATCCAAGCTGACAACCAAGGAACAATACAGAAGCCTCTTATGCAAAATAATAAGCCATAATGTACACACTAAACAGGTGCACAGCAGAAGATAACATAGGCTGCATTTTCATTGCACTGTAAGGTATGACAAACACGATTTGTCCTTATTAATGTTTTGCATCCCCATAACTGGCCCATCATAGATGTAACAATACATCACTTATTCAAAACATTACATTGTTACTCTAGTAATTAAATATGTATCCATAAATTTTATGTACTACCTATACATATTCATGTATAAATGCACACCATGGTATAAACAGTATTTCCAAATAGTATTTGTACAGTGCAAACAAATATTTATGCTGCTCTGGCAATAAATTAACCAATTAAGCAATAAACATGGAATAAAACAATTACTGTTCATAGACTGAATACATGCTCACAGCAAGAGAGGATATCAGTTCATAACTAAGTTCGCTCTGGCATGTTAATGAATTCAATTATTCTCATTATATTGTAGAAATATTATGTTCTTTAATATCTATATGTACTATGTAATCCATAGATTTTCCTGTATTATGTGATTAATAGATGACATACCAGTTAATATGGGTGTTATGTATGTACTATAACAGTACAAAAGTGTATGAAAACTCATTGTCTCTGATGTTTGATTTGATGATCTAGCTCGGCTTGAACCAAATAACATCAATGGTAAATACCCATTATTAAAAAAAAAATCCACCAAACACTTTAGAGAGGTAATGTTGTCCTCATACAGAAACTTGTGTTCGCTTCTGATCCAGCATTTTTCCCCTGGTTTCATCTGGTTGTAACCAGGTCCGTAACTAGGGTGGTGCGACCAGTGCCATGGCACAGGGCACCGCAGGGCAGGGGGCGCTATTTGGACCTGTCAATTTAACTGTTTATTATCATTCTCACATGTAGCTTCATCTTGTTTTATCCCCAGCATCTCCTAGCCTCCCCTATCTCTTCCCTGGCCCTTCACCATGAGGCCATGGCCCTTTTTCAGGTACACTATCTTATGTCCCTATTTAAAATGGGGGGGTGCCAATGTTCGCTCTGGCACAGGGCCAGGGTTGGACTGGCCCACCGGGGTACAGGGAAAACCCCCGGTGGGCCCCACTGCCTGAGGGCCCACCCCCTCCTGTAGGGAACAGGTTCCAGACTGTGCACTTAATTATACTGCACAGGACTATTGTGTATGTTCAATGCACTACTGTTATTAACCTGGTACATTATCAAACATTAACTAGCAGTATTTACTATATATGTGTATATTTAAAGGGCCCAGACCCACTCTGGAGGCTAGCCACACCCATAAGTATGGGCCCCTATCACTGCATTCCCCCAGTGGGCCCTTCATGCCCCTGTCCGACACTGCACAGGGCACCAAAAAGTCTAGTTACTGCTCTGGTTCTAACTATTCTTATGTATTAACATTTGCAAGCACACTGCAAAGCTCTTTACAAATGGGAACAAGCACAGAAATAAAATGAGGGGGCAATCCAATTAGGTGCGAGTTTGTGCAAGCTGTTTTCAGAGCAAACTCACACTGAGTATTGCATTTGATAGGGGAGGGAGTATGACAGGGGAGGCTGACTGCATATCCCTGCTTAAGATGTGGTTCTGCCAGATCAGGATAGGAGAAGGAAGAAATGGGGGAGAGAAGTTAATACAGAGAGGTGGAATGTTACTTAAAATGAGTAGACTTGAGATTCTTGAGGAGGCTTCCTTATTTTACAGTGTAAATAGATTAAAGCGGTGGAAGAGAGATTGCTGGTGATGATTTGAAATGGAAAAGAGTACTAAAGAATTCAAGATACAATTTCCTGTAAAGATAGAGGGTATGTCATATTATAAAGTGCGGCTTGTGATGTTAAAAATAATTATTTAATATTGTAGTGTAAACTATATATATAAAAAAGCCATGAAATGCAAAAGTGTCATCCAAACATATTACCAGTTCAAAGTCTAGTGGTGCAGTCTTCACTAGCAAAGTATCCTCGCAGAGATGATGGCTGCAGGTGGTCCTTTCATTGGCTGGAATCAATCTGTAAATCACTTGTCCCAGGTCAAAAGAGAGTGATTATTTAGGGGTATCCAGTAGTCCAAAGGAGATTCCACTAGAAGGCTTAACGCGTTTCGCTGAGGTATTGTCCCTCAACTTCTTCAGAAGCAAGGCTACAAATTCCAGTCTACTGCTCGGCTGTCCCTAATTGCTAAATGGTATAGGACTGTGTTATGAAAAAAGAAATACAGTATGATTACAATCTATAATGGCTGCAAACAGGTAACCTCCTTGGATAAAGTGCCTTTGAGTACATAAAAAAAATACCAAATTACCACAACACTCCAGGGCAAATTGGTTATTTATAGTAATCCCATTTTATAATATACAGTTTACTCTGCTATCATGTGCACATACCACATAATAATAAGGCTGTAAAGTTAGATAGCACCCTAGAGAATTCATTTCTAGGAAGTGCCCCCATCTCCATTGCTAGGGAGTCTATCAGAGAGCTTGTTGACGTGATGGGCCCAACCCTTTTTACTGTTTTATTGCAACATTCCTGAGTACAATAAAAGCCCAGGTCTTATCCTGTGGCTCTAGCGTGCATAATTACATTTATTTTTAGAAATAATGTCTCTTTGTCAGGTAAAGGATTTGTATAACGATGACAATACATAACAAGTTTACACTGTGGTTGGGCCTGCTACACTAATTATTCCAACTCCATAACAGAGGGGCTGAGGAGAAAATGATGTGATTTCCATCGCTAGCTGCATCGTTGCTTAGCTACCTCTGTGGCTTTTAACTTCTCACCCTCCATTGCAGCGCATTCAATATCTGCTCAGTTACTCATTATTCGTTGTCTACTCTTCATTTTACTTGGTCATTCCTGGTCAGTGGTTAAATAAGTATTTAAACATGTCAGTTAGTATTTAGGGCTCCATTTAACAAGGACACATACTGTAACCCCTTTAGCACTACTTTCTGATTCTAAAAGGGTTTTGACAGCACTTTCATATTTAACAAACAGCTGCAAGCTTTACTTACCGCTGTTTTTATAGAAATCCTTACGCCATCTATAGATGGCGTTAGCAGTACTGGACCCAGGATAGTCTTTCCAGATTCCACGAAGTCTGACGTGGTTTGCTGAAGCCCCACCGGGTTGAAGCGATATACGTATGTGCGGACAGTCCCCGCGCATGCACATTTGACAATAACTCGTTGCTGGCAGCGTTAGAAAAATGACACCTGCTTATGATTGGTTCAATTTGCAGATACTTCTATTTATCCAGCAAATAATAACTTCTTTCACTAATGTTTTCAGTGGAGAAAGCAGTCATGGCCACTTCTTCAGATACATCAGGGGTGGGGAACCTTTTTTCTGCCGAGGGCCAATTTGATATATATAACATTATTTGCAGGCCCGGTGCAGACCACGCCCCCCACTGCGTGACATCCAATGGGGGCGGGGTCACAATCGCTGGCGATTACAGCATTGCCCGGATCATCCTGAGGATGCTGTAAGAGCAGCTGTGTGACCTTGTGGAGTGTCCTAAGGGCGCTCCAGGCTGCACTGCTGCTTACATTCTGGCTGCAGGGTGCCAATCTAGGCACACTGTTAGCCAGATGAGGCTAGAAGAAAAAATCTCCGAAGGCCAGACCAAATGATTCCGAGGGCCTTATACGGCCCCCGGGCCTGAGGTTCCCCATCCCTAAGATATATCATTAGGCATATTACTGGTAGGAAATTACTGTTTTCTCCAATGACATCTCTAATTTTGTGTGTTTCAACTGTCCCCATAGCATGCTCTTGTGCCTGATATAAGTTAGCTCTGCTCTGTATATATTATTATGTAGGTTAAGGAGCACTGAAGAACATTTTCCAGAACAACAGTGCTGGAAAATTAATGACCTTATGCAGGGCCGTAAGAGGGCAGTGCGGCCAGTGCCTCTGCACAGGGCAGAATCCTTCAAGTTCACTGGCCGCAAACTGCCCCGCTCCGGAGGTCTACATAAAGAGAGTGTGACCTGCACTGCTGCTCGCAGAGCAACTCCGATGAAGAGCCTCGCCCTCCACCCACCCCCTGACGGTAATGGTATGTGCTCAGGGGGAGGGGCGGCAGTGCAGCACAGGGCGCACTGCCGCCCTAATACGGAGCTGACCTTATGTACAACTAAAATTGCATGTATATAATGATACTCTAAAATGAGAATAAATAAATAAACATAAAGGGAATACTGAGAATACATAAACTATATCACTAAAGAAGAAAATTAAGAGCAGCTGTTACCATTTATAAATATACTTTAACAGTCTCTAAATAGTCTAAAATTGCTACTTCATAGAAGTTACTAATACATTGGTATTTACTATTATTTCCATGTTACTGTTTTCAATCTAAACTGATGTACCTTTTTGCCAAGATCATAAATGAAGTCTATATAGACACCTAATATAGGAGGAATGCCCCTAGTGTCTTAGAAAAAGTAGGACTTCTTAATCTATAATTGAATTAAATTGAGGACTCTTCGATAACAGAAATTATATGGAGTTATATAACTACCCAGAGAGTTCAATGATGATTATTGGCTAAATCAGCATTATGCGGTATTAATATCATTATTTACTATATTTATGTGTATAATCATCCAACAATTTAACAATATAGTAAGTGGTATTGAGATTTGAATATTCACAGACAGCCTCAATCTTATTTGAGAACAACATTATTATAATAATAATAATTACAGTCACTCTGGTTTACATAAACATTGAACACACAAAAAATAACCAAGAAGGCACAAGAAAGGCACACAGTTGGATTAATATTTTATCTTTCACTCTTTGCTGCTTGTTTTTAGTATACAGTATGTAATGTAGTGATTTATTTTAAAATATCCAATAAAAGTTATATTTTATTCTAAGTGCACCAAGCACAGACTCTTTTCTCTATATCCTTTTGAATTACCACTTTATAGTCTGTGCTTGCACCCTCACTGCAATATATATATTCAATTAAGCTGCGAAAAGTCGGCCTAAATTATCGCCGATGACGTCATTTTCGCATGTTTTATTTATCCCCGTATTCAATTTCAAAGACTTTTCGCCGATGCGAAAAGTCTTTGAAAAAAACGGGGATAAGTTTTCACCATGTTTTACATGGTGAAAAAAAGTGCAGAATTGGGGCATAGGGGTACAGGCTTTAAAAACATAGCCTGCACCCCTGGGAATTGCCCCTAAAAACGAAATGTGTCAAAAATAAAACAAACAGGGACACCCCAAAAAAATTATTTTCATTTTGGGGTAAAAAAAATAATATGGGAAACAAGTTTTTATCTAATTAAATAAATTAATGGGGGTACCCAAGTATGCGGCAGGTGTAGTCTTCATTGCGGGTGGTTGCGGCAGGTGTTTTTTGGAAGAATTTTTCATAGTAACTTTAGGGACTTAAAAAAATACCTTTACCCATTTTCATGTACCCCAAATTTGATGGGACAAGTTATTTTAGCAAAAAAAACCCCTAAATACTATTCTTCACCACTTCTTCATTTCCGCAAAAATGCACCTGCCGCGGCTATTAGAAACCCCGACTTCCTTCAGCAGGCAAAAATGGGGGTACCCATAGTAATCTCCCATGTCTGGACATCTTTATGGGGGTCCCAGGCACATTTCCCAAAAATTCCCGTTTTTTTTCATAGATCCAAATTCGCCGGGTCCCATTTTTGCTCCTTTTAAATTGGATACTGGGATAAACGGGCACGCGCCCGATACTTTATCCCCACTCTAACCTCCGACTTTTCACTCCCTAATTGAATATGGGCCATAGAATAATTAACCTTAACCATATACAAGGGCTGATGCAATGATCCATAGCTCCTATAATATTTCTTGGTGCAACAGAAACTCCTTTCCCGCCTGTTAGAAACATAGAAGCATAGAATTTGATGGCAGAAAAGAACCATTTGGCCCATCTAGGCTGCCCCTTTTTTATTTTTACCTTTTTGGTAACCTCAACCCTATTTCAATTGAAACATAGAATTTGACTGCAGAAAATGTGTCCAATTACAGTTAACGCCGTTTGCTTGATCATAGGCATAATTGGAGTAAAATCGACAGGAAAATTGCCTGAAACAAATTGATATATTCATTGTTGAGCGGCAGATTTATTTATCAGTTATTGGGGAAGAATTGAACCTAACAATTTAAGTAAGGGAAATCATTAGACAGGTGTGCCGTATCTCAGAGTGTATCTAACAATCTTTAGCAGCTAATCATGGGTTTCCTTTGACATAAATGTTCTTTAATATATTCAATTTAAGTAGACCAAAAGTCTGCATGGGGTAAAATTACTAATGGTAGATTTTAATTTAAAATCAATCAACATCGATGTGTTTCAGGATCTAAATCACACATTTACTAACACTCAAAAAGTGTTAGTAAATGTGTCTGTTATTAAATGTGTCTGTTATAAATATGTCATTTAGGACCCCGATAATTAACATTTGAACTTGCCGCGAGCGCCGGAGCAATTCATCATTGTTCCAGCGTGGAGACAGCCGATCCGAAAATCTACTGTTTCCCTGGAACTTTTCACTGATCCTTTGAATTACCTTTCGCAGCAGTGTAACTAGTACGTCTGCGTGACCTACAGGTCATGCATGCGCACAAGAGCCACGGCGTCCGGCGGAAGTAGCCAGACAGTGGCGGAGGAATCTGAAAGGATCCCTCTTCACGACCGGGACTCCGGAGTGGGCTGTGGAAGCACTTGCCATCTGACCTTTAGTAAATGTACCCCATAGTCTTCAAGGTTAGACACGCCTACCTATCCAGTGGCTAAAACTAGTACTGTAAGTCATGATTTTTCCAAATTCAAGTGCACCAAATACAGGGGTGGGTTGGGTAGGGCATAATTCTAGGAGAGGATAGTATATTTTTTAGCCCCTAACCAGCTCTTTGCATAGTAAATTAATAGCATACAGGTATCTTCATTGCAGATGGGCAATTTGAAACTTCCCACTGTTGGACTTTCCAACATTGAATTTTGTTTTCACCTACATAATGTTCTATAAGATCATAAACAGGTTTAAGAATACCAACAATTAAAGAGGCACTCAGCGTTATTACCACATAAAATACATGGCACTACTACACTACTTAGCAATAAAAAATCTGCTATTGAATACATAATAATTATTCGATTTTTTTTTAAAGCTATTTGCTGGGGAACAATGAATTTGGGTTATATTGCTGAATTCTATTTAGCATTCAGAAGTTAAACTTATACAATGTATTCCTAGACTCATTATAGCAATATAATATAATATAATAAATAACCTTCTTATTGCTAAAAAAAATATTGTGTTAAAATATAAGCTTGTTTGCCAAGAAGCTTTTATGCCTGTATGATGCTCGTAGCCCCTCATGCTTTTTAAATGTAGGGCATGTTGGAATGGTGGATAAAGGATGATGATCAGGCATGGAGTGAAAATCATTGATTCTGTTTAAAACTTAAATTGTGCCATAAATTAAAAGCTACATTATCTCTAAGTTTGCATAAATGTCTGGGTGAGTGGACCACAGGGGTGGAACACTGCATTGTAGGGTCCCCAAAACAAGGTCTGGCTAGTGGATTGGAGTTAGACTCCCACAGCACTGCTCTGATCCTATAAGAGTAGAGCTTTGAGGGGGTTGGATGACCTGGCAATGCTTGGCCCATGATGGCCATACTCACTACAACCCATGCAGTTCCACCATTGGAAGACCACATATTTTCTTGTGAGCATCAGTGGTCCATTCTCCTGGTGCATTCAGCTTCTATAACTAGAACTTAAAGCAAAACACTGGTAATTAGTCTCATTCAATACATTTCGACCTGGCCTTCTCTATTTTGTAAGTGACACTACTCTCCAATATATATAATTATGGGGCATATTTACCACAAACTGCATTTACAGAGTCCCATACAGCTGCTCATGCTCTCATTGAGCAACTCATGGTCCGTGTGCTTTACCATTTCTATTTCCAATATAATGTGTCTTGTACAAGTGAAAACCTCCCCACTAAACATAGCTTGTTATCACATTGGGCCTACCATCTAATTAATTTAAACTTTTATGTTTTCCTCCAAATGTATTCATAAGGGGAAACTGGAGGTTTTTGTACTTTAAATGTAAATTATCACAACTCACGGATAGATAGTGGATGCTTGCCTGTACTTTAGGATTGGCTAAGACCCAGTACAGAGGCGTGGAGTCTAATGTGTTGGTGGTATTCACAAGGGATCCCCGCAAGGAGGTTTGGACTTAGCTGCACCCGACACGCAGGTTGTGGCCCTCTGACTAGGTTTTCTAGTATAGATACCGGTGTACACTGGTGTGTAGTGGAGAGTACGTAGAAGGCGTACAAGCATCGTCGACAAGCTGGGTCAGTACTAGGCTTCAGATGGAAACAGGTCGCTGAAAATAACCAAGTTCAATCTGGAATTATCAAGTACAGTTCCAAGGAGTCGGAATCAGGTCAAAAACAAGCCAAGGTCAGGAATGAGTAGTAGGAATCTCTAGAGATAGGGACCTCTGGAGTATGGATTGGAGCCTATATTCTGGCATTGAATAGTCTTAAATTAGAGAGATTTCAAAATTGGCGCCCTAGTGACATCACACTAAGCACACCTGGTCCTTTAAATTAATACTACACAGCGCGTGCCTCCCTATGGGAGCCATGGTCAAAGTTAACAGCCGCAGCAGCCCTCAGACCTTCCACCAGCTGCTCTGCCGCCAGCCAGCATGAGATCCCCTGTAACGACCGGCTGTATAAAAACCCCTGCAGAAGGGTGCAAGCAGAGATTCTGGGCTGAAGATGGAATCAGTGACTGTACACAAGACCTCCTCTTCCACAAGTACCAGTCGTTGGCGAGACCTGACCAAAGGTGTGGAATCTAACCAGCCAGGAGGTGTTCACCAGTGACCCCTCCGAGCGGGATATGGTTTTAGCTGCACCCAGCTGGCAGGTCGCAGTCCTTTGGTTGGGTGACTGGCACTCACGGGAACTGAGAATATTGCTACAGTGGTCCCAGAGAATATTTCTATCAGGAATATGCTATACCACTGAATAGCTTCCAGCGTAAACACCAGAGGAACTCTAAGGCACAATGGTGCTGAGGATTGGCACTTGTAAAGTGCACTAAGGAGAGATTCCAGATGCACGGTGGTTTAATGAGTAGACAGGTGAACGTCTCAAGGCGATATGTCAGAGGACGCACTTTAGCACAATGAAGTGGCAAAGACTCCGTACACAGGTGAGATGTTCAGGACGCACTTTTCCACAACGAGGTGGCAATGGCTTCGCACACAGGTGGGATGTTCAGGAAGCACTGTGGCACAATGAGGTGGCAATGGCTCCATACACAGGTGAGATTTTCAGGACGCACTTTTGCACAATGAGGTGGCAATGGCTTCGCACACATGCGGGATGTTCAGGACGCACTGTGGCACACTATAGTTGGTACTGGTAAACACAAGGATAACACAAGGATAGGACCTGGAACAAGATAGCATCAGTAGATACAGGAAACGACAACATTGCTCAGGCAACTTCCTGTGGCCCGCAGTCAGGCTTTATCCCCTGCAGTAGCAGACCATTGGTGGACAGCGTCAGCTGACCACCGTCATGCTACCATTGGGTATGGAGTCGTCAGGTGATGCAAACTGTCATGGCCGCGTCCATAACGGCAACCGCAGAAATCAGGCACGGAACATACCAAGGCAGTTTACATGGCACTAAGTAGAATACTCAGCGTGTTACCCTCCGCTGCACCTGACGTCTGACCCCACAGGAGACCAGGGGAAGCCAGCGCAGAGGTAAGCAATGGCAAATCCTAGGCCGCAACCTGACATCCCCGTGGCGGGTGCTGATGAACTTCACCACATCGCGGAATCACTGCAGTGCAGGGAGCCAGCGCCGCCAGACCCAGTAAGAGGGATCGGGAACCCGGCGTGCTGTGACATAAATACACGTGTGGTCTTGTAATAAAACAATAGACATGTGATCCACCAATACAGTTTTGCAGTGCAACACTGGCATTTTCAGACTCTTATACCGTGAGGTTTGTTTGACTTGGAATCAGGCCCTTGGTGGGTTTGAGTATCTGTCTGCCTATCACACCTAAAACTCTGATGCATGATGCAATACAGCATAGTGTAGCACAACACATATGTGCAAAGCTTATTGATTTGGCTTTTGATTTCCCATTCGGTAAAGGCTAAGGCCCAAAATACTGTACAGTATCAGTCTTCCATAGCTGCACCTAGTACTCTTACACTACAAAAAGTAAAGATGTCAAATTACATCCACAAAACATCTGTAGTCCTCTCTATCTCTTGCCTGTATTTCCTTCATCATCCTTGTATGTACTGTATGTACCTGTTCTCTTTTTACATTGATTTGCAATGCTGGCCGTCTGGTGTCTGGTGTGCAGGGCCGTCAAGAGCCGCACCGGGCTCGGGTGAGAGGGGGTGTGGCCTAATCGTGGAAGCCGTGGCCATGTCCCCTTAGGGAAAAAAACAGGAAAAAAAATCATTTTAGCAGTCTCCCACTGCATTCCAGCACACAGAAGTGTGTGCTGGGCTGCTGTGATGTAGAAGGGAGGGGGGGCAGTGTCGGCAAGCCAGTTGGGTCTAGCAAGCCAGTTGGGCCCAGGTAATTTGTACCCACTCCCCCCCCTCTCGGCACCCCTGCTGGTGTGCAGTGCACACTAGCCCTAGGTCAAGGGGGCTCACACCACACACCCTGCACCCATAATCCTCAATACCTACCTCTCTGGAGTCCTACGTTGGCAGAACAGTGCTCCACAAATCACTGGGAAAATGGTGCGGTGTCCACTTTCCTGGCGATCTGCACATGCACAGAAGTAAAATCACCAGGAAAATGGCCACAGTGCCATTTTACTAGACAACCTGCACACACGCAGTAGTCTCTGGCACTTGCGCTGCCAGCTAGAGAGGCGGGGCCTGGATGGAGACTCCACACGGGCCCCTTTTCTCTTAATACACCCCTGCTCCTTACTTATACATGATGAGGGTGTTGATCATGATGAGGAAGACGATGATGAAAACACACACGTGACAGGCTGCGATTGTATTAAATTCTTTTAAAGTCTTAGTTATGTTTATTTCCTTACAAGTGTGAAGAGATCTAACGCACTGAAAGCGAGAGTGACAATAATATATTAACTCAACTTAATGCTGGAAAGTTTAGTTATGCAGATTTAATTGTAACTGCAAACTAAAAGTCTGTATAAGCCAAACCTAAGGGCCAACTGTCTATCTGCAGACAATCATTGGTTTGCTTAGTACGTATATTGTGGGCTATCAGTAGATCTTTGTGCAATGAGTCAACTCTATTTAAGACTCCCTTTATGTATACCTGTAATGTACACGCTTCTCTCCTCCCCCTCTCATCCATTTAAGGATGGCTTGTGACCTGTTCTATATTAATTTACCAATTTCCCTGGGCGTTAGAGTGAAACGCTCATTGCCACATTTATACCTCTTTCGAAAATGAATATATATCTGCGGAAATCACTTGATTAAGTCTTCCGCTTAATATCATGACCTTATTAATTATGTATGGAATTCCAGAGTCTCTCTGATTAATAATGGACAAACAGCTAAGTCTGAAACCATGTTGGCCAATATATGAGTTCATTAGTAACATTGAAGGAGAACTTGTGGCAGCTAAAAGCTGTCAGCTTACACAATAACAACTGAGCAGTGCGCCGAGCTGTGTAATGGAGGGATCAATAGGTACAGACGGGGGTAGGAGTAATTCCCGAAATATGTGGAGCACAGGTAATTTAAAAATAAATTAAACTGGCCAATGATGGTTCTGGTTACATGCAAATATCAGGAAAGGAATGATAACCATGTGTAACACAATCTGTCCTGAAAAACATCTTAAAAGTTGCTAGTTTGCCCATTAAAGTGTGATTTGCAGTTTGATTAACTGCTTGTTTTTTTCTGCACTGATTTCAAATCAGAGAGCCTAACTTACATTTGACTACATTAGAATATGCATGTTGCCTGATTGCCCTTAAAAAATAGTTTGATTTTTTTTAAAAATTTTTCCCTTGCAGAGACCATTAAATGATATCATAAACAGACTGTGCTACATTTACATATAGTATAATTTTTCTCCATAAAGAAGTATGTATAATGCTTATCTTAAAGGGGATTTAACTGTAGGGGATGGCATTTATTTCAAATGTCCGGAGAGTTTGGTGCCAGCAATGTGGCCTATGAAACCATGAAAGGGCCAAATGTTGTCAATCAGATGCCTCTTACAGCCAATGCTGGGATGCTCAGCACCAAACAACTGAATGTATAATTAATTTGCAACTTGGCCAAAAACATTTTATTTCAAATAAATTCAGATTGTTGCATGTACAGTATAGGCAGCTTAAAGTTGAAATCAGTGGTAAAGAGGGACTTACACTTACTTGCTTATGGGAGCCAACAGAAGATACAGATGGAGCTGGCAGCAAAAATGTTCCCAGTGGCAGTTGAAAAAGCTCACTACTGTAGGTATGGGATCATTGGAAGCAATGAGTTCCATTAGCCTACTTGTTTATATGCTTCTACAAGCGTTAAAAAAAAACATGATCATATTTGCTAGCAAAAGACTTTATTTTGGCATCAATGGCTTGTGGGCCTAATAGTGAGAGTTCTATTCAAAATGGGAGATAGGTGTCTCCCCAAAGTGGTCAATACAAGATTTCTGTTACATCTTCTGCATAAGAGTGCAGAAGCTGATTGTATTCATTTCCAAGATGTTTTCACTAGAGATGTGCGCCGACCCCCGTGTTTTGGTTTTGGATCTGTATCTCCTCTGGTTTTGGATCTGGATTCGTTTTGCCAAAACCTCACCTCCGTGTTTTGTTTTTCGTTTTGGATCTGGATTTTTTCTTAAAAAAATCATAAAAACAGCTAAAACCACATAAAATGGGCCTGCTTTTGTTCCTACAGTATTATTAACCTCAATAACATTTATTTACATTTGTTTCCAGTTAATTTTGACCACCTCACAGCTCACTATATAGTTTTCATCCAGTTTAGGCCCAAAATTTGCACCAAGCTAGCTGGCTGACTAAGCTATGCGGCAGCAGTGGGTGGCACAAGAATGTGGCAGTTCAACTGCCAACATAGCTAAAGAAACAAATGTTTTCATTCAAGAGTGGCCTGAGGTATTTGGAGTATGTATGTAGTTGAAGGCAGGGACAGGAAGGGTTTGGACGTAAATTTAATTTCATTTTTTTATTCCAAAGTAACTTCATGGGGGGCATGGCCTGGCAGCCATCAGGAGTGGAGGTGTTTGTCTGCAGCTCCAGTGTGGCGTTTTGTTAAAAGATCCCCTGAGGAAGATAGTCCAGGCGCTGAATTGCACACAGCGGTCCCTGCCGCCCCTCCTGTACACCCGGTGATCGGAGTTAGGAGTTGGGACAGCGGTGGTTGCCCTCCCGCGAGTTGCTGCCTGCTCGCCTCCCTGAAGCCGGGACCTCGGGTGCTGTGCGGGCTTCCGGCGGGGGCGACCTCCGGTGACAGGATTGGCAGCCGTCCGCATGCTGCGCTGCGGGTCCCTCTTCTGCTGCCTCCTGCATCACCCACAGAGCGCTGCTGGACTGTCCCCGAGGAGGGAGAGAGACACACGGTGCTAGTTGAAGGTGCCGCGGGGACCCGCCGACCGGGAACACAGTCGCCGGGGGTAAGAGAGTTCTGATCCCCCCCGAGGTGCCTGCGGGGATTCCCCCTTCACTTACCTGCATCCAGTCTCCCTTCTTCTGCTGCCGGGGGATGCGCGGTTACCGGGGCTCTGCTCACTCCTGACATCATCCAGTATCTGGCCTCCGGAGGCGTCCGCCATCTTGGCTCTGAATATTCCCTCAAGCCTGGCAGTTGAGGAGAGCAGACGGGCTCCTTGTCAGCTGTGTGGTTGAGTGTGGCTGTTCTACATATAATCTAGAGGACTCCCTATATCTGGGCCACTATTTCATCCAAGCTTCTCCTACTCCTCACACCTATCTCTATGTAAATGTAGTCTCTCTGATTATAGGAATCCTGCTCTGGATCTGAATATACAGTTACTCTATATAATGATGTCATATTATTGAACCTGGATATTTCACACTGCTTCATGACCTAATCCTAACCCTGCAATCTTTTCATTATGCCTAAACCTCGCAAGTCGTGTCCCCCTGCTGATCTTACTACTTTCATAAATAAAATGCATACTCCATCTCAAAAATCTACGGCTCCTTCCGTTTCTGCTCATATCTCAGAACAGGAAGACGAGTCGGACTTTCCAGCTGGCTCTATGAGAGATAGTATTGCCTCCATTCTCTCTGAGATGAAATCACTTAAAAATGCGTTCCATTCTGAGATTCAAAAAGCGGTCTCTGGTCTCAAAGCCGAGGTTTCAGAGCTTGGAACCCGTACTGACGAGATAGAACATAAAATGGGTGAAGTGATCCAATTTCAACAAGGTGTGGAGCATTCTCTGTCCGCTATGCAAGATGATATTCATTTGCCTCAAGACCAGCAGGAGGATATTGAGAACAGAGCTCGACGGAATAATTTGCGGATCAAGAACATTCCCGAATCCATTGAGCCATCCCAGTTGGAAGATTTTCTTATTCGCTTTTTTCAACACTTGTTACCTGCTACTCCTGTAGAGCAGTTTCTCCTGGATAGGGCGCACCACACATTGCGGGCAAAGCTGGCTCCGTCTGCTCCTCCACGAGATGTGGTGCTTCACTGCCACTACTTCAAAACGAAGGAGAGGTTGTTGGCTGCAGCCCGGGAATGAGATAATTGTGTCTTTGACTCACATCATCTTATGGTCTTCCAAGATCTTTCTCCTATGACCCTTAAAAGACACTTTGATTTCCGGGACTATACCCAGGTTCTTCAGGACAATCATTTTAAGTATAGATGGGGTTTTCCTTTCTCTCTGATTGTTTCATCGAACGGGAGACAACTGTCTGCTAAATCCAAAGAAGATGTTCTCCGTTTACTGATGAAGCTTAATCTATCTCCCCCTGGCACTGGGTCTGCTATGACATCTCAAATGAGCCAGGCTAACAGGCAGTCCTCTGGCTCTCCCAAAGTAACTTTATGAGGGAGAAGGGGAGGGGAGGAGGAATTTACAAAAAAATATTTTACTCATTCACATCAGTCCTTGCCCCAGAAGAATCCTTGAGCACCATGCCTGCTGCTGGGAGTGGATTTTCTCATCCCAGAAGGGGACCAGGAAGACTTCTAGAAGTGCTTTCCACATGAAAAAGCATTTCCCAACCTGTACAGGGACATTAAAAAAACATAGTTAGTTAGTGGCCTCCAAACTGCCACTTAACCAGCATAGATATGTGTACAAGCATAAGATCTATGATTTAAGGCAGGGGTAGCCACCACTAGTCTTCAAGAGCAACCAACAGTGCATGTTTTCCATGTCTCCTCAGAGAATCACAAGTGTAATAAATAATTAAATGTGTTGATGAGTAGTGAATACACCTGTGCACCAGCTAAGTGGTCTGGAAAACGTGAACTGTTAGTAGCTCTCGATGACTGAGGTTGGCTACCCCATGATTTAAGGCCTTACGTTGTGTCTTTCTTGAGAATCATGCATCTGCTTCTGCGGCTAGGAGTGGATCTTCATCCCAGAAGGGGACCAGGAAGAGTGCTTTCCAAAAACAATTGACTTAAATAATCCTTTGCAAACCTTCTGTAAAGGCATTTCCCAACCTGTACAGGGACATAAAAAAAACGGAGTTAGTGGCTTTCAAACTGCCGTTGTTCCCACTGTCCACTTAACCATATCAGATATGTGAACAAGTGGAACAGAGCATTAAATGCAACATTTCAGATTTGTCTTACGTTGTGTCTTTCTTGGGAATTCTTGAGCTCAATGCCTGCTTGCTGGGAGTGGATTTTCATCCCAGAAGACATTGTTTTTTCTTCCCAACGGACACAGTTCTGAAGAGAAAGAGATACATGTAAATAACTACAGGCAGGGAAAAGAGGCAATTTGGGGGTTATTTTAGTTTTACTAAAGTTCCTAAAAATAAAAAGTGTTCATGTTGCCCATAGCAACCAATCAAATTGTAGTTATCATTTCTCTATTGCATTCTAGAAAATGATAGACAGGATCTGATTGGTTGCTATGGGCAACATGAACACTTTTCAGATTTAGAAAACTTTAGTACATAATATAACCCTTGGAGGCCCTTACACAAAAAAAACTGCCTTTGCTTTACTTGAGCTACCCACCTTCCAGTGTGTACTCAGAAAGAGTTTTCAGTATAGCCTGGAACCTTGTCAGAGATTGGCCTGAGACTGCTTCCCCAAAATGTGGAAAAGATGATGTCCATCAAAATTAAATGCAAATTCTACGGGAAAGACCTTTACTGTCAATTACGTGCAAAAATTACAGAGGCATCTGTAATGGTGGATTCCAGCGGGGACAAATTAATATTGTGTGAAGATGATGTATACATCACCCAAGCCTATAGCGTCATCCCATCCTGTGTTGTCTATAAATTGCAGCTGCGCTGTTAGATTGGGGATTCATTGTCCACTTTAGTGGATGTGAGCTCCAGTTTAGTCCATATCATCACCACACCCCCTACATATCTTCTGACCTGGGCTACTGGAGAAGCAGCTGCACTCTGGAATACGGTTGCGTGGAGTTGCCCCTCTGACTCACTGAAAGTCAGGTAGAGGGGCCATGGGTAGGGAGGAGGGACACTATATTTAGAGAACATAGTTTTAGCTGCTTTATTCCATTTTTTAAAACATATCCTCTATTTTTACCTTTGAAAATGTTTATGCAAATCTCAGCAGAGGCGTTTGTGATGCCATGGCTAACACGCGCATACACACACACAGAAAAAAAACGGAATTGATCAATTGATTAATTTTTTTTTTTTTTGGCACTTGGGAGGGAGAGCACCCAAACAAGGCAGCAGCCTCTTGATAAACGACACAGGCAGCACCCCTGACACACACAAAAAATAAGATTGATTGATTGAATACATTTTTGGAGGGCACTTGGGAGAGCACCCAAACGAGGCAGCAGCCTCTTGATAAACGGCACAGGCAGCACAGCACCCCAGCGCACCTACATTGCTGATAAATGCGGCTAATGCGCACACACAAAAAAAACAGTTTTTATTTTCTCACTGGTGGTGTGGCTAACAAGCAATTACGCAAACACTAAAAATTGTTTTTATTTTCTCACTGGTGGCATGGCTAACACACACACACAAAAAATTGTTTTTATTTTCTCACAGGTGGTGTGGCTAACACGCAATTACGCACACACAAAAGATTGCTTTTATTTTCACACTGGTGGGTGTACACACAAAAAATAGTTTTTATTTTTTTCACTTGTGGTGTGGCAAGCTAACACGCGCACACAAAAAATAGTTTTTATTTGAACACTGGTAGTGTGTGGCAGGCTAACACGCACACAAATTTTTTTTTTTTTTTTTTTCACATTGGGGGTTAAGAGCAACCCCTTGATAAATGAGACACAGGCAGCACAGCACCCCTGCGAACCAACGTTGCTGATAAGTGTGGCTAACAGGAGCACACACACACAGAAACAGAAATAAAAATAACAATACTTTATTTATTTCACACTGGGGGTTAACAGCACCCCTGATGGACAGAGCACCCACTGGACAACATAGCAGCACAGCCAGCCCCTTTGGAGTGGACAGGACAACAGCAAAAAAGCCCCAGTATATGAACAGTATATGAACAACAGCCAGCCCCGCCCCCTATGGACATCAGCAGCCAGGCCCTGAAATAACAGTAGTCTAGCCAGCCGCTATGCACATATGGACATAATAAGCAGCCAGCCCCTGACACAACAGTAGCCTGCCCCTATGCACAGCAGAACAGCACAGCACAGCTCCCAGCTCCCTCCCTCTTCAATTCTACATCTGGAATGAAAAATGGCGGCGAACATGGGCTCTTTAAAGAATCCAAAACCCGTGAGAATCCAACAGCGGGATGATGACATTTTGCCTCGTTTTCAGATCCAAGTCAGACTGGAATGCCCGAGCCGACTCAGATCTGACTCTGATCCCCTAAGTTCGGGTGGGTTCGGATCTCTGAAATGCGAACCCGCTCATCTCTAGTTTTCACCAATATTTATATATATATATGCACACACACACACACATACACTCAACGCTCACAAACACACACACACACCCAGTCAAAATGTCAAAAGCACCTCCATTTTTCCAGCTTTTATTAAAATGGATGTAGTTCAATGTCTCTGAAATTAAATCATTGAGCAAATAAACAGCTGTAGATAAAATAATGAAATCAAAGAATAATTTTGTTTACCAAAATCTAATCTAAATTTTTGACTCTTAAAAGTAGCCAGCTTTTGCAGATATATCCGCTGAACACACTCATGACAGTCTTTCTATAATGGAAATTTAAATATTGTGCTGGAAGTTCTTCCCAACACTGTTGCAGATGTTTCCAAAAATACCAAGAGAAGGAAAAAAAGGTATTTCTGTTGTATGGTGGACAGTAGTATATATTGAAATAAAAAATTTATCTTTTTATTAGGTATTCACTAAACTAGCCCCACTATGACCTGGTGTTTTTTATAATTGTTATACATGTTTCATGTTGTATTGTCCTTATGTAATTGTTTTTTCCTATATTTCGCCTATCTATTCTGGGTGATTTACCCACATATTTCACTTACCCACACGTTTGCACTATTTAGGGTATCTTCATCTTTACTTTATGTAAGTCCCTTTTAGTGATATGTCGTAGAAATAATAAAAGTTACGCTTTATTCAGACTGAGGTTATTAGAGTGCACTCCTAAAAGAGTTTTTAGGTTACAGTCTCTTCACAAGACTGAGGCCCTGATTGAGAGCCGGACGCTCTGACCAGAGCGCTCGCTCTGAATCAGGGCCGTCCAATTTAAATGTGGAACGGCCTTTTGGACGCTCGCATAGCTGTGGGTTACCACCCACAGCTTATGCGAGCGTCCATGATGATGGTCGCGATGGTCAAGACCATCGCGACCATCGGGCTTGTGACGAGACCCTGTGGTAGGGTCTCATGGCCGCAAGCCCTGGAGTGATTTTGGCTCTATCAGAGCCAAAATCACTCCCACTGACATCACTAGTGATGTCAGTGGGGCCGGACCCAGACGGTAGGCGTTCCCATGGGAACGCCTCCGTCTGGCAGCCACGCCCCCGGCACGCCCACCAAAGGGGGCATGCTGTCAGTCACCATCGACAGCACGCCCCCTTTGGTGCGAGACCCGGAGCGACAGCTTGGCTGTCGCTGTCCAGGTCTCGCGCATGCGCACGATGGAGCTCCCTCCGTCGTGCGCATGTGCATAGGGGTAACATCGACCCGCTTGCGAGCGTCCCTGCGTTCGCGAGCGGGTCTGAATGCGACCCTGATATCCTCCTTTTGCATATCTCCACTATGGGACATGACCAGCGAAATGAGGTTAAAAATAGAATAAAGTAAATGTGACATAAATTGAAAATTGTGAAATCAAACAGTGGGCCTGATTCAGAGCCGGACGCTATTTGCACTTGCTCGTACAGAAAAAGGGGCTGGATATTTTAATAGAGCGCTCGCTCTTTGTGGTCTGTTGACACCTCTATGTCTGAGCGAGCGAACGAAATATGCGCTCGCTATTTTGTAAAGACGCCCCCTTGGCCGTTCGCATCATACGTCATCTCCGCTATTTATTAAATTAATCGAGTACATCGAAAGGCGTCTGAACTGCTCGCAGTGCTTGTGGTTGGATTTTCCTACCGCAATCATGCGAACAGTTCAGGCTAAGAGACAACCAAGTGACGTGGCCGATGAAGCTGCTTTGTTAATTATGCACACCCTTAAAATGCCCGTTTTGACCGTTTGGCACGCCTGCATTTGGATCTCCACTCCCCGTTTTCAAGCACCTTCCCCTATTACCACCCACAAACGCCTCATCCTGTCTCTGAAATCAGCAGGCACTCGCTGTTTTGCGAGTGCACGATTTCCGACCGCAATGACTGGTTGGCGCATGCGCATTACGACCCATACGCATGCGCAGATGTGCAAACATCGCTCGGAGCGAACGAGCGGCCGCTTACGAGCGGCTCTGAATCAGGCCCTGTATCCTCACTGTGTAACCTGATTCTTGTTTCTTAGGTCAATATGTTTATGTCAATCGGCTTGCCTTGATAAAGCTGACTAACAGCGAAATGTGCATCGTCACGGCCGCTGTGTGTTCCTCACGTGTCTAATCCTTATAATGTTGTAATAACTTGAAATGAATAATAGGATTACATTGTGACAATCTGTCCTGTAATAGGACATATAGTTGTGAAGAAACTCTGGTGTTACACTGTTGCAGAGTGGAGAGATTGAGTATCTATGCAGTGCTTTGAAACACACACATTGCAGCCACAATAGTAACATTGGGGAAACTCAGTGAATCCATAGCAGGACCCATGTGACATACTACAATATATATGAAAAGCAGACCTACTGTATACAGCGCTCTAGAATACAGAGATCGCAGTAGTAATAAAAATGCTGGGGATAGCTCTATGTATTTCAAGGTTGATTTATGTGATGTTTTAAATACATGGATATACAGACACTAAATAGCACTAATGGCGCATACACATGTAACGATTGTTTGAACGATTTGTCGTTAACTACGTCGTTATCGTTCAATCGTTCCAAAAATCATTCAGTTTCTGAGTTATAACGATGAATGATAATCGTTCAAGTGCACTCCCATTTGTAGTTTGTAGTTATCGTTCATCGTCCATTTCAGACTGTCTAACATGACAATTTTCATTAAGGGAAGGAACATTGGGCCTGATTCAGAGCCGCTTGTAAGCGGCCGCTCGTTCGCTCCGAGCGATGTTCGCACATCTGCGCATGCGTATGGGTCGTAATGCGCATGCACAAACCAGTCATTGTGGTCGGAAATCGAGTGCTCGCAAAATAGCGAGTGCCTGCTAATTTGAGTGACAGGATGAGGCGTTTGTGGGTTGTAACAGGGGAAGGGGATTGAAAACGGGGAGTGGTGATCTGAACGCAGGCGTGCCAAAAGGTAAAAACGGGCGTTTTAAGGGTGTGCATAATTAACAAAGCAGCGTCATCGACCACGTCACTTGGTTGTTTCTTAGCCTGAACTGTTCGCATGATTGTGGTAGGAAAATCCAACCACAAGCACTGTGAGCAGTTCAGACGCCTTTCGATGTACTCGATTAATCAAATAAATAGCGGAGATGACGTAGGATGTGAGCAGCCAGGGGGCGTCTTTACAAAATAGCGAGCGCATGTTTCGTTCGCTCGCTCAGACATATAGGCGTCAACAGACCGCAAAGAGCGAGCGCTCAATTTAAATAGCCAGCCCCCTTTTCTGAACGAGCGAGCGCAAATAGCGTCCGGCTCTGAATCAGGCCCTTTATTCGTTCATCGTTCAAAAAATTATTCACTTTTTCAAGGGAAAATCTGACAGAAAATCGTTGGTTACAAAATTGTTACGTGTGTATGCACCTTAAGATCCTATTCACCACATAGTCAGCAGTGTTATCTTTATGTAGCTCTTGTGAGTACTCAGGCGGCAACTATAATACTAATAGTGAGGAGAGCTATAGAGTGTGACTACATAGGGGGAATAATAAGAAAAATGAATGCAGAGTAATGAGTATAAATTCGATAGAGACTGACATTTATACATCAATAAAGATCCCATGTGAGCATAACCATACAACTACTTCAAATCAACGCATTAATAGATTTTCTGTTAACCACATGGAAAACCCTTTTGCATATAATTATTGAGGTGATTAAATTGTCCTTGATATGGATAATGCAATAGATTATATATGCATATTAAATATCAATCAGGATTTCCCAATACCAATTTATCGGGAATCTAAACATCTACTTACATAAAGGGATCGAATTTTAGCAGGGAGTTATAACCTTGCAACTTCTACTCCATTACCCCAACAGGAGGGGTCTCATGAATGAGAAGTAATTCAATATAATTATTATCATTTCTCCAAATTAGGAGAGTGGCAGTCTAACCCAGAGTCTCATAAACATATTGCCCTAAGAAATAAGAATCAGGTCACACAGTGAGGATACTCTTTTATTTCACAAGTTTCAATTTGTCACATTAACTTTTTTCTATTTTTAACCTCTTTTGCGCTGGTCATGTCCCATAGTGGGGCAGTTTAGTGAATACCTAATAAAAAGATATTTTTTTTATTTCAATAAATACTATTGTGCGCCATACAACAGACATACCTTTTTTTCCTTCTCTTGGTATTTTTGGAAGTACTTATACCTATTGTCATTTGGCAGCCCCCAATAATCAATAAATAATTTAGGGTTTTTTCCAATTTTGATGTGTGCAGATGTTTCTGTTCCTTTGTTTTTTCATGACTGTTGCAGATGTTCCCACAAATATGATGCACTTGTAGGTTGCTTTGCTTTCATCCTTCTGTACAGTTCATCCCAGACCAGCCTTGAAGGCTGGAGTATGCGGCCATTCCATGATTTGAAGTCTACTGTCTTGTTCTTTTCCTCAAAGATAGTTCTGACATCACCTGGTGGTATGTTTTAGGTCAATATCTTGCTGAGGGATGAACCCATGACCAACTTGGCGTAGACCAGAGGGTATTGCATGGCACTGCAAAATGCTGTAGTGGCCCTTTTGGTATACGGCGCCAGTCACTCTGTGCAAGTCACCAACTCATTATCCAGCAAAACAGCCCCACACTATCACGCTTTCTTCTCCATGTTGACAGCGTATTTAGGCTTTAAATGTAAAAGTGCAATGCCTTTCACAGCACCTGTATACGTTTATGAAGCCGGCGGACGGAATGCCGACCGCCGGCTTCTAGACTACTTAATCCCGGCAAGGGTTAAATGACAAGCGTCTAAATCTAGACGCCTGTCATTTTAACCGACGCCGGGAGACACGGACAGCCACGCGCGGGGGGGGGGGTAGGTTTAGGGCTCCCGAGGGGGACTTAGGGTCAGGCACCCCCCCGGAGGTTAGGGTTAGGCACCCCCGGGGGGGAGGTTAGGGTTAGGCACCCCCCCGGGGGACTTAGGTTTAGGCACTTAGAGGGGGGATTAGGATAAGACACAGGGGGGAGGTTAGGGTTAGGCACCCTAAAGGAGGGTTAGGGGGTAAAATTAGGTTAGTTTCTACTTACCTGGGGACGATTGGGATTTCCTCCTCTGTCGGGCTGCCTCTGCCGGGATTTGAACCGTACCGATTCCGTCTATAAGATCACCTTCTAGTCATCAGTAATTCATTGTCTGTGTTTCATGGTCCAGGCAATGTTCTTTTTTATTGCCACAGAACTGCTTTAAGTTCTTAACATTACTTGTTCCCTGAAACAATTTAACAGTTTCAGGTTATTCACTGAACTTTCCGTTGCTCAAATTTCACTAAAAATGGGGCGAGAGAGAGACTGACTTATGGATATATATAATTATATGTATATCCTAATAGGAAACAGCAGGCTGCACACACTGGGTTTAGAGTCAAACTGCTATACACTGTATTGTGTTGTCATATACTGCTTCTCAGTACATAATTACTGGGTACAGCACCGGCATACAAACAAATCATCAGGCATATTGTTGTCACTGCCAACGAGTTAGGGCTTCCATGTCCTTTCATCAGTAATGCATTAGAAAGATCACACACACTGCAGAAAAAAATATTTTATTAAAGACTCCCACACACCCTCATTTTACCAATTTATTATCCTTCTAGCCCGACGCTGAGAACTGTGAGAATTTCTGAAATGCACTGCGCTCAAGTACATGAATACAGTATTATGACAGATTTCCCAAAGCTGCACAGTAAGGGTCCAAAGAGCGCCACCGCAGACCGGCCCTATTCATTCCTATGGACTGCGCGTGGGGCTGGAAGTGCGTTATTTTTTTATTTTGCCAAGACTTTGGATAATAAATGGTAAACAAGGGTGTGTGGGAGTTCTTTAAGTGGCATCATGCCCTGGCAAGCTTGCTGGGTCCAGTAGTTCACTTTTAAAAAAAAACAATTTTATTAATTAAATTTTAGCATTTCCTCCAAACCCACCGCCACCAGGGGTATGAAGAAAAGCCCCAGTGCTTTTGGCTGTGCAAGTGGCTAAATAAATGGACTGTGTTTATGGCAATTTCTGAAATGATGTGCGACATTTTATGAAGTGCTGTGTGATAATTTCTGAATGATGCAGACACTCTCCATACCATAACCTCTATAGTTACGGCCCTGTATATAATATATCTGTCTATCTGTATATAAAATATGCATATGTATGTTTTTATTTAATTTGCAGTTCCCAGCACTCCAAACACTGGTATTTTAAAATATATTGTAAAATACCAGTGACAGTGGTATTTTTATTTGTTATGCAGACTAAGAACTGACCTTAGTACTAAGAACCATTTTAAAAAATCTCATTGCAATATGTGTATTACGTACATTAACGTTACATAAATCCCCCAATTTGAAATCCCTAAATCACTAGCTAAAGTACATATGATAAGAACTGGAGGAAAGTGCTTTGGCTGTGTGCAATAGAAAATAATAATAATCACTACAGCCATTCCCCACGTCGGCTGAATGTTTCAGTGAAATGAAAAATCTAGAAATTGTTATCATCAGACAATGAGTGTGATTCTGCTCTCGCAGGGAAGGAGGTTTAAGTCTATCTGCTAAGTAGATGAATTCTAGTCCCTCTTTCTATCCCTAAAAGATTCTGCATCTATCATATGGTTGATGCAATTACAAACCCTGATGGTCCTTTCAATGGTTGTAACTGCAGATGCACAAAGTGGGTGCCTCAGTTGTTGCATATTTAGATGTACATTTGTAAACCAAGGTAACGGCTTGTACTTGCATTAGCATAAAGTCACTGTACAGACGCGACTGAAACAAAAGACACTAAAGTGATTGCAGCGACTCAGAATCAGCCCCAATGCTGTACTGTATGTCCACCACTGCAAGATGCTGGCTGCAATAAGCCCATACTTGCTGACTTTTAGCTTCCTCCTTCCGGGAGGGAGCTGCCACGGCAGGGGAAGGGGGGGGCATGTTGCAGCAATTACGCATCAATGGGGGAGGGGCATGGGGCGTAACAGTGCAAATGCTTCAACGTGACCCTGTCCCCTCTTAACGGCATTGTGAAGCAGGGGGCGGGGCTACGATGACGCGATTCAGCAACATTGGGCCTTAAATAGAGTAGGCTAGAATTTTGCCACACGAGCATAGGCGGAATCTGCAACCGCCAATTGTGGCATTACGTGTATATTTTCAGTAGTGCACATGATGTGGCCAGAGAAAAGATATGCCAGTCATCACCATTAACCTGATGTTGACATCCTTATTAAAAATACAATAATTAAAATATTAATTGAAAACCACTAATAGACAAATGTTTTAAACATTATATATAATTAGTTATTTTCCCAAATAACAGTTTAAGGTTACATCACTTCAGGTTCTGAGCAATTACTGCAACAACAATTTGCGGGAAGCAATCGGAAAGCCGACTGCCCAAATACCGGCAGCCGGCTTCCCGACCGGCGCCCGGCATCACGATCGTAGTGATGCCGGGCGCCGCGAGCGGACAGCCGCGGGGGGGAGGGTTAGGTTTAGGGCTCCCGGGGGGGACTTAGGTTTAGGCACCCCCCCGGGAGGGTCAGGGCTAGGCTAGGGGGAGGGAGGGTTAGGGTTAGGCACCCCCGGGGGGACTTAGGGTTAGGCACTCCCCCGGGGGACTTAGGTTTAGGCAGCGGGGAAGGGGGTGGTTAGGGTTAGGCACTTAGAGGGGGGATTAGGGTTAGGCACTTGGGGGGGAAGTTAGGGTTAGGCACCCCTAAGGAGGGTTAGGGTTAGGGGGGTTATGTTAGTCTATACTTACCTATCCACGATCGGGATTTCCAGCGCTGACGGGCTTCCACTGCTTCGCACTCTGCTCCTGTCATGCTGCCGCTGACGGGAATCGAACCATTCATACCCATTCCCAATTTGCAGTTGTTTCTTTCCACTGTGTTTGTGCTCCGCTAATACTTCCTTATTCTGTCATCTGCTCACGGAGACAAAAAAGATGGCAAACATGAGCCGTATAGATTTGGTACAGGGTATAAACCATATAGGCAAATGTCTAGGGTGCCATTTGCTCCAAGGGGGCATCAAGCAGGCACACATCATTTAAAGGGCACCACCTAAAATCTTGCCATGGGGATTAAGTTTGTCAGGGCCAGCTCCAGTGCACTACATAAACAGGCAGACTACAAAGATCGGGAGAATCCGTCATACGAACATAATAAAGTTTTTCTTTTTATTGATTTAAGGAGCTGGTGCAATGCTGAGGGATGGCCACTGACAATCAGTTGGTAAGAACATTGGTGGATTACCACCTATGGTCAATGGTTTTGCCATCGATAGCGGAGATCCAATCATTCTCCACCATCATTCACAGATGGCAAAGTTTTTTTACCCCTCAGTGCAGGGGAACTGAGCTTAGCCCTGCCCCCTTCAGTGATTGTTTGCCATGTGCAATTCTCCAAAGCTGGGATGTACATCAACAGGTGCAAACCATCAATGGTCCCTGTTAAATGCCATTAATGGTGACCATCAATGTTTAAGATACCAATGGCCATCCCTAATCCAGCACAGTCTCTTTATTGTCTGGATTTCAAAAATAGCAGCAATGCAAGTTTTTTTTATAACATTATTAATTTATTAATTATTGTTGCAGGGGTTTTGGTTGTATTTTTCGCCATAGAGGATTTACTTTTTTTTCTGAGATGTATATAGTTTACTTATTGTGCAGCATCATCTATTTTACTCGCTTCAAACTACAGAGTACACAAAACAGTCTGTGCTTCAAGTGCAAGATAACCCAATGCCGCGTGCTGTCCAACACTGTCTTTGTGCACCACCATTTGAAGCAAGAAAAGATTAACGTGCTGAGGAGGCTGCTACATACTGAATGTATGCTTAGTTGTGTATCATAATCATGAACATGAACCATTTAATTTCTGAGACTGTCTGCTCCTATGTTTACCTCAGTTTCCAACTACAATTACCTGGGCTGATCAATAAAATTAATAGGGATAAAAAAATCTTAAGCATAATGGTCTCACCCATTCCTTCAGTCTCAATTGCTCTTGTTAAATGATGTAATAATAGTCCAAACCATATGCATGTCACTAGCGCATGCAGGGGGGTTCTGAGTACCCAGAAACCTTCCCTGACAGACTGGAGGGCAGACACCATCTTCTTAAGCCCCGTCCTCTCGCAGCAAAATGCCATGATTCGCGGGTCACTCGGGAGGAGGTGGAGCCAATATGACGTAATTCTATTACAATGCTATCATTTTGCTCCACCCCTTTTGACCCTCAAATCGCAGCATATTGTCGCTAGGGGGAGGGGCCTAATGACATGTTGCCAGCCTGCCAGTTCCCATCCTTATCAGGTCTACAACTCACAGCTGCTGCAAGGTAAGTGTGTGTGTAATTTATGTGTGACATACAGTAGGCATGTGTGTGTAAAGTATGTGGGACATATGTATGAGTGTGTATATAAATGTACTGTATGTGTGTATATGTATAATATATAAATATATATACATACATACAGTAAATATGGGTGTGTGGATACCCCCTGTAAAAATCCTGCATTTGCCCCTGCATGTGTGTATATATAAATAAAATCGAACAAATGGGGACAAGTGAACATTGCACCCAAAAGTGCTTCTTCAAGATATCATCCCAAAACAATGGGAATGAGGCCCTCATTCAGAGGCGGTCGGAGGATGCAAGCGGTCGCTCAGAAACTGGGCGGCCGCTTGCATCCTGACCGGCCGCCTCCGTTTCGGTCGTAAGGCTGTGGGTTTACACCCACAGCTCTAACGACCGCTAGGGTGATGGTCGCGATGGTCATAGACCATCGCGACCATCGGGGCTTACGACGAGACCCTAGGGTAGGGTCTCACTTGTCGTAAGCCCCGGAGAGCTTCTGGCTCTGTCAGAGCCGGAAGCTCTCCACTGGTGATGTCAGTGATGATCTAGTGATGTCAGTGGGGCCTCCCCCAAACGGCAGGCGATCCCATGGGAATGCCTCCGTTTGGGCTGCCACCCCCCGTGGCCTGCCTTCCAATCGGGGCGAGCTGTCTGTCAACATCGACAGCTCGCCCCCTTTGGAAAGAGACCCGCTATGACCGGCGCTGTCGGTCATAGCGGGTCTCACGCATGCGCACGAAGGAGCCGGCTCCCTCATGCGCATGTGCATTGGACAAACATCAAGGCGGCCATGCAGTCGTAGACCGTACGGCCGCCTCTGAATGAAGCCCTTAATGTGGAGCTGGACCCCCGTGTGGAGTACACACAGGTGTCGTTCTCACTGGATGCACAGTGTGTATAATCGGACACATAATCACACCATTGGATGGTTGGTGCGTCGTTCAGGTGAATAGCCAGCTTGACTGTACAGGTGACTCTGACAACAGCCATCTTGTAGCCTGTGAGATCCCACAAAAATAAAACCATTTTGGGAAAGGGAGTGGAGGCCAGTGCCATATTAAGCGGCTCTTTTATCAACAACTTTTATCATACGCAATGAGTTTTAAAACACCGTGCATATGGTAATGGTGCACCAGTCCATCAGCTCCCAACTGTCATCTGTTTGAAAAATGACAGTTAGGAGCTGATTAGCTTGAGCACCATTTATCATACGCAACGATTTTTAAAACTAGTTGTGTTTGATAAAAACCTGTTGATAAATAAGCCCCTAAGTAATGTTTATTTAGAAAAAGAGCAGTTTGAGGAGTGACAGTTGGAACTGTTGGGAGAGTAGAGCTGAGGGCGCCATTGAGCTGTCCATGGCTTGATACACATCCCCATTAATTGTCACGTGTCAGTTGCCAATTGTGAGAAGCTTATTAAAGTCCATGTCATTACATTAACATTATATTACTGGATGTAAATTTGTCCTCTAAGCCAATTTTATTGAATCCACCAACTGTTCGTGTAGCTGTGCGGGACTTTAAGCTTTTATCTTACTCTTCTGCTAGTCTACATTTACTGTGCACCAACTGGCCGGAACAAATACTCTAATGTTTTATAGGGAGAGACTTTTTTTTGCATAAGTAATGGTCATTTACTATTTTTGTGTGGGATTTTATAGCAATTTAATTGGTATTGTATTCAGTGTAGTGTAAGCCATAGATTTTGTATAATTTATTATAGTTTAAAATGGCAAAATCCGTATAAAGTCCAGATTAGGGCATCCAAATGCAGGACCTCTTCCGGGAGGGGGCGAGCAGAAATGCCTGGGCCACTGGCTGTTCGCTCCCTCCCGGAGCAACAATTTAATTGATGCGTTGGGCATCTGGCATTACCGACCGCCGGTGAAAACAATTGAATCACCCCCAAAGTTTGGTATAGAATCGACAGTTATCATCTTTATCTGCTGAAATTAATTATCATAGTATAAGGTAAGCTTATTTTAACCTATATGGTAAATGAAAATAATGTTAGATGGATAGCTACAAAGATAGCGAGAGAGAGGGAGAGAGAGATACATAGAGAAACTGAGAGATATAGATATTTAGACAGAGTGACATGAATAAAGATAAATAGCAATAGAGATCGATAAGATACACATAGCAACCAATCATTTTCTACCTGTCATTTTATAGACTGTGCCAGGGTAATGATAGCAAGAAGCTGATTGGTTGTTATTGGCAACTTATCCACTTTATCTCTCTCTCTGGTTTGATACATCCCCCAAAAGAGAGAGAGAGAGAAAGAGAGAGAGAGAGAGAAAGAAAGGTATCAGCGGTGAAATACAGGCCGGTTTACATTGATGACCTGAGGCTGACCATACGACTGTCTAACATCAAAGGCAGTCTTTGTAATGTCATTCAGCTTTGAAATAAAAGTTACTGCTGGGTGTAGAACCGTCAGTCACCTATATTGATGCTATTATAGTATGATGATCACCAGCCACCCAACTGACCGCATGGCTGGCCGCTCACTGTCCCACTAAGGCCGGCACAGTCAGGCGAAGATATGTGACCACATAATTTCTGCATCCTGCAAGGCACTGTTTGCTGGGTGCAACAACAGACAGCACTTCCATTCCCCTGCACAACTGGCTGCATGCTGTCTATTCCCATATAGAGGCAGCATGTAGCCACTGTTTACATAAGGAGCATCCGGGGACACAATGTTTTCCTGTACACAGTACATGAGAAGTGCATCCGAACCTACCTCTGCTTCTCCTACACTGAGCTGTTCCTGGACAGCTTTGTCATTGCAAATGTTCATAAAGAAGACACACTTTGCAAGTAAGTCAGAAATTAAGACCACTGCTGGTCATAGCTGCCATCTTTTGCTTTGATAAGTCCTCTTTTTTTTTAGTTAATTAATGTGGAAAATTAACCATACTGCAGATAATATATACAGTATAAAACATATTACAAAGCTAGAGAGTTTTTTTTATATGTTCTAAAACAAGTACTCTGTAGCATTTGCTATCTCATTAACTGCATTACTTCAAATGAAGTGATTTTACTACGGTAGAAGATAAAAGCTTAAAATAACCCTATTTTATCTGCTCTTTTTAAAGTAGATGTTAGTTAAACTTATTGACATATAAAAGGCATGTGTAGAGGTCTGAGGGCATGTCAGAGGATGTGATGGCATATGATGTGGTCTGATGGCATGTGGGGAGCTCTGAGGAGCATTCAGGAGCATGTGCAGAGGTTTTACAGAAAACCATTATGATGGAAACCAGAAAAATGAAGTGTCTCTAGTACTTGGTACTCCCCCCTCAAGATTGCTCACCCCCAGGCCCGCCAAGAGCAGTGGCGGGCCTGGGTAACAGGGGGCATGGCCTAATCGTGGGAGGCGTGTCCACGCCCCCTTCCTAAAAAAGCAAAACAAAAAAAAGCTTTGCAGCGCGCTGGGGAGGGGTGGGGGCCGCTCTGAGCCTCCTCAGCCCTGCTCAAAGCCAGTGTGATCGCTCCCCCCCACAGGCATAGGAGACTGCTGTGGCTGCTACTCAGCAGCCACGAGCAGTCTCCCACTGCAGCTCAGCACATGCTGTGTGCTGGGCTGCTGTGAGGGAGGGGGGGGGCGGTGCCGGACCCGGGCCCCCGCCGGGCCCCTCTGGAAGCCCGGGCCCGGTTTATCTGTAGGGGAACTTTGTAGCCACTGGAGGCATAGTGCCACTCGAGGTTGTGAGGTTCTATTACAATAGGAGCCCAAGGCATTTTGTTTTTCAATAAAATATTTAAATCCATTAAAATAAATATATTCTAAACTTAATTAAATGAAGTAAAAAATATATATTTCTGAGCATTCTTTTTGTGGAAATAATTAGTTAACTGATTATACACTTTGTGATATTATTAAGATATATCACTGAGAATGTTTAATTACATTAAATATTGGAGTACACACGCATGTACAGTATAGACACTTATGTGTGTGTGTGATGAGTGTTCAAACACAAAGATGGAGGAAGACTTTCTGAGGTACATGGCGCATTCCTTTGTCCTGAAGTGACTGGATTGCACAGCACCAATCACACCCACTACATAGTGATGTTATACAAGTGCACTAATCACACCCACTACATAGTGATGTTACACAAGTGCACTAATCACACCCACTACATAGTGATGTTATACAAGTGCACTAATCACACCCACTACATAGTGTTGTTATACAAGTGCACTAATCATACCCACTACATAGTGTTGTTATACAAGTGCACTAATCACACCCACTACATAGTGTTGTTATACAAGTGCACTAATCACACCCACTACATAGTGTTGTTATACAAGTGCACTAATCACACCCACTACATAGTGTTGTTATACAAGTGCACTAATCACACCCACTACATAGTGTTATTATACAAGTGCACTAATCACACCTCATCTGTTTGTATATACATTGTACAAGTTACCTATAAATGTTTTCTTGACACAAAATGTTTTTTTATAATAAAAGGTTTTTTAAAAATACGTTCTCCATATAGTCTATCTCACAGCGGATTCTCAGTGCACGAGTCAGACGTAAGAGCTAGCAATTTGCTTCTTCACTCTGAGCACATAAATAGAGCGGAATATAAATGTAGTCCTGCCTGAGCTCCAGGTGATGCCCTGAAAAAAACATTTATGATTTCATGGTTATCTATCGTTGGTCGATGACCTAAAAAGAAGAAAAAGAAAAATCCAAAATTGGTTTAATGTTTAATTTATAATACAAACCACCCTGAACGAATTGAATAAGATCTTGCAAATAATGGGTTTTAATAATCCTTGTAATCATTGAAACATTTTAATTTTTAACATTAAGTGGAATCTTGACCAAACAAAACCTATTTTTTTTATTGTTTATTTAATCCTCTGTGATTTTGTATTTGTGCGATATCACAGTAGTGTCCTACTTTTGCTGGAGCCAGAAGTGACATCTATAAATGGCCATCAGGAACTGAATGCCAGCTTTCAGGCCGCATCTCCCAACAATTTGTGCACCTGCTTTTGTTGGCCTTTCCATGCCTCCAATTTTCTGCTGGCGCCGTCCTGTCACTCACACCTGCACATGCAGCGAGCTGTTATTTTTTATTAATGGTTGAGCGTCTGTATTTTTCTTTTTTAGGTGTACTTTTCAAAGGCAATAAGCATCTTTTATGATCATCTGCGTCTCGTGTTATTTTTATGTACTGAACAAAGTGCCCTCTTGTATCACATGAATCATTTGGAAATTGCTGAATGTAAAATATACCTAGATAGGAAGGAAATATACCTAGATACATGCAGGCAGAAGTACATTGCATATTCCAACAGAACCAGTTTTAGATTGTTTGTAAATATATGTACACTGCACCCCAGTTACTGTGATTCAAGTCTGTTTCATTAACATGTGCATATCAAGCAGTTCATATGTTAATAATATATAATAGTAAGTACAATCTTAGTTGCATAGTATAACATATATCATCCTTGAGTGACAGTTAGAAAACCATGCACTTTCTTTCCTTTCTCTCTTGAAATTTTTGATTTAACACCAATGCCTTTATTTAAATTCCACTGTTCATATTACAGTCGTCATATTTTCTGGGAAATTAACCACCTTTATAGGTCTGTTGTAAACCTGCCCTATTACTAAAATTGGTACTTAGGGCCTGATTCAGACACGGTCGTGAGCGCTGAGCGCTCGCAACCGGGTCGATGTTTACCCACTGGGCATGCGCACAATGGAGCCGGCTCCGTCGTGCGCATGCGCGAGACCCGGCTAGCTCCGGGTCTTGCACCAAACGGGGCAAGCTGTCGATGGTGATTGACAGCTCACCCCGTTTGGTAGGCGGGCAGGGGGGGTGGCTGGCCAAACGGAGGCGTTCCCGAAGTAACGCCTGCCATTTGGGGGCAGCCCTGCTGAGATCACAAGTGATGTCAGTGGGAGAGCTTCCCGCTCTATTAGATAGCTCTCTGGGGCTTGCGGCCACGAGACCCTACCACAAGGGTCTCGTCGCAAGCCCGATGGTCGCGATGGTTTTGACCATCGTGACCATCAACCTGGCCACTCGCAATAGCTGTGGGTGGTCACCCACAGCTATGCGTGTGGCCAGGAGGCCGCACAAAAAAAAAACGCCCAGCGTCCGGCTCTGAATCAGGGCCTTAGTCCAATTTTTACTGGCTAGGAAGGTGGAATTCTGGTCTAGTTGCAACCCTCATTGGAATAGGCAAGACTGTGGATTGATGGACCTATGGTGCCTATTAAATATCAGGGAGCTAATCAGCCCCCGATACTTAAGTATCCAACTCGCCACGAGATGCGGCGGTGGATACTAAAATATCAGTGCAGTTCAATATTGCTCTAGTGTGGGGACAGCTGTCCCATAAAGCAGCCATCTCCACTATACTTACCACAGATGATTCCGCTGCAGATTAGCAGCTGTGAAGTGTTTCCGCCGATGGGACTGCCCCGGCAGTGTTTGTGCACATGTGTGACCTGAGTTTATGCATGTGCACACTGTCACAAAGCCAAATTTGGCAGTGGAATTCCATCGAAACCCTCTTGCGCAACCCGGACCTTCTTCCCATAGGAAGAGGTGGGGATTTTGGAACCAAAGCCATCCAAAGATGGCTAGCGAGACTAGTGTTCCCCCATGTGTAACAGGGTGATCATGAATAGCCCCCAATGACACTAAGCCAATCGGGAGGCTTTCAGACTTCCTACGGTGTTAGTACACCAGATAACGCTCGTCAGGAGCAGTTAGAAGACTCCAGCCACAAAGTATAGTATCACACTTTTTTGTTTTTTTCTAATCTTTATTGAAGAGCAAAAAAAACCCACAGGAATTGTAACAATGTCATAGCAACAGCAAAACAATAATGCATAGGAAATGTATTCAGAGGCAATCTCGCATTTCCTAATTTAGCTTTAATGCAGAAATGTACAATGGGAAACTTATAAGACATGCTAAAAATGTACAATTGTGTAACGTTTTCATAGATATGGTATCTGTTCTGTAATGCATTTCCTCTGCTGCAAAAGCGACATAATTAGTATTAATATATTCTGCCATTGATGTGAACATGTAACGGTTGTACCATACAGAAGGCATGTGAGTGGACACGACGCATTTCATCAGCACGTATCATAATTATTGGAAATGTGAATTGTGGAGTCTATAACTGGTTAAGTCTCTCATTGTTACTTGCAATATACTGTAGGCACAGCTTGTCAGCTAACTATATCCAAACAAAGTGTAAACTATATTTATAATTATGTCTATTTTATATTATTACGTGCCCACTCTTAATCTGTCTCTGTTTCCATCTGCAGCACTATTCGGATCAGCAGGAAAGGCTGGCATATGCTTCTGAATTTCTGTTTCCACACTGCACTCACTTTCGCTGTGTTTGCTGGAGGAATTAACAGAACAAGCTATCCTATAATATGTCAGACTGTAAGTAAGCCTCTCAGACCTGTTTGCTGAATTGCACCAGATGTGAGTTTGTTTTCTGCAAATATATCCCATAAGAAGTAACCCTGGTGTTTGTATGTCTGGAATTTGGGCGGAGACCACCCTTTATTCCATCAATTGATCTTATTTTGTTTCCTATGTTTTTATAAGATTTTGCTGATGCTTCTTAAATAACAATAATAGTAACTTTATTTCAGAGAAACAAAACAAGAGAACTTGGATACTTTTTTAAAATTTGTGACATCAGTGCTGCTAAAACATGGAATTAAAAGAACAACATTTAGACCACTAAATTTACTAAAGGATTCAGGAGAAGACATAGCACTGAAACAGCCCTGGTATGTGTGCCAAATGATCTTCTGATGGCAAGAGACAGAGGTGATTGTTCAATCTTAAACCTTCTGGATCTCTCTGCAGCATTTGATACCGTAGACCACACGATCGGAATCGGATTTTATTGGCCAAGTATAAAATACAAGGAATTCATTTTGGCAGCTGCTCCTCCCATAACATAGAAACAACAACCATCACACACCCATAAAAAACAAACAAAAAGTATATCACAGATGCCATAACCCTACTATTCCCTAGGCTAATCCCTGATTATTCAGCACAATAACTGCCTGTGGAAAAAAGCTGTTTGAGTGCCTTGTAGTTTTAATCCGGCACGATCTATAACGCCTGCCTGATGGGAGGCGCTGAAACAAGTTATAGCCGGGATGCGTTCCATCCCCCACAATACTTTTTGCTCACCCTTCAATCCTAGTTAGATACAGTTCTGTAATAGGAGGAAGATTAACACCAATAATTCTTTCCGCCACCCTAATTACTCTCTCCAGTCTGTTCTTCTCTTGTTTAGTTATCGATCCAAACCATACAGTGATCGATGCAGACAGAACAGACTGGATTATCGCCATATAGAAAAGAAGTGACAATTCCTTTGGCAAGTTATACTTCCCGAACTGCCTCAAGAAATACAACCTTTGAGCACCTGAAAAAATGTTGTGGACTGGCTGGCACAGTCCTTAGCTGGTTCAAATCATTTCTCACCGGCGGGTGACAGAGAGTTTCTTCTGCAGTAAAGTTTTCATCACCAGTGCCACTTCCATGCGGTGTCCCACAGGGTTCTATACTATCTCCCATGCTTTTTGCAGTATACATGCTACCACTGGGTGAAATAATCAGACGACATGGCCTGGTCTACCACTGCTATGCAAATGATACACACCTGTACCTCTCCTTTGCTCCAGGAACTGAGAACCCAATAACAACCCTAAATGTCTGCCTAGCTGAGCTCCAGGAGTGGATGAGTGCCAGTTGGCTGTGACTGAATCCTGATAAAACAGAGGTCCTTATGATAGGTCACAGGACAAAATTGCAGCATAGCCAACCAACATGACTTACGTTTGGGGGTTCATAGTTACAAAACACTGAACATATGCGGAATCTTGGTTTTGTCCTGGATAGTGACTTGACACTAAAACAACAGGTATCAGCCACAATCAAATACTCATTCTTTCATCTGAGGAACCATATCCAGAATCAAGCACTTAATTCCCTCAGAAGATCTGCCTAAATTCATACATACATTTGCCTCATCACGCCTAGACTACTGTAATGCCCACCACCTAGGTTTCTTAGCAAAAGAATTGCACCGCTTGCAAATGGTACAAAATTCAGCTGCCAGGCTATTAACAGACCAGCCCCGTTCCTGCCACATAACACCCATTCTCTACTCCATTCACTGGCTGCCTGCCAGATGGCAAATAGTTTTCAAGATTGGCTTACTGACTTTCAAAGCCCTATATGACCAGGGCCCAAGGTACCTGAAGCAGCTTCTGATTCCTTACTGCCACGCTCAATTAGTGCGATCTGTTGATGAAGGACTATTAACAGTACCTAGAATCTCCCGGAATTCATCTGAGGGTCAAGCTTTCAGCTTTGTGTCTCTGATTCTATGGAACTCACTTCCCGCACAGTTCGAGAGGCCTCCACTGTAGAATCTTTCAAAAATAGACTCAAGACTCACCTATTTACCCAAGCATTCCACGAATGTCCCTTGTTAAGCTTGTTTTGTATTTTGTGCTATAAAGGCAAATGTAGAACACATTGAGGACCTCATTCAGAGTCGGTCGAAGCGGCCGCACGGTCGTACGGGAAAAGGGGCCGGATATTCGAATGATTCCCTCGCAAGTTGCATCCCTAAGTTCGGATCTTTAGTTGGCCGACCAAGGAGAGGAAGCGGTCGGAAGACAGAAAAATACGCCCCCTTCTCGTACGCATTGCACGTCATCTCCGGGCATATAAGGATTAATCGAGACCATCGGGAACCATCGGAACTGGTCGTAGAGCTTAAGGTTGACCATACCCTCTCTTAAGCTCTACGATCATGGCAGTGTAAAAACCTCCCATGTCACATGTGCCATGACGCTACTTTGTTAATTATGCACTCCCATAAAACGCCGTTCGCATAATGAGACACGCCTGCGTTCGGATCTCTACTCCCCCGTTTTCAAGCACCTTCCCCTGTTACCACCCACAAACGCCTCCATCTGTCACCCAAACTACCGACCTGGCTGTGTTCAAGGAGAGAGAAATTTCTGATCGTAGTGGCTAGTTTGCGCACACGCATTGCGAACTTTACGCATGCGCAGTATAGCGAACATCGGTGGCGTACGACCGTGCGGCTGCAACAACCGACTCTGAATGAGGTCCTGAGTCCTTTAGTAGAAAAGTGCTAAATAAATAACATTATTAGTTTTATTATTATTAATAGACTTTCATTTGATCTAAATAGTGTTTCAGTGGCTAAATCGCAGTTACTAACATTTAAAAATCAATATATAAATTGTCTGTTAATAAATGTGCGATTTAGTTCATCAAACACAACATTGATTTAGATTTTCCCCTTAGTGTGGTGTCTTCTACTCTGTTTTCTCATTTAATACAGAGTAGCCCATACAATATGTTAACAACCTCCACCAAGCTCCCATTATATTACTATCCCCTACATGAAATAATGGCCTCCCACATTCATTAACTACTTCTACCAGTCCCCACATTATATTAATTCCCACTTACAAACTTACTGCTCTGCAGAAGTTGAATGCTGTGGAAGACAGATTGTGTCTGAAAGAGAGGGATGGGATGGAAGGCAGGAAGGGATAACTCCTTAACTAGCACTCAGGGCAAGGGGTTTTCCATGGTGTAAAATACACAATAAAGTGGCTAGTGTCAGGGAAGAGTCTGGCAACCAGGAATCCGCTATTTTGGGCCCACCTCCATCAGGTCTTGGTAGCCTACACAGAACGGGATGTAGTCAGGATGCCGGTGGTTGAAATGCCGACGACCAGAATCCCGACACTGAAACCCCGGCATAGGACTAAAGATAGGCGTCTAAAAAACAACGACCAAACTTAGGTAAGCCAGGCATCGCGTGCTGTTAACCGCGGGGGAGGGTTAGGTTTAGGCAACCCACAGGGGAACTTAGGGTTAGGCACCCCCCCGAGAGTGTTAGTTTTAGGCTAGGGGAAGGCTCCCCCCCTGGGAGGGTTAGGTTTAGGGTGTGGGGACGGGGGGTTAGGGTTAGGCACCACAGGGGGGGGGGCATAGGGTTAGGCACCACCCCTGGAGTTTAAGGGTTAGTAACCCCCAAGGGAGGGTTAGGGAGGGAGAGGGGAGGGTTAAATATTCTTACCAGCCGGCGTCGGGATTTTGATCTGTCGGGCTTCCAGGGTCGGGATTTGAACCGGCGGCTTCTAAGCTGTCGGTATTTCATACCCAACCCCATAGAACACCCCCCAATACACACTAGGGATGAACATATGAATCACAGCATGGAATGGTTGCCAGGCTTCTGACATCCAATCCACTAATGTGATAGCTAGTCATCACACTGTCACTATTGAATGTTCTAACCATCAATGGTTTTACATGTGCAGACGTATTCCGAGCTTTGCTCATGCGCACATTGGCTGAGCTGCGGACAGCACTTCTAGGTGTCCGCAGTAGCACAGAAGTAGCCATCCATCTGATGGGCATCGGAAAGCTGCATCTGATTGCTGGCAACCATCGAATATCTACAATTCCATAGGACAAGTACTTCTGTTAAATCAAATTGGAAACATCGATGGTTGCTAACCATCGGCTTCTGATGTCCATCCCTAATATACTAATTTAACACATTGATTCTAAAATGTCTGTTGAATATATGCTGTGGATATATACAGAAATATATGGTAACACTGATCTTTTCGAGGCAATCATATATTTAAACTAATGTGAAATATAATACATTTCAATGTAGTATTTAACACCATTAGATTTATTTATGGCACAAGTGCTGCCGATGAGAGTGTGGACTTTTTAAATACATATTTAACTGCTCGGATGTCTATCCCCTGATGCATTCATACAAGCATTTGTCTCATCTAGTATGGCAGCTTTTGCTTATTAATAGTTTATTCTCAGAGGAGTCTCATTGTTATCTCATCTGAAATTATCTTCATGCAGTAAAACTGGTATAGATTATAATAATACAACAGAACCAATGTCAGTGGTTATATATAGTACAGTATGTGTTATCACCACAGAATATTAAATATAAGGAAATAAAATATATAACATTTAATAAATTACAATGGAATTCAGAATTATGAGAACCAATTTTTTCCAATGCAAGGAACATTTCATATATTTTTTTGTGTGGAGGCCTTAAACATAGAGTACCTGCATATGGTCGTGAAATCTCAGCTGCAAACTTGAAACTTCCTCAAACTGTAGCACAAAAGTGGATGTAGTCATTTTGTAAATAAGACTCCACGTCACCAGGAACCACTACATGACTAAAGTTACTGACAGTCAGTGGCGTCACTGGGGTCGGTGAGACGGTGACACCCAGTGCACCAAACGGCCCCCAAAGGAGGGAGTGGCATCATGGAGAAGGGATGTGGCCTCGCAAAACCCTCGTGGTTTTATATCTCCGGGAGTGTACCCAGTACTCCTGGAAATGCCGGGCTGACCCAAGAGAATCTCCCCGCATTACCTGCTCCTCCTCAATGACCAGGAGCCGCACACTAACATAACATTGCAGCGCCCAGCTCCAGGTCAGTGAGGATGAGACAGCATTTTGGTGTCACCCCCTCCGAGGGCGAATCGCCGCAGTCCGCACCCCTCTAGTGACATCACTATGGACAGTACTGAAATATTCCTCCAGATTTTGCTGCAAAGCGGGGAACTAAAAGCTAGGTATACCTAGCATAAAAAAGTAGCCACTTTAGTGTAAAGAAACTCCAACCACCTTTTTACTAGAGATGAGCAGGTTCGGATTTCAGACATCCGAACCCATCCGAATTTAGCAGATCCGAGTCGGATCCAAGCAGGCTCAAGGTTTCCCGCCTGACTGAGATCTCAAAACCGAGGCAAAACCATAGAGTCGGAAATCTCGCAGTTCGCGAGCTTACGTCTCTATGATCAATGTAGTATATAGGGACCACGCGGCGGACGCCATTTCACTCCGGCTGTGGAGACTGAACAGGGAGAGTGAGTAGTGTAGGGCTGGAAGAGTTCCTGGTGTTGTTTGGTGTTGTGCTGTCTGCTGTGTCCTAGGCTGGTGCACTGCCGATCCATTCTGGCTGTCTGCTGTGTCCTGGGCTGGTGCTGCTGATCCATTCTGGGCTGTGCTGTCTGCTGTGTCCATCTGGGCTGGTGCAGAATACATCTGGGATCTGCTGTGTCCATCTGGGCCCAAGTTCTGGACTGAAATAAAAAAAATAGTCAAACAAAAACAATAAAAGTGTCTTTTTGTGTAATATTTTTCTTTGTGTGCGTGCGTGTTAGGCTTAACCGCACAAGATCCAGCCAGCAACGCAAGTTGCAACCTAGTGCTGCCCGACTCCAGTCGTGATCAATCGGTGCTCTGGGCTCAAGTTCTGGAGCTGAAAAAAAATAAAAATCAATTGTCTTTTTTTTGTCTAATATATTTGTGTGTGTGCACGACTGCACGTGTGTGAATTTTGTAACCGCACCTTGGCTACACTATTGGTACTTGTGACACTGATTCAAGACCGCAGAAAATATGAAGGGCTGTCACATGACAGGAGAGCAAGCCCAAGAACCACATGTTGTAGCTGCCGCCAGCAGTGCAAGGCCGTCAACTTCTTCGTTCTCTATGAAGTCACGCCATCGATATGGTAAAGCTACTTGTACTGAAGTTAAGAAAAAAAATTGAAAGGAAATTTGCCTTTAGATAAACAAAAAATTGCCAATATGCCCTTCACTATGCGAAGTGGCAAGGAAAGGATAAGGCCTCGGCCTTTCTTTAGGAAGACTGCTGATTCTGATAGCCCTTCTGAAAAAACAACTGTGTGCCCTGAGAAATCGAATTCACAAATCCCCGAGGAGAGTGCAAGTGTGTCCGCGGTTGCCATGTGAGCCAGACCTAACTACTAGTGTACTGGAGGATCCTCCAAGTTCCAACATTTGTGTGCCCTCTGTAAATGTGGGGAAGGGCAGTCAACATCTTGCAGACGTAGTCATTGATGCTTTTGTGGAACTGCACATGGAGGAGGAGGATATTTTGGTAGTTGAAGGCGCTAAGGATGATGAGGATGCTGACGATGAAGATGTTGGTGATGAGGATGTTGATGCCGAGGATGTCCTTTGTGAAAGTAAGGCAACAGCTGTTGCCCATGGATTGAAAAAGCCAAAGCCCATTGTTGTCATGTCGGGACAAAAGGCAAAAAAATCTACTTCTCACGTGTGGAATTATTTCCACCCCGATCCGGACAACAGTTGTCAAGCCATATGTGACTGTTGCCATGCAAGTGTAAGTAGAGGGAGGGACCTAAACCACCTAGGAACCTCCTCCTTGTTACTTCATTTGGAGCGCATTTATCAAATATCAAAGTGTACGTCGCCAAGTTCCAAAACTCAAAATGTAACAAGTCCAGTGTCACCTACAGTACCTGATCCCTCTCTGTGAGATCCAAGTGCCTTCGATCTCCAACACCAACACCTGCATCACCAACATCCTCATTCGTCATCGGGTGTAGTCCTGCTGCATCCAATGTTGGTATTCGAAGCATGATTGACTCCTCTCCTATCCGTGATTCCTCAGAAGGATCCTTGATGACTACGCCTGTTGCTGCGAGTGGATCTTCATCTCAGAAAGGGACCAGAAGGAAGACTACTTGTGGTGTATCCTCCAAAAAACAAGTAACTGTCAAACAATCATTTGCAAGGGCAAACAAGTATGACAGCAATCACACAGTTGCACAGCGGATTACTGATGCCATAACAGCTATGCTGGTATTAGAGATGCATCCAGTATCCGCCATTACCGCAGTGGGGTTTCAACAGTTAATTGAGGTCATGTGTCCTCGCTACCAGATCCCTTCTATATTCCACTTCGCTAGAACAGCAATTCCAAATCTGTAAAAGGACATTAAAAAAAACCTTATTAATGTCCTCAGAAATGCAGTTGTACCCACTGTCCAATTGACCACTGATATGTGGACAAGTGGGACAGGGAAAACTAAGGAATAAATGACTGTGACAGCCCACTGGGTAGGTGTATTGCCTACAACAGCAACATCTACCAAAACACAGCTGATACAGAGGCATGCTATTCTTTGTATAACTGGTTTCACTAAGAGGCACACCGCTGAGAACCTCTTAGAAAAACTCAGGGAAATCATTGCTAAATGGCTTACCCCACTTGGACTCTCCTCGGGATTTGTGATTTCGGACAATGCCACCAATATTGTGAGAGCATTACATCTGGGCGAATTGCAACACGTCCCAGGTTTTGTTCACACAATTAATTTGGTGGTGCAGCATTTTTTTTAAAATTACATGGTCGTGCAGGAGATGCTCCCCATGGCCTGCAAAATATCCAAACATTTTAGACATTCGGCAAACACTTGTCAAAGATTTCATGACCAGCAGGTACAGTTAAATTTGCCCTGCAATCAGCTGAAGCAAGAGGTAGTAACTTGGTGGAATTCTACCCTCTATATGCTTCAGCGGATGGAGGAACAGCAAATGGCCATCCAGGGCTATACAACGGCCTATGACATAGGCCGAGGAGGGGGAATGCACCTTTCGTAAGCGCAGTGGAGAATAATTTCCGTGTTGTTCAAGGTTCTCAAACCCTTTGAACTTGCCACACGTGAAGTTAGTTCAGACACTGCCAGCTTGAGTCAGGTCATTCCCCTCATCAGAATTTTGCAAAAACAGCTGGAGAAACTGAAGGAGGAGATGAAATGGAGCGATTGCCCAAAGTATGTCAGACTGGTGGATCAAGCCCTTGATTCACTTCACCAGGATCCAAGTGTCGTCAATCTATTGAAATCTGAAAAATATATTTTGGCGACCATTCTGGATCCTAGGTTTAAGTCCTACCTTGTGAGTTTTTTTCCAACAGACCGAAATCTAAAACTGTGCAAAGAGATGTTGGTAAAAAAATTGTCAGCTGCAGCCGCACGTGAAATGCCATCATCTCCTCCTTCAGTTTCTGCAGATTCCAGGAAAAGACTGAATTTTCCTTACAGAATGCCTGCTGGTCATGCAGATCGTTCACCAAAAAATTACATCTGGTCGGGGCTGAGAGAACTGCCTACTAGTGACATGTCTTCTACCGTGACTATGTGTGATATAGTCTCCATTCACACATAGTTCTCCTAATAGGCATGTCAGACAGTCCCTTTCAGGACTGGCAGGAAAAGTAGGCAATTTGGAGTCCCATACACAAACTGGCTTTGCATTACTTAAGTTGCCCACCCTCCAGTGTGTACTCCAAAACAGTTTTCAGTGCAGCTGGCAACCTTGTCAGTGATCAGTGTAGGAGGTTACTTCCTCAAAACAACAATTACATGAAAAAATACCAACAATTACATGAAAAAATGACAGAGGCGCCTATGGTGGATTCCAGCGGGGACAAATTAATATTGTGTGAAGAAGAGGATGTACACACTGATGGGGATGATGAGGATGAGGACGCCGACAACTAGTAATGTAAACCCAGTTTCTGTATGGGATAATTTTCAGTTCCATGTCCATATCACATTGGCAACTTGTTTTATGGGGGTCCAAACAAACCAATAATTTCAGCCACAATTGGTAGTCTTTGTCACTGAAATGATTAGTTTATTAAACTGTCCTGTTTCGTATACAACATAAGGGTGGGTGGAAGGGCCCAAGGACTATTCCATCTTGGACCTTTTTCCTTTCCATTATGTGCTGGTTGGGGCATTGCTGCCTGACATTTTAAATTAATGTTATGGTTGGTTTAGGAACCAATGAATTTCTTTTTATTAATTATTCAGCCAGGGGCTGCACTCAATGAATTGTTTTTTAATTAATTTATTATCAATTTTACAGCCATTGGCTGCACCAATGAATTGTTTTTTAATTAATTTATTATCAATTTTACAGCCAGGGGCTGCACCGACTATCAACTATCAATTCTTCAATCCTCAAGGGTATCCCAACAATCATCTTTGCACAGTCCTCAACTCTATTAATAATTATATCAATCAGTTTTGAGCCAGCAAGCTAGATGCAACCTTTTGGCCCTATAACTACAGCACTTTCCCATCGCATTGACCGGTTCGCGCACGCGCACTGCGGCTTATACGCATGCGCAGTTTGCGAAAAATTGCTCCTTGTGTGTGGCCGCTGCTTTGCTACCGGGTCTGAATCAGGCCCTCTGTATCTGAATGGTCCCAGGGCCTGATTCACTATGGATCGCTATTCTGCTTATAAGCACGCGGTGAAATGTAAAAGTTTGCATTCGCATTGCGATTGCAGCCTGACATAAAGATGCCCACTTCCCCTTACTCACATCCATATACATTGAAAAACAATCGGTAACATCGAGTAACATCGGAGAGTTATTGGAGACCTGACCTTACTCAGGATTTGCTTACTTCAGCACACGCTAAGAGGCCTCAGGCGGCCTCTGGTATCGCAGTGGGTAATTTGTGCACGCCCCTGGCATGCCTGTTTTCGGGTCCTGCACTGCCAACTCTGTTCTGTTCTGACCTGTCACATAACCGGCCCCCATTCCCCCCGACAGCTGCCCAGGCCACCAGCCCCTGACCTTCCCCCTTTCCCATCGCTCCATCCGTCCCTATCCACCCCACGGCTCCTACACTTACCCCAGTCCCAGTGGCCTCTCCTCCTCTGTTAGATCTGTCCCATCTCCCTTGCAGTGGGAGGCGGCACACGACTAGACTTCCACTGCGTGCATTCAGGAGATGGGACAGGCCTTCTACAATTATTATATAGATTTTCTGGTGAAATGTATTCTCATGAATCTTGATTCAGCTCCCAAAAATGGCTGCCACCACTGTGTATGTTCTGTGACAGCGCTGTAGCGTAGTGGTTAGGTATTCTATGTGTACAATTCTCAACCAAGGCCCTAATTGTGTGTATATTCTCCCTTTAATTGCATGGGTTTTCTTCCTCATTACAAAACATACTGTCGATCAACTGTGGTGTGTATATATATGTGTATATATGTCTATATATGTCTATATATATATATATATATATATATATATATATATATATATATATAGATAGTAAGTTCCACTGATATGACATACCAAACATTCTCTCTAAAGTGCCAGATAATATGTGTATGCTATATAAATAAACAATATATGATAAGAAATAATCAAACAGTTTTCCAGATTTCACTGCCATGAGCTACTATGATGAAATAACTTTACCACATAAAATATATTAACTGTCCCTTGCATTGGAGAACCATTGTTTTCATTATTTTGTAAAGCAATCTAATTTACTACACTTTCTCTACATTTTACCATCTCTTATATTTAATATGCTATAGTGACAACACACACATACAAGTTTTATAAAGATGTTGGTAGAGATGGCGCTCCGTACTACATCATCTGCAGAAATTAACACCAGTGCGATCTTACTGTAGTTTAACTCAATTAATTTGGAATTCCATTTCCAATATTCATGAACAAAATCATATTTTTCTGTAATATTCTTGAAAGTGGACGTTCATCACATAAACTAGTTGCAACCATTACATGTTCCCTCATTTCAGAATTATATTGCTATATTAACATAAACATTTGCAGAAAGCCGTAAAAATTCTTATCTCGCGCAAGATGCCACCGTCTGCAACATGGTAATGAGCTATGAGACTGATATATATTTAGTTTTTGATTGTAATTTAGATGTGATTACATTTTTATGGCAAGAGTGCATTCATGAGTATCCAGAAATATATTCCGAAAGATATTTTCCTTCAGACCAATGAGCCCTACGATCTGATGTCGCTAGTGGCATATAAATTTATCACTGTTTAGACTTTTGAGTTCTCTGGTCATGTCTTGACTGTTAATTGAATAATGTGTTTGAATCATTTAATATTTGCTGAATTAAAAATAGAGATATTTCCTTGCTACTTGGTTTTAATGTGGTTCTGGTTTACAGCTGCACACTGGTCAGATTTTAACACCTTACAGTGTACTTTTTACCTGTACACAATGAATGAAACCATTTTGTACGCTCAGTCAATATTGTTTATGATTCTGTCTATAAATTCACAAGAAATTAGTACTATCACTGCGTCATAAACCACTAGGATGAATACTAGTCTAGCTCATAAAATGGCTACCTCGACTCAGGGCCGATTCCAGGTGAAGTAGCTCCTTGTTGGAATATTGGCCCTGATTCAGAGCCGGACGCTCTCTGACCAGAGCGCTCGCTCTGAATCAGGGCCCACCTCCATTAATATGGAGCGTCCTCCTGGACGCTCGTATAGCTGTGGGTCACCACCCACAGCATATACGAGCGTGCAGGATGATGGTCGCGATGGTCTTGACCATCGCGAACCATCGCCACTGCGAGCAGCAGCCTGCGGTTGAGGTTTTCAACCGCAAGGCCAGGAGTGATTTTGGCTCTATCAGAGCCAAAATCACTCCCACTGACATCACTAGTGATGTCAGTGGGGCCGGCTTCAGACGGTAGGCGTTCCCTTGGGAACGCCTCCGTCCGGCAGGCACGCCCCCGGCACGCCAACCAAAGTCAACATCGACAGCACGCCCCCTTTGATGAGACACTACGAGCGAAGGAAAATCCTCCGTCGTGCGCATGCGCAGTGCAGACCATCGACCCACTTGCGAGCGGACAGCCGCTCGTGAGTGGGTCTGAATGAGGGCCATTGTTTGGTGCCGCCTTTCACGTGGGTGAAAGGGGGTGTGGTCTAATTTCCATAGACCACACCCATAGATTAAACCATTTTGGGAGCTCATCCGTATGGCACGCCTAGCATTTTACGTCATGCTGGGGGTGAGCCTAGATCTCCTTCAGCAGCTGGGCTGCCCACAGCCATCTACCTTCACTGAGTGCATGCTGCATGCATGCGCGTGCCATCCATTCAGCTTCACCAGCACCGCTGCTCTCTGCTTAACAAAGCAGAGCTGAGGCAGTGCATGTCCTCAAAACTTCGGCCCTCGGGTGGAGCAGCAAATGGGCCTGCCCCGCTGAAATTGGGATGGTTGGAAGGACTGCGCCTCTATGGGGTGGCGCTCCTGTTTGACAGCACTGGTCGACTACCCCAAGAGCTGGCCCTGCCTTGATTGTTTGCAGCTAATACACTTTAACTAGCTTGCTAAAATCTCTGGGCATAGGTGACCTAGACACTTGCTTAAAGTGAACTAGCTCCAGAGGGGGTGCGCAGGAGCACAGCCAGGTGGCGGGGGGGTATGTGTGGGGGATAGACGGGGCGCTTGCCCTGGGTATGAATACCTAATGATCTATATACCTAAATGTTGCTATTTAGTGCTGTAAGTAGCACAAGAAATAATTGCTTTCCAGACTTTGAGTGTGGTTCCAAAGCACAAAAAGTTATTATTCACATAAAAAGCATTTAGTTACACGCTGTGATCTAAATACAATTAGCGCAAAAGATTATACATAAATAAGGTACAGTCGATACATAGGCAAGCGCACCAGTCCTAGTTACAGTCATCAATCCTGAGGTCTGTGGTCATCCCAGAGAATGGCTACTAACTGGGACCGGGACACAGGCTATTATACCCTAACAGATCATGATAACAACAATGTAGACAGACAAACATAATTCCATTGGTTCTTGCTCTTGGTCTTTGTAGTACACTGTAGTTCATAGGACAGTTCACTAGGGGTATGTCCCAATTCTCCAGATTACATTGTCGTTCTTTAATTGATTTAAACTAGATAGAGACACTACATTACAGTGTATACATTCCAACCAATAATTTCCTATAATCCATAAGTTGCAGACGCATGTTGTGATCTCCTTGCCGATGGAACCAGATTTCTGCAAATAGACAGTGGTTTAGAATGGTATCAAACATGGTCTTCTTATCATGTACTGAACCTTAGATATCAAATACATGCATTTTACATCATAATTAATAACTTTAATATAAACCATAATGTGCAGGAACCTTTATGAGTGCGTTTATATTTATGATGATATATATATATATGTATGCCTTGGGTGTCTACATGCAGCGTAAAAGGTGTGCTGTGTGCAGGGTTTGTGTTACAGCGCAAAACATGCGCTTTGTGTGTTTCTATTTATAATAACAACTGTATATATGTGTGCACGCATTGTGGATACACAAGCGATCGTTTAAGTGTGTATATATATATATATATATATATATGTATATTAATACATATATACAGCTTCAAACAGTCACTGGCTACTATCAATATTACTTCTGTCTGAGCTAAACAATGACAGACAATGGAGTTTGTCCTGTTCATAGATGGAGCAAGCTTTGGCAAATAGTCTGATAATTTTAACAAAAGGCTTTCCTATGTTTATTCAGAATACAATTGTCAGTCCCTCCTAACCACATCAGCATGGGACACAAGGCCTACAATTTCTAGCGATAGCTAAACGTCTGACAATTGTTTCTAAATCCACACTCAGGACACTCTCTCTCTGAGCATATCAGTGTCTGTGTTATACTTCAATTGCCATACTGTTTCTATATGCGAAGTAAACACTCACAGTATCTTTGTATATTCCAATTACTAGTCCCAGACATGTCCACAAGACTTGTTTGTCAGCACTGAATATATAAAATCTTTAAATATATGTGTATTCATGATTATATAAAGACTTTAACAGTGTGCTGTAACACGGCAGATGTACACAATGCAAAAATAGCGCCGTGCACAATAATATTATACTGACTACGCCAGATGGCATTGTGCAAATATTATTTTTACAATTTAGGTCTCAGCCAACCATCCGGCTTTGATATGGGTTACAGGGAGAGGGGGGCCCACTGGGGGAGATGGGGTGCCGTGATCAGATTAAAAGATGGGTGATGATCAACTGTCACCCTTGGAATATGCGGCAGGGAGGAGGGTAGCAGGCCGGAGAACGGGGAGGCAAAGTCGGGAGGAGAACACAAGCGGGGTGAGAGGAGAAGGGATGCAGATCGGGAAGAAGATGTTGGTGGACCTGGAAGAGCCAGGAGGAGGACACAGGCAAGCTGGGATGGAGAGGAGGATGGGTAGAGAAAAGGAGGTAGGCAGGCAGGAGGAGGGGGAGGCAGAGCCGTGAGGAGGACAGAGGCGGGATGGGAAGAGATGGGAGACCGAGAAGAGGAGGTAGGTGGGGTGGAAGAGGGGGGGCGGTGCCAGTAGGACACAGGTGGGCTTGGAAGAGGAGGCAGGTGGGCCAAGACGAGGAGAAGGGAGTCAGGGCTATGCATTGAATTTGCAATTATCATTAATGTATTACAGTATATTGATACTTGGGATTCACTGCAATTTAAGGGGCTCCAGCTATAATCTTTTCCTCCCACCCACAGTAAGATATTGGATCGATGCTGCTTTGTGGATGCATCTACTTCCAGGGGAATGAGGGGACATGAAATTGGTCAGGGTCGGTCCTGCTAAAAGCTTTATAGTTAGTGTCTCATTTTCAGCTGACTTCCAGTGTCTGAACTATCATTGAAAGAAACTGTCTGGTACTTTGTTCATTTTTTATTTTATTCATTCTTTGATTTTCATTGTAAAATTGGTTATTTAAATAAATATAAATGACTTAAGCTTGGTTAATCTAAGCAACCTCAGTGACAATAAATACCATGCATTTTAAACTAGTAAAACATTGTCATAACACAGTGGTTCCCAAACTTTTTTGAATCATGGCACCCTAGTGCATCGGCATTGTTTTCACGGGACCCCTAAGCCAAAAGTTTGTTATTGAGAAATTCAGAAAACAATGTAGTGAAGTATTACAATGAAGTAAATAGAGCTTACCTGTCATCCTTAGGTTTGGTTATACAGTATAGAAGTGGACAGGTTTGTGCTTCTGTTTGTGCACATATTTACATTACATTGACCATAAATAATTTGATTTGGTGCTGGACCTCCAACCTGAGGCATCCCTGCAAGTGTCCGAAGGCACCCCAGGGTGTCGTGGCACACAGTTTGGGAACCACTGTCATAACAATATAAATTTGTTTTACACATTACTTTTTATGACGACTGTTGCAAAAAGCAATGAGTAACAGTAATTGTTATTTCAAAACTCACCCATGTGTCCTTAAGCCTACAGTATATCCAAATTGATTCTGAATTCTGTGTCCGGAGATTGTTACAAATTCTTGGTCTGATTCTGAGTTGGGAAAAAAAGGTAACTTTGAATTTGGAACAATCTATGTTGCAATGCAAAGGATGCAAGTACCTTTACTTATCTATTTATTTATTTTTTGCTGCATGCAGGGTAAATACTGGATACTTTTGCATGTAGCCCACAAATACTGGACAGCTTTGTTTATACACTGCAATTTAGATTTGAGTTTAGACACATACCTTTCAAATCTAAATCTATCTGCAAATTTTATATGTGCCCCACCTGCAGTGCAGCATGGTTACCCCAGGGTGCATAGTTACAAATTATTTTTTTCTTGCTGTGTCCTCTATAGCAGTGACTCTCAAACCCGGTCCTCAGGACCCCACACAGGTCACATTTTGCAGGTCACCCAGCAGGTGCACAGGTGTATTCATTACTCACAGAGTCATTTGACACATTTTAAAAGATCCACAGGTAGAGTTAATTATTTCCTTTGTGATTCTGCGTGGAGATTTGGAAAACATGCACTGTTTGGGGTCCTGAGGGCTGTGCTCTACAGTATGTGCTATCTCATCCATGCTTTAACATGGGCAGAAAGGAAAATTGATGCCAAGCTATTGGGGGCTTACTTAACATTGATTATTTGCCGTATATCCCCCGAAAACACCAATTTTCAGAGGATACATACAAATATTAAGGTGGAACCGCAGCAGATTTCTCCAACATCTGCCGCAGTCCCCCCATTTCCGACAGCAGCCGCATAGGTTTCTATGGGGGCTGCGAAGCTGTCAGATTTACCGAGTTTTGCCCCAGCAGCTAACGTCATCTTCTAATGGCATTAACCACTGTACAGTAGCCTATGAGCTGCACTTTGCAAAACTTACCAGGAGATGGTTAATCTGGAATCTTCCCCAGTGATGGCCACCGCACATACTGAATGCAGGAGTCCCGAAAGTGGGGTGAAGTGACCACTGATGTGATCAAATCACTCCTAACACATTACAGGGACCGCACCGGTCTATATTAATACATTCTGGCCGTAATTGATAAATATGCCCTTTCGTGATAATTAAATATTATTTAAGGGATACAAAATTTCCTGGAAAACATATATGTAGTCAATGTGTGGTTTTGAGGAAGAATACTGTATACCAGTGGTTCCCAAACTGTGCGCCGTGGCACCCTGGGGTACCTTGGGACACTTGCAGGGGTGCCTCAGGTTGGTGGTCCAGCACAAAATCAAATTATTTATGTTCAATTCAATGTAAATATGTGGACAAACAGAAGCGCAAACCTGTCCACCACCACAAAACTGAGCCTATGGATCACAGGTAAACACAATTTACTGCACTTTACTACTTCACTACATTTTAAAAACAAATTCTCAATAACAAACTTTTGGCTTAGGGGTGCCGTGAAAACAATGCTGATACTCTAGGGCGCCTTGGTTCAAAAACGTTTGGGAACCTCTGCTGTATACATTTAAAGCCCACCAACTAGCATACTTGCCTACTCTTCCGGGACCTGCGGGAGCCTCCCAATTTTTCGGGTAGCCCCCTGCACCCTCGGAAGAGTAGCCACTCCTCCAGCATTCTGCCCACTTCACTTGGAAGAATGGGGAGAATCTTACCGGGATTCTGCAATCCATTAGGAGGGGGCGGGGCTTAATGAAGCAATTCTATTATAATCGCGTCATTTGACTCCATCCACTATTCATATGTTTACGATTCCTGGCATCTAATTGTGAGGGGCAGGGCATAAAGACTCAATCGTCCAGCTCCGCCCCCATCACTGCTCACCTGCAACTAGGGATGGAGTCTTCTCCCGGGCAGCAGACTTCAAATGTCGGTAAGTATGCTTACTGGTAATGAGGTGTAGGAATTGCAGCACAATTCTTTAGGTGCCTATGGATGGTGTTTGGAAGCAGATTGTGGAGTGTAAAAATAAAGAGGGTGCCAGGCACTTTTGTTTGAAATATTTACTGTTAGACCTGGAAGGTTTAGAGAATAGGTTCTGATGTTCTCTAGGTGAAATGTGCTGTTTATCTTTAATAGCCTGGAAACAGCAGAAAATAATCTAAAACTAGATGAATGATGAGGCCTGTAAGCAGAAAGTTGACATAGAAAACAATAGAAGAACTAGTTCTTTCAGACCATGCTTTTAATGAACAGTCCCTGGACTGTAAATGGATTTTACTAGAGTACTTGAAACCAGTAAGTGATGCTCCACTGGTCAGCTGGTTAGTTCTCCACTTTAGGGCATAGATTTGCTGGCCATATTAGTATTTGTAGATTTAGCCTATGACGAACATTACAAAAAGCAGAGCCGGCCCTAACCAATTTGGTGCCCTAGGCAAGATTTTGGATGGTCCACACTACACTCTAAAGACACTCTCCCCCACCTCTTCATACATGATACTCACTTTTCACTTATCTCTCAGGAGTTTCTTCCTTTTCTTTTCTTTCTTTCTTTAGGAGTCTGGCAGAGGACATAAAATTGTGATTCATTTGCCCCCATTTTTACATATTTATTACATATCTCTCTCTCTCTCTCTCTCTCCATGTACACACACAAACACACATATATACAGCACACACTGATCCAGCTGCAGCCCACCTCACAGCACCACATACTACCCCTTCACTGCCCACCTCACAGAACAGTACCCCTCTCAACACAGCAGCCCTGGCCTCATCCAGCACCCCTTTCCCAGCACAGCACCCCTGGCCTCATCCAGCACCCCTTTCCCAGCACAGCACCCCTGGCCTCATCCAGCACCCCTTTCCCAGCACAGCAGCCCTTGCCTCATCCAGCACCCCCTTTCCCAGCACAGCACCCCTGGCCTCATCCAGCACCCCTTATCAAGCAGACAGAGCCCCTCATTCAGCATGGTAGTGGATAGATCCCTTTCAGTATTTGTACCCTGATGTCTGTCCAAAGTCATTCCCTACTATCCACGTGGGCATAATGGGGGAATATAAACCTGTGGCGAACAAACCCCATACACTGTGGAATGTATGGGCATGGAACTTCCGCCCTCACTGCATGTCGCTTCCAGGTACAAATATTGAAGGGGATGTATACACTACCCCACTACCCATTCAGCACAGCACCCCCTGTGCTCATTAATTATGCACCCCTTTCCCAGCACAGCACCCGTCAGTCATCCAGCACAGTCAGCACCCCTGGCCAGGCTGGCCTCTATGCACCCCTTTCCCAGCACAGTTAACATCTCTCAGTTATCCAGGAGCGCCCCTGTAACAGCTGAGAGTTCAGCTGACTTACTTAGGGCCCCATTATCAATGATGCATAACACCTTTAGTGCTCACTAAAAGGGTTAGGTCATTTTTTCTGTATTTAACAAACAGTGATAATCTAAGATTACTGCTGTTTGTCACAGCATCGTTCCCGCCATCTTTAGATGGTGAGAGCAATGCGGTCCCCTTTGCTGGCAACGGGTATCCAGCGCTGCCTTTCTTTGCTTCCAGGCACTACCGGGTCCCCTCTGGGTTAAGTGGCATGCACATGTGCAGACGGACCGTCCCGCATAGGCATTACACAGAAGCCCATAACTGGTAGCATTAGGCTGAGCGGAGGATGTGGCCAACAAGGAGGACTTTGCTGCACATCGCCGGAGGGGCATTTTCGTTTGTGTCACTGCCACTCTAAATAAAATAATGCTTCTGGTGTTTAGCTTTGTTAATAAATGGGGGCCCTTATGCCGGCTACACACTAGACGTTATGTTGTCCGATCTTGCGGATCGGATGACAAATTGTCCGCAATTGCCAGTGTGTACCCGCTATGTCACTGGAGATAGCGCGCGCCTGCGCATCGACAGCAACATCATCCGTTGGACCTGGATGCAGGTCCGTCAGGTGATATCGTCAGCAGGAGCTATGCTGCGGAACGCATCATGGCCCTGCCGTTGCTCTGACGCTCACGGCACCGGCAAGTGTGTATGCATTTGCCGATACTGGAACCCCTGCCGGGTCCCGCTGCTAGTGATTTCGCGCTGGGTACACATCGTTAAGTGTGTACACAAGGTTAGACTCACTCTCTTCATGGCCAGGGAGGCAGTCGCACCCACCCCTGCTTGTTTTTCCAGCTTCTGGCCTGTACCTGCTGTACTTGGTGGGTGCTGGGCTATGGATGGAGAAGGAGCCGTGAGATGTGAGGGGTGGCTGCGGTAGGGCATTCGCAGAATACCCTCCCATGTCCATTTTACTTGCTGCAGTTCAGTGGAGGAACTAGTGAGTGGTGGCCTCACACCACATAGGCTATCAGTAGCGCCATATAATGCAGAGTGCAACGCAGAGGAGTGTCACAGTGAGCGGCATATAATACAGAGAATGTCGCAGTGAGCGCCATATAAAGCAGAAAGTTGCAATGAGCGCCATAAAATGCACAGAGACATGCATTCAGCACCTTATAATGCAGTGGCACCATATAATGCACAGAGACCCGCAGTGAGTGCCATATTGCTGCATGATACTTGTAAAGGACTACTGCTCCCAGGGGCATATTCTTGCTGCATTATAATTGATTGTCCCTGGCCGAGCTGTACTAGGTATTTGACTACTGCTTTGAACAATTAACTTAGATGTAATGTTAAATTAAGTAGTATATCACTGCATAGTATCTGTAGTTGATGGTTTAGAATATAGTTTTATGTTTGTGTTTTCTTAGTGTGATTCTAGGTATATAGACCCAGATGCTAGCTTAATGGTATGTGCTGTTTGTTTGTTTAAGGTAATTTATTGCTTGCAATAATAGTGGGAGTGTTTTGGGGGTAGTTAGAAATTAGTGGTTTCACATGCTAGGTCTCCTATGTAAGGTTCATTAGAAGGCTGGACTTGCCTTGGCTGGAGTGCCCTATCTTTAGAAGTGTCCTATTTTAAAAGTGTCGACTTCATTTTAAATCGATTAATTGGCGTTATATCAGCGTTAAACAGCAGTGAAACAGAAGGAAAACCATCAAACTACAAACAAACAACAAAATCACCATTAATTGGACAAAGTGGAATGAACAATTGTGAGTTCACAGTCTCCATACTACTAGATCCTGTGGATACATAACCAGGACTTTCATTTATTGAACTCCCTGTCTGGTGGCTGCATAAACCTGGTGCCTCCCTTGCTACTATTTGTGCTGGCTCTGTGCTTTACATATAATCCTAATGTATACTTATCTGTGTTATGTCAGTTTACCTCTATAATAATGTACTTTTACCTTAGCTCTTTTTCTAAGTCTTATATCATCTAGCTCCTACCACTGTCTATTTTATTATTTAACTTCTGTTCCCACCAAATCTCCACTTTTTTAAACTCAATAATAAACTTTTGCAGTACAGACTCTTTTCCCACACTGTACTATTACTTGCGTTTCAGGAAATCTGCTCTCTCCTACATTCTGACTTAATTCCTATTTTTAACTCTTCTTCCCCTATTTACATCAGCCTTAGCATTACCATGGTTTCTTCAACTCCCACCATCACTCAGTGTCTACCTAATCTTTTGTTCTGCCCCTTGCTTCCACCTTTATCCTTTCCCCATTGTCTCTTCCATTTCCTCTTCCCCTTATCTCCTCTCCTCTGTTTACCTTCCTCTCCATCTTCTCCCATTACTCCACTTTCATTCTCTTATACTCCGCCAGGGTCCTACCACCTCACTGCTAATCCCTTCTCCCACTCCCCTCTCCAGGTCACTTCACCCCACATCCATCCACTCATCATTAATTTTCCTTCCTGCCCACCTTCTACTGGCTCCCCCTCTAGCACTGGAGTCCGCACCATCGCTACACTCTATTCAGCTCGGTCCCCCAAACTAATCTCACCTCCACGCTACATCAACCCTGATAATCTCATTCAAATCTCTCCAACAAACTCTGTTCCTCTATCCTGTGCCCTCTGGAATGCCAGGTCAGTCTGTAATAAACTGGTCCCAACCCATGACCTTTTCATCTCCAACTCCCTGAATCTCCTAGCTATTACTGAAACCTGGATTCTACCCTCTGACACCACTTCTCCTGCAGCTCTCTCCTCTGGGGGCCTCACCTTTTCCCACACCCCACGACCTGGCGGTCGCCATGGTAGTGGTGTTGGGGTACTTCTATCCCCTGGTTACTCATACCAACCCATTCCCTCTGAACCATCCCTCACATTCTCTTCATTTGAAGTCCATGCTATACGCCTCTTCCACCCAGTATACCTCCAAGTAGCTGTCATTTACCATCCCCCTGGCCCTCCCTCCAAGTTCCTTGACAACTTTGCTTCTTGGCTCCCTCACTTTCTCTCCTCAGACCTTCCCTCCATTATCCTAGGTGACTTCAATATTCCAATTGATATCCCCACAGAATCCTCTGCCTCCAAACTCCTCTCCCTCACATCGTCACTTGGTCTCTCCCAATGGACCTCCTCACCCTCCCATGTGAGTGGCCATGTGCTTGATCTGGTCTTCACACACCGTTGTGATATTTCTGACCACCTCAATTCCCCATTCCCTCTTTCTGACCATCACCTTCTCTCTTTTAACCTGTCCCTCTCTCCTTCCCCTCCTCTACCTCCAAAAGCCTCCATTACTAAGCGTAACATTGATGCTATCGACACAGGTTCCTTTTCTTCCCTGCTTGACTCACTTCTCTCCCCTATCCTCTCTCTCTCCTGCCCTGAACAAGCCACTTCCCTATACAACGCCTCCCTTACTTCTGCTCTGGACTCTGTCGCCCCGGCGATCACTACTCACACTCGCAGATCTACTCCTCAACCCTGCCATTCCAAATGCACCAGATACCTGCAAAAGTGTTCTCGAACTGCCAAGCGACAGTGGAGAAGATCACGCTCTAAGGCAGATTTTCTCCATTTCAAATTTATGCTCTCATCCTATAGTGCTGCGCTCTCCCTCTCTAAACAGTCATACTTTAAGAACATCATCTCCTCTCAGTCCTCTAATCCCCAGCGTCTCTTCACTACTTTCAACTCCCTCCTTCGCCCACCCCGTCCTCGTCTCCCCTCCTTGCTCACTGCCCTTGACTTTGCTACCTACTTTACATCTAAAATTGATTCCATACGTCAGGACATCATATCCAACCAGTCCCCCAGCTCTCCACCTCCTCCTTTCCCAAATCACCCCTCCCCATCAACTTTACCAACTCTAACATCCTTCTCCCCTGTATCTGGAGAGGAAGTCATGGCCCTCATCCGGTCCTCCCCCCTACCACCTCCCCCCTTGATCCCATCCCCTCCCGCCTCCTCCGCTTCCTCTCTCTCTCTGCCTGCTCCCATCTTGCCCACCTCATTAACCTCTCCCTCTCATCAGGCACTGTTCCTTCTGCATTCAAACATGCCCATGTCTCCCCCATTCTTAAAAAACCTACCCTTGATCCTAACCTTCTTTCTAACTACCGACCCATCTCTCTCCTCCACTTTGCCTCCAAACTCCTTGAGCGGATTGTCTACAACCGCCTTACCACTTTTCTTTCCTCCCACTCCCTCCTTGACCCTTTTCAGTCTGGCTTCCGTTCTCTCCACTCCACTGAAACTGCCCTCACAAAAGTCAGCAATGACCTCCTTGCTGCCAAATCCCAAGGCCACTACTCTCTTCTCATTCTCCTTGATCTCTCTGCTGCTTTTTACACTGTGGACCACCCTCTCCTGCTGAATATCCTTCACTCCCTTGGTCTACGTGAAACTGCCCTCTCCTGGCTGTCGTCCTACCTCTCTGACCGATCTTTCTCAATTTCCTCTCACGACTCCTATTCCCCCCCACAGCCTCTTACAGTAGGTGTTCCCCAAGGTTCTGTTCTTGGTCCTCTCCTATTCTCCCTCTATACGTCCTCTCTAGGTGAACTCATCAGCTCTTTTGACCTCCATTATCATCTCTATGCTGATGATACTCAAATCTACCTTTCCTCCCCTGATCTCTCCCCCTCTCTTCTGACTCGTATCTCCAACTGTCTCTTTGCTGTCTCTTCCTGGATGTCCCAGCGATTTCTTAAACTTAATATGTCTAAGACAGAGCTGATCATCTTCCCACCCTCCCACATCACCTCACTTCCCACTATTTCTTTATCAATTGATGGAATAACTATCTCATCTAGTCCCAAGGTGCGCTGTCTTGGAGTTATCCTGGACTCATCCCTCTCCTTCAAACCACATATCCAGAACCTCTCACAGTCCTGTCGTTTCCATCTCAAAAATATTTCTAAGATCAGACCCTATCTCACCCAGGATGCTACTAAAACCCTCATACACTCACTGGTCATCTCCAGATTGGACTATTGTAACCTCCTCCTATCTGGCCTCCCCAAATCCCATCTCTCTCCTCTCCAGTCTATCCTTAATGCTGCTGCATGGCTTATCTTCCTCTCCAAGCGCTCTACATCTGCCTCCCCTCTTCTACAAGCTCTCCACTGGCTCCCCTTCCCTTTTAGAACCCAATTTAAGGTTCTCACGCTCACTCACAAAGCCCTCACCCAATCTTCTCCCATATACAGCTCTGATCTCATCTCCCTTCACGCTCCTCTCCGCCCTCTTTGCTCAACTAATGCATGCCGCCTTTCATGCCAGCTGATTACTTCCTCCCACTCCCGCCTCCAAGATTTTGCCCGCACTGCTCCCCACCTCTGGAACTCTCTCCCACTCCCCATCAGACTCTCCACCTGTTTGCAATCCTTCAAACGGGCTCTCAAGACCCACTACTTCATCAAAGCCTTCCAGCTATCATTCTAACTCCTTGCTACATGCTCCTTCGTCCCCATCTACCCCATCTGTGTCACCCCTGTTTGTCTTCCCCCACCTTTTTAGAATATAAGCTCTCACGAGCAGGGCCATCTACCCTCTTGTGCTTCTCCTTACTGTAGTGTCATTTACTTCTTTCTCCCCACTAGGGCACCTAACACTTGGTTGCTTATGCTCTGTTGCTTATCTGGGTGATATGGTCGCTAATGTAGCAATATATATTATCCATGTCCTGTATTGTATTGTTCTGTAAGTCACTTGTATACAATTTGTTTTTGTACTTTGTAAGGCGCTGCGGAACACTTGTGGCGCCATATAAATAAATGATAATAATAATAATAATAATAATAATAATAATAATAATAATAATATAATGCAGAGAACATCACTGACCCTCATATAATTTATAGCACAGATAATATGAACAAACCCCTCACATGCACATAGCATTAATACAGCCCCCACCCCCCACACCCTACATTAATACCCCCCACTCACACACTACTACATTAATACTCCCCCCCATTCATACACACTACATTAATACACCCCCCCACACTCACTACATTAATACACCCCCCCACTAACACACTACTACTACATTAATACACCCCCACCACAGACAGTAAAACACACTCCAACCTACCTCCCCCAGAAAACAAAAATCAATACACCTCTCCCCATTGCATGCAGATACCAGCCCCTAGACTGGCACTTACCTGTCCTGGAAGAGGATGTGTGGTCCCTGCTGGGGCTGGTCTCCATGGCACATGATGACAGTCACAGGAGAGGAGAGGCTGTGACAGAGAGGGCTAGACTGCAGGAAGGGGCGGGGACCCGGGGTTAGGGGGCAGAGTCTCAGGCAGGGAAAAGACTGTAGGAATGTGGAACAGACGAAGAGGGGGCGGGGACTCTGGGGGCGGGGCTGGGTCTCAGGCAGTCAGTCTAGTGACAGGCTGGTCATACAGTGATGGTAAGAGAAGCCCCCCCTCCTCCTCCTCCCTCGGTACGGTCCCCTGCCAGCCACAGGCAGCGCAGAGAGAGTACTGTCATAATAAGTCAGTGTGACTTATTGGGGCAGATGTATGAAGCTCTGGAAAATGATAAAGTGCAGAATGATAAACGACCAACAAATCAGATCACAACTGTCATGTTACAGGCTGTGTTTGAAAAATGACAGGTGGGAGCGGATTGGTTGGTCATTTATCACTCTGCACTTTATCACTTTCCACAGCTTCATACATCTGCCCCAGTATTAGTACTGCTGGGCTGTCGAGCGGCGGGATGCCCCTAAGGCATTGGAAATGCCCTAGGCATGTGCCTGCTATGCCAATGCCTAGGGCCAGCTCTGACAAAAAGGCTCGTCAAGCAACTAAACAATAACATCCTATTCACATTCATTCAGAGCCTGGATACACTTTAGTGGCCATACAGAAACATTGCCTATTATTGGATGTCCAGACTCACAAGAAACATGCACGTCAGTGACTGCAGATTAGCCTGGCAGTGTAAATTGAAAAGTAACTCATGTGATCTGCAAATATTTTGCCCATTATTACTAGTTTGGGCAAGAAAAAACTGTGTTGATCTGCTGTCTAATTTACTACTTTCAACAGAGTTTCTCACCAAATGTTCTTTTTGCAATATGCATTTGAATTGGAGGCACGTAGCAAAATATTTCTCAGGGCCAGAAAGCAATCCCTAAAAATGCCATTTTCTGTTTTGTCCTCTGTCTATCAGTTTTACAACCACTTCAAGTTATTGTCATATTCATTCCAAGCATTTGCACACAAAACATCACCTTAGATTTGTTGTTGCATGTTTTTCTCTTTTTTTTGGGGGGGGGGGGGGGGGTTACACTCACCCATAATGAAATGAAAATGATCTCTCTGTATAAATGATTATGTTATCTAAGTGGGGAATGGTTTGGAAAGAACAGCCGGTTAGTGTGCAAAGTAGGAATTATATTCAACTCTGTTTTATCGTTGTTGCCGTTCCTTTGCCTCGGAATGGTTGCTATGGATATGCTGCTTCAGAGAGAAAATCGTATATTAATGTTATAGATTGTATTTCTTATGTAAAGGATTCTTATTATGTGTGTAGTGTGACAAAAACAGTGGAAAGGTTGTCAAGGGCAGATATAGATGCCCCAGGTTTTTAGCGTCTGTCTGGTAGACAGAAGCTGATTAGCAGCCTTGATTGCCAGATGACCTGTGAGAGGCTGACAAAGGGTGTGTCAGTCGCTGTAGTCAGACTCTCACTGCCTGGGCTACAGGTCAGAGGTTTGTTGAGAGGCATTGATATTACTGATAATGTAAGTGCTATGCTAAAGACTTCTGTTTTGTGAGAGTGATGTTAGGTCCCTCCACTGTGAGAGAGGGAATCATTTTGTTTAGTTAGAGCCAGACAGGCAAGAATTTCTTTTATGTTTTATATTTGTGCTGAACAGGGCTATATTTGTGCCAGAACATTCCGGAACTCCGTTACAGAAGTTCATGGTAAAAATGACTTAATCAGGAACGGCATAATAAGTTTTAATTAAACGCTAGCTGTTTACTACAGGGGGATCTAATACCTTTTGTCTGCCAACAGCACAGCTTGTCTCTGACTGCTGTGCTACTGACTGGGTTAGCGGCCATCTTGCAGAGTCCAGCTGGCTGCTCAGGGTCCTGACAGGAACCTGTCTGGACCTTGAGCAGCCAGCGAGATGTCTGCAAAATGGCCGCCACCCACCTAAATCAGCCAGCAGCACTGCAGTCAGAGACAAGCTGTGCTGCTGGTAGCTGCCAAAGTATAAGGCCTGCAGGAGCGCAAACTGCGCTATACACAGTGGGCCTGATTCAGAGCCGGACGCTCTGACCAGAGCGCTCGCTCTGAGTCAGGGCCGGCCTAGCTTAAAATGGAGCGGCCTCCTGGCCGCTTGCATAGCTGCCAAAAAGATGGTCACGATGGTCAAGACCATCGCGACCATCGGGCTTGCGACGAGACCCTGCGGTAGGGTCTCGCTGCCGCAAGCCCAGGAGTGCTTTTGGCTCTATCAGAGCCAAAAACACTCCATCAGTGGGGCCGGACCCAGACGGTAGGCGTTCCCATGGGAACGCCTCCATCTGGGCAGCCACATCCACCAAAGGGGGCGTGCTGTCACTCACCATCGACAGCACGCCCCGTTTGGTGCGAGACCCCGAGCGACGGCTTCCCCGTCGCTCGCCGGGTCTCGCGCATGCACATGCGCACGACGGAGGCGCCTCCATCGTGCACATGCGCATTTGGGTAACATCGACCCGCTTGCGAGCGTACAGCACTCGCGAGCGGGTCTGAATGAGACCCAGTGTTCGTGTGGGTGTCGGACTCGAAGTCAGGGCAGGCAGTTTGGAGGCAGCTAATATGCTGGGGAATCTGGACAGACATGGCTATCAGGAGTCAGGGCCCTGAGTCAGAGCCTGCAAAAAGGTTTCCCATGTGCCTCTGTCACCTCTCTACATAGATGTGCCTCTGATCCCCCCCCCCCCTTTCCTCCTTACCTACCCAGGTCTTTCCCTGACCCCCCGGCTTTCCCCATATATTTAATAAGGATTTTAGTTTTCTGTGTATGTGTGAATTTACAGCAGTTTTCTCTCATATATCTCTGTATAGTTTTATAAATTATATGATTGACATATAATAATTACGCCCACTCTCATAGCCCAAACTTTGACAATTAAAAAAAAAAAAATGGTTTATACACCAATTGATGTCCCACGCCCACTGTAGCTCCACCCATATTAGCCACAGCTCTGCCCACCTATCCTCTCCCTCCTTGGGGAGAGCACATATAGCACTGGTGCTGCTAATAAAACTAGCTGTGGTTACTTATACCATGGTCCTGGACTGGTGTACCACTACTCAGAAGATGGCACCCTTACCCTGATCTTGCCACAATATTTACAGACTATTAGAATTTACTTTGTATTTTGAACAATAGCCAGTAAATATGAGGTTTAAACCTGGCACTTAGGAACCCTTTACACACACACTTGTTATACCAAATGTATTAGTGTAAGTAGGAATTATTTATGACTGAGTGGCCTAGTGTAAAGTTTCCATTACTTTCCCAGAATAAGGATTGTGCTACTGTCCTAGACAGCTGTGCTCACAGCAAATGCAAATATTATCATATCATTAGAAAATCCTACATAAAGGAAGCAAAAAGAAAAAAAAAATGCAATTTCATCTGTACCTATATCGACTTGATTCAACTCAATTTGACTAGACTTGATCTGAAACAGATAGTACCAATCTGATTCACAAATGAGAGCTTCCTTAAAAAAACAACACCAACAAAAAAAACAGGCATAAACTATTAGCAGTGTGTAGGGTGACAGCAGAGATATATCAGTGTGCTGTCACAAATATGTGAAGTGGATTGTGCTTGGTGCAGTAGTCCTACAGATATGGATACTCTTGTATTGGCCAGTATGCTGATGGTATATGCTGTGTAGCACAGCTGTTGGTACTGGTGGCAATTAGTACACACATGCTATGCTGAACCAGTTCCTTAGATATACTGTAATCTGGCAGAAGAGCAAGTAACATAAGACACACGATATCACAGGTGTAATGGTGCATACACACGGTCAGATATGTCAGATGAACGATATGCCAACGATTGAATGATTTTTGACTGTATTAAAATGAATGGAAATCACCCAAAACTGACTGCATACACATCAGATGTCAGATATCATTATCTGACAAACGGGAGCGCGCATCGTTCATCGTTCATCTTTGCACACATGTCAGATTTTCCTTCAGATATGAACGATTTTAAAATCGTTATCGTTCAGCTCTGAAGAAAAATCTGACCGTGTGTATGCACCATAACAGCAGTAGGCAATCTCTGTGGAATATAGCAGCCTGGAGTTTAGGGTAATGCTGGGCATTGTAGTGTGCCTGGCGTGAGCTAGGTGAATGCACCGGCGGTTGATAGCCCCAAAGTTCCCTGTGTATTGGTGGTTGTATAGGATACCTGCAGTTATTGATACTGGCTGCACGGGCATGTATTCTGGTGGGAGCCTCTGGAGTCCGTCCTGTCCTCATGGACCCTGTGGAGTAAAGACACAGCGCATGTGCAGTAGCACAGGTCAGATGTCAGACTCCTCCTGTCTGAGCCGCACCTGGTCCTAGTAACTGCTGGCTCAGCTCCACCTACAGGATACTGGAGGGTGGCAGCACAGGAGCGCACTCCGTCCAACATAAACATACACACACACACACCACATGCAAATAAATAGCTCCATACCTCCCAACTGTCCCGCATTCAGCGGGACAGTCCCGTTTTTCTGGGACTGTCCCGCTGTCCCGCCCGCGGGCCGCAGTGTCCCGCGGTTGGGGGGGGGGGGGAGTTGGGGAGAGCACATATCGCTGCTCTGCATAGCAGAGCAGTGGGTGTGCAGGAGGAGAACAGATGCCGTGCCATCTTGGAGAGTGCTGGGCACGCCCCCAAAGTGACTAAAACTGGAGAAGCTGCGAGGTACACCCCATTTTCAATAGGCTCCACCCCTTTTTACTTAGGCCATACCCCCTTTTCACCTGTCCCTTCTTCCAACATTGAAATGTTGGGAGGTATCTAAATCCCTGACAGGCTGCTTCTACTGGGGTTTAGCATGAGCACAGCAGGAGGTGCATGTGCTCCAGGTAAAGGACTCACTGTGGGGCATACGTGCCTACCATGTAATATCGCTTCCTGGGAGAAGCCCAGGTAAGAGAATCGGGAGGGTGGCGACAGGGGCGTGACCTGACATTTGCATCATTAAGCCCCGCTCCCTCACGGTAAAATTTCCAGCGATTGACTAGAATTTACATAGGGGGCAGTGCCAAGTGACGTGATTCATGTAGAAATGCGTCATTAGGCCCCGCCCCCTACATGGAGACCCGTGATCGGCACGGACATTTTCCTCATTCTGCCCACTTTACTAGGAAGTGGGCAGAACGCGGGAGAAATGTCTACCCTTTTAGGGGTGCGGGGGGTTACCCGAAAAATCGTGAGCCTCCCGCGAAAACCGGGAGGGTAGGCATGTATGTTGTGGGGTCATTCCACTCACTGAGTCTGATGTGACTTACCGTATTGTTGCCTGTGATTTTGGAAGAGGTGTAGATATCTGTTACTATTCAGCCCATATTTGCATAGCTAGGTAAGGACTTATCAGATCCATCGGTGGCGAGTGTACTGTATTGGTTATCCCAGTCTTTGCAGAGAGCTAGCAGGGTGGGTCTCTAGGCAATTTTCAATCTGTACAACCAATGCAGCAATGTCCATGTGAAAGGGACAATCATCGGGCATACTTGCAACAAGAGCACTAACTATTAAGAAACTAAGGCCCTCATTCAGAGCCGTACGCTCTGAGCAGAGCGCACGCTCTGAATGAGGGCCGCCCTCCATGAAAATGGAGCGTCCTCCTGGACACCACCCACAGGCTATACGAGCGTGCAGTTTGATGGCCGCGATGGTCGTGACCATCGCGACCATCGAAACTGCGAGCCGGAGCCTGCGGTTGAGGTTTTCAACCACAAGCTCAGGAGTGATTTTGGCTCTATCAGAGCCAAAATCACTCCCACTGACATCACTAGTGATGTCAGTGGGCCGGCTTCTGACGGGAGGCGTTCCCGTGGGAACGCCCCCGTCAGGGAGGCACGCCCCCGGCACGCCTACCAAAGGGGGCGTGCTGTCAATCAACATCGACAGTACGCCCCCTTTGATCAGACACAACGAGCGAAGGACTTTCCTTCGCTCGTCGCGTCTGGCAAATGCGCATGACGGAGCTCCCTCCGTCGTGCGCATGCTCAGTCCAGAACATCGACCCACTTGCGAGCGGACAGCCACTTGCGAGTGGGTCTGAATCAGGCCCTAAAACTCCAAACACTTTCTGCCTGCTGATGTAGAACTACAAGTCCAAGCATGTCACAGGGCATATTTGAAGTTGTCTGGAGTTTGATATAAACAAGTGGAACTACTAATGAAAGCATACTGTCTTGTAATTTGGGGAGGGGGTGCTCATTCCAGGAGTTATAACTAGTTACTATACCACTGACTATCTCCAATTATTTGTTCTTTAAAAATTCCACAAGCTTCCATCTTCTGACACGTTCTGGGTGTGTTACGCAACTTACAATGTTGTCAGAAACTCTCTCTGTGCTGGTCTCGGTTAATTTAACACATTAGACCATCTATTGTTTTTTTTTTTAACCTTCGAATCCTTTATACAGCTAAAAAATTTATTGCAAAACTAAGTTGACACAACGCATTTAGTTTAGGTCATCTCCTCGCTGTAGGTAAAACACAACCTCAACTTGTCACTTTATCCTCTTTCACTTCATCAAACACACTAAAAATACACAATAATTTGTCTCCTGCATTAGGGGAGGTTGGTGGAATGGGCTCTTAAAAAAAAAAAAAAAAAAAAAAAAAGAAATAACATGAACAATTTGCGTAAGAGAATTATACAAACAATAAAAAATATATTTTGGGTGGGGGGAGACACTATGGGGGCGATTCAGATGTTTTGCCTGCGGCTTTTTTTTTAAGATACCTAACAGCAATTCAATTGTTGCTCTGTCAGGGTGCGATAGCCGTCGGCGCCGGCATTTCTGCATGCACTCAGGAGGGTGCGAGCAGAAATGTGTGAGAAACCCCCTGGTTAGGACGCGCTAACCGCAGTTAGCGCTTCCTAACCGGAATTTTAGATGGGTTTAGCCGTTTTACACGGCAAAACCTGGTCTCATACGGAGCGAAGAGGGCGATAATTAATGAGCGCCACTTGATAATTGAATAGCAAAACTGGGCGCTCATTAATTATCACGGCTTAAAAAACAATTGAATCGCCCTCTATAAGTATTTCGAGCAGCTTTATTTTTGATACGCTGTGCAATGCTGCTTCCCTATGTTCAGAGAACATTTAAAGTTCCACCTAAACTTAATTTTTAGCTAACATTCGCCCTCCTCGCAAGTAGCATGGTGGAAACTGTGCTCTGTTAGTTTCTAACACTGACAGGACAGAGTTGTAGTTCTGCTAGTTCAGTGCCTGCGTTACAAATGAGTTTAGTACTGATTTGGTATAAATTCTCCTTGTTTGTCATGGGGCAGGCAGAGTTGGGGTTGTAGTCTAGATAGCTTCTCCTGAACTTTGGGAAACCCTAGGATGGGATTCTTACATCTCCATTAGTAGCGAAGAGGAGGGATATTATGCAGAAATCATTTTGGTATACGTTTACCTATAAAGTAGAATGTAGGGATGTGCAGGCTCAAGCAAGTGGTGTGAACATAAGCTAACCCATCCCCCTGGGTCAAATATTACCCAACCTACCCCTACCCCCTCCACGAGGACATACACTACCATTCCCGCTCCCCGGGACATATGTGGTACCCTGGGTGTTGTAGTGGGCACAGATATGTTAGATATAGATGGGACATTTCAGCTGAGATGGCAGCTCCAGTGGATCTTCCTTCTCCTTTGGCAGTGACTTATCCTTAGCCCTATCCACCTTAGACTGTAGCAGAGAGGCTAGTCCCATACACACAGTAAAATTACATAATGCGATGACCTTGGCAAAGTGATCAAGTAGATTTATTAGGAGGATGTAGATCTAGAGCAGGTCACTGTATGAAATTAAGGATCACCATACATATAACAGGAGATTGCAGCACAAAAAGGAATACACAGTAGCAATTTCAACACAGTGGTTAGCAATATAGCAGTGAATAGACAATGGTCAATAACTCTTTCCAATAAGAGTATTTATCTTTGCTGCTGTAGCACCATTTTGGCTATAACTAGGAAAAGGGCAATTTCTAGGTTGTCTCTATATACTATACTTTTTACACACATTAACCTTTGCAAAACATGGATATACAGTAATAGCAAAACAGATTATTACTCAGCAGATTGAGCAAAAAACTGAAATCTATTCAGTATTTTACTTTTAAGTGCACACAAAGTTTTGTCTTTGGAATACGATCACTGGCCTATAACATACATGTATTTGTAATCCACAATTGGTGATAGCAATAAGCTTAGCATCTAATGCTGTTCTTTCATAATTCCAGAGAGAAATATCATTGGTTTTCCAGTGACAAGGCACAATAAACACAGTTCCACTTGCAATATATCCCAATTATCTTCAACACTGCACAGAAACAATAATTCAGTTCCAAAGTGCTCTTTAAGTCAGCTCAATATTCTCTAGTAATTCAAACAAGATGAATATTTTATTTATTTATTACAAGTTATTTATACAACACACACATATTCTGCAGTGATTTACAGAGAATATTTGGCCATTCACATCAGTCCCTGCCCCAGTGGAGCTTACAATCTATGTTCCCTATCACATGCACACACACATACACACTAGGGTTAATTTTGTTGGGACCCAATTAACCTACCAGTATATTTTTGGAGTGTGGGAGGAAACCGGAGTACGTGGGGGAAAACCACACAAGCACAGAGAGAATATACAAACTCCACACAGTTAGGGCCTTAGTGGGAATTGAACCCACGACTTCAGTGCTATAAGGCAGTAATGCTAACCATTACACTGACTGTGCTGCCCTGAATATAACACTGTTTACTCAAACTTATTTTCTTGCACAAGTCAGGATTATATACAAAACAGAAAGAAAAGAAAAAAAAGACTCTGTATGGGGGCACACTTGAAAGGGGATTGACTATTTAAAACTTAACTTTTATTATATATACATGTAAAATATAGTGTAGAGCTAAAAATTGTATTAAAAAGCAAGAAGTAATTTCTATTACTTTTGCAAAAGAGCGAAATATAAATCTTAATGAAAAATGATGAACAATATTATACTGTAATCTATAGCCGGTGACAGACTTATGCTCAACTCTACCATATTTACTGGGTATATTCCCTCATTAGTGAGCACAGACAATATATACATATGTATTTCAGCATACTAAGGGCCATATTCAATTTGAAGCAAAAGTCCATGTCCGGACTTTTTGCCGTCATCTGAGGTTTTGGCTGTGATAAAGTATAGCACTCATCCCAGCATATCCCCGTATTCAATTCCAAATCAGCGAAAACGGGACCCGGCGAAAACGAAATTGGCAAAAAGTCCTGTCTTTTTTGGGGAAATAAGCCTGACACCCCCCTACAGATGCTCTGACATGGGGTTCACTATGGGTACCCCAGAATAACCCTGCTAAAGGTATTCGGGTATTTAAATGGTCTCAATAAGTGCTATTTAGCGTCACTGAGCAAGTGGTGAAGAATAGTATTTAACACTGGCTTTTTTGGAAAAATAAGTAGTCCCATCAAATTTGGGGTACATGAAAATTGAAGCAAGCATATTTAAAAATCGCTAAAATCAAGCTTTAAAATGCGCAAAAAAGCGCACCTTCAGCAAACACCTGCAATCAACAAAACACCTCCCCCATACTTGCAGACCCCCCCAAGGCTATTTCGCTAGTTTTTGAAGTTGTACCCCCACTTTGAATTTTTTTTTGCCCACGTTTTCAAAGTGCTTTTTTGAGGTGTCCTTTGTGGGGTTTTTTAGCGTTTTTTACACAGTTTGCGTCAAGGGGGGTGTACAAAGGGTACAGAGTGATTTCCGTACCTCTGCACCCCAAAACCCCAATTCTGCAAAAAGTGCAGAATTGGGGTTTTGGGGTGAAGAGGTACGGACACTCCAAAAAAGCACTTTGAAAAAGTGGTCGAAAAAAATTTCATAGTGGGGGTACAACTTCAAAAACTAGCGAAATAGCCTTGGGCAAGGGGGGTCTGCAAGTATGGGGGAGGTTTTTTTATTGCAGGTGCTTGCTGAAGGTGCATTTTTTGGTGCACTTCAAAGCTTGATTTTAGTGATTTTGAACTGTGCTTGCACCCATTTTCATGTACCTCAAATTTGATGAGAATACTTTTGGCCAAAAAAAGTTGCTAAATGCTATTCTTCACCACTCTCCCAAAGAAACTAAATTGCTCCTATTGAGACCATTTAAAAACCCCAAATACCTTTAGCAGGGCTATTCGGGGGTAAGCTAGAGGGCAGCATCTTAAGCTAGACGGCTTGTTATTGCCGAGGTGAAGATGCCTCCATGTCCAGGCGCCAGGAATAGTGGGGAGAACAGGGAGGGGGGGTTGATGAAGGGGTGCAATGCAGAGCATGGGGTGCCCTGCAATTAGGGACAAGGGCTGCAGGGTAGATGTTGGGGCTTGCATTACCAGGAGCGCTAGCAGGGATGTAAGGGCTGGCTGGAACCTGTAGTGCCATGGTTGAAAGCTGCGGCGGGGGATGTGCTATTATTATTATTTGTCGACCTATAGAACCTGTCGACCTCGATGGAGTCGAAGTACGGTGGTCGATGTATGTATTGTTGATCTAACTGAGGTAGATCAGACAATGGGATACCACAGCCACTCATGTAGACATCAGTGTGCTGGAGAGCGGCAGCAGTGGCTTCACAATGGGGTTGCGGGCTGCACCCGGGTGTCATCCGCCAAGGTTGACACCAAAGTGCAGACCCCCCCTTCAGTGACAGCAGCCGGGTGCTGCATTGTAAAATTACATGCAGCACTCGGCTCCTGTCACAGTAAGGGAGCCGGCACTATAAGTACAGTGGTCCACGGGGGCAGCCCGCACCTCCCGGACCCCCGGAGAGATTTAAACCGGGGTTCAGCCATATGTGATGCCACTCCCCTTATCACAAGACTACACCCCTTTTTCCAGACACACCGCCCGCACCAGGTGCATCTAAATTCTAAACGTAGAATTGACACTGAGCAGCAGCCATTTTCGTGTAGCAAACATTCTCATTCTTCAATGCCAGGGTGGAGGGTGGTGTGTGATAACATCATAAATGCATTGCGCCCACCCTCACCAACCTCAGGTAGATTGCTAGTCTCTTCATTGAGTCTAGGAGATCACCACTAAGTTAGGGAGAGATGGCAAGTACAGTATGCATCTGGATCACTTGCAAAAGTCTCGAGAAAAAGTCACAGGCTATAAACACATTTTCTGAGTTGCCCGACAGGTTTCTGATTTGTATTTAGCTGCAAGAAAACCTGCAATAACGTCCTGGCTGTAGAGCAATGGAATGCAACATGTTTTGCAAAACATCTCTTTTTTTAAATTGAATTATTTGACAATACCCACAGTGTATTTTAGGTAATGTTACATTGCCTATGGCCCTTTATTTCCATGTAATACAACAATTAACTTGTCACAACAGCATAGCATTATTTAATCTTTTTGCTTGTTTTATAAAGCCAGTTGCCCACATAAAGGCATTTTGTGGTTTGGTTAAAACTCTAATTGCAGTTTCCTTGGCAATAGCTAAGCATTATTCTCTGAACACAAATGTTAACATCCTGTCAGAACTGGTATTTTGATTTTTACATTAATAGCATTCATAAAAGTCATTAAAACAGATCATGGTTAGAACAGCTACAGTACAACCGATACTTCAGCTATTCAGAAAATCATCGTTTGCATGGTTTTGTTCCCAGGAATCTACAATGAAGAGACACTACTCCATACATTTAGTCGATGACTATAAAAATATACACCTTAGCAGAGCCGTACCTAGACTTTTTGGTGCCCTGTGCCAGAGAGAGCATTGGCGCCCCCCCTCCTCATATTTTAAATAGGACCATAACATAGTGCACCTGAAAAAGGACCATGGCCTCATGGAGAACGGCCATGGAGATAGGGGTGGTAAGGGGATGATGGGGATAAAAGAAGAGGAAGCTACAAGTGAGAATGATAATAAACAGGAAAATTGACAAGCCCAAACAGTGCCCCCTGCCCTGCGCCATGGCACAGGCCGCACCACCCTAGTTACGGCCCTGCACATGAGTAATACCCCTTTTACACCAGAGCTAAAACCCGGGTTATTGCAGGGTTAACCCAGGTAACTCCTTGGTGTAAAAGGGGACAGGGTTGGATTCCCGGGTCGAGTGACCCGACAATCCAACCCAGGTAACTTGCAGGGTTTAACACAGGACTGACCCATGAAACCCTGCAGTGTAAACGGCGCAATTCGGTTCACGATGACCTGGCTTCAGTGGCGCTTGGAGATGACATCATCTCCAAGTGTCCACTTCCATGCCAGAAGATCCGGGTCACTGCAGACCCAGCTCCGGTGTGAACGGCACCGACTTGGGCACCGATCCCGGGTCGGTGCAGGCTAAATTCCGGGTCTGATCCCATTTGGAACCCTGTTACAACCTCCTGGTCAGACCCGGAATTTAGGTATAAAAGCGGTATTAGTGTGAGCCCCGAAGTCGAATGAAAGCTACCATTTGTGTACAACACACCCCATCCTGCACTGTCAAACATGTTATACATAAGAAGCACAAATAGTTTACATTGTATATTTTGGAAATAATAGTGAGCCATAAAGCACTAGTAAAGTGACCTAAATTTGATTCCCCCCTCCGCCCCGCCTGCTGCTGATCTCGTCCCTCCAACCCCACCTCCTGCTCTGCTCCGTCCCAAACACCTGCGTCACCACTGTACAGTATGATGTCACTGCCCAATGCCCATTTCTTGATGTGCATTCTTTTAAAATATACATGAAACAGGGAAGATAATAAATGGCCATTATTAATATCGTCTTTTATTTATATGACATCTCCAAGTGACCATGGCGCCATACAGGGAAAATAAACACAAATAATTCAATCTAAAAAGGTACAAACAGAAATGTACAAGGGAATTAATTATACAGTGCAATATTTGGGCAGCTATGTAACCTTTTAAACACAATAGGGGGTATATTTACAAAAGTGAGAGTTTTTAGAAGTGGAGATGTTGCCCATAGCAACCAATCAGATTCTACTTAACATTTCACTAGCACCTTCTAGAAGATAATAGCTAGAATTTGATTGGTTGCTATGGGCAACACCTCCACTTCTAAAATCTGTCACTTTAGTAAATTTACCCCTAGTACTCAATGACCCAGTGCTCTGGGAGGGCGGATAGACAGGATCAGAGTCGCATACTGTAATTGGGAGTGCACTGAAGTAAGAGATAGGGAGGGGAGCAAGGGGTGGAGGGCCCTGCTTGTGAGTCTGTTGGTTGCAAAAAGGCATCAAACATGAAGACACATAGAAGATGGTAACACAAGCACACAAACTCTCAAATCCAAGTAAGAAAATAGTCTTCCGAGTACTCACTTAAATGTGTTCCTTTATTGATTCCATTACAATTTCCATGTAATAAACAGATATCCAGGCAAAGAAATTTAAATGTAGAAGTATAGACACACAGAGATGTTGCGTAGAACAAATTGTGTATACAATGTAGTATAACTGTAAAAAAAAATCTAATATCAAATATGTAATATCTACTATGTAGTAACTAAAAGGTATCCAATAATACTTGTCACATACAAAATATGATAAGGGGTCATTTGTATGAGCTTGGTGAGGAAAACCCAACTATTTGGCTAGGCATTCTATAAAATCACCATTCTAAAACAGATTTTAGTATCAGGCATAACAAAGAACATGTACTATCAGGACAGATTTACTTTTTAAATGGGCTTTGTCAAAATCTAACAATTAACATTTTAGTTTTCAATTAGTAGCTATTTTGGTAGATTTTATTATTTTCAGTCTTGATAAACATAATTTAAAATTTTCATGTGTAGCCACATATTGCATTGATGAATATATTTGGAAGCATATACATGACTAACTTTCTACTTATATAGTCCAATTTATTCTGCATTCTTTTTCATTTACAAAAGAGAGGATTATAGTCACAATTTGTTTTGCATAAAATGAAAGTTAAAAATATATATATTCAGTACAATGGTCAGTGTGAGACAGACAATGGACTTTTAAATGAGTTTAATATATCAAGCCTAGCTAAGTTCTGAGATACAGCATGGGCCATTTCTGGATTCCCTTTGTTACCGGACCATCTCACGTTTTCTGTATTAAAAGGTTTCATTCTAATTCATAATTCTACATAGCTGATGTTTCCTCCAGCCTAGTGTATCCTCCTGGCTTCAAAGGTCCAGTAATACTCTTATTTCTTATTAGGGTGGGATTTTTTCAATCCCACTCTAACACCTTTGCTTTATGAATGGTAAATACACCGAGGAAGGGAATTACAGCACCACTACCAGGGTCAGTTGGAGATAGGAGAACCATAGGGACCCTCAGAGTACCTTAGGTTAGTAGGATTCCGCATTACAGTGCTATTGGTAGTACCTAGAATCTTCATTCATTCATTTGGTGATTGAGTTTTTAGATTTGCGGCTCCAAATCTATGGAACTCGCCTCCTCGCACAGTTCTCGCGGCCTCCACTGTAGAAAACTTCAAAAACAGACTTAAGACTTACTTATTTGCTCACATAATTCATCGATATCCCTTTAGTTTTTAAAAAAAAGAAAATACAACCCAAATGTCTAGCTCTCTCTTCTGTAGTTTATTAGGGTTGGGTACGGGATGCTGGCGCTCGGGATCATGGCGGTCAGAATCCCGATGCCGGCATCCTTACAGGGTTAGGATACACACACCTGTCGGTAAGAATACTAACCCTACCTCTACCCCTTACCCGCCCTCCCCGCACCCTAAACCTAACCTCCCCCCTAGTGCCTAAACCTAACCCTCCCTCCAATGCCCAACCCTAACCCTCCCCCCAAGTGTCTAACCCCCTCCCCTAGTGCCTAACACCTAATCCTAACCCTCCCCCTAACACCACTACTTACTGTCGGGATGCCAGCATCGGGATCCTGACTGGTATCGGAATCCCGGCGCCAGCATTCCGCATGTCGGGATTTGAACTGCATCACGTTTATCAATACTTACATTTATTTTGTACTGTATCTTGTGTTTTAAAATGCAAATGTAAAGTACTTGTTTGCTAATGAGAGAAAGGAGCTGTAAATAAAAAATTTTAAATGATAAGTATTTTTATTACTGCTTCATTTTTTTATTTAGCCATCTGTTTCCTTCCCTGTGCTCTAGGTTGGCATTGTCTTGCATTACTCCAGTCTGTGTACAGTGTTGTGGATTGGGGTGACTGCTAGGAATATTTACAAGCAAGTTGCTAGAAAACCTCAGCAAAACCAGAATGGTGACCAGCCTCCATTCCCAAAGCAGCCAATGCTCAGGTATGTGTATTCTTACGTACGGTGTGCATGTCATTCATTACTTTGCTTTGTCCTTTGCCGTCACTGAACTCCTGTTCTGCTAGATTTAAAAAGATGAGGAAATGTTTAACTCTGACAGTAATCACAATGACACTGACCTGCTGGAGACTCTGGTTAAAATCCCAACCTCAACCGTTGTGACCTTATAGAAGTTTTCTTTGCATGAGTTGTATTGGTAAAGCCCAACTTCCTTGCCTCTTCCTGGTAAACCCCCAAATCACATTGGTAGGCATCTCGTATAATGGAGTCTATGTACTAAGCCTTGGAGAAATTTAAAGGGGTTGGAGATAAAGTACCAACCAATCAGCTCCTGTCACTTTACAGGCCTTATTTGAAAATGACAGTTAGGAGCTGATTAGTTAGTACTTTATATCTCCCCAAGACTTAGTACATAGACCCCAATGTCTTCAAAATGTTCCGTTGCATTGCTCCATATGACCAGCTACACATCCTTAGGGGGAGATTTCTAAAAGATTTCAAAGAGATATAAAAGTGGAGAAGTTGCTCGTAGCAACCACTCAGCTTCTGTCATGTTACAGGCTGTGCTAAAGAACTTGATTGGTTGCTATGAGTAACTGCTCTCCTTTTTCTCTCTCCAAGATTTCATAAATCTCCCCCTTAATTTCTAAATACACCCTCAACTTTTATTTCCACTACGTATCATTAACCTGTACACTTTTGATTTAGAAGTACCCTCCTCTTTCACACAGACAAAGCAAACAGTCGGCTTAGAGAAGTAGACAAAACATATATTAATGATAAATCTAATAACCATGCTTAAAATATAGGGTAGTATAAGTCTAACGTATCACAGCGGATCGTCCTGCATCATCTGTATACAGTATGTCAGAGTTGAGCATCCAGCTTTGTATTTACAACACTTCTGACTATAGAATATAATGGCGTTGTGTAACCTACATGTTTGGATGTTTGGAGATATCTTACCAGTATGAACAGTGTTTCATTTGAGTGCTGAAAATAACTAGCACTGTATAAGCTAAAACATTCAATGGAAAATAGTGAATTAAAAATGTGCCGTCATGCTTTCTAGATTGACAGAACAAGTTTGTTTATGGAGAAAATTATTTAATAGTTCTTGCCTCTAGCACGTTGCCATAACCGCCAGGAGGGACATCCCACTTCAAAGGTCATAGGCTTGAGCTTTTCTTGTGCATCAAGAGCAATTTATCTCTGTAGCCATGGAGACTGCTTTCCTCGTTGCAGTGTGGAAAAAAAATCCCAACATCTCTCACGCAGAGAATAAAGAGAATATCGGTGTGAAAATCTTGGTTTACTAACGTCATAAAATGCAGTACTATGCGCAGAGGCAGCTTTATACTGTAGCTTGCATGGTGCCATTTCTAAGAACAGAGAGAGTGGGATATAGAGAGGAGATTTCAGGTGTTTAAAAACTACAGTGTGCAGGAACTAGAAGATCAGACAAAAGGTGAATGGATACAGGCTCAGGTAGCAGTAAGTGGGGGAAAGAGACAGGATGAGCACACAAGGCTTGTGAAGAACATGTTTTTAATATTCTAAATCTTCTGGATTTAATGCACATATTTTGTGGCTTCATCATTTTGGAGAGCATGTTTTTTAATGCCATTGCTGTATTGTATTAACACACAGGTGATTATTTTTATTTTTAATCGAAGAACTCTTTGATGTTTAAATACAAAAAGTAAATGAAATTACACCCATTACATACACTCACCCTGCAACTAATTGCCAGCCAAAATCCCCGTGGCGCAAGGTAAAGCTATTCAATAAAAAAGCCTTTTTCCTGTGCCGAAAAATCGGGACTCACCCGCTCGCGAGCCAAATTTGGTGGATTTACCTCACACCTCCATGAGCTGCGAGGTAAAGTCCGACTGCAAGGACTCGCGCATGGGGTTCTCAGGGACCCGCGCGCGAGGAATCCCCGCTAATTGAATAGGTCCGGCGTGGCAGCCATGGAGCAAACCTTGCGGCTAATTGAATATGCCCCATAGTTTATTAAACCCTGCACAGAATATTATATAAAGGCACACATTATAATGTACTAGCGGAGTGTAACACAATTATCATTTAAATATACCCACTGAGTCAAAACCTTGGAACAGAATCTAGGTGTGTGAATGTATAATAAAAATATAGCCGATGGTCACAATACCAAGAGCGGCATCCCGATGGTAAGTATTAGGGTTAGGTTTAGGCACTGGGGAGAGTGTTAGGGTTAGACTGCAGGAGGGGAGGGTTAGGGATAGGTTGCGGGAGGGGTGGGTTTTTGTTAAGGGAAGGGTTAAAATACTTACCAAAATCCATCAGGATTTTGACCGTCAGGATGTCGCTTGCGGGATTCTGACCATCAATATATAAATATATATATTATATATATTCTAGTGCATGCGCTAGTGCATGTGCGGCTGCAGTTTATTTAGGATTTGCAGCTGTGGTAATATGCTGGTCTCAGCCTCCCCCTGTATTTTCTAGCACCAGTCATTGCAAGCCCTGAAACGCCCACTTCAATGTCCATGCACCGTGCAATTCCACCATCAGTGCAGCATTGACACTTACGACATCCTATGGCTGGTGCTGTGCCTCCTTCTGAATTTTCTCTAAACATGGCTTCTGTGGCTGCAGCTCTGCATTTGAGAACGCCGCCACGTTCACTGACATACACGTGACACCCCCATGCCATGCCCATAAGATGGAAATTTTTTGCATTCCCAGACACCTCCCGGGAACGCCCATGGTTGTGTGCCGCCAACTCTATTACAAGCGACTCTATTCGCAACAGCTGTCTTTGCATACACTCACTGGTGCGCATTTCTCTGACTTTTTGCGCATGTGCCATAGCAAATAATCGCTCAACTGCGCAAACATGGACACTCTACCCACCTCTGAATCATGTCCATAATGGTGGAGATAAAATACTTGGTGAGATCTTTGCAATATCATCAGACACATGCATTGCTCATCCTACACAAGAGAGTACCAGGCGAGGCAGCCATCTTGGGCGCACTACATAGCTTACAATGTGCAAGAAAATAAATACATGGAAATGACATACAAGGGTAAAATGAAAATGACTAATAGTACACACTGCATACAGTAAATAGTTCAACTTGTTCATCCTGCCCTAAAAGTACCAGATGAAGCAGCCACCTTGGGTGCATTACAAGGATTACAGGGGGCAGGATGCATAATTCACAAAAGTGGCCTATGTAGTGGGCAATTACAAGGGGGAGGGGGAAGTACAGTAGGTAGAGGTAGGTGGAGGCACTGTGTAAGTGGGCTTGGGTAGCAGGGGGGCAGGGAAGGGATGGTAGAAGAGAGAGTCCGTGATACCGCAGAGATTCTGGCTGAGCCCTGGTAATTCATGGGGGTGTGGCTTAATATAAAGAGGCGTGGTCACACATCCTTTAAAAAAAACCTGTAAGAAAACAGTATTTGCGGTGCCGCATAGCCAGGTGCAGATCCAGAGGGGACATTGTGGCATTTTTGAGTTAAGATAGTGGGGGAAACTCCAGTTATAACTCTGCATACTTAAAATTACATCCTTAAAATGCAGCCCTTAGCTGGAGTGCCACCAGACTTTAAGATTGTGAGTTGCTGCCTCATAAACTCAATGTATGATGTAGATGTACTGTATGATACTTGTCATAGGCAGCAGTCATGGCAGTTAGGGTGTATAAGGTAGCAGCTGATAAATGGTGCTCATATTCAGATCTCTAGCTGTGGCAAAGTTATTATTAACCCAAAAATAAAGAGATTGTAAAGTCAAAGGTATTACTATGCCTCCCCTATGTATAGATCACAATGTTCGGTACAAATTCCTGAAAAGCCAATTCAGCTTAGGTGCTGGTGAGACTTAAACAGGAAAAGTTTATTTTGAGGCAATAAATACCATTGTGTCTAATTCTACTGGGCCTATTTATCAAATAATAATTCCGGGATATTCCCCAAAAACACCTGTTCGGGGGATACCCACAAATACTGAGGATCTCCCAAATTTTTGTAGGTCCCGAGCATTTTTCCCAAATAGGGGCTGCAAAGCTGTGAAACTCTAGTAAGCTCAGGAATGCGAAGCATTCTGGAGTTTGGCCCCGATAGGATAATAGAAGTCGGTAGGTGCGCTCTAGTATTCTGTACCAAGAGTTACAAATGGGAGCAGCTTACTGCCTAGGTAACCACTTAACCTATAAATGATATATAGCAAAAAATCAAACATAAAGATGTTCATGCAGTAAGCGCTCAAACCTGCAAAGTCTAATGATCTAGCTAGGTGCATGTGCATATGGTAGGCAAAAAAAAAAGAAAACAATCACAAAAAAACAAACAAAAAAAAAAAAACAACAAACCCCTCTGGCTAACAACTCGTAAGCAGGAGTATAGTCTAAATTGAATGCCACAGTATACAAACTATAACATGTAGCAAGCAAGCAGGTAAGCATAAATCAATTATGTTTTAATCCCATAAATAAAGTGGGTATACTATTAACAAATAAGCATACACAAAAAATGCATAAGACAGAAAATTAACTTTGTGGTAGCAAAGAGATACCACACAATAGGTGCAAATGAGTACCAATGGGGCATAGGGGATATTAGAAATGTCACGGAGTAGGTGCAGTGGGGGATGGATAAATGTCACTGGAAATGTACCAGAAAGTCTTGGATGCGCATGTAATCCCAGGATCTGTACAAACTTAAATCTTCTTTCAATACAGTCAATGAGTGGCGACCGGTAAGTTTGAACAGGGGTGTGATGGTGCCAACACTGGTCACGGTTCTGCAGTAACCGTGACCCGCACACAGCCCGCTTCACTGCCGACCAGATTCTGGTCAGGGTTCCCCAGAACTCAGCGGGGAGAGCCTCGTCAAACCGGATCTAAGGTCCAGGCGCTGACAGTCTAGGGACAGCACGGCGGCCGGGATGTAAGTCCCCGCTACCTGTGCTGTGGCCGACGGCGCCCTCCGGTGTCTGGTGCTGACCTGGTCCTGCTAACCTGCGACACCACCTAGTCACCGCAGCAGAGGGTAAAGTCCACGGCGGCAAACCGGTGGAGCGGCCGCAGGTCAGGTTTGTGCACGGCGGAGATCTCTTACCGGGGGGCGAGGCTACTCACACCGCTTGGATCCGGGGTCCCTCTGGGCACAGTCCGGAAGGCTGGTGGCGGCAGGAGTGCGGCGTGTTGTTCTTCTTATCTCCCGGATTCCACACAGTCTGGGGTGGCGGTTGATGTGTAGTTACTGCCTGGGTGTCTCCAACGCGTTTCGGCCGGCTAAGGCGGCCTTTTTCAAGGATAATATGTTGGTAACATAGTGTCTGTATTTAAAGGGGTTGGGGCCCTCCTCCAGATGCCGGTTGGAGGAAAGCACAGGAGCCACACCTCCAATGCAAATCAGAAGGTTAGGCGAAGTGAACATAATCCCTAATGGGATTCAGTGTATGAAGAAAAGGGGGGGGAAGGGAATGGTGCATAATGCAATAGAATTTCTTTCTCCCCCGATAGGATAATGCCGTCTCCAGATGTAACCTATGGGCCACAATTAAAGTGCTAGGAGAGGTTTCCCTCAGATACTCTCCCCTGCAATGGCCGCTGCACATGTGTGGTCTGCAGAATGGAATGCGGTCATAATACCGACAGTAGGGATGTCGGTGCTTAGAATGCTCAGATCCCGGTGCCAGCATCCTTGTGGAAAGTACTGGAGTTAGGGATTTAGGCACTAGGGGGAGTGGTAGGATTAGGAACTAAGGGTTAGTTTTAGGATGCGGGAGGGTGGGTACATTTTAGGCACTAGGGGGGAGGTTAGGTTTAGGGGTAGGAAGAGGGGGATGGCTAGGATACTGACCGACAGGTGTTGGTATCTTAACCCTGTTGGGATTCTGACCGCCGGGATCCTCAGTGCTGCCATCTTGCACCCAACCCCTGCAGAGTGGCCCAGGCTCTCGATATAGAAGGAAAATGATTGCTTTTGCGATTATTTTACTTTTTTACACATCGTAGGGATGGGATCTTTTTGAAGCCTTTGTCCCTGGATGTGATTTTTAGTGCATTCGGGTGAGTAGTGAATTTCCTATTGTCGCAAATAGCGGCGATAAGAAATTCTAATTATCGGGTCTGAAACTCGATAATTAGTAAATATGCCCTTTAGTATTGTATGCAAACTGTTATGAAGATTGTGGAAGGATTAGTCAGGAAATCCTATGTGCTGGTGTGATGCTGAAGGTGACAGGAGTATACTGTGAAGCATGAAAAACACAGTTGAATATTATTTTAAAGACTGTGTGAAAAATGTTTTTAAACCAGTATAAGTGTGTAATAATCAGAGAAAAAAAGAAAGTGAGATTCAGTTGTTTCAAATCAAGAAGTGAACAAGTAGATGTATTCAAAAATATATCTTTATTATTAATTGGATGTCAAAACTATTCAGTGTTAAAAGGAGTTACAGTATTCACCTGTCTATTATGACAACAGGCATCAATAGTATTTAACTGAAATCAAATTACTATTCAATAAAGTTGTTTTTTTTTGTTGTTGGTGATTTTGTTTAGTTATATATACGGATATTTGGATATTGAAGCATTACTACAATGTTAGATTTGCAAATAATACATAGATATAAACTACTTACTGTAATAATATTTGAAGTTTGGATTCCCTATTTATGGCTGTCTATAGCTCAGTTACTGCAAGCTTTATTCCTTCCTGCTAACATTGTTTTATAGAAAACTTTGTACTAAGGGCTTGATTCAGCAGTGCACGGGAATCTGCGAGTGTGCAGAATGGGTCCTGCTCAATCGCACGCAAGCACTTGAATGCCTCTGCCTGATTGACAGGCAGAGGCATTTAAGGGGCGGTGCAGCTGGTGTTCCCGGAAATGTGGCATGTCCTCCCCGTTTTTTCCGGTAGTGACCAGCCCAGAGACTGCATGGACGTACGCAGTCTTCTGGGCTCGCAAGCCGGCCAGGCTGAGTAAGGTGAGGATTACTCAGCTGGCCGGCCGGCCGCCCGGCACCATCCACCATCGCGACCACCGACCACAGATGGTCGCGATGGTGATCCCAGCCTGCGACCTCTGTCGCAGTGCTGGTATTGCAAATGCAGCAGGGGGTGTCATACACCTCCTGCTGCATTTGCATTATTGCAAGGATCGCATTGCAAAGCTGCCTGCGTGCATTACACACTACAGTATGTGCCTGCGTGCATTACACACTACAGTATGTGCCTGCGTGCATTACACACTACAGTATGTGCCTGCGTGCACTACACACTACAGTATATGCCTGCGTGCACTACACACTACAGTATATGCCTACGTGCACTACACACTACAGTATATGCCTACGTGCACTACACACTACAGTATATGCCTGCGTGCACTACTCACTACAGTATATGCCTGCGTGCACTACACACTACAGTATATGCCTGCGTGCACTACACATTACAGTATATGCCTGCGTGCACTACACATTACAGTATATGCCTGCGTGCACTACTCACTACAGTATATGCCTGCGTGCACTACACACTACAGTATATGTCTGCGTGCACTACACACTACAGTATATGCCTGCGTGCACTACTCACTACAGTATATGTCTGCGTGCATCTTTGCAATCGCGATCCTTGCTGAACCAGGCCCTAAGGAGCTCATTCAGACCCGCTCGCTAGATGCGTATGCTCGCTCCCAGCATATGCAAATTCGGCTAAGTGACGGCATGGCAGGCAATTGCATGGCAAGGCATTAGCACGCCCACTGTGTCTTGACGTGTGATCGCTTTGTGTATGTAGACACCCACCAGCCTGTCTTAAGATGCCCGCTTGCGCACGTCATCTCCAGGAAGTGTATGCAACCATCGGTACATAGGGTACCATCGGATGCATTTGCAGCGCTTGAGCTTGACTATACTCTACCGCAAGCACTGCAGGCACTTCAGTGTGTAATACAACCAGGTGACGTGTACTATGATGCTGCCTCTGAATTATGCACGCCTCTGAAATGGCATTAAGATGCACATTCACACCTGCGTTCGCACCTCCACTCCCCTGCTGTTAATGGCCAGCCCCTGTCACCACCCACAAATGGCTTTTCCTGTCACTCACACTGCTGGGCTGTCTATGCGCAGCGAGCGAACGCTTCCCAATCTCTCGCACTGATTCGCGCATGCGCACTGCGATGCATACACACATTGTGAAACATTGCCAGCTACGAACGAACTCTTCCTAGCGAGCAGGTCTGAATCGGGCCCTAAGTACCAATCAATGTAAGAACACTGCTGGATGTGCTAAAATATTAAAAATATTAAATCAAACGAGATAGATGACAACTGCTGTTATTGCGCTGATTGGAGATCAACCAAGTTGATATTTCCCAAAAATTGTAAGGAGTTAATACATTTGTAGGAATTTCTAGTATAGTATATTAATATATTCTGCTCTGGGTGGAATTGTGGTAGGACTATAGACAAATTCAGCCAAGCAAATGTGTGAAATCGCATGGCCAAATGCAAAATGAGGTAAATATTCAAATATTTAAAGAAAATGGCTGCATCCCATAAATAATATAATACTCCAGTTATAATACGTCTAGTAATTTCAGTGTTGCTTACATTCAGATGTCAGTGTGATTAGATGCTTATAAAATAAATGCTAATTCTGTATTGAAACATGCCTAAGGGTTTTATACTGTATTTTGACTATAGTTAGATTTTAATTCTTAAAAGGAAATTTTGCTCATTTAGTTTTTTAAACCACTTTTTCCTTCACATCCTGCCCTGAGAGTTGAGTTAGTTAATCTACTTAGTGGGGCTAGACACAGTAAGTGCTTGTAGATACTGAACATCTAAGGAAAGTACTGGGTCTCCACTGAACTGAACGATTTGCAGACTCCCAGAGATGGACCGCACCAAACCACTAGCGAGTTAAGGGGTATATCCACCCGTCAGATTCTAGCTATCATTTTCTACAATGTAGAAGATGATAGCTAGAATCTGGTTCGTTGCTATGGGAAACGCCTCCATTGTAATGTAGAAACAGATTCACAAGCTCCATGTATTTAACGAATTAGCCTCGTACCAAGCAAGCAGATATCATATGTAACATCTTACGAGAATTTCCTCTTTGACTAAAGTAAACTCAGAAACATAAACACATGTAATTAATTTCAACTATAAAATGACCATGTCATGTGGAAAATCTCAATCACCCTTCAGTAATATTGTATCTATTAAGATAATTAGTAAGTTTCACACATAATTTATAATTTGTGTTTAGCTTGTCTCTTACTTTATGCTCATAACCTCTGAAAGCTACAAGCTATTAATTTCCAAAAACATGTTTAAAAGAATAGAAAATGTGAAATGCGTAATGGAATGCTTAAGCTGTGGCGGATTTGATATTCTTCAGCTGAAGTTTTTAAATTGCTAAATAAAGATCCTGTGGGGGAGATGTATCAGAGCTTGGAGAGATAAAGTGGAGAGAGATAAAGCACCAACTAATCAGCTTTTAACTGTCATGTTACAGGCTGTGTTTGAAAAATCACAGTTAGGAGCTGATTGGTTGGTACTTTATCGCTCTCCACTTTCTCTCTCCAAGATTGGATACATCTCCCCCTGTATGTCGTAAGTATAGACGATAATTATGCAAGTTGAAAGAATAATGTAAAAGGAACAAATGTGGTACTAGATCACTTTTCAGACTAATGGTGACTTCCATACTTGGCATGTCCGCATGTCCCCAGTTTTGATAGAATGGAACAACTACAGTCGCATCTAGTCCAGCGTTTTTCAACCACTGTGCCGTGGCATAATAGTGTGTCGCGAGCGGTTGTCAAGTTTGCCGCGAGGCCAGCAAAGTCAGAGTTGACTTAACTTGTACTGCTGGCCTGGGCAGTGTTGGGCTCCTCTTGGAGGCTCAGGCACGCCTGGGTCACTCGTAACCTATGGAGACGCGGGGGCATGACAGCACGTGTAGCACGCCCGTCTGCACGCAGCTCCCAGCTCTGCACTGTGTGCTCAGTCACTGAATGTGACTGAGCAACCCCAGCCGATGAGGGACAGGACAGGGATGACAGTGAGCCTTCTCAGCAGATTATTTTGTTTTTTATCCTGTGGGGAGCAATGTGTTTTTTTTTTCCTGTGGGGAGAAATGTGATGTTTTTTTCCTGTGGGGAGCAATATGTTTTTGTTTTTCCTGTGGGGAGCAGTGTGATTGTTTTTTTCAGTGAGGAGCAATGTGATTATTTTTTTCTGTGGGACCATTGTGTTTAATTTTTTTTCTGTGGGGCCTAATGTCTGTTCTTTTTCCTGTGCAGGGCCAATTTGTGAGTGTTTTCTCCCCATGGGGGCCAATGTGGTTTTTTTTTCCCGTGGGGAACTGATGGCAGCGCAAATGTAAAATCTTATTCGGTGTGCCGCGAGATGAAAAAGGTTGCAAATCACTGATCTAGTCTGATTATTAGAATGCTCACAGCAGCACAGAGTATGTCAGGATAATGTGTTGATATTACAGGAGGTGCTGACATAAAAGATAATACAGTGCTGTAACCAAATATATATTTAACATTTACGTGGAAAGAAGTTCATATATGTGACTCAAACTCCTGGGCTGTGGGTACGGGGGTAATAATGTGTGAAATAGTTCAAAACTATTGTATTTTACAGTGGAACTACAGGTGCCAGCATGCCTGCCCTTTGGCACTTGTAGAACTATACTTGCCTCCTTCCTGGTGCTAGTCTCCATAGCATCCAGGGGACTTGACAAAATACTAAAAATATAACGCGATCCAGATACTAACTTTAGCCGTGTATGTGTGTGACCACATACACTGCTAAGCGGCTCCTGACTGATCAGTGTGAATTGTCAGGAGCCGGCAGCCAATCAGCGGCCACTAACTGTAGAGTGGCCGCTGACTGGCTCCAGCTCCTGACAGTTCTCATGTGGGCTGGTCAGTGAGTCAGGACCCGGAGCCAATCAGCGGCCGCTCTACAGTTAGAGGCCGCTGATTGGCTGCAGGCTTCTGACAGTTCACACTGATCAGTCAGGAGCCAGGTAGCAGTGTATGTGGTCACACACATACACCGCTAAAGTAAGTATCTGGATCGGGATGCGTTTTTTTTTTGCTAAGACCCCTGGATGCTGCGGAGACCGGTGCCAGGAAGGAGGTGAGTATTGTTTTGGTTTTTTTTCAGGTACTCCAAACGGGTTCTACGAGACAAGTGGGCGTGACCAGCTGGCAGTAGGTAAGTATGTGTGAGTGAGGTAGGTGAATGTAATAAAGTTGTACTGTATGCGGTTGTGTGTACTGTTGTTTTTTAAACTATTTATTTTACAGTGGAGGTACGGGTGCAGGCCGCCTGCTGGCACTTGTAGTTCCACAAGTGCCAAAGGGCAGGCATGCTGGCACCTGTAGTTCCACTGTAAAATACAATAGTTTTGATCTATTTTCCACATCACCCCTGTATCCACAGCAGAAGGGTGCGGGGAAGAGCCCCGGGCTTCAGCCTAAACCTAGGGTTTAGGGAGAGCGGGGACCCCTTCTTGGGGGGGTCGCTACCTCCCCTGAGATTCCCGGCTTGGGCTTACCGGCTTGGGGTATGTATGCTTTGGCCGTGGAGACCCATAGATAGGGTCTCCTGGCTGTGGCATTACACCCCGGTTGGTTTGGGTCCAGTGCTTGTTTTAAATATAAGGGCACCCCTACACATTTTTTCCCCTATATTTAAAACCAGCACTGCCCCTGCAGCCAGGTGCTGATTCCTAAATTATAGTGGAACCCTATTAGTTTTTTTTCCCCAGAATTTTAGGAACTAGGACTGGCTGAGCAGCCCAGGGCTAGTTATGCTTTTTGGGGGGAGGACCTTACATATTTTTTTTTTAACAATGTAACCCTTCATTTACTATATACAGGCAGAAACATACGTGGATCACACTGATCTGTGTATGTTTCTGCCAAACTCGCAGCTCACAGGCAGGTGAATTGATTTCACGGGGGAACGTGTGTCGTCATTATCGTTCATCGTTTTTGTGTTAAAAATGGACGATAAAGTGGACGACTGAACGATAACGATATCGTTATCATTCAGTCATCCACTTTAATCGCCCAGTATGTACGCACCATTAATATCTTATTCTGAGTCGAACTCAGACGCTGCAACAGCTTTTGTTGTAGTCAGACACAAAAGAAAAATGTATATGTAGCCATTATAAGTTTATGTTACTGTTTCCGGCCAAACTTAAAATCATAGTGGAGGGAATAGTTCAATTTTTTACCTATTTCCTCCCTCACTAGTGAGAGTTCTCAAATAGAGATAAGAATAAGGGAAAGAGGAAGGAGAAAAGAGGGTGAAATAATTAAAAAGCACTATATTGGTATTTATATTGGAGGGCCCCATAGTGATATTGAGGTTGGTATAGATTTTATAGATTTCGGTGGACCATAGTGGAGAGAAAATTTGAAAAAACGAGGGGCTTGGATAATTTTAAGGAAAATGAACTCAGTGTTTAAAATATGTATTAAATATTGTACATGTGAATGTAAAGGAACATGGTCGGCGAAAGGGTGTAGGGTTATAAAAGAATGTTGGGTTTGGAAAATAGGATGAAAGGTATCCAGAATGGGTACAGGTAATCACATGGAACGTCCAGGGTTTAAATTCCCCACTAAAAAAAATATATATATTGGCATACAGTCACCCAAAAATATTAAAGACTTATATGAAGTAAATATGCCAATATGAATACGGGAAGCATTGAGTGAGATGAATAATTGGAAACACCTAATATTATTATATATGGGAAGAATACATTTAATTAAAATGATGTCATTCCCAAAAATATTATAACCTTTACAAATGTTACCCATACTGTTAACCACAAAAGACGAAAAATTGATTTACTCAACCTTTAGGAAATTTATTTGGCAAGGGAAGAGAGCGAGGATGAGTTTAATTAAACTGCAGCAAACTCCAAAAAAAATGGGGAAGTGAAGTTTCCAGATTTAAAAAAACTATAGTTGTGCTGGAATACTAAGATTTATTTGAGATTGGAAACACCAAACAGATATGTATACAGATATAGAGATTGATCAACATTCCCTACCAGAATAACACTTGATATAATTTTTACATAGTCGTAAATCAGAAATTTCTAATATATCTTTTTATAATTCACTTCTTGTAACGGCATGGAGAGTATGGCAATTTATTAGGAAAAAGAGAGGGTTAAAAAGTAATTATTCACTATTCTTACCACTAGTACAGAATATAAAATTCTAGGAAGAAAAAGTAATCACACCTTTAAATGATTGGAGTACAAAGGGGATACAGAACATTAAAGCACTGGTAGATGTATCTAACAGTTCTTTATTAAATACACAGGGAATATTAGAAAAATTCCCAATACCAAGATCACAGTTTTTTGCAATTTATCAGGCACAACACTATATACTGTAAGTTCAGTGCTGAGGGAACTGAGGACATAGGATTGGATGAATTCTTTAAACACACTATTGGGTAACCCAACGAAGGGTAAAAAAATAATTTCACTACATTACAGGGTGTTATATATACTTTTAGAGCTGATGAAATCTTCAAGAGGAATATCCTCATGGATACAAATTTTTTCTCACTTAACAATCGACACGATATTAGAAACACCTGATTTTTCGGCACGGGTAATGTCTTCATCAATGTACAAAGAAATGTTTTTTGATATTTATCATAAAGGATATATTTCTTCAAATAGAAGGGTACTGATGGGACTAGACGAAACTGGGAGTTGTCTAAAGTGTGGGATGGAAAGAGCAACATTTATGCATTGTATGTGGTATTGTCCTTTTATTGCAAATTTTTGGGAACAGGTATATCAATTTTCGATAACATATCTGTTGGATGATTTGCTGGTTTTGCTAGAGTGGGCAGTGTATCTATTCAGGAGTCACGAAAATAACAATGAATTGTAAAAGATTATTATTGATAATATCAGCAGTGGCTAGAAAATGTATTCTGCAAATGTGGACGCAAAAAGAACCACCGAATATGTCTATATTCAAGGCTAAAATGTGTTTTGTTTTTCGAGTGGTGGCAAATGATAAACAAAGAGAAGAAAACAAATTTGTTTTTTTTTTTCTATGTGGGAAATTTATATAAATTCCCTAACAATAGATTTAAAAATACAGATATACAAGTGTTTCCGATAGACTCAATGGTATGAAACAAGATCATTAATGGGAGATATTCCAATTACTATAGAAGAGATTTAGGGGAAAATAGAAAGAAGGAGGTTGAAAGACGACCATGTTCCTATATTTGTACTATGTAAAGGAAACCCGGAATGGGAAATATTATGACATGTATAAAGATGTGAGGTAGTCAAAAACACTGAAATTTTAATGATATTGAAAGATATAGTCCTGAATAAAGTTTATTAAAATAAAAAAAAAAAAGAAACTCTCATCTTGGTAAATTCCTAAATCCTATCTTCAGTAGTGAAAAGTTACTCGAGTTTGGCCGATCTTGATGTGAAGAGAGTTTGCTAACTCTCCAGAATTTTCCCGTAGCAAAGGAGATTTCTCTCCCGAGTTTGACATTAGTAAATTTGCAAGTGGAAAAAAATGCCCAAACTCTCCAGAGAATGCTAACTCGACCAAACTCTAATCTTAGTAAATTTGCCCCTAATGGTGCGTACACACTAGACGATATGCTCCCTGAGCGATATAGTCTAGTGTGTCCCCAGCAGGCTGTGCTCATTGTCATTCATGACATTGAGCACACCCGCTGAACGATATAATTAACGATATCGTTCAGCGCCGGGCTCTCTCCCCCATTCCATAACATGCAGCAACCTGACAACATCGTCAGGTTGGCCTGCATGTTAACCCGATGAACGATGATGACGAACGACCCGCGGGAACGCGCGTCGTCATTATCGTTCATCGTTTTTGTGTTAAAAATGGATGACAAAGTGGATGACTGAACGATAACGATATCGTTCAGTCATCCGCTTTAATCGCCCAGTGGGTACGCACCATTAATGTCTTAGTCTGAGTCGGACTCAGACGCGGCAACAGCTTTTGTTGTAGTCAGACACAAAAGAAAAATGTATATGTAGCCACAGACGCTTGAATATAGACACAGCAGGAATTAGCCAATAATGGACCAACTTATTTAAAAAAAATTGCTCTATTGGATATTTGTTTACTGCAGCAATTATGGTTGCTCGCCAATATATATCCAAAGAAAAAAAGTTTTTAACCAGAAATATACCAAGTACAGTATGGAGATGCAAGACAATATGTGCCAGATAAAAAATAAATATTCAAAGTATCATAAGGTGTAAAAATTTTTATATTTTAAAGTGTATCACCATTCATACAAACAACATAAAAAAGGAGGACACATGTATCAGTGCAATACAGCAATATTATAACAATGTTTCTCTTATTATGTTGCAATTCTCAAATGAATCACAGTTCAAGCTAAATGTTGAGAATTTTATGACTGTGTGTTCTTATGAAGCCATAAAATGAAGGCAGGTTTAAGCCCCTGTATTTCCAAAACCAGGACCGGCTCACTGAGTCCAGTGCTGGTTGTTCAAAATACGTCTTTGGTATCCCGTATTTTCACTACCAGGACCGGCTCAGAAAAGCCTGGTGCTGATTGTGCTTTTAAGGGGGGGGGGGGGGGGGAGGGGGGGGGGCATTTCATTTTTTTAAAATGTTAACACAATTTTTTTCTACACAGAAGCATGCATGGATCTCACTGATCTGTGCATGCATCTGTGTAATTCATACCTGCTCATGCTAAAATCTCCAGCATGAAGCAGGTCTATTATTTTGGGGATTTGAAGTTCGATTTTGAGTTCGGATTGGTGTTCCTTTTTTAAATCGAATATTATTAAATGTGGGATTTGTATGTTGGTCTATGTAAAAGTACCGATGTTTTGCCGATGTTCGATCTTGAGTGGGATTCGGTTTTCTGTTCGATTTGACATTTAATTTGCCTTTAGTAAATCTCCAAAGACAAAATCAAATGAAAACCGAATGCAAATCGAACGTGAAATCACAAAACACAAAATCTAACATTAGTAAATATGACTCTCAGTGTCTCATGCCATATGGCGCAAAAACTGTAGGGGTATGAGGACACATCTGTAAGTGATGGAAAAAAAGTAATTGTAACAGACCAATCACAGTTCATTACCGTACTCCATATTAGTACATTCATGATCTATTACTGCTTATTGAAAATAATACTGGAACTGGGCGCTGAAAATCTTAAATAGCACAGTTGTTTTATGTCCTAGAACACAAGACAAAGTCGTCCTCTGGACACAGTTGTATCCAATGCTGGTATTTACGTGGCCCTTTAATAATTTATTTTACAAACAAGGTCACAGAACAAAATATAGAATACTTACAGTTATATTTGGCATGGTCTGACAGCTCCTCTGATTCTGGAGTCATATGCAAGTTAGAATACAGTTTGTTTTGCAATATTTGTTTTCATCTAATCTTGCATCGTTTAGTATCATTTAATACCTACAGTATTAATCAATGTCATTGGTGTCTGAGTAGAAAAATGAAGTAAAATCACAGTCGTCATTGACATACGATTCCAAGTACAGCTGTATGAAACTGGTAGAATTGTTGTGGACATGCACATAAAACCCGCACTATTAGCAGGTACAGTATGTAGCTGTAATGGTAGCATGCTTGGCATGAAACTCTGGCGGTACAGTCCTAGTATGTCAGGGAACCTTACTGGACGAATGCTTATCCAATCAGCTGCCCCAGCACTCCCAGTTTAAATCAGATTTTCCAGGTGTACAGATGTACAGCAGCTTTCTTAGTTGGCCAGAGAGCTTTGGTTTATATGGGAAAAATGCATATTGGAGCTCTCATTTAATATGCTTTTTGTATATTAAAGTAGTTGAACTTCGACAAGCAGTGTTATTGCACACTAATAATACTTCACTAGCTGTTTAAAGCATTTAGGGGGAGATTTATCAAATCTTGGAGAGATATAAAGTGGAGAGATAGATATATAGGGCCTAATTCAGAGGTGGATGCCAATGAATGCGCGGCTGCAATTTATTTTGGCTTAGCAACTGCAATAATATGCAAATGCTAGTCTCAGCCTTCCCCTTTTGTACTTGTGAGCGCCGGACCCTGCCAGCAGCCCTGAGATGCGCACATTTAATGTCCATGGACAGTGCAAATCCGCCATGCACCATCACCATTTGAGATGCCCTATGGCTGGCACAGAGTCTCCTTCTGGTCGTTATATAAACATGGCCTCTGTGGCTGCAACTCTGCATTTCATAATGCAGCCAAGTTCACTGACACATCCATGATACTCGCATAACATGCCCATGAGACTGACTTTTTATCTGATCACTTCCTTCCACCTCCCAGGAACGCCCATGGCTGTCTGCCGCCAGCTCAAATGGTTGTGATTCGGCACGCTGCAGCAGTCTCTGTGTACACACAGCGGTACACATGCACCATAGGGGTTTCAGGGACTTTTTGCGCATAATCAGCAGAAAATATTCACTCAACTGCACAAACATAGACACTGCGTCCACCTCTGAATCATGCCCAAAGTTCCAACCAATCAGCTTCTAACTGTCATTTTACAGACTATGCTAGAAAAAGGACAGTTAGAAACTGATTGGTTGCTTTGAGCAACTTCTATGTTTCATATTTCGCCAAGATTGGATAAATTCCCCCCCCCCCTCCTAGATTAATGGACCAATGTAGCGTTGAACACAAATAGGCTGTAATAACACCTGTATTGCATGCACAGAGAAAAATGCAGCTAATCACACGTATGCTGAGTTGTAAAAAATTTTACGACTGTGCATCCTCTATCCATATGCTTGGTTTCTTACCTGTTGTCATTACCACCAGCTCTATCCTTGGAGCAAGAGATCTATCTGCAAACAGGTGTACCTCATTGTACATGTTCTTGCTAAACTTAGCCTATATGCAAATTACACTTTACCATCCAGTTAGGCTCAGTGAGTCTCCAAAATGGAGATACAGTATGATAGAGTTGCGCATAACTCGCATTAACCGTGTTTTTTTTGAACGCTCGACCCGAGGGCATGCGCAATGCAAAAACACGCAAGATCTGTCTGCAAAACTTTAGAAATCAAAGCTATTGTCTGTTGAGTAAAACAAGGTTTGTACACCTGAAACGCACTTTAAGCAGCAATCATTGTGTTACGACTCTGGTTAGCTTGTCACCTTTTTGCCTTGAGACTTACCAGTGTCGGCTGTCCTGTGGATCTGTGTGTGTAATTTGCCTGGAGGATCTTCTCTGATCATGCTGGCTGCAGCACTTCTCTGTATGCATTCCCTTCAACACTGATTGTTCACCTGGGCTCTCCTCTGTCTGTGAGCATTGCTAGTCTTGATTGGAATCGCAGGTGTGGTTCTGATTCTCAGTGCTGTAGAGATGAATACTCCCTCTGCATGTTGTGCCTTCCACCACTCTGAATGCTACTTCCAGACCACCTGTCCATATCCACCAATTGCTGCCAGACCCAGGGTATGTATATTCTCCCCTGATGGCATTCTGGGCCTGAACATCTAGTTACTTCCCATGGTGTATGGTTCATGCTGCTACTGTGTACTAGTGTATCCCGGGCTCCTGCTACTGCAATTCCTGGCAATCCAGAAAACCTGCTACTGCAATACCTGGCTATCCTGAAAACCTGCTACAGCAATACCTGGCAATCAAGAAATCCTACCAGTTCCCAGGCCAGTGCATTATGTCCAATGTTGTTGCATGACTTATTATCCTAAGTTCCCTGTGTGTTACCCGTGCTTCCTAGCACAGTCCACGATACTCCAGTCCTGGAGTGATATTCCAGGTCCATTCCATGATACTCCAGTCCGGAGTGATATTCCAAGTCCATTCCACGATACTCCAGTCCGGAGTGATATTCCAAGTCAGTTCACACTACTCCAGTCTGAAGTCAAGTTCCAAGCTCACCAGTTCAATACTCATTACTCCAGCCCAGAGTCAACTTCCAAGTTCATCAGTTCAATCCACGTTATTCCAGTCCAGAGTCAAGTTTCAAGTTCATCAGTTCAATCCACGTTATTCCAGTCCAGAGTCACGTTCCAAGTTCACCAGTTCAACTCACCAAGTCTTCCTGCCGGTCCCGGTCCGGTTCCTCCAAGTCTTCTACTAGTTCCACTCCAACGTTACAAGTTTCCTGTTCTTGTCATTTATCATCAAGGGCAGTTCTCACTGCTATACAATTCTTTCAGAAATAGAGCTATTTACCTCACCCATGGTTCCAGTCACTTCAACACCCGAGTCAGGTAATTCTCAAGCACCATTCGTGACACATTGCCAGAGCTTTAACTAGACTTTTTGGTGCCCTGTGCCAGAAAGAGCATTGGCGCCCCCCTCATTTTTCAAAGGGACATAATGCACCCAAAAAAGAACCATGGCTTCATGGGGAAGGGCCAGGGAAGAGATAGAAGAGGCCAAGGGAATGAAAAAAGAGGAAGCTACAAGCAAGAATGATAATAAACAGAAATTTGACATGCACAAACAGCGCCCCCTGACCTGTGGTGCCCTGTGCCATGGCACCGGCTGCACTACCCTAGCTACGGCCCTGATCATTGCTATTGACTAATAAGCATTATACCATCCCCAGAAAATCTGTTCATCAGGTGCAATATTGGATTCTCTAGATTATTTATTAGCTTTATTTAAATGTGTTTAAATAGGCCCACCATATTCCACAGCAGTTACAAATTAGAAATATAATATTAAGTACCACAGGTGTCATATTGAGTAAAGGATAAGTAAACTGAGTAGAGGAAAAGAATACATGTAAGTTTTGCGTGAGCTGTGTAGAAGAGTGTCAATTGAGTAGAATATTTTAGGGAGATCAAGAAGGTGGATCTGCTATTTTGTAACTGGAGAGCTGAGTGATCAGGGAACTGGGGAAGGTTTTGTGGCTTGTGGAAAGATGTACACTAGGAAGCAGAGATTTCCATAGAGCGTGTGCAAGAAATGTAATGTAATTGGGCATGGGAGCAGGTGATGAGTGTGGATGAGAGATGCAGATCTTGGGCAGAGCAGAGAGATTGAATTGGGAAATATTTTGAGACAAGGGAAGATATTTATATTGCTATTGTTTTTGGGAATGGCTTTGTATGTTAGTAATAGCATTTTATATTAGATTCAGAACAGGCAACCAAAGTAGGATACTGGCAGAGGGGAACAGCAGTAGAACTACATTTGGTGTCGAAAATTAGTGTAGCCACTGATTTAAAGTATCATGTAGTGGTGAGAGACTGGTTAGTGGAAGACCTGTAAGAGGGGAATTGCAATAGTCAGTGTATGACATTATAAGTGCATTAAGTTTTTGCAGTGTCTTGTGTAAGGCATGTGCAAGAGATGTTTCTTAAATGTATGTAACACTATTGGGGTTTATTGTGTTGTCATCAGATGAGGTTAGAGGACATCCAAGACAGAATGGCAAAGATGGGGTACTGTAATACAAAGGAATTTACAGCTGTCGGGGAGAAGTGGTATAGGTATTTCCTTGTGGTACTCAAAATGATTGAGGAACCCGAGAGGGGAGGAAACGTACAGAAAACTAAACACTGAAGGAGCAGTTTAATAAGTAGGATGTAATTAAGTCTTGAAGATCTAGGGAATATGCTGTTTTTAAGTGTGTGGTCGATAATATCAAATGCAAAATAGAGGTCAAGAATAATTAGAAGCTAGTATTGTCCTTTAGATTAAGCAGTAATCAACTCAGTGCAGTCTCTGTGGAGAGTTAGGAACAATAGCCTAAAGAGAGTCCAATAGGTGCATGAGTAAGTAAAGAGAGTGTAGGCCATGCAGTGGCATGGAGAGGCGTGTGAGGTAGGATAGTAATCTGCTGGAGAATTTGGGTCAGAAAAGGTTTTTTAAATCTGAGTAAGACTTGCATACTGTGCTTGTGCAATGATGGAAGATACCAGGAGCAAATACTACAGATATTTATTAGGGCAGGAATGAGCACAGTGAACAGTACTTAGTGGTAGAGTTTAACTAGGGGCTGCAGCACCTCCAGTAAAATCTGACCCCCAGTGAGACAGTGAGTTTTCCCTGGCACTGGTTTGCTATTAGAAGCTCTATCTGCTAATCATAGCCAGACAGGCAGTTCTAAGAAAGTGGAGCTATCTCCTCCTGGGACTGCCTATGCGGATCGCGATTAGCAGAGAGAGCGCTTCCAGTGGGAAACCATTCCCCAGCCTTGCCGTCAGCCCTACCCAGCTTCTATGGGCTGCTATCGATGCAGACCTTAGAAGTCTGTGTTAGTGCGGGTCCTGCTGGATGCATTGCCACCTTGTAGCCACCTTGTGAAAGGCTGTGCTACGCTCCGGACCTGCTCAGCTGTAGCAGGGGGAGTGTAGCAATGATCTTACTTTACAAAAGCAGTGACATGACTGCTCGCATCAGCAGCTCCATCGCTTGTCTTTGGCAGGCTATTTAATCCTGCTCTATGCATCAGACTGATGCCAGAGTGTTGGTCTTAGCAACTATACTGCTTTGACTCTTCTTGGATCCTGTTATTCCTTGTGCTTAGTATTATTCTGGTCTTCATTTAGTTCCCTGTGCCTGATATTCTGTTCTTCCAATACAGGCTCTTGAATCTGGTATCCTGTTGGTTCATCTCTAGCTGCTCGTGCCTAGTGTTTGTGCATTGTGCCTCAGACAGTCAATACCATAATCAGCCAGTTCATAGCTGCCACTCACTGCAGGTATCACCAGAAAGGGCCACAACCTATGTGGCATTAACAGCAAAGCTCATAATCTTCACAGGGGTATCTGTTGAACTTTTGTGCCATGTTAGATTACGTACCTACAGAGCAGTTCGGTGAACCAAACTAACCATATTACATCTGTTACATCCTAGTGAGTTCCTGACAGGCTGCAAGTGAAGCTGTGTTTGATTGTGTGAGAAATATTTCTGTACTGTAAGTGCTAAAGGTTTGAAGTTGTCTGAGATGAAGAGGTGATGGGAGACAGGTGATACGGTATGTTTGAGATTTACTGCATTTCTTTGGTGTGATCATTTAAAATATTATAAAGGAGATGTGGTGGGAACCTGTATTGGGTGACATTACACTTGCTGCTAGAAATAGAAGGATTTAAGAGGTAGATGAAGATATTTAATAGGTGTCATTTCATGCCAACATGTTTATTGCAGTTAAGGAACAAAGAGCCTCATTCAGAGTTGTACGCTATTGCTGCCACAACAGCAGCCAGGACTTGTATTGAGATGCCCACTGGAGCTTTTGTAGACAGTATGCAGCATCGGACGCAGACAAACCTGTCTTCACAGCATTGTAGGCCCTCGACAGAGCAATGCCCTGGGGCCCCTACCTACCCATTCTTGGGAATAAAAATGTAAATGGTCAATAAAATTAAACTTTTTAGATTTATTGGTACTTTCAAGAAAATCAATGTTTAAACAGAAAAAAATCATGTTGTAAAACAAGGACTCCATCTTCCTCTTCTCTTCTCCAGCTCGCAGTGCAGTTCCTGCTCTGCATCACAGCTATTATTAATTTATGTGGGGTGCTCGTTAGAGAGGGAGGGGGGACATGCCTCCCCCGTTAATTTAGCTCTGTGGCTGCAGGCTGAAAGACAGGTAGAGAATGCTGCCTGGCTGCTTTGATAGTGGGTATTTCACAATCAGATCGGCTGAGGAGAATTTTTCTCTGCCTGCCTCTAAGCCAGCTGCCTTGTGCGCGGAGCGAATGGATGCACACTCCATGTAGATTCCTCCCCTCCTCCTGGCCCAGCCCTCCCCCTTCTCCTGTTTGTAGGCCTCCAGAGTTTTGGAGCCTGGGCAGCTGCCAGTGGGCCTATACGTTAAGATGGCCCTGGAAGCAGATCAGGCAAACATCGTCTCCTTGGTGTATATTTACTAAAGTGCAGGTTTTTAGAAGTGAAGAGGTTGCCCATAGCAACTAGTCAGATTCTAGCTATTACCTGCTGTAATGTGCTAGATAAATGTTAAGTAGAATCTGGTTGCGTGCGCAGTGCGGCTCAGGCACGTGCGCAGTGGCATAAAATTGCTCCATTTGAAAAAAAACAATCAGCATAGTGTACAGCTGTGAATCAGGCCGACAGGAAAGAAGTTGATGAATGTTAATTAGAGGAAAGTTGTGTAATGAGGGTACGTTTGAATAAAGCGATGTGGTGCAGGGGTCAGAAGGGTGTAATCATTCTAAAAATAGAGCTATATTAGGAACTACAGCTTATTAGGCATTGTGAAATTGAATATAATTTTGACAATAACCGACAAGGGACCAAAATAGAGAAACAAAAAGGAACTAGTGAGAAACAGTCATTAATCTATACTGTCTAGAGCAGTGAGCTGGTGAATGCAAATATTGGATGTAGTAAATGATGACCGTTAACTGTGATCCTAATATGACCAACTGTGAGGCTAATATGGTGTCATACAGTTTGTATCACCGACAAAGCAGACATAAATAGGCCACATACATACATGGAATTTCCAGTCAGATGATTGGGATTGCAGGAGTTAAAAAAAAAAAAAAAAAAGTTAATGGTTTCAGAAATATACACAGAAAGTAAATGGATTTTATTTTCCAGTCAGATGGCTTGTCCAGCAAGTACCAATTACGCTAATAAAAGAGAACATTATTTTGTGCAAGAATAGTTTATGCCCCCATGGTTTCACTATCCATTTACATAACCGTGAAAGGAAATCTTAGTGTGTATTTGCTTTTTAATGGGTTAATTGCTCCTCTAAGTTGGCTGCCAGTATTTTAAAAACACTTCTTGCATTCTATATATTATGGCCGCATGTGGTTTTCTTGCCTACTAATTCAACATAGCACAAAATCTGTTCTGATAGTGCCTTATAGGTAAACTGAAGAGATATGATTGAATGTGACTGCCCAGTGACCGAGTAGGCTTAGGGAGTTAATGTGCCATGTAACACGAGCAGAGCCTAGTTATGTATTATGGCATACAGTATGTATGTAGCTTATATTAGTTTATATACCTGTGTTACTGAACAATGTGCTACATAAGTTTGCATACGCTCTTTCACCGATGCTGATTTTCAACCTTTAACTATGGATAGACAAAAGCAAAAATACAGGTATATGTCAACGATAGTACGTTATTTTGCCAGTAATATTTTTTGTTAATTAGGGCCATGTTAATTAATAATGACGGTGCATGCATGCTGGCACTAATAGTACCTCGATGTAGTTATGAGACCGGCGCCTGCATGGCCGCCATTCTCAATCCCGACAGCATAATCCTGGCAAGGGATTTAACATAGGTGTCGGAATTTCGACACCTATGTTAATCCCGACGCCGGACCGATCGTCCTATCTGCCGGGTAAGTATACTCTTAGCCCGGGAATGGGGGAGGTTAGGTTTAGGGACCCCCGGGGTGACTTAGGGATAGACACCCCCCTCGGGGAAGGTTAGGGTTAGGCTAGGGGAAGAGGGGATTAGGGTTAGGCTCTAGGGGGGGCTCTAGGGGGGGGAGGTTAGGGTTAGGCACCCCCCTGGGAGGGTTAGGTGTAGGCACCCATGGGGGGGAGGTTAGGGTTAGGCACTAGGTGGGGGGGTTAGGGTTAAGCACCCCTAAGGGAGGGTTAGGGGGGGGAGAGGGGAGGGTTAGCATACTTACCATCGGACGTCGGGATCTTCACCTGTCGGCCTGTCACAGCCGCCGGTATTTCAATCCCATTCGTAGTTCCACGTGTGCAATATAATTGGTGCTTCCATCTTGAATTTGTATGGTCCTAATGATAAAAAATATATATTAATTAATTTACAAATGATATGTACAGTATAATATTGTTCATTTAATAAAAATTGTATTCTTGTTTTATTAGTATTGAATTGCCTCCAATAATAATTGCATTCAATAATTGTGCTTTGGCCCCTTAATTAAGTATTAATATTTGTCACTTTGTCACAGATGTGTCCTCATACACTGTTGCTCAAGTTGCGGCAAATAGCCTTTCTGTGTGTGCCATGTCCCGTGCGACTCTGCATGCGCCGATCGTCTTTTTCAGGTGAAATAGTATCTTTCTCACAATGCGATATGTAAGAAGTGAAATGATCACAGAAGCGATCGTTTAAATTTCCTCTTCGGGGTTCTGCACAAGGACAGTTTGCTGACCATGCACCTGCAGCAGCCATTGCCAGGGAGGGTTCTCCCGGTGATATCTGTAATCTGTAGCTCATAGGCTACAGCGACTGATGCCATCTTCTTTTCATTCCGGAGCTTGGTAAATCTGACAGCTTCGCAGCCCCCCTAGATATGGAGAAATCTGCTGTGGTCCCTCCTTCATACATTGGGAGATCCTAAATATTTATTCTGTTATCGGGGTATATGCCGCAAATATTAATAGGCCTCACTGTATTGAGAAAATACCCTCTTAGTGAAGATCTTTATTGAATGGACAGTAAAGTAAGATTGGGAAATTTGACTGCATGTTGTCAACAATTTATGACCAACAATTTATTTTATTTATTGTATTTACCCTGCAGGCAGTAATGTTTTAATTAACTGTGTTTTTTTAGATCACGTCATATAATAGTGTATTTGAATACATTTCACACTTGAGATTGCGCTCAAAAGTTGAAGTCCATTTCTTTGCTGTTATTCATGTTTTGTTGTATTATATCCACCACAGAAAGAATTATGAGAGAGCTAAAGTAATCAGACTAATCTCTCTTTTGCCAATCAGTAACGTGCAGCAAGTTCCCAGATTGCAGATGTTTTTGCATCTGCTGAATCATGGATAAATGATTAAAACTGTGAATATCATTAAAATGAACTGGTTTGTACACACCTAGATAATTAATTTGATCATATTTCCATTTAAAATTAAAATTGGATTTGAGAAGACAGAGCTGAGGCAGTGAAATTGTTAAATTCAAAGCTTCTGATTTAGATTGATTTATTTTAAAATTGGATTAGAAAATAAATTGGTTGAAGACATTCATCAGCACTGATAGAGACGTATGTGGTTGTGAGATAAGTGGAGATCAACAGCCATTTTGTTCTACTGCTGCCTAGCCTGGATTCCATATGCAGTATGTCAGGGTTTTGTCTAATGGATGCCGCCAGGGATTGCATACATTGGATAAGTGAGTGGGCATCTCTGCCTGGGTCCATTGTAGATGCTGAACACTGCAGAAAGTACCAGGCTATAACAGGTTTAAAAAATTACCTCAAGCCTTAACTGTTGCAGAGAGAGGGCAGAAGCATCCACTGAATGAGACCCGATTCAGAAGTGCGGGCTATTGCAACCGCGACAGCGTCTTTTATGCTGATGGACTTCATATAGAGACACCCACTAGCTGCAGCGCTAATCCACCGCTGTGCGCACACTTGTCACACCATCAAACATTGCATCGGCCGTATGGAGGCACAGAATTTCTATCTGAACATGGCTGCCGGAATTAGTGCAACTGCAGCAAAAGCTGACAGTGACACGCCAGCATCTCACTAACCACTCCCCTTTTACCACACAGAAATACCCACCGAAATTGCCGCTGCCAATGGGTTCCTACGGCATATAAACATTTTTGTAATTATTTTGATGGTTTTAGACTATTATGAATCCGTTCTACTTTCAACATGGCCACTGCCAACAAGACTTTGGGGTATATATACTCAAGGTCGATTTTAATCGATTTAAAATTGTTCAAAATCAATCAACATCGATGTTGTGTTTCTGGGGCCAAATCACACACTTACTAACACTTAAAACCAAATCAAAAATTATCTGTTAGTAAATGTGTGATTTACCTCCAGTAACTCAACTTTGAGGTTGATCGATTTTGATCAATTTTAGATCAATCAAAATAAGTTAAAACCAACTTTTAGTAATATGCCCCTTTGTGTAAGATTTAAGCCACTATACATGAATTCATTAAGCGAATAAATATTTAAATTGCACCGGATTCAGGATACATTGCTCAGTGCAAATGTAGAAAAATGGGTCTCTACCATTACCCCATTTCCCCGGAAGAGTGTTTGTAAAGCAACAGTCAGAATGTCATTATGTTCTGAAAGAGGACGCTAACCAGGGGTGTGCAACTGGTGCTGTCGCAAAGGGCGCAGGGCCCTAGGGGAGTCACCATTGCTGCCCCACGGCACCTGCATGTGGCTTGCTGGATGCTTGGAAGGGCACTCTGCATCCGGTAGTACTACTGCAGGGCCGCCCAGAGTATCCAAGTGATGCTCCAGGCAGACACCCAGCGGCCTGTGGAGCTGGCCGAACCATCCCTAGAACGCTCTGTGCAGTGCTCCACTTCCTAAAGCAGGTGGCCCCATAGGCATGACATCACGGGTTTAGGGATTTAGACTGGCACAGGGCGTACTTCTGCCCTATTACGTGCGGTTCTGAATGTTGACATGGACTACATGTGACATGTATGTGGACAGGTGTTAAAGTAGGCCGGAACAGGGCGGAACTGCGTTCCGTCAATTGTATTTGGAGACGGAACGAGTTCTGCCTCCTCCAACCCATCTCAGCACGGCGCAGCAGAAAGGCTGCATTTGCCGGGCGCCTGCTGAGATTTTGTTACCGGCAGGCACCCGGCTCCCTCCCTGCAGCGCCAGTGGCAGCCGAAGGCTGGAGCTCACTCCTGAGCTCCGGCTTCCGGCTCCCACAGTGTGCAGTGCACTATGGGAGAGATGCCATGACGTCTCTCCCATAGTTCAGAGGAGCAACCAGGCGGCAGCGGATGCAGGAGCGGGGCTTAAGGTAAGCATTAGGTTTTTGTGTTTTTTTGTGTTAGCAGCTTCACTATAGGTGGCATTACTCAGGGGGCACTACTACTGGGGGCATTACTCAGGGGGCACTACTACTGGGAGATTACTCATGGGGCACTACTACTGGGGGCACTATTACAGGGAGATTACTAATGGGGGCATTGCATAGGGGGCACCACTACTGTGGGCTCTGCATATGGGCACTACCACTGTGGGCACTGCATAAGGGGCACTATTACTGTGGGCATTGTGTAAAAAGGGCACTGCTGTGTGTCATACATGAATAAGGGACACTACTATGTTGTGTAATGTGAATCAAGATGTGCTACTGTGTGGTGTAATTTGTATTGGAAATACTATTGTGTGACCATGCCTTTCTCTTTTGAGGCCACGCCCCTTTTTGGCGAGCGCTATCCCTTTATTGAAAGAGCACCGAGGGGGGGGAGGGGGGCAGTGAGTTCCACCACTTCTCTAAGACCACTTTAAGCACTGTATGTAGACATACATAATGTTGACATTGTGCATGTCAACAGTACATTTTAGTGTTAGGGTTAGATTTAGGGCTTAAATAGCGGAAAAACTCTATGTGGTCATGCACAATGTAAACATAATGACCATGTCAGCATTATTACTTACTATGTCGGCAATGTTTATGAGGACATGTCGAAATAACGCCCATGTCGACATTCAGAACATGTCGACATTCTGACTGTTGATCTGCAGAATGTTGACATAACATATCACACCCTGTAATGCGTGGGGCCATTTATGGGAAAATGAAGCATTCTAGAAAACAGAAATAAAGAAAAATATATTTTGGTTTCTACATTATATACAAAATCTCAATGCACAAATAATGAGTATTTGTTTATTTGCAATAAATAGTAATAGTGCTATTGGCCTTCGCCCAGGGGTATAAATAATGGTGCTGCGAGGAAATAGACATCGGAGAAGAAATTATTGGTGGAAATGGATTTCCTTAAGGTCTGTTTGTATAAGATGCAATAATCCATAGGAATTCTAACACTCTGTGGGTGGAAGTGCGCAGCTGAGCTCTACATTGTGAATAGATTTCTTCTATAAGGCTGATAGAGATGATAGTTTTGTATGATGTCTATCCAACATTTCTCATTACCGTCTACTTAGCCTTGTACAGTATTTGCACAATTTAAAAGCAAGAAAATTGGGACTGGCAGAGCAGATATGGGTGACCGATGTGCAAGGTGGATTGTGTTTTTTTATGCACTGATAAATACTGTAGGTATTGCTAAAGAAATCTGTATTTGGTGTGTATTATCATGCAGCAGGCTTTATCACTACAGCTACAATAACAATTGTATATTTTCATCAGTAAATGTAGAATTTTAAGGTCTATTTTTCACTGTTCTTCTTCTACCTTTGTAGTTCTTATTAGGAATGGCAGGAAAAGATGAGATAAAAAGTGTAGACGCTTGACTCCTTTTGCAGCATTTTCACAATGATGACACCCTATATATATAAATATTAGGGGTGTGCACCGGCCACTTTTCGTGTTTTGTGTTTTGGATCTGAATCTTTCTTCGTGTTTTGGATCTGGATTGGTTTTGCCAAAACCACCCTTCTGTGTTTTGGGTTCTGGATTTTGTGTTTTGGATCTGTATTTTTTTTTAAAAAAGCATAAAAACAGCTAAAATCACAGAATTTGTTTTTTTTTTTTGCTCCTATGCTATTATTAACCTCAATAACCTTAATTTTCACTCATTTCCAGTCAACACCTCACACCTCACAATAGTGTTTTGATGTCCAAAAGGTTGCACCGAGGTAGCTGGATGACTATGCTTAGCGACACGAGTGGGTAGCACAAACACGTGGCCCATCTAGGAGTGACACTGCAGTGGCAGACAGGATGGCAGTTTGAAAAACTAGGCCCCAAACAGTGCATAATGCAAAGAAAAAAAAGAGGTGCAAGATGGAATTGTCCTTGGGCCCTTTCACCCAGCCTTATGTTGTATAAACAGGACATGCACACTTTAACAAACCAACCATTTCAGTGCCAGGGTCTGCCACACGACTGTGGCTGAAATTATTGGTTCGTTTTGGGCCCCCACAAAACAAGCTGGCAATTAATCTGTCCCTGCACAAACTGGCTCTACGGAGGCAAGATGTCGTCCTCATCCATCTCATTCGCCGATTCCTCACCCTCTTCAGTGTTGTGTACATCCTCATCCTCACAGAGTATTAATTTGTCCCCGCTGGAATCCACAACCACAGGTCCCTCTGTACGTTCTGGAGGCTGGTCTCCCTGGAAGAGTTGATAATTCATTTTTATGAACATCATCTTCTCCACATTTTGTGGAAGCAACCTCCTACGCCTTTCGCTGACAAGGTTCCCGGCTGCACTAAACACTCTTTCGGAGTACACACTGGAGGGGGGGCAACTTAGGTAAAATAGAGCCTCCAAATTGCCTCTTTTTCCTGCCAGTACAGGTACGGACTGTCTGACATGCCTACTTGGATGCTGTCACCGATGTAATCCTTTAACAGACAGACGCATGCTTGTCGCTGCTGCTTTGAGGATGCAGGTGCGGCTACAGCCCACACAATTCACAAAGATAGAAAAAAAAAGAATTTTTTTATTGTTTGTGGAGCGCACTTTGAGGGTTACACCCCTTTAACAGACAGACGCACGCTTGTCGCTGCTGCTTTGAGGATACAGGTGCGGCTACAGCCCACACATTTCACAAAGACAGAAAAAAAAGTCGAATTTTTTATTTTGTTTGGAGTGCACTTTGGGGATTACAGCACCCTTTAACGGACAAGCCAACCGGCCCTTTACTTATGACACAGACGCACGCAGTCGCTGAATGGCAAAAGTGGCCAGAAATTTTTCGGGCCACCCAAAGCATCTCCTGCACGCCCCTGTCGCTTTTCAGAAAATTTTGCACCACCAAGTTTATTGTGTGAGCAAAACATGGGACATGCTGGAATTTGCCCAGATGTAATGCCCGCACAATATTGGTGGCGTTGTCAGATATCACAAATCCCCAGGAGAGTCTAAGTGGGGTAAGCCACTGGGCGATGATTTCCCTCAGTTTCTCTAAGAGGTTGTCGGCGATGTGCCTCTTACTGAAACCGGTGATACACAGCGTAGCCTGCCTTGGAACGAGCTGGCGTTTCTGAGATGCTGCTACTGGTGACGCTGCTGCTGTTGCTGCATAAGGTGATACATTTACCCAGTTGGCTGTCACAGTCATATAGTCCTTAGTCTGCCCTGTTCCACTTGTCCACATGTCCGTGGTTAAGTGGACATTGGGTACAACTGCATTTTTCAGGACACTGTGGACACTTTTTCTTATGTTTCTGTACAGTCTCGGTATCGCCTGCCTAGTGAAGTGGAATCTAGATGGGATTTGGAACCGGGGACACACTACCTCCATCAATTGTCTAAATCCCACTGCACTAATGGCGGATACCGAACGCATGTCTAACACCAATATAGCAGTCAAGGCCTCAGTTATACGTTTTGCTTCAGGATGACTGCTGTCGTACTTCATCCTCCTCGCTAAGGACTGTTGGAGGGTCAATTGTTTAGTAAAAGTAGTGGTGTTCCTACTTCCTCTCTGGGATGATGAACAACTCCCTGCAGCAGCAAAAGCACTAGGAGGAAGTGGTTCTTGATCTTTCACAATTCACAAACACAGAAAATATTTTTTTATTTGGTTTGGAGTGTACTTTGGGGGTTACAGCACCCTTTAACGGTCAAGCCAGCCGGCCCTTTACTTATGACACAGGCACACGCTTGGCACTACTTTGTTGATGCATGTGCGGCTACTGCGCACACAATTCACAAACACAAAAAAATATATATATTTTTTTTTTTTTGGAGTGCCCTTTGTGGGTTACAGCACCCTTTAATGGACAAGCCAGCCGGGTCTTTACTTATGGGACACAGGCGCACGCTTGCCGCTGCTCCTTTGTTGATGCACGTGCAGCCTCAGTGCACACAATTCACAAACACAGAAAATATTTTTTTATTTTGTTTGGAGTGCCCTTTGGGGGGTTACAGCACCCTTTAACAGACAAGCCAGCCGGCCCTTTACTTATGGGACACATGCGCACGCTTGGCACTACTTTGTTAATGCACATGCGGCTACTGCGCACACAGTTCACAAACACAGAAAAAATATTTATTTTTTTTGCACTTGGGGGAGCACCCCTGATGGACCGAGCACCCCCTGGACAACACTACACCACCCCTTGAGGACTGGGACACTGCACAGGACTTTGGAGTGGACACAGCCCCTATGGACAACTGACTGCACAACACAGTCCAGCCAGCCCCTATGGACTTTGGAGGAGAGGACACAGCCCCTATGGACAACAGCAGCACAACACAGCCAGCCCCTATGGACTTTGGAGGAGTGGACACAGCCCCTATGGACAACAGCAGCACAGCACAACACAGCCAGCCCCTATGGACTTTGGAGGAGTGGACATAGCCCCTATGGACAACAGCAGCACAGCACAGCACAACACTACACTACACAGCCCAGCCAGCCCTAACTCCCACCCTCCCTCTTCACTGTCCACAGCCGAGTGAGAAAATGGCGACGACGCGGGTACCTTATATAGAATCCAAAACCCGCAAGACCCGGAAGGCGGGATGATGACGTTTTGCCTCGATTTCAGATCCGAGTCAGGCGGGAAAAGTCGAGCCTGACTCAGATCGGCATTGGATCGGGGGGGCTTGGGGGGTTTCGGATTTCAGAAATCCAAATATATATATATATAGGCAGATGAGTTAGGCCGGCTGCACCTCAGAACGATGTGTAGCCGATCGATCCGACGGGTGATGAGACCATTCATCAGCAAGTGCATACACACTTGCACGATGCCAGGGGGCAACGGCGCAATGGAGGACGCCATGATGCATTCGGCAGCACGACATCGTAGATGATATCTTCTGGAAAGACAGGAATAAAAGGTGGAGCGCAGATGAAGGCGCTTCTCAATAAATGTGTATAAAATTGGGTACAGTACTTGGTTCTGGTGGGATGATATTATTCTGTGGGCCCGGAATGATCTTCATTTTCAAGGGCTCTCCTTTCCCTCCAAGACGTGGATTTATAGAATTACAAATAGGATAAAAGAACAATAATGTGTGGTATCGTTCAAGTGGGTATGGGTAAATATATAAATACTTCCTGTCTCGCTTGCCACTGGAGTATTGAAAGCCAAGGTCCGAGGTTGTGGGGCAAATCGTAGGCGAGGAGCCTGAATGTATGATCTCCTCATCCACAGGAATTGGACGTTGATGAAACCTAATTAAAGGTGTTGCTCCAGTGATGATGCTGGATGTACCCACATGTTTGAGATGTTTAGCACTCTTTTGCACTGGAAGAAGGTATTATCCACACTGGTAGAAGCATTCCGACACACAGTTCTACTGAGAGAGGGCACCTGGCATAGTACTCTGGCGGAGGTGTTAGGATGCACAGTTGCACCGAGAGATGACACAGAGGCAGAGATGTTATGTTGCACTGTTGCACCAAGAGGTGGCAATGTAGTTGCACACAGGCAGAGATGGAATGACGCACTGGTGCACTGAGAAGTGGAATGGAGTTGCACTCAGGCAGAGGTGGTATGACACACCGTTGCACAGAGAAGTGGCATGGGGTTGCACACAGGCACAGGTGGTATGATGCACTGTTGCACTGAGAAGTGGCACTTGCAAAGACTCGAGGGTAGTCACAAGGGAACCTGGAACGAGGACATGACTAGTATGCACTAGAAATGACAAACATTGTTCAACTTCCTGGTGTTCTGGGGCCGGTTATATATGCAGGGGTAGCAGTTGATAGGACAGAGTCAGCTGACCCAGACCATACTACCATTGGTTGGAGGCACTGTCAAGTGAGAAGGACTGTCATGGCATCGCCCATGACGTGAACCACAATACCCAAGACACAGGGCCGCCCATGGAAATCCACCAGCACCTAAGGTAGAATCCTCAGCGCGTCACCCGCCGCCGCACCTGACATCTGAGGCGCATGAGAAGTCAGGGGAAGCCGGCACAGAGGTGAGAAATGGTGAATCCTAGGATGAACCCTGACCCTTCCTTTATCCCATATCACCGTCGAAGCAGAACGTGAGATAAATGAGGAAAATAGATAAAATGAAACACACCCTTGAATGTGGTTCTGTGTGCGTTAATGATTATGTAAATACCACCGCCCGGTGAAATAGAGACACTAAAGAGGGGCGTACCCCACTCTCTCTGGCATAGATGTAATCAGATATATAAAGGTATCTTTAGCAAGTGTACCATACTCACAGAACATATATGCACTTTCATCCTATCAATGTATCTTTAAACCATACAACGGTCCTCAGCAACGACAGATGATGATTTTAGAATCCAAAAATGAGCATTTTATTCCATAAAACCTCAGTAATATCCAGCCTAAAAACATGATTCCTGGCTCCCAAAGCACAGTGGTGAACACAAGTTGTTCTAAAGTTCAAAAACTTTTCCGGACAAGTCAATGAAAGTGTATCTACCTTAGTAGGAAGTCCTGGTAGTCATATGAGAAGGTCCATATATATGTAGGGGTCTATTTACTAAACCTTGGATGGAGATAAAGTGGACGATTCCATTTTACCCGCTACTAACTGCCATGTTTTAAACACAGCCTATGAGATGGCAGTTGGGAGCTGATTGGCTGGTACCTTATCTTCGTTCACTTTATCTCTATCCAAGGCTTAGTAAATAGACGACTCCTTAGTCTCCAAAGCCCGGCCAACCAGCAGATATTGCATACGACTGTGGGAATGAGCAAATCTGTGATGAGCCTCCCTCTTCTCAGTGCCGTAACTAGACATTCTGGTGCCCTGTGCGTGAAAGAGTATCGGTGCCCCCACCATTCCCCCGTCATTTTTCCCAAATTAATATTCACATTAAACAAATAAAAAGGAAAATAAGGAAATAGTGATAGCGTTTATTTACAAATAAAATAAAACTCCAGAGCTGTTAGTATTTCATATTACTATATTACTATATCTCACCCGCCTCCCATCCCGGGGCTTTCCCCATGCAGATGCACAGCACCCACCTGGCCAATTGTACCACACTGACACGGGCAATGTCTGTGCAGATATAGTTTTATTTTACATAACCATGGTGCCACCAAACACTCTCCCCCTCCATTTCCTCCCTGGGGCTTCAATGTCACACACATACAACACACACATAAAAAACACACACACAAACATCACACACATTCGCGCGCGCACACACACACCACCTACACCACCACCACTCGGCCAACACTAACAGGAGACTGACCTGACATGATTCTGCAGACTTAGCCTCTCAGTGCTGTGCCGCCTTCCTGCACCGCACCAAACAACTCCACTGTGGGAGTTGAGTCACTGGAGAGACGTCATGACATCTCTCCTTATAGCCAGTGCGCCATGCGGCAGCCGGGGGAGGCGGAGTTCACAGGTTCACAGCAGGTTTGTGGATAGATCCCCTTCCGTAGATGTACCTACTGAAGGGGATCTATACACAACCCTCACAGCAGTAAGGACAGCCGGGTGGGCCACTGATCTACATTACAGCGGGTGCCCGGCAAATAGAAATTGCAGCAGCCGCCGGGTCCGCCCCCAGAGCATTCTCCGTTCTGTGCGGCCACCCTGGTTATGGCCCAAGACGGAGACAAGGCTATCTCAGTCTCTGAAAAAAAAAAACTTGCTTGGTCAGGGGGGCTTCTGGGTACTCAGAACCCCCCCCCCCGCGCGCGTGCGCTAGTGGGTGCCACGACCATGGATCTGCAGAGAAATCCACTGATGACAGCTGTATGGGATACAATTATTGGCTGCTCATTTCTGTGGAAAGACTTTTGTTTTATGTACTTTAAGGGGCTCATACAGTACATCTGCGACTGATTCCCCGATCCCCTGACGCTGGGGTGGAGCATCAGGTAATTCCAACATGCAGAATTTCCCTTATTCCCCGACCGATCGCCGATCACTGATGCCCGGTTTTCATCACCAATTGGATCGGGGAAATGCGGCGCTGATGTATGGCACGCATTAGAGAGAAAATTTAAATGTGAATATGTACTAATGTAATAATAACATTAACATTTACAAATGCTGTATGGCACATAGGATTGAGGACCAAAGAATGTTTCTAAACTCATTTTGTTAATTAGATATAGAGTAATTAGAGATAACATTTTAACATATTTCAAGCTCTGAAGCAGAAATGGGCCCAGTATTATATTTTTTCAGGAGGATTACAATTCTTATGGGTAACCCCGAGTGTTACAGTGTATCGGCCGGACATGTGAGAACCTCATGCCCATAAATTGTGTTCTTAGAAGTGACAGTTCCTATAATGCAGATGTTTATCAAAATGTAGTTTGCAGGCAGGGGTGTCGGAACGGTTTTATTGGGGCAACATAAAATCATTCCAGTGCTGCCCCTTGCGATAAAGCTCAGTCCCTGCGAATCCACTTCATATACTTTTCAATGTATGTGTCCACGCATTATTTTTGTAAAAATAATGTTAATAAATATGCCCCATAAAGGTTGTTTTAGAACTTGACCCAATGTAGAAGAAAATAACTCCAGTGCTTGTTTACATTAAAATTTAAGGACCTGTCAAAGGTTTTATTTTTAGCCTTAAATGTAGTATGAGCTAATATTTGCATTCCTCCCAACATTTATAAATCTGGACAATAAAAGCCTTGTCCTCAATCCACCAAAACTCCATTCTGATCTTCCACAACACTATCCAGAAACACTCAGTGGAAGATCCCACCCTTTTCGCTGCCGGTGAATTGAGATCATCCCAAATTCAGGACAGTAGGGAGGTATATGTTTGTTATATTTGTGTTGGGCACCTACCCAGTGGTAAATTTCTTGATTTGGGATTGCCGTGCGAACCTATGAATTATTCACAGGACATAGTAACAGCTCTGTCATTACAAGCTCATTGATTTAAGATACAAGCCTAGATTGAATTGCGGGTTATCTAGGCCTGATCCAGTATATACGATATTATCAACTCAAGTTCTATTTATTGCTATAGTACATCTACTCTGTGGATCATTGAATTATACATTTAATATACTATATGAGGCATTGATTATGTGTATCATATGGTCACACTGAATCATGTGTTTTTTGTTGTGTGGCACTAGAATGCTCTCTGTATTGTACAGCGGTGCAATAGGATAGTTTCTGTATTGTATTGGCAGCTAAGATACTCTTTGTATTGTACATGGTCAGAATGTCCTCATTATTTAAAATTGAGAAGTAGAATGTTATTTGCCTGATACATCAGTCAATAAAATGTTCATTTTATGTTATAGCAGTCAACAAAATGCTTTGTAAATTGGACAATAGAAAGCTCTTTGTATTGCATAGCTGATTCAGATGTGGTGGCAATGCTGATAATGGTTACATAGATTGAGCGATTGTTAGCCTTTATGCATGCGTGTAAGCGGCACTGTGCACGTGCAGTGATTGAATTGCAATTACGCTTGCACAGGGGATTCATTCGCAATGTGAGTGACAAGTATTCAGTATTTAGGGCTAGTTAATGGGGCTGGTTAGAAAAACGCTGGCGTGTCAGACCGTTTAACCACGGTTTTCAACTGTTTTCAGGGCATGCATAAATTAGCCGCTGCGTTCATGCTCGTGTCTATGACAGCTGAGGCTTACTTAGACGGCGGATGGAAGCCTGGTCTGCTTCTGATGTTTCCGGTTTGTACAGTTGATATTTCAAATACCAGTTTTTCATGAATTTCATTCACCTTGTCACATGGCTTGCCAATGCCCATTTTCCCATTGTAGCATTGCCTCAAATTCTACTTGTATTTGCTCCCTAGGGGAAACCTCACAGCCCCCTTTCCTTGTGCATATAGTACATCCACTCTGTCCGGTTGATCACATCTGAAATCTGTACACTCAGTGAGGTTTCCATCATGTATGTTGTAGAGGAATCATTTCTATATTTTATATATTTATACCATGGGTACCAATCATTGAAGATGAGACTCCAATAATATTATTTCTTTACTATATTTATAAAGGTATTATAAATATAGATAAAGTTCAATTGTTATATATATATTTGCAAATACATGCATGCGTATGAATTAATGATATTATGATTCCAGTGAGTTCAGACGTGAAGTTCAAGCTCTGATTTTGATATTTATTTACAGGCAATTCAAATTATACAGAATGAGATATACACAGTAGCGACATATATACTAGTATATTTATGCTTCCTAAGACATAAAACTTAATAAACAATTAACAAACTTAGACAATTAATAACAACATAGATTATATACTTGCAAGTATTATTAGTTACCGTACTTCCTCCTGCACAAACTTTATGTTCTTCTGGACTCTGTGTTACATTGTGCTGACCTCTCTCCAACTTCTCTCTCCTCTCCAACTAACTAACCTGTACTTCCAGTGCTGTCTTTTATCCCAAAATCTGTCAATACAATTGTGCCATGTCCCATTCTGTCCAATGTGGCAGATAATTACGGGTTTCCCTAAAATCAGATTCTGAAGTGTTGTAAAAAATGTCAGCTGGACCAAGTTGGCTATTTCTGCTCAAACAACCATGGTGTCATAAAATGTGGTATTTGTTTATTCATCAAACGATTTACCTTTGATTATTTGATGTGCGAACAGAGCTGTTTTGCCTAAGGTGATAGCATCAATAGATGTGACCTCTTGATATTAAGCCTGGACAATGGATGAACTTGTTTTATGATTACACACCGGTGCATACCAATGCCCATTCCATTATTTATGACATAAAAACAGGAAAACTTGTTCAAACCGTCCTAACAACAGTGCTAGATTTGATGTACAGTAATTCCCTATTTGACACATATATACATACAAACACACATGAACTCCTTGCTACGAAATATATATATACTATGCACTATGGTGTAAACCACATTCAATCATTAATGGTATTTTAATTCAGGCAATATCTTTAGTCCTCATATAATTTTAATCCTAATGTTCAAGTATATTTTATTTTACGTATAGAATTAATTTCCTACATCACATAAGGTAACAATGTAATGTGGATAATGAGTGTCCTCTCTCTTATAGTTGGTGTGATGTCTTATTGTAGGACTTTCTTTTTCTTTCCTTTTTTTTAACAAAGTAAAGTTTTGCAATCATGTAGCAATTAACTCCGGTGAATGGATTTTTGTTCACTCTGTCGCTCATTGTTTATCTAAAATCACTCAAGTGAGTAAAGAGTCTTGGCAATGGTGAGGTGGGCTGTATAACACAGTGCACGCTACAATCATACAGACTTGTATTCAAATGTCTTATTTGTCTCCAGTATCCAAGATGATATTTGTACAGTCAGGTGCATAAATATTGGGACATTGACAGAATTTTCATATTTTGGCCTCTATTCACCACCACATTGGCTTTGAAATGAAACAAACAAGATGTGCTTTAACTGCAGACTTTCAGATTTAATTTGAGGGTACTTACATCCAAATCAGGTGAACGGTGTAGGAATTACAACGGTTTCTATATGTGCCTCCCACTTTTTAAGGGGCCAAAAGTAATGGGACAACCGAAACAATCCTAAATCTAACTTTCACTTTTTAATACTTTGTTGCAAATCCTTTGCAGGCAATTACAGCCTGAAGTCTGGAATACATAGACATCACCAGACACTGGGTTTCATCCCTGGTGATGCTCTGCCAGGCCTCTACTGCAAATGTCTTCAGTTCCTGCTTGTTCTTGGGGCATTTTCCCTTCAGTTTTGTCTTCATCAAGTGAAATGCATGCTCAATCGGATTCAGGTCAGGGGATTGACTTGGCCATTGCATAACATTCCACTTTTTAGCCTTAAAAAACTCTTTGGTTGCTTTTGCAGTATGCTTCGGGTCATTGTCCATCTGCACTGTGAAGCGCCGTCCAATGAGTTCTGAAGCATTTGACTGAATATGAGCATATAATATTGCCTGAAACACTTCAGAATTCATTCTGCTGCTTTTGTCAGCAGTCACATCATCAATAAATACAAGGGAACCAGTTCCATTGGCAGCCATACATGCCCACGCCACGACACTACCACCACCATGCTTCACTGATGAGGTGGTATGTTTTGGATCATGAACAGTTTCTTTCCTTCTCCTTACTCTTCTCTTCCCATCACTCTGGTACAAGTTGATCTTTGTCTCATCTGTCCATAGAATGTTGTTCCAGAACTGTAATGGCTTTTTTAGATGTTGTTTGGCAAACTCTAATCTGGTCTTTCTGTTTTTGTGGCTCACCAATGGTTTACATCTTGTGGTGAACCCTCTATATTCACTCTTGTGAAGTCTTCTCTTGATTGTTGACTGACACATATACACCTACCTCCTGGAGAGTGTTCTTGATTTGGCCAACTGTTGTGAAGGGGTTTTTCTTCACCAGGGAAATAATGCTTCTGTCATCCACCACAGTTGTTTTCCATGATCTTCCGGGTCTTTTGGTGTTGCTGAGCTCTCCGGTGCGTTCTTTCTTTTTAAGAATGTTCCAAACGGTTGATTTGGCCACACCTAATGTTTTTGCTATCTCTGTGATGGGTTTGTTTTGATTTTTCAGCCTAATGATGGCTTGCTTCACTGATAGTGACAGCTCTTTGGATCCCATATTGAGAGTCGACAGCAACTGATTCCAAATGCAAATATCACACCTAGAATCAACTCCAGACCTTTTACCTGCTTAATTGATAATGAAATAATGAGGGAATAGCTCACACCTGTCCATGAAATAGCTTTTGAGTTGATAGTCCCATTACTTTTTGCCCCTTAAAAAGTGGGAGGCACATATAGAAACCATTGTAATTCCTACAACGTTCACCTGATTTGGATGTAAGTACCCTCAAATTAAATCTGAAAGTCTGCAGTTAAAGCACATCTTGTTTGTTTCATTTTAAAGCCATTGTGGTGGTGAATAGAGGCCAAAATATGAAAATTCTGTCAATGTCCCAATATTTCTGGACCTGACTGTATATATATATATATATATATATATATATAGTGTATCTATTTATTTCCTTGAATCATCACCTAAACACAGCGTTCCATTAACTTCTGTGCTGAATCTATATACAGCTTATTAATTCACTAGAAACCAGAGGCATAACTGATTGACAGCAGTAGTTTATCATAAATTGATTCACCAAACTGTTTCCTCCATGGGGTGTGGAGAATGCATCCATTTTAAGAAAATGTAGTACGTGTTTAAAGTAAGGTTTTTAAAAATTATTTTTTTTTTGCCTGAAATAGCTATGACACTGGCTCAATGTACTATAATCATTATCAACTGAACAATTGAATTATCTCCCGGGCCACTTTTAGATGGAATCTACAGTAAACAACTGAATTGCCCCCTATGGTATTTAAAAAAATATTCTAAAACAGACATGTCCATGTTCTAGAAATAGAAATACATCTGATTAACAATAAAACATACACATTATAAAATCAATAAAACATGCTCATATTTTAATTAGAGTTTATATTGTTCAGAATGTAATATTTTTTTTAAACCATATATGCAAATGACAGTTTTCCTTTTTTTTTAACAGTTAAATTTTTTTAATTTAATTGCATTAAACACAGGATTGTATTTTTACATAAAAGCTACAGTATCAATCCAGTGATACCAAGGGTATATTTACTATTCAGCGGTTTCAACTACTGCAATAATTTTAAATGCAAAGCACATGGTTTTCTATTTAATATTATTTGCATCTTTAAATTCAGTTTCCTAACCATTGAAAATTAGGAAGCTTTGAAAAACAATGCATATTAAATTTATCTTCAAATCACTTAAAATAAATTATTAATAATAATAATAATAATAATAATAATAATACAACTGTAAAATCTAACCTAGTGATAGGTAACCTGATATACTTTGGGGGCTGCATTGGGTGGTCCTCTAACCTTCAAAATGCTGCACATTACACTTAATATCAATAGCAAGATAAATTAATATATATTATGAAGGAAAAAGACACCTAACTGAAATAATTGCCCACCCATGCACTTGCTGTTGGCCACAGACCATCAATGTTTGCAAACTATCAGTGGCCATCCCTATGCTGCGTGTGCCAACAGCATCATGTAAATCAATGTTTCCCAACTCCAATCCTCAGGTATGCTTTACAGATTTCCACAGTATAACAATTGAAGTAATTAGCTTCACCTGTGGCTAATATGTGTCAGCCAGTAATGAATAACTCTGTGCACCAACTACAGTAGGAGATCTGTGAAACATACTCATCCTTCATTCTTGGGGTAAGCGACCTCAGCGGCAACCTCTAGTGGCCGGCGCCATAGGCAGCTGCCTAATGGTGGTGCTGGCCTTGTAAACAACCCTCATGTTGTTATCAATAAAGGTTATATCTGAAACTCTCAATGTTTTTGTCTAGTTTAACTGGTCTGCTCTGGGTTTAGGGGCCTGTGTATCAAAGCTAGATGAGAGAGAAAATTGTGAGATATAAATCACCAAGCAATCAGCTTCTAACTTAAATTTTATAGGCTGTTTGAAAAATGACAGGAGCTGATTGGTGAATACAATTGTGAGAGAAAAAATATCTCTCATCAAGCTTTGATACATATGCCCCTTAGTGGATTATTGTACAAATGAGCAGTTAGTTGATGCAGAAATGAGTGTTTCTCATTTAGCCAAGTAGAACAAGTTCAGAAAATAAAACAACTGAATAAATTCTAAAACTATTGCTATAACAACTAATATGCACCTTTCTGTGCTCTGCTTTGTTCACCAATAGGCGTAAGCCTTAGATTGCATGAGCAAGGTTATCTGGGAAGGATTTATACTCGCCGAATAAGGACATCTCGCCAAATCCGTGTGACACAAAAGCCCTCTTTGAATTAGGATGAATGTCTAATACAATAGTTGCACGCTTGCTGTTAATGTTCCCATTGAAGATCTCTGAGTGGATTAATTTCTTCAGAACATGGCTTGTCACACACGGGCCTGTCAAGTTGAAAAGACTCAGTGCGGTTCGATCACATTTTGATGGCACTTCATGCTGTGCAGGGCTAATGCTATGGGTTACTTTATAGAGAATATCTGAGTGGGGGGCCTGACGTTCTGCAACCGCCTTCCTCCCTGCAGGGGAGCTCTGCCTAAATAAGTATTGGCTCAGTGCAGTGCGTGAGTTCCCTTTAACTCCTGCACTACATTCTGTTTCTCAAAATTGCTCGTCCTTGTGAAATGATTGCAGGTGTGTGATTATTGCATTACAAATCACAGCATAATAATAACAGCAGCACAGAATTCAACCTATTCAAATGGAGAGTTATAAACACATTAACAAGATAAATGTGTTTAATTCTATTTAGAAAAAAGAACAAAGGGGGCTTTCATCAGTGCCAAGTGAAGATGGCACATGAAGACTCATTGTACAATCTAGTTTGTCTTGTAACTGAATGTATTCAGATCCTCCAACATGACCCATTTAATCAGATACAACATGTTCTGCTTCGGGACTTCCCTCTTAATTTATGATTGCAGCCACCTGTGTAGAAACACCCTTTTTATCAATTAACAGGTTGCTGCAATCATAAATTAGGTGGGAAGTCCGGGAGCAGAGCATTTTGTACCTAATGGAAGGGGTCATGGTGGACCATTTTCCGGCGTTTTGAGCAGCGCTGAGACACCCGACGCAGAACCTCTGAGTGGTAAGTTTTCGATAATATGGGTGCAGGGTGTGTGGTGCGGGTCCCCCTTAGACCTGGGGGCCTGTGTGCACTGCACACCCTGCACCCATTATAGATACGTCCCTGCATTCATCAGAACTACTTTGTTCCAACCAGACAAATAGTTGGTCAGTTGGAATGATAACCGGCCAGTTTGTGGGAGCAAAAGATAATAGTTTGTTTGCTCCCACATGTCGGTAAACAGCAATAAAAACAATCATCCCAACTATTTGGAGAAATAAACCATGTTTGATTTTTCTCAACTAATTGGGAAACTATTGTTTAAGTGAACGATAGGTAGGCTGACACTGGCCAGCAGTGTCAGCCTACTTTTTTCACAGTCGGCGCTTGGCTCCAGGTCAGCAAATGTTTTCTGCTTTTTCGGGAAATTACCAGGACCTCTGGGCACTCACCAGGACCTTTGTCTACCAGGACTCCCCGGGCGCATTCCCAAGGGACCTCCGCATATCATAGTAAGCTCCATCCGCAGAGTGCATGGTAGAGGCTCCTCCGCAGAACCCAGCAAGCTCTGGCCGTAGTGGACCTCCTCATTCCGCTCAGTGCAGTGTACAGTAGAAACATTTCCAAATGTTGTATAGGTGGATTAATTTTGCAGTGTTATGCTTCCATGAAGAATCATAGATAATTTAATTGCTCAATGATTATTGTCATATTTCTTTGTGTTTGAGGTCCCACTGGATTCTACCGCGGGGCTGCAGCCGCCGACTCCAGTGAGCCAGTGAATCCATGCACTGGCTATTCTGGCATTGGCTTCCCATTGGAAATGTTTTCTGCTAATCACACACAGGACGGTCAGTCCCAGGAAGAGATGTTTTCTCCCACTGGGACTACCAGTCTGGGCCATGATGAACAGAGAGAGCACTTTCAATAGGAACCCACTCCTCTGCCTTTCTGAAAGCCCTCTGCCGCTTTTAGGGTCTGCAGTCAATGCAGTCCCTAGAAGCCGGTGTTTGTGCGCATGTGCCAGTCCCACCACTGCTTGTGCACATGCGCTGATCCCGGCACCTGCCAGATCCATAGCACAGGTGTCGGGACTGTCTCTAGACTGCAGCATGGGCAGCTCCCCTTACCCAAGAGAGGAAAAGTTGAGTGTAGGTTCAGGTACAGCGAATAGTTACCAAATAGAAATCCTTTGGGATGGTAGTCCAATTAACAGATCACTGCAGAAGCAATATCGATGGTGCAGATGACTGGTATTATATCATCAGTCCACAGGAAAATCCCTCAGGATGGTGGTTCAATTGGCAGATCACTGCAGTAGTATACGATGATGATGGGTAACTTGTAGCTGTTTCCTTAAACAGTGAGGATAGAACCATTAGATGTAAATGAAGTTCAAAGTCCTCTGGATCCACAATTAGAAGAAATCCCAATGTCCATATAGCAACTGTTGAAATGGCTCATCGCGTTTCGCTGGATATTAGAGCAGGGATATAGGATATTCATCTGAAGCACTGATGAAGCTAGAGCTCTAATATCCAGCAAAACGCAATGAGCCATTTCAACAGTTGCTCTATGGACATTGGGATTTCTTCTAATTGTGGATCCAGAGGACTTTGAACTTCATTTACATCTAATGGTTCTATCCTCACTGTTTGAGGAAACAGCTACAAGTTACCCATCATCATCGTATACTACTGCAGTGATCTGCCAATTGAACCACCATCCTGAGGGATTTTCCTGTGGACTGATGATATAATATCAGTCATCTGCACCATCGATATTGCTTCTGCAGTGATCTGTTAATTGGACTACCATCCCAAAGGATTTCTATTTGGTAACTATTCACTGTACCTGAACCTACACTCAATTTTTCCTCATTGACATCCCACCTGGACACAATCATGATTTCAATATTTTTCCATTGAGGCTACCCATAGAGCAGATCAGTTTTCATGACTCACCATTTTGCTCCTAAATAGAGGTTTTTATCATATACATTTTCTACATGTATTAATTGTTTATAATAAATGTGTATATTGTCTATTTAGGCATCCACTTCTCATCGATTTATTTTTATTTGAACTACTATTTCTATTCTATATATTAGCAATTAAGCGCCAGTCTCTCTATATTTATTTGTATATCTAGTTAGAGGTTGACTACCTCTGACTGGCAGCTAATTGACAGCGCACCTATATATTTTTTCGTATAATTTTGCACAACCCCTTACCCAAGAGGGTAGTAGCTGCCGCTTGGTCCCACATCACAAGTCTGTAACATACAGTAGATCAATAAACATCTTTATACTGCCATGTATGCTACAGTAGCTTTTTTACTTATTTATCTAACAAATGTCAGGCATGTTATTTCTGCAGGTTTAAAGGGGCTATTTATCAAATATTATTTGAGAGTGTTTTTGGTGAATACCCGCCAATATTAAATATCACTCAGCTGTAGGAATGAGGGACTGCAGCAGATATCTTCAGTATCTGCTGCAGTCCCTCTATTTCTTACAGCAGCCGCAACCCCCATAGAAACTGTCAGATTTACCAAGCTCTGGAATGCTAATCATTCTAGAGCACAGGTTCTCAGATTCGGTCCTCAGGACCCCAAACAGTGCATGTTTTCCAGGTCTCCTCACAGAATCAAAAGTGATATAATGATCTCCACTTGTGGATCTTTTAAAATGTTCAGTGAGTAATTAATACACCAGTGCACCTGCTAGGTGACCTAGAAACCGTGAACTGTGTGTCCTGAGAGCCGAGTTTTAGAACCACTGTTCTAGAGTTTAGCCTCAGCAGCTATTTATCCCTCACCAGTGGTCCCTATCTATTATCAATTACATTAGGTTCATAATTGTATCACATACCCACCCGGGCACCCAATTATTTCAGGTGTTGGGTTCCTTACCACGAATGTAACTTATTTTGTTGATTATCACCTACAAGGTTATGTGACATCTCTACAATCTTATATTAGAGATTGGAAAAAAAATGTAAACAATAAAGTGGAAAGATTCTTATAAATTACTTATCTGTGATGCAGAATCATAGCGTACTAATATACCACATTAATTAGGTATCATAACAGTGGAATATTTATCACATAATACCACTATGACAGTCGCATCATATGACTTGATTTTATTTTCCATCAGGTTAATTTTACAACACAATTATTTTTCATTTGAATCATTGTTTTATTTACAAATACACAGGACTGCCATGGGAACCAGGTATACCTCGAGCTTCTTTAACCTCTACATGGGACAATATGAAGAATATTACATTTGGAATGGCGGATTTGAGGCAAACCTGGCTCCCTATGGCAGATATATTGAGGATTTGTTTTCCGTTTGGGATGGGGGTGACATTTCTATTTCTCACTTTATAAATCACCTTAATTCTAATGAATACAATAGAGCAACAACCAGCGCTGTATAAAGGAAAAACATTATCCAGTGAAACGCATTGAGACCTGTCTGCCTGTACTATTATTAGACCATCGTTTGGACCCTGCCATACTCCTTCCCAGGACTTGTTGCTACTATTTGGAACTTTCCATGCTGACTCCTTACACAGCTGATACAATTGCGTCTTGGATGCTTAAAGGACTGTGGGCCTGATTCAGAGCCGGATGCTCTGACCAGAGCGCTCGCTCTGAATCAGGGCCCTCCTACCTAAACTTGGAGCGGCCTCTTGGACGCTCGCATAGCTGTGGGTTACCACCCACAGCTTATGCGAGCGTCCATGATGATTGTCGCGATGGTCAAGACCATCACGACCATCGGGCTTGCGACGAGACCCTGCGGTAGGGTCACGGTGACCGCAAGCCCTGGAGTGATTTTGGCTCTATCAGTGGTGATGTCAGTGGGGCCGGACCCAGACGGTAGGCGTTCCCATGGGAATGCCTCCGTCTTGCAGCCACGCCCCCGGCACGCCCACCAAAGGGTCATGCTGTCAATCAACATCGACAGCACGCCCCCTTTGGTGTGAGACCTGGAGCGACGGCCTCCCTGTCGCTCCCCGGGTCTCGCGCATGCGCACGACGGAGCTCCCTCCGTCGTGCGCATGCGCACTAGGGCACCATCGACCCGCTTGCGAGCGCTCAGCGCTCGCGAGTGGGTCTGAATCAGGCCCAGTGTGGGTGATTGCCACACCATCACATGGTAAACCAAGTGCCCATCTATTACAGACAATATATATATCCACAGCCAATACTTCTGCTTCCTGGATGCTAAAAGGACTGTGAGGGTGAATGTCATACCACCGCATGGTAAATTAAGTGCTCATTAACCATCTATTTTTTCAAGTGGGATGAATACGAGTTTGTCCTAGGTCCAGTCATTCAATACAGGCATAGACTTTTATTCCGTTCATATCATGGACTTTTTATATTGATATTATTTATACAATTGTTGGTTTTAATAAATTGTGTTATATGGTGTTATTGCACCGTCCATCTTTTTCCTTTATACAGCGCTGGTTGTTGCTCTATTGTATTCTTTTTATTTTAGGGATTGACTAGCCCTTTATACCAGCTGCATTGTGACAGCGCATCCTATTTTGTTATTTAATTCTAATGAATTTGGTTTGCATTTTACCAGCAAAGTATTAATTATTTGATCATCACACTGTTGGTCAAAAATAATCAGATACATAAAGCCAGAGAAATCAAGAATGTGGACTGTAACAAATACATAAACTATAAGAGTTGTCACAATATAAGTTGGAAGCACAACAATCCCAAAGGCCAGCTCCTCCATCTTAAGCTGCAAATCCATATGCAACAGGTGTGCAAAAACATGCAAATGTCGCAGCGCCGAGATTTGTATTGAGACGGCGACTTTGCAGATCCACATGACTGCATGCAAAGATGCAGTATTGATTGCAGATCAGTTGATTATCAGAGTTTTGAGTAACCCTATGATTACTCAGAATGGCCATCGAAACTGAGGTGCCAGAGCTATTTCTTTCTGAATAGGGCATCACTGTCGTAGACTGAGACAGGTCCTAAAATTGGTCTTGACATGCCTGCGTTTCAGTTACCACCCCCTGTTGCCTCCTACAAACAGTCCCTGCTTGCGAATAAATCCTAACTGCGAGTCACAGGGATGATGAAACTTGACGCATGCCCAGATCACTGATAATTGTTCAACTGCGTAAACATCGGAGTTTCTCTCTGAAGCAGGCCCGTAGGCCTGTTTCTGAACTGGTCTTCATTAGCTGTCTGCCCGAATCCTGGATTGTTACTCGTCTGCTCTGATATCTCTCTCTCTGACCCTGGACCGTATTTGGACTACGGGTTGCTTGCCACCTGCCTAGATCGAGCTAGCTTTATTGTGCAGCACAGCAGCAAACACCATATCCATTGGCGGGGGTCACTGGTGAAATCCTGTGCTGTGTTTAGACTCCATGCCCTCAGGATAAACAGTGTCAAACTAGACGCAAATACATTTTTATACAAATCATTGTTTTGAAAATCCATACCCGGTATCTAATGAAGCTTGCAACTTTGTGGACATTTAAATTCAATAGAGGGGCATTTATGCTCTGCATTTTGTATTACTAGTTTTGTGTATAAAACTGTATTGCCATGTATAAAGCAATATGTCAGTTGAGGAGGGTTTATTATGCATATACAAAATTTGAGTAGCAGTTTTTGTTAAGGATTTTAGATGGTAAACAAGCAGCTTAAGGCGCACATCCACTACTTGATCGTTATCGTTATCGTTCAATCGCTCACTAATCAGACACAAAATCGGGCATGCAAATGTCGGAAACGACCAGCGATGCGTGCTCCCACTGGTCGTTTCTGACATCAATCATCGCCAGAACATGCTAGTCAATCTGCCGATAACGACAGATTGGCCATGTTCGGGGATGATGGAGGGTGTCTACACTGAATGACTGATCGTTCAGTGTAGGCACTGCAGGGGATGTGGATGTGCGCTTTTAACATAATTTTCTACATCAGAAGTATCAGACTTATCCATACACTTTCTAGGCCTTTTACCTTCAAGCTACTACTAGGAAATTACACATTGAATTCTTCAAAGATTATTTTTGTCTCTCGGGATTCAACCTGTTAAGATTGATGAAACCAGACTAATGTTTCAAATGCAAAGAAAACATGGCAGACACTCTTTATTGTCACTGGTATTGTTACGTTGTAACACAATTCTGGAACCAAGTACTTGCATGTAACAAAAAGAAATTGGATAGAAAAGTCAAACTCTTTAGAATTGTCTATTTTTAGCACACATGACAATGGTACAGAAAATAGAAGGGCAGTCCATGTACGCTACAGCCTTAGCCAAGAAAGTAATCTTAGCTATAGAAGATATACTGAAAACCTGAATTCAAAGTGGCCTAAACATGTTATCTTCTATAACAAACAAGTCTGAAACTGCAGAAGAAAAGTATAAAGGAGAAATAAACATGAATTTTGCTAAGCAAAACATTTTTCTTTGTGATCTGACAAAAGTGGAATGTGAAAATAATGTTAATTTAATAAAACTTTTAATGAATGAAAATACATTCTTTAAATATTGCTTATGCTGGCCATACACTATACAATTATCGGGCCGATCCTGCCGATATCCGCGGATCGCCCCGATAATTGTACTGTGTGTGGGGGCGACCAATATCAAAATATCGATCGGTCTGGCATGCCGAATTGACCAGCATGTCGGACTAATGCGATATTTGCAAGTTTGTAGTCGGCCGCATCGGGCAGTGTATGCGGTCACTGCCCGAGCGACCAACTTTTCCCCCAGTTCTCTCCATGTGCATGTACTCACCTTTCTATCCCCAGCGACTGCAGAGCTGTGCGCTGAGCCGACGAACTTCCGGGTAGCCGCTGTTCACTTCCGGCGTCATAGATTAGTTGAAGTCTAGGCAGTGAGTAGATGGTAAGACAGCGCTGTTCTGACATTGCAGTCCCGTGAGCCAATCAGCGGTCGCGCTGACTGTAGAGAGCCTGCTGATTGGTTCCGGCTACTGACAGTTCCCACGTGGTGTGACTCAGCCCACGTGGGAACTGTCAGTTGCCAGAGCAAATCAGCGGGCGCTCTACAGTGAGCGCTGCTGCTGATTGGCTCACGGGACTGCAATGCCCCGTGAAGAGCCGAGAGCTGCCATTCGGGAGCTATGTGTATGTGTGACAACACACATACACATAGCTGTGTTTCGTGGATCGGGTAAGGACGTTTTTTTGTTTTTAAACACCCATGGATTACTGCGGAGACCAGCGCTGGATGTAGGAGAGTATGAAATCTTTCTTTGCAGGTCCATTTTTTTTGGATATTCTACGTGGAGAAGGGGACAGAACATCTGGTATAGGTAAGTATGTGTGAATGGGTAGGTGTATGTAATAAACTTATACTGGGCACGGTGTGTGTGTTTTGGATTTTTTTACCTATTTATTTTACATTGAAATTACACGTGCCACATGTCTGCTGGCACTTGTAGTTCCACAAGTGCAAAATGGCAGGCATGCTGGCACTTGTAGTTCCACTGTAAAGTACAATAGTGCTACATTATTTGGCCCCCCTATTACCCCCATACCCACCGCTCCAGGGGTATGGGGATGAGCCCCAGGCTTCAGCGTAAGCCTGTGGTGCTCGGGAGAGGGGGGACCCTTTTTTGGGGGTCCCCGACTCCCCCGAGATCACCGGCTTGCGCTGACCGACTTGGGGTGTAATGCTTTGGACCTGGAGCCCCGGTGATTGGGTCTCTGGGCTGTGGCATTACACCCCGGTCGGTTGGGTCTGGTGCTGGTCTTAAATATAGGGGGTACCCCACGTCTTTTTTGCCCCCTATATTTAAAACCAGCACTAGTCCCTGCAGCCTGGTGTTGGTTTCTAAAATACGGTGGAACCCTACACATTTTGTTCCCCGTATTTTTAGAAACCACCACTGGCTGGCAAGCCTGGGGCTGGTTTGCCTTTTGGGGGGTGACCTTATGTAATTTTTTTTGTACATTTTTGCTACTTTTTTTTACAGGTTCAACAAAAACGGGAATTTTTGGGAAATATTCTAGGGACCCCCCTAAAGATGTGTAGACATGGGGGATCACTATGGGTCCCCCATTTATAACTACTGAACGAAGTCGTGGTTTATAATTGCCGTGGCAAGTGCATAAATGCGACTTTGAAGAAAGTGATGCAGAAGAGCATTTAGAATTTTTGGGGGGTGAAAATAACTATGCCCAGCAAATTTGGGGTTCTTGAAAATGGGGTCAGCATATTTTATAGTTGCTAAAGTGCAAATTCTTTTGTCCCTCCCCTGTGAGGGAACAAAAATATGACAGAGCCTGGCAGATTTTTGTTTGAAAAAAATCTGTTGGTTGTGTTAAAATATCTGTCAGTGTATGGGCAAGATATCTGTTGCTTCTAAATTGGTCTGTTGGTCAGACAGATATTTTTATCTGTCAGTGTATGGGCAAGATATCTGTTGCTTTTAAATTGGTCTGTCGGTCAGACAGATATTTTTATCTGACAGTGTATGGCCAGCATTAGTGCTATATCTATTTATTACCAGTTATTATATAGCGCACACATATTCTGCAGCAATTTACAGAGAATATTTGTCCATTCACATCAGTCCCTGCCTTAGTGGAGCTTACAATCTATATTCTCTATCACATGCTCACACACATACACACTAGGTATGTCTGCCGGCGGACACCCTTACACCACCTCGATCCCGGACCAATGACCGCGCTTACAAGCGAATGGCCAGTCCTCTCCCTGAAGGGAATTGTGCTCATTTCAGATGTCGAGACGGATACCCGCTACACAAGCGGAGGACTGACACGCTGCAGGACTGGGTGAGTAAAACGCTTTCCAGGCGGATCACCACTTCCCTGCCAACTATATCCTGCTATAACGTGGTTTTTGCATTGTGAGACCCCACCTTTTGGAATTCACAAGGAGACACTAGTCTTACAATCCTTGTGGGACAATAATATCCCCACCAGACTTATAAAGTACTTTAATGCATCCACACAAGGAGATCTGGAAATCCTGACCTGTTTTATCATTGGAATAACTAGATATCCTAACTAAGGACCTTTTTACACCTTGCTAATTTGAAGTGTTCTTTTAGTATAGCACACACTTAAATTGACTAAAGGATCAATATATATATTTTCTTAATTGTTTGTATTGTTTGTGCTGTGTTTATTGTTTAATGTCAGTATATCGGTGTTAGGTAAATTCTTGTTTAATCTATTTAGCCAATATCAGTACACTTTTTTTGACTACTTTTAGCCAATCTAAAATATATACCTTTTTTAAATTTGCTTTATACTCAGTTATTATTATAACTGTTTTCAATTTAACGATTTAAATGTGTCACTATTTGTGAGCGCTGTTTTTTTCTTTCTTTTATTATACATACTGTACCTTCATTCTGTAGGTTGGGAATCCTACATACTTCCAGCAGCCCTGTGTTAAGTGTAGTTTTGTGCTCACAGTGAAGCCCAAACTACATACACACTAGGGTTAATTTTGTTGGGAGCCAAATAACTTACCAGTATATCTTTGGAGTGTGGGAGGAACCCAGAGGAAACCCATGCAAGCACAGGGAGAATATACAAACTCCACATACTTAGGGCCATAGTAGGAATCGAACCCATGACCTCAGAGCTGTGAGGCAGTAATGCTAACCACTACACTGTCTGTGCTACCCACACAAAAATACACCTAGAAAGTTTTTCAGTGCTCCTGAAACGACGACTTTGCAGATCCAACCAAGTGCGTACAAACATGCAGCGGTGGTCGCAGATCCTTCTATAATCGACCATCTGAGTAACCCTATGGTGGCGCAGAATGACCACCGGAACTAAAACACTGGCACCAAGTTTTCTGCATATGGGATCGCTGTTGTAGAGACCTGCCCCAAAAATGGTCACGACTCACCTGCGTTTTTTTACCACCCCTCCCAGAAACCACCTCCAAAAGTTCACTGAATGTCATTCACTTTGCAAAGAAGTACGCACAGTGAGCAGAATCGCTAAGGTATGTTGGAGCGTGCGTAGCACCACTCTGATGCATGCGTAGTTGACAGATAATCGCTCAACTGCGTAATTATTGGCACTGCGTCCATATCTGATTCAGGCCCACAGACTGACTTTGTTGAGAGTCATCCTTCATATTCGTCTATCTGTACTTTTAGCTGCCTTTTGCCCCTTCAGCCGTGAATCATGGTAGCTATAAAGTAGTGAGGAAGCTGCCCGTGATAGGGTAGTGTAGGAGCTGATAACTCTCAAGCCGAGTTCAAGATTAACTTTTAGTTCACCGTGAGTCTGTAATATTTTTAAGATACTATATTACCCTGATTTATTTTTAAATATTTTTAACTTCAGAGCATACTTGCTTACTCTCCCAGAAATTGAAGGGGGGCTCTGGATTTTTCAGATCCCCGGACCACTGGAAGAGTGGCCAGATTTCCTGCATCCCGCCAACTTAGTGGAGGGGACAGAATGGGGGAGATAAAAATGTGAATCGCCAGTCCGTATGGAGGGAACAGGGCCAAAATGAAGCAAAAACGAGTCATTAGCCCTGCCCTCTCTCTACAGAACAAAAAAACGTGGCAATTTACCAAAAGGGGGGTGGAGCCTAATTAAGTCAGCATCCGGCCCCGCCCCATTAGTTGTAGGCTGCAGCTCTTCTTATGGCTTCTGCCGTAGAGGAGATGAAAAAAGTAGGTATGTATGCTTCAGTGTATGATATTTCAGTTAAAACTGTAGCAGCTTGGATCATACAATGAGAGAAAGATTTAGGGAGTTCAAGATAGCAGTTGACATCTGTTTTATACCTTCATTTACAACTACATAGATTTTGAAAAGGAAACCTCAGCTCTGCTGATCTGTCGGGACTCCCAATATACATATACTGTATATTGTTGGTGAGCAGGAAATCCTCTCGCTTGCGCAGGGGATAGGCTTTGAAAACCCCAAACAAAGATTATCCAAGCAGAAGAGATCATTTCCTGTTTGAGACGGTTTACTGCATCGGGGAAAACCGCCAGATTGATAACAACACAGTGCCACAAAGGTTAGCATTGCTACCTCACTACACTGGGATCATGTTTAAATTCCCTACCAGGGCCCGATCTGTGTGGAGTTTTTATGTTCTCCCTCCGTGAGCTCCAGTTTCCTCCCACAGTGCAAAAACATTTTGGGAGGGTAATTGTCTCTAGACAAAATTAACCCTAGTGTGTGTGCGCACTTGTGTGTTAGTAAATTTAGATTGTACAGCACTGCAAAAAAAGGTGGCACTATATAAACAAATTATAATAAGTATAATATAATTAAAATATAACACCACTTATTATTATATCTCACATAATTTAATTGGTAACTAAATATTAACCTTTACATGATGGGTATGCAAATCTTCCGTGCCTATGACATCTGACCTTTAAACATTTGTTCAATATCGGGTAAAAAAAAAAAACGTTTAATGCCTGTTAGTTAATAGTAACAGGGGCACCGAGAGGAAGGGGGTGGATACTAATTACCCGAGCCTGGGCTTTCTGGAGAGGAGCGGCGGGGGCCTGGGTTCTGCGCCCACCCTTCCTCCTACCTCACAGCATCACAGGACATGCTGCTGTGTACTGGGCTGCAGTAGGGGACTACAAAAATTATATATTTTTTTATTATTTTTTATCCTAAGGGGGCATGGCCATGCCTCCCGTGATTAGACCACACCCCCTTCCACTTGGGCTCGCCGCAGCTGTCAGCTCCCCTGAATAGTAATGCAGTGTAAAAGTAAAAAAATTTTAAACTTAGCTATGGGCCTGATTCACTACAGATCGCAATATAGCGTCCCCACGCAGTTCAGTGTGATTAGTATGCTAATCCAGAGCGATTGCAAAGCTGCCGCAGCACTACGTAAGGACGCCCACTTTACCTTACAGTTACACGCACATCCATAATGGTTAGCAAGACTGCGAAAACATCGGTACAATCATGTACCATCAGACCCATACACACAGTTAAGACAGGTCAGACCTTACTCAGGAATTGCTAACTTCAGCACACGCTATGAGGCCTCAGGCTGCGTCTGGTACCGCAGTGGCTAATTTATGCACTGTCACGCCTGTGTTTGCCCAACCACCCCCCCTCGTCAACACCCACAAAAGGCACTTCCTGTCAATCACTGTGCAATGGGTCTGCGTGGTCACTGCAATCGCAATCCCGATCGCCATATGACTGGTTCGTGCACGCGCATTGCGATGTATTCGCATGTGGCACTGCGATGCACACGCATGTGCAGAACGCAACAATCGGCCGATTGCGTGCGTATAAGCAACTGCGATCCAAGCTGAATCTGGCCCTATGTCAGCTAAAAAAGAAGGCTTTAATAAATGGATATTGACGCACATTGGCTTGTATAAGATCTGAATATTCTGCCGTGCCATAGACATCTGAATAACCTGGTCTGATAATATCATTATACAATTCTTATTAATATTCCTTTCTTCCAAGGCTGATGTGGAAGTGTGCTGTTGATGCTATTATAATTGTATTGCCTATTACAGGCTATAAAAGATCTAAGTTCCATTAAACCTTAATATAAAAGCAGCTTAACAAACAGCATTTTGCAAGTAATGATTCAGTGCATGTCATTTCTGTATTTATGACATCTTGATAAATGATCCCTACTATTTATATGAGAATCTTCTTCTCCTTGATCACAAAGAGCCATCCTGTCACAGGACACTGCTCTTCAGAAATATCCCTAGCACTTCATCACTGCAATTCCTGACGCATGTTCCGGGAATGTAAGTGTACAGGTGTGGGATAATGTGGAGAGAGACTGGCAATTGAAACACGAAATGAGAAGCTGGAGACTGCCTTTATGAGGCAGCAGCTATAAAATATACTGCAAGCCTAAGGAAAAACTCTTCACATTCCTAATAGTGAACATTATTTTCTTTGTTACACGATGCATGGATGTTAAATGTTCCAATTACATTGCCTAATTGTTTTACTCATTTATTGCTATTACTCAGGTAGAAATGGGAACTCACAATCACTGTTTTATTACTCTGGGGTTCTCGATACACGGGCACTCTTCCAGTTACATTGCTTTATTTTATTTCAAGTACTGCAAGCATAGCACATAGCATAATAGATACTGTATTACTCACTGGTATGTTTGTCAACAGAAAATGTAATTACAAGGGGCTCAAGGGTGAAAGTAATACATGCATACTCATGCACCCCTAATTACAGCCTTGCTGTGCAATGCGTGGTACATAGCTGAGCATATGTAACTATGAGCAACTACGAGAGTTTCAAGTGCACCTTTGAAAGGGCAAAACTGGGTGGTAAAGGGGAGTTCGAACATACTGTAGAGGGCTACTCTATACTGAGTTTTGTGCATGTAAAGATCCTGGTTCTCTTGCATAAAGTACAGTGAAAACTGGTGCAAGTATACACAGACAATGATGACAGCTAATTTCACAATGGATGCATGTAGTGACTGTCTGAAGAGGGTGACTGGTGCCATGAAACGCGGCGAAGATTTAAATTAAACTTTTTGTTGTCATCTTATTTCCATTTCATTGTTAATTATTTCTTTTATAATTGTTTAGATGTATTGTTTGAAATAGCGAGAAAAGAGTATATTGTGCTATATGTACACTAATCTCCATGACAATTTGTTAACTATAAACAAAGCCAGGTATAATTGCTTGACTCTGTATAAATAAATTGTTTCAGCTTTTACCCGCTGTTTGGACATTCCTGGTTTATATAGCTCACTATTGGGTCTATTCATTATGTTAATCTTCGGGGTCAGAGCGGACCTCAATAATTAACATACTAACCCGCGGCGAGCACCAGAGCAATTCATCATTGTTTTGGCGCAGAGACAGCTGATCCATAAATCTGATGTCTCCCCGAACGCTTTCACTGCTCCTTTCGGAGCAGTGAAAATTAGCACTGCCGAGTTCCGGCGTATGGAGCCGGACAGGGGCAGAGGGATCTGAAAGGATCCCTCTTCGCAACCCGGGACTCCTTCCCATATGGAAGGAGCGGGTGTGTGGTAGCAAAGCATCTGAATATGGTGAATGCGCTTGCAGTCAAGCTCCGGAAATGCTGTATTTTTTGGAGCTTGATGAATTTAGTATATGGGGACAGCGGGCCCCAAAACTTTGTTCCTTTTCACCTGCTTTTGAAGAAATTAAGTGATGATAAATGGACCCCTTACTCTGATTAAGGAACTTGTCCTTTTGAGTATCATAGTGTCACAGACACAATTCTCACAGATGGCTCACATTCATAGAAACAGGGGTATTTCCCCAAATAGAATTACAGTGGCATAGACACCATCTCTAGAGGATTTCTAAATACATTTTGGTACAAGTGTTCCTATAAGAGCGGGAAAGTACTTTTCCTCTTACAGACTAACCCTAGGGTCTCGTTTCTCCTCAGGCCACATATTCAAACACACCTTTGTGACACCGATCCCATTTCTATTTTGCTAGACACTGTGGCCCTGATTCCTACCCGCTCGCTGCCGGAGGCAGCTCGCAGGTCTGAAGGGCGTTTTTTTGTGACCGGCCTCCTGGCCGCTCGCTAAGCTGTGGGTGACCACCCACAGCTTTAGCGAGCGGCCAGGTGATGGTCGCGATGGTTTTGACCATCGCGGCTTGCAACGAGACCCTTGTGATAGGATCTCATCTGCCGCAAGCCCCAGTGAACAAGAAATTATAAATTTCACTGCGCTCTAATATTTATGCTGGGACACAGGCAGTACTATGTATTATATAAATAAGTGTTTTATTTCACCTTGAACATACATATAAAAATTTGTCATATATTGTAGCAAAAATAGAAATAAATCATAAATAAATTGTAAATAGATTAAGGAGTTGATCAGGCTCCTGATCTAAAAGAGCTGAATATTTAGATACAAATTGCAATGACACTATTAAAACTGGATACACTTCAATACAAAAAAGGAATAATGAAAAATATTGCATAAAAGAATAAGCACAATTTGCCTACATGTAAGGAGAAAGCAAAAAATCAGAAATTATAGTATAAGGACATCATTCAATTTGTGAATGAGAATGGGGGTCCAGTATTGTCCCTGCATGTAATTCCAGTCCTGTAGATAGAAAATAAATGGGCAAAGTACCTTTACATGGATTCAGGGGATCCGGAGAATGTTGAACTCACAATGAGATGTTTGCAAATAAACGGGACTCCTGTCTCCGTTCTAGCCGTTGAATGTGTAGCAGCGGTCAAGCTTGTCAGACCGCAAATGAGGCGGCTCCACGTGTGGGCTGAACTACGTATTGGTGTGTCAGACGGAGTAGCTGGAAAACTCACCGATGAGTGCCTCCCGTCTCCGGCTTGTTGAGACCTGGATCGGGACGCAGTCAGGGCGGTTAGCCAGTGGAGTGAGGAAATCCCCGTGTGCCGGCTCTACAACAGAGCACGTCTCTGTCACCACAGCAGCCTCTTCAAGTGGAATCTCACGCCAAGAATAATAGCGGTCAGCCGGTGCATATGTAGGCAATTAAGAAGATGGTAAAATAATGTCCAGAAATTGATCCAAGAGAACAGCAACGCGTTTCGACTACACTGTAGCCTTTTTCGAGCTAAAATGTTCTCCCATTATAAATTTGCTGTATAAATAGCAGTAGGTTTTTAATCATTGGATAATTGCTTAATTAGTTTTAGCCAGTTTTTTAACTCCTTGTGAACTGATCCCATATATAGCAAGTGGATCATATGGTAATTATAAATGCAATCGTACCATAAAAACAAAAAGAGCAAAACATCAAATGACACTAATAGCTAAATATTAATACTCATTAATACAACATTAGTATATGACAATAACTTAATATATACACACAAACATAGCCTTCTGTCCCGGCAAAAAAAAACATAACAAATAAGTCGAATAAAAATTAAAATTAAATATAATCAAAGTATAATTACTATATAAATTAATATTAATAATATCAATATCAATAATAATAATCTTAGATAAAAATAATCAATATAGAAATATTAATAAATCCATATAAAATTACATTATTAATCCAATAACGATAACTAAATCTTAGACCTTTTTAAATAAATTAGATATAATATATTGCACATAAAGAGCCCAAATGAGCCATGATCAGTCCGTCAGCGCATAAAACATGCAAACACATACACATATATATATATGCACGAATGCATATAAACACAGATAAACATACACATATACACATACATATACACATACATATACATGCATATATATATACACATATGAAAGTATAATAAATCAGATAAAAAAGAAAGAGGGGAGGGGGGGAGGATGAAAAGTAGGACATGGCCGCTCCATCGACCAGACAGTATGTATGGAATCGGCGACAGCCCACCCAGCGACCCAGAATAAACATCTACTCATAAAAATCTAATGCCTCATTAAGTCCACCTGGAGATAAGGATTGTAATCTAAAAATCCACTTAGATTCCGCTTCACATAACTATTTGAACCTGTCGCCACCCCGTAATGTTTTTTTGATGATCTCTAGCCCCACAACTCTTACACATTCTGGATTGCTATAATGAAATTCAGAAAAATATCTGGGAACACTATGTCCCTCCAGACACTTCAAGATATTTAGTCTGTGCTCACGAAAGCGCTCCTTTAGAGTACGTGTGGTATGACCAACATACTGTAGGGGACAGTTACAGCTCAACACATATATAACATAGGAAGATTCGCAATTAATAAAACTATTGATGTCAAAGGTATCCCCAGATGTCACCGATATTATTTGTTTACATTTATTTACAATATGTTTACAAGTAAGGCATCTCGTATGGTTACAAGTATAACAACCTTTAGGTTTTTGTAATAACCAACTATTAGTTGCCTCTGTTTTTATTAAATTATTCCTAAAAGTACTTGGGGCTAGAAAGCTCTTTAGATTTCTGTTCTTTTTAAATACTATAGTTGGTTTTAGTGCAATGTTTTCTGAAAGAATTGGATCACAATGTAAGATTTTATAGTTCTTATTAAGAATAGTATTTATCCATCTAGATTTATTATTAAATTGAGAAATAAATAATAGAGATGTATTTATAGGTCTTTGTTTTTCTTTTCAGTTCATTATTTGATTTAGAAATATTGGTCTTTTCATCTGACTCACTATTCTTTGCTGATTTTAAATTATGTATTCTTTCTGCATGGACCTTTGCATCCTCCAGCAGACCCATAGGGTAACCTCTATCCAAGAGGTTATCTCTGAGTCTATTGGCATGCAAATCAAAATCAGCATCCTGGGTACAGTTGCGTCTGATTCTACCCATTTGGCTTCTTGGGATATTTTGGACCCAAGGGCGATAGTGTCCACTCCTATAATGCAAGAATGAACTACAATCTACCTTCTTAGTATACAGGGTAGAGACAATTTTACCATCAGCAACAGATAATGTGACATCAAGAAAATTAATTGATTCGTGACTAAAATGTGAAGTGAATTTTAAGTTCATATTGTTAGTGTTCAAAAAATCAGTGAAAAGAGTGGCTGACAAATTATCCCCATCCCAAATGAAAAATAAATCATCTATATAACGGCCATAGAACACCAGACTCGCCCCGGCTGGGCCACCCCAGATGTAAAGATCTTCAAACACGCCCATATAAATGTTGACGAAGCTCGGGGCGAATCTTGTGCCCATGGCTGTTCCATGAATTTGTAAAAAGTGGGTGGAGTCAAAAATAAAATTATTGTGCGTTAAAATAAACCAAATACAATCTAGTAAAAAGTCACGCTGTTCCACAGAGGTACCTCCACCACTGTCTAATGTCTGCCTAACCGCAGACAAACCTGCCTCATGTGGAATGTTAGTATATAATGCCTGGACATCAAGGGTGAAAAATCCGTATCCAGGACGCCAGGCAATATCTTTCAATTTTTCTAGAAGATCAAGGGTATCACGAATATGGGACCTCTGTGAAACAACGTGACTCTGTAAAAAGTGATCAACATAAAAAGACAAATTAGAAGTAAGTGACCCAATACAAGAAATTATAGGGCACCCAGGTGGTGAAACTAAAGATTTATGTAGTTTAGGTAAATAATAAAATACCGGTGTAATAGGGTGACATATAAATAAAAAGTGAAATTCATCTTTGCTGATGATCTCTTTCTCTCTTGCCCCTTCTAATAGAATCCCAAGTTCCCCTTGGAACCTTATTGTAGGATCACTGTCCAAAGTTTGGTAAAAAGAAACATCCCGCAACTGACCAAGAGCCTCTCTAATATAGTCTTGTTTATTCAGGATGACGACTCCACCGCCCTTATCGGCAGGTTTAATTATGACGGAGTCATCATCCTGAAGTGTTCTAAGAGCCATTCTTTCACCATAAGATACATTTCTCTTAGCTAAGTCCAGATGTGGATAAGAATAGCAAAGATTTTTAAAGTCCCTATTTTTATAGAAGAGTTGTATACTAGCACTGCTATGATTAAGGGGAAAAAAAATAAATTTTTTCTTAAATTTGTTTCTATCTGGATATAGAGAGGAGAGGGAGGAGGAAGAAGAGAGATAATCCTGAATGTTATATATTAATTTACTTTGTTCACTCGTGGTATTTTCCAATTGTAGTGATTCCAGGATTGATAGACAGTCCAGGTCATCTGCATCCAAAATTATTGGGTTATCATTAGCTTCCAATCCAGTCTTTTTCTTCTTTTTAGAAAAAAAATATAGTTGTCTACATAATGAGCGCACATATCTATTAAGTTCTGAAAACAAATTAAAAAGATTTGGATTGGTGCTAGGAGCAAATTTAAACCTTTAGAAAGAAGCAATAATTCAGTGTCGCTCAGAGGTCTATCTGATAGATTGAATACACCTGATCCAATTAAAGAAACCTTGGACGTCTGAGGTCTCCCTCTTCCCAATCCTCTCTTTCATCTATATCTCTTGATCTTTTTGGTGTCCTTTCCTGCAAAGGTTGGTATCGATTGTAATGTGATGGTATTCTCCAATCTTTCTCTCGATTGTGAAAATCCTGTTTCCTTTGTGTCTGGTTAGATTTATTCTTTGGTCTAGCTCCCAAACGAGAATCAGGAGAGAGAGTATGCAGTCTCTCTCCTCTTATGGGTCTCGTCACCTCAACAGGCGATACATAATTTACTCTTGATCTATCTAATGCTACATGGGATGGCGTTGTTCTTTGATGATAATTAGATCTAAACTGAGAAAGGAAATTCATAGGATTTTTTTGATTTTTTATATATGGAACTTTATCATCTCTTACTAATTTCCTTTTCTTTTTTATTATTAGATCTTTCTCAAAATCAGAAATTTTCTGGCCTAATTCGCTCTCACGTTTTTGAAATTCATCTTTAAATTTTATAAGATCTTTATGTACCTGCTCTATTTCTTTATTGATTTTTTCCATTTTTCTTTCCCTATAACTAATCAGAGCTTTTATAAGAGAGATAGAGCAGCGTTTAAGAGTTATTTCCCATTCCTTGGTTAGTTCAATATCGTCATTAATAGATAAATGTTTGGTTACTTGCAAGCCCTTGGGTATACTATCTAATTCAATATATTTAGTTAAAAAAACACTAACAAGCCAGTGTCTACTCTTGGCCAATAGCAATGCTATTGGCCAAGATTTAAAACTCTGATTTAGGTCTGGCTCAGCATTATCCATAATGTTAACATTATCAAATCTAGACAAAAATTCTTCTCTCCTATTTTTCCTTTCTTTAATCCATAAAAATTCTGTCATGTTTGACCTGATGAACAAAAAGCAACAAGGTTTGACAATATATATGAAAAGACACACCAAAGGAAAAATTAACCAAGCGCTAATATGTCAAAAAGGTCAAATAAAAGTGCAGCAGTGCAGATAAAAGGTGATTGTCAACCTCCTCAGAGAACAAGAAATTATAAATTTCACTGCGCTCTAATATTTATGCTGGGACACAGGCAGTAGTATGTATTATATAACTAAGTGTTTTATTTCACCTCGAACATACATAGAAAAATTAGTCATATATTGTAGCAAAAATAGAAATAAATCATAAATAAATTGTAACATTGACACTATTAAATTGACACTATTAAAACTGGATACACTTCAATACAAAAAAGGAATAATGAACAATATTGCATAAAAGAATAAGCACAATTTGCCTACATGTAAGGAGAAAGCAAAAAATAAGAAATTATAGTATAAGGACATCATTCAATTTGTGAATGAGAATGGGGGTCCAGTACTGTCCCTGCATGTAATTCCAGTCCTGTAGATAGAAAATAAATGGGCAAAGTACCTTTACATGGATTCAGGTGAACCGGAGAATGTTGAACTCACAATGAGATGTTTGCAAATAAACGGGACTCCTGTCTCCGTTCTAGCCGTTGAATGTGTATCAGCAGTCAAGCTTGTGTATGTATATATATGCATTTGCACATATATATATGTGTATGTGTTTGCATGTTTTATGCGCTGATGGACTGATCATGGCTCATTTGGGCTCTTTATGTGCAATATATTATATCTAATTTATTTAAAAAGGTCTAAGATTTAGTTATCGTTATTGGATTAATAATGTAATTTTATATGGATTTATTAATATTTCTATATTGATTATTTTTATCTAAGATTATTATTATTGATATTGATATTATTATTATTAATTTATATAGTAATTATACTTTGATTACATTTAATTTTAATTTTTATTCGATTTATTTGTTATGTTTTTTTTTGCCGGGACAGAAGGCTATGTTTGTGTGTATATATTAAGTTATTGTCATATACTAATGTTGTATTAATAAGTATTAATATTTAGCTATTAGTGTCATTTGATGTTTTGCTCTTTTTGTTTTTATGGTACGATTGCATTTATAATTACCATATGATCCACTTGCTATATATGGGATCAGTTCACAAGGAGTTAAAAAACTGGCTAAAACTAATTAAGCAATTATCCAATGATTAAAAACCTACTGCTATTTATACAGCAAATTTATAATGGGAGAACATTTTAGCTCGAAAAAGGCTACAAGTGTAGTCGAAACGCGTTGCTGTTCTCTTGGATCAATTTCTGGACATTATTTTACCATCTTCTTAATTGCCTACATATGCACCGGCTGACCGCTATTATTCTTGGCGTGAGATTCCACTTGAAGAGGCTGCTGTGGTGACAGAGACGTGCTCTGTTGTAGAGCCGGCACACGGGGATTTCCTCACTCCACTGGCTAACCGCCCTGACTGCGTCCCGATCCAGGTCTCAACAAGCCGGAGACGGGAGGCACTCGTCGGTGAGTTTTCCAGCTACTCCGTCTGACACACCAATACGTAGTTCAGCCCACACGTGGAGCCGCCTCATTTGCGGTCTGACAAGCTTGACCGCTGCTACACATTCAATGGCTAGAACGGAGACAGGAGTCCCGTTTATTTGCAAACATCTCATTGTGAGTTCAACATTCTCCGGTTCCCCTGAATCCATGTAAAGGTACTTTGCCCATTTATTTTCTATCTACAGGACTGGAATTACATGCAGGGACAGTACTGGACCCCCATTCTCATTCACAAATTGAATGATGTCCTTATACTATAATTTCTGATTTTTTGCTTTCTCCTTACATGTAGGCAACTTGTGCTTATTCTTTTATGCAATATTTTTCATTATTCCTTTTTTGTATTGAAGTGTATCCAGTTTTAATAGTGTCATTGCAATTTGTATCTAAATATTCAGCTCTTTTAGATCAGGTGCCTGATCAACTCCTTAATCTATTAACAATTTATTTATGATTTATTTCTATTTTTGCTACAATATATGACTAATTTTTATATGTATGTTCAAGGTGAAATAAAACACTTATTTATATAATACATACTACTGCCTGTGTCCCAGCATAAATATTATTATATATTATAATTTCTTGTTCTCTGAGGAGGTTGACAATCACCTATTATCTTCACTGCTGCACTTTTATTTGACCTATTTGACATATTAGCGCTTGGTTAATTTTTTCTTTGGCAAGCCCCAGTGAGCTTCCGGCTCTAATAGAGCCGGAAGCTCACCACTGACATCACTCGTGATGTCAGTGGGGCCGCCCCGAAACGGCAGGCGTTCCTTCGGGAACGCCTCAGTTTGGCCAGCCACCCCCACCCCCCAACCCGCCTACCAAACGGGGCTAGCTGTCGATCAATATCGACAGCCGCCCCTTTTGGATGCGAGCGCCGGAGCGAGTGATTTCTCGCTCACTCCGGGGCTCGCACGTGCGCACTACCTAGCCATCGACGCGCTTGCGAGCGGGTCTGAATCAGGCCCTGTGTCCATGTCAACATGATTGATGTCAACATTTTAACTAGAAATGAGCCGTTCGGTTCTACTCAGTTAGGGTTGGATTGGAAAAACGGAATCTTATTGGCTATCTTACGCTCTCACCTGGTTTGGATAGCCAATAAGATAAATCCAAACTTGAGCTAACTTGGTGAAAAGAACCAAGTAGAACCGAACCGCACATCTCTAATTTTAACCATGTCAACATAATGGAAAATATTCTGGTGTCGATTCTGAGCGTCGGCATTCTGTCTTCTTACCAGTACCAGCTAATTAAACAAATCTGGGCAACATCCTTTATGCATACAGTTTTACCATTAATTTAGAGCTTAGCTTTGATCTATTGACCACTTTGTTTAATATGCACATATAAAATAAACCTACTAACAGTGATAGCAGCACATATTGTAATTATAAACGCACTGAACACTTGAACATGTCAAATTCATTCAAACCATGTCCAGGGAGAGTCATGCTCATTAAAGTAACCCTTATTTAAAAATAAGTTGCCCACTTAATCTTGGCACTTTCATTAAAACACACCTTCATTAATAGAAATATCGACCACTTAAACAGGTCACTTTCATTATGCTACACAGGTTCATGTATGTTCTGAATCCGCAGAGAGGTCTTGTTACCATTGCTGATGAGGAGTAATTGGCTGCTGAGATCCGACATCCAGGCTGTGACCATAGACCAGATGTGTTCTGTAGTTATAATAATACTGAAGGACTGGCAGCAATCAGCAGGGCACTGAACACTTGGCATATATCAGCACCTCTGCTGACAATGGAAATATCGATGCTGTTAACGTTACAGTCTTTTAAATGGAATTTCTGACACAGTTCAGCAGCCTCTGTAGCAATTTAAATGGCACTGAGTGTTAAGTATGAATGAGATTTCCCATGAATGGTAAAAATCATAGCTTTATCATACATACTGTAGTGAATGCAAGCCAGCAGCAGACACAGCAGGCACAGGGAGTAAGACAAAGCATCAGGCTATGCTGAGCAGTTACTAACATTTTTTATGCTTGAAATAAGAATTGCCCAGAATGCATGACTTCAGTCTGGCTGCACTGTTCCGCTAGCATTACAGCTGGAATGGATGGCTGGCTGGCTTTTCAGCAGAACACACTTTATCTCCCTCATTTGTTGGTGTTTTTTTAATCAAATTCAGGATGTAAGCAAATCCTAAAGTATTTGAACAAGACTCTGCCAAACAAAATCTAAGTCATGATTTTATGGCCTAGATCATAGGAGCTAAAACTAAAAAGTAGATATTCTACAGACTGGTTTTGAGGCAGAGCAGAAAGGGCATTGGATGTGGGCCATTAGCTTAAAGGATAACTGTGGTTCACAAAACCAGACTAACCAGTAGAGTTTAGAAAAACCTTCATAAATTTGAAATTAATTTTTCTACCTGGAATCAGTGCTGCCATGAGAAATTGTGCGGCCCAGTACAAATTAAAAAGACAGGACCCCCCTCATTCGCCCGACCGCCCCCCGGCCTCGGACCCAATAGATGCAGAGGTACAATGAGCCATGGTACCCAGAACAAGCACATGCAATGATGCCCATTCCTTATATATACATACACACATTTTATAACACACCTAGGGGTAAATTTACTAAGAATCGAGAATGGTCGAGTTTAGTTTTTTTTCTATCTCGATTTGCATCGCCAAATCTCGGGCGATTTTCCCGTTTTTCATGTCTTAAATTTACTAAGAAGTGAGTTTAGCTGAAAGTGAGATGGCCGATGGTGAAGCAGATCGAGATATCTCCCACGAGTTGAAAGTGAAGATGAGATTATTCACACGAGATTGCAGTGTTTTCTCTCTGCAAATCTCTTCCGAGCTAGCAGCCTGCACATATCAGTGAGATATGTGCAGGCTGCTTGTGTGTTAGACCTGTAAAAAACGGGTTCAATTCTATAAATAAAATGACGGGTCCCCCCCTCAAAAGGCCAACCAGCCCCAGACGTGTCAGCCGGTCCTGGTTCCAAAAATTACGGGGAACAAAATGAGTAGGGTTCCACCGTAATTTACGAACCAGCACCAGGCTGCAGGGCCAGTCCTAGTTTTAAATATAGGGGGAAAAAATTGCGTAGGGGTCCCCCTATATTTAAAACCAGCACCGTACCCAAAACGACCGGGCTGTAATGCCACAGCCCGGAGACCCTATTACTGGGATTCTGTCTGTCGGCTTCCCGACTGCTTCCCCTTGTTATCACTCGTTACTAGTCTTAAATGGTGCTATAACTAATCAGCTCCTAACTGTCATGTGTTTGAAAATTGACAGTTAGGAGCTGATTGGTTGGAGCACAGTTTAAGAGAGATAACAAGAATATCACTTGATGATAAATCTGGGCCATAGATCTATAACCTAGTGTCCAAAAGAATGACCTAACCATCCAATGCTTCAAATGATCGATAAACCTGAATTATAAAGTATAACAAAAGTATATCTTTTCAATATCATTATCCTATATATATATATATATATAACTGTATCATATTATTCAGGTCTATACATTGAGAGGATGATAATAATAATAATAATAATAATAATAATAATAATAATACACACATTCAGTACAGTTACATACATTGTCTATTATACAGTATATATTGGTGAGACATTATACTATACATATAAAACGACAAACACTAGTGTTGACATTGTATTCTGTTATAGGAAAACAACTTAGGGCCGGATTCAATTAGCCTTATTACCTTACCGTGCAAGGAAAAGGGTTGTAGTCTCTGAGTTATACGAACAGAGTTATTGAATTACAAGCCTTTTTTTTTACACGATAAATCCATGGCTAACACAGGTTAGCCCATAGATTCCGGGATAAGTACCCGGACAAATAGGTTAGCACGTTCCTGGCAGCAGTGATAAGTGCAGAAAGCCCAACTTAATGCGGATTTCTGCTCAAAACTCAAGAGGGGACGAGCAGAAATCTGCGCTGAGTGCAGCCCGCAGGCTGCGATTAAATAGCCACGGGCAGGGCCGGATTAAAGGCAGGGCGACAGGGGCGGTCGTCCAGGGGCCCCCACACATAGGGGGCCCCCACACACTGTCCCGCGACCCCTGGCCACATGCCTCAGGTCAGGTCCGGCTAAGGTTGGTCGCGATCTACTAGAAGCTCGCGGAGCTCCTGCATGTAGATCGTGACCAACTAACTGGGAACACTGGCCCCTGATCGCTTCAGAGGCCAGCGTTCCCAGTGATTCATTGCGCGGATGACGTCATGACGGCACCTGCGCGATGAGAGGAGCCTGCGTGCCTTTACTGGATCTAGTTAGATCCAGCAGGCAGCGGCAGCCACGACGGCGGGACCCGGGTGCCCTGACAGGTAAGTTTTTCACAGGTGTGTGGGCGCGGAGGGGGAGTTAATACTGGGGGCACTACTTTAGGGTGCACGACTACAGGGGGCATTTCATATGTATAGATAGATATATATATATATATATATATATCCTTTATTGATAGGGGCCCCCACATTTTTGTTGCCCAGGGGCCCCCACAGAGCTTAATCCGGCCCTGGCCACGGGCATTGCTACAGCTACAACTATTCCCTGTTTTATATTAGCCAAATGCATCAGAGCCAACTGATTTTTAGACCATTCTATGAATTACTACTGATAAGTGCAAAACACTGAATTGAATCATTGTTTTTTTCGTGTCACCTCCAGTTCAGACTATAGAACCTGTGTTTATCTCAGAAGACAGAGATACAGAGGCCAGTAGTCATTGATCATCCCTTTACCTTATCTTCTCCATACTGTTGCTATGAGTAAGGCTCGTCTTCTCTCACATGATATTTGCCATATATTCTCTTGCTATTCTAACAAGGCCCTAAATCCCTTGTGATGTCTTTATGTTGTGTGTTTTACACACAGATCCTTCTTAAAGAATAGTCAGAACCCAGCGCCACAGCAATTAGTCTTTATTAATAAAACAGATTAAACATACAATATATTTTTTCATAAAAACAATTAAATATGCCTAGGTTTTATCAATATTCTAATTCCTAAGTATGGTCGTTATATTTTACATGGAGTGTTTAAAATGGTGCCAGAACTGGCTTATCCATTAGGCAACCTAGCATCCAGCATAGGCTACAAAGGCCAGATTAGTCAAATCCATTATTTATTTATTTATTTTTACACAATTTGGGGGAAGATGTGGGTAAAAACTGATATCTTGCCTAGGTTCAAACTGTACTAATTAAATCGTATGGACTCACATTATCTGACCACATAAGCTTACTACTCAAATTTTCCTACTTTATGTAATTTCCATTTTCAGTTGGGTCATACAATTAAACAAAGGAATTTCCAAATATCATGAATATTAACAAAGTAAGGGTCAATGCAATTAGCCGCGAGGGGGGCGTACTGCTGTTGCAATGGGTAATGGCGTCTAAAAGGTCGTTGACACCCAGTCCGTCAAACAGCCCCCCTGCAAGCACTTGTAGTGTGCACAGCCATAAAAGGGTGCTTGGCCTTGCAGGAAAGGGGTGTAGCCTCATGCCCCCCCCATCCCACACACACATACACACATGGTTTCCTCATACTGGGGGAGTGCCCAGCGATGCCGGTCTGCCCCCAGAGACTCTACCCGCATTGCTGGCTCCTCCTCAGTGACCGGGAGCTGGGCGCTGCACAATTTATCATAGTGCAGTGCCCGGTTCCAGGTCAATGAGGAGGTGCCAGCAGTGTCCATTTTCAGTGTCCTGGTGCTGTCCGCACTCCCCGTACCCCCATAGTGACGACAGTGGCAATGGTGTAGAAACACTAGTAGCGGCTCTTCCTCTCGCCCATCTTGGCCCAATCTCGCCCTGGTTTTGCTTATTTTTGTACTCATCCCTATTGGGCTGCGAACAAAAATCATCAAGTCCCGTTGTACCGCAAGCGCCAACATATAGCCGCACAGACTCACGGGGTGAATCGACCACGTAGTGGCAAGTAGGCAATAAAGTGGAAGGTGAGAGAAGCCTGCTTACTAGACGATTCCTTCTAAATAGGATGCTGAAGATGGAACACTTACTGTAGCATGATTGGCTGTGTTATGTATTAGAGAGATCAAATATATAACACAAAAATGAAATCCGTCACTTGAGCAAGCAGTCACCAAGCTAGTTTATCTTCAAGGACAGAATGAATGCGTGTTTGGGGAGTAAATATTGGTGGAGAGTGGGTGTTGTAATGATGTTAGGATGGACTTTGGTGGTATGGTTGGCCATCAGTATCCAACCATCAATGTTTTCGAACTGATGGCGATGGATTTTCAATTTAATTCCGGAAAGGAGATGGTGGCAACCGTAGCCCGCTTCATTGCGATGTTTGGTGATGTAACAGGGTATACATTCTTCCAATTCCATTCACAAAAATGCACTGAGCACAGCAATGTGTCAGTGTGCTTTACTTTGTGCCTGGGTGGTGCAGTGTCTAATACCCATTTTCTGGGCATATTCGGTTTTGGAGGAGCAGCTGCTGTTTACATTTGGGGAATTGCTCTTTATACTGTGGGGGAAATGTATCAAGCCTTGGGGCCAAATATAATAGGGTGAGAGTGTAGAAAATATGAGTTTAGCAGTAAACTTTCACACTTTTTAAATTTGAGCAAAGTCCAAGAACATTCAAACTTGCATATTTTTAGCCTCCAAAATTGCTCACGATTTAAACTATCATCCAGATTTTTATCTTTAAAATGGTAAAACCTCGACCAAGGTGAGAGTTTACTGGTAAACGCTCACAATTGCTAAACTCTCACCCTATTACATTTGAGATAAAATACCAACCAATCAGCTCCTGTCATTTTTCAAACACAATACAGTGACAGTTTGAGCCGATTGGTTGGTACGATATCTCTCTCCAGAGCAACCACAATTATATACCCCTAACTTTACAATTCACCTGGTCGCGAATACCCAGGGGTATATTTACTAAATTGCGTGTATTTAAAAGTGGAGATGTTGCCCATAGCAACCAATCAGATTCTAGCCATTATCTTCTAGAAGGTGTTAGTTAAATGTGAAGTAGAATCTGATTGGTTGCTATGGGCAACATCTCCACTTTCAAAAACCTGCACTTTAGTAAATATACCCCCCAGTATTCATGATTGTTTAAGAAATAACATTATTGCTTGATGGGCATTATGTTTTGAACTTTAAGGCTCAAATTAATTCCTATAAGAGTGTTTAAGAATCATTATGCACCATCAGTGTCGGACTGGGACATGAAGTACCCACTGGGGGAATGTAGTAAATGGGGCCCATGCTTAAGGGGCCCGGTCATCCACTAGAGGGGGCATGGCCAGCCACCACAGATGCTAGGCTAGCCATTAGGCAAATCTTGGTGTAGTTTCTATAGAAGGAAATTAAGCCCCTATGCTGATCAGTGGTCCTGATCCACCAGGTAACTGACCATCTAATAGAGTAACAATCTATATTTGATGTCTTGAACCTGACAAAGGCAGTGGGGCCCACCAGGGATTTTCCTTGTACCCCAGTGGGCCAGTCCAACACTGTGCACCACCTGCTTATTACGATCTTATTTAGGCACGATTATCACTGATATTTTTATATGTATTGTGAAGAAATTGTAATACAGTATTTAAAATTCATAGTAATTTCATTTGTAATATATACTGTTACTCATATTATCCTCAGAGCGCAGGTGTGTTATCTTGTCACTTACTGCATACACTGTGTCTGTAGCAGAGCTCCTTTGCGTATGCACAAACTATGTCAAGATAACCAGTTATTTGAGATCAATTGATTTTAAAAATATATATCACTTAGCAGAATGCATGCGACAGCTACTGGGGTCAAAATACACCCAACTTACATTTTCAAGCACCCCAAATAAGCTGGGACAACTTATTTAAAAAAAAAAAAAAAACCTGCTAATTTCTATTCTTCACCACTTGTGCAAAGACGCTAAATAGCACCAATTGAGAGCATTTAAGCACCCCAAATACCTCCAGCAGGGTTATTTGGGGGTATCCATAGTGATCCCCCATGTCAGTGCATCTTTTGGGGGGTGTCAGGGTGATTTCCCCAAACCTGACAGGATTTTTCGCAGATTTCAGTTTCGCCGGGACGTGTTCTTGCGTCCTTTGCAATTGAATAGGGCGAGTCGCGGTGACGAGCGCGATACTTTTCCCGAGGCAATACTAGCGATGACGGCGAAAACTCCGACATGCGAAAACCTCTGGGACTTTTCGCCGGCAATTAAATACGGCCCATTGTGTGTTATCAGTGGAAAATCAGTGATTGTTATATGCAGATCTCCCAATTTCCTATTCATGTTTTTTTTTTTTTTATATTTTACATCATTTATTGAGAATGGTAAAATTCTAAAAATAAAAATAAAAAAAGAAGCACTTTATGTATTAAAATCAAACCATGGGTCATATCAGCGGTTCACAGACATAATTGGTATCTCAGTCAAAAAAGGTCAGGAGCTCCTGGCCTAAATTATCCTCTAGTTATCTGTAGTGTGATGGGTAATGGGTGCTGAATACATTTTGCATATAGTTATAAGCTGTGTAAACAGACCCAATAGCATGTTATTATAATATCCATATACAAACCCAGATCACACACTACTAATGTAACATTTTACATGGTTGTCAATACATGAGGAACATAATGTAAAAAGAAATTACATTTCATCCACATTTTAGAATTACAGTTGGAATTAATTATGGTTAAGCAAGAAAGGAAAGGCAAAGGGTAATAAGTCAATTAGCATTTAGATAGATGAATACCAAGTTTCTGAGATCAAAGTAAGATTATTACAGGTACTGCAGCTGCAAGTACCCTCGCTGGAAAATATGATTAGTTTATACAGCAGATTGAAAGTGATCACAATTAATATGAATTATCTTGGAACTAAAGTTAAAAGATGGTGCGATTTTTTTTTTAACCACATATCATCTCTTTTCTTACTGGACAAAAAACGGATACGGTGATGTTAAAACGGTTGATTTTAAAAAAAATTTTAACACCATTAAATGGTTTTATTCAGAAGCACTATACCATACTTGCATACCCTCCCGAATCGGCCGCCGACCCTGCGGACGTGGCCGATGACACGATTCATCCTGAATTGCGTCATTTTGGCCCCGCTCCCTGCTGCACAATGCCGGTAATCTCTGCATTGTGTAGCGGGGCGGTGGGCCCAAATGACACCCTACGCTCCGCACACAAATGGTGGGTAAGATCTCTACCCTATACCGGCTACGCCCCCTGCTATGCCGATCTGGCTGCTCCCGCAAGGGGCAGCCAGAATGTCGGCAAGCATGAACTAAACTCTCTCTCCCCTTAATCCATCTGCCTAACCCTTATTATTAAAGAGTATCAGCACTGGATATTGTAATGTTATAACGAATTACAGCATTATTGCTGGTCAACATATTTGGGAGCATATTTATTAAAAAGTGCTGTAAGCCCCCCAAAATTAAGATTACTTATTGCATCATATTGGGGAAATAAGGATTTTTTTTTTTTTCGAGGGTATGTATCAAGCTACAGTCAATCACTCTGCTTATGGGTTCAGACCCAGGAGCGCTACGGCACATGTGCAGCCTTCCAATTGCTCATGTGCAGGCCAGAAAATTTGCAGTGAGCACCAGGAACAGCTCTAGCCCACCAGAGAGGGATCAGAAAATCCCTCTCCAGCAGGACTGCTCTATTGAAATTAGCCCATACAAGCAAGCTCCGTAATAAACTACGCTTTTCTAAGCTTGTTACATACTGTCCCCATAGAAAACTATAGGGACAAGTCCTGCAAGGAGCAAGGACTGGTGACCGGAAAGCGGGTGATATCTCGGATAATTCCTGCTTCCTATCCTGATACATTCTAGCAACACTTAATTCTGCCCTTAAACATGCAGAAACAGCAGTTCCCATGTGTTTTAAGGGCAGAATTAGCTTGATAAATATCCCTTAGAGTGTAAGCTCATTTCTGTCACTTAGAGATAAGTGAAGCAGAATTGTGTGCAGTTAATTTGTGGGGGGACAGGACACTTCGAAGAGGTGTGAGGTTCTGGCGATACAATGTTCAAATTCTGCTTTTGCCATTACGCAAAGTATTTCTAAATTCTACTTTTTGGTAAATATAGAGTCCAGCTAGTGTCCTGGGACACAGATGGTCTCTGTTAGTCTGTTCTGTGCTGCATTGGGGTACAATTTCCTGGCTGAATCAAACACATGATCGGGGAGTTCTGGGCAGAATACACAAGTGTGCTTGAGAATTCTGCAGAATTCTGCATAATAAGATGAATATACCACAGAAAAATTAAGAATATACTGCCTATCACAACCTGAAGTGACTACACACTGCCTATCACTACCTAAAGTGACAATACACTGCCTATCACTAGCTGAAGTGACTGCACACTACTGTGTATAAGTGATCGGTTGTTTAGAAACACAGATGTACATTTGGTGGCTAAGGATATAAAAGGTATTTTTACATTTTTATTTAATATATCTTACTTTCAGGGTTTTTGTAACACAATAATTTAGAGAATTATAGTTTAGATTATTGTATGTTTTAGAAGATACTAGCTTGGCTTTATGTGGGAATGACAGGCCTCTAACAATAATGACACTCTGTGGGTTGAAATTGGCAGCACATTGCTTCAGTACAACAAAAAATCTTTTCAACTATGCTTTATGTCTGCTATTTCAAAGGTATCTTTGCATCTGTTACTGCTCTTTGTAAGATGCAGGTATTAGTATTTAATTAGCAACATGAAGGTCACAAGTATATGGGAATACAGTTATAAATATCATCGTTTGGGAGTTGGCATATCATACACTTTAGGCACTAGAAGCAGCATTTACTGGTGGTGGCTTACGTAGAAAATTGTACAGTGATAGAAAACAAAATTAGGGTTGTCTCATTCAGAGACATCAATGAAAAGCTTGCAGGTACTGTACTCTTGGCAACCCATCAGAATATTGCTTCCATTATGTAAAACAATAAGAGAAAAAGGACACACCCGTTTGGTTACTGCAGCTACTGTAGCAGTATATTTTCTTTCTGTGCACCAACTTTTGTAATGTGGACTTTAGAGTGATGTGTTTATGCTCTATTCACCAAGTGCATTTCTATCCAGACCCATAATCCTACAAAGTAGACACAGATTGGTTATCTTGGGTATAATAAATCATATTATACATGCTCTGCACTCACGTAATGACATTCCAAACTGTATTTCAATGTTGGTTCCAAAATATTGTTAGGCCGGCCAACTACGTCCAAGTCTTCCCTTCTGGCCAATCCCTACAGTGACCACTGACTCACAAAAAACATGAGAACTTCTCTGCCACTAGGAATAACATAGACTGTATACACAGACTATGCTTTTTTATGGGTTGAGGTCTGCTAGCTCATAGGCTTAAAGAGACAGAACCTCCCCCCAATCTCAATTAATAAGCCCCAGGGGAAGACTGACCTATGTATGGGAAAGTAGGGTGCAAGAGAGAGTGTGGACACAACATTTTATATAAACAGTAGGAGTTAATCCACGGCACTCAAACATCTGCGGTGCCTCAGGTATGTGACCACACCATCTAATACACTGTGCTGAACTGTGTTACTGCTTTATGGCTCATTTACAGTTGACCTAGGACAATTTTAGGACATGACTCTCAGGCAGAGCAGTACACGCCCTCTTCAGTGCCGTGCATGCAGGTGTTGCTTTCACATGAAAATGTTTTGCTTTTTTTTCAAATGTAGGTTTGAAATCAGCTTTAATATACATTCCCTAGACAGTAAGATATAATCTCAAGACCAAGGCACACACACAGTTATTTTATATTTCTGTAAGTGCAATGATAAATCGTAGCCACATGCAATGAAGCCCCAGATATCAGCACTCTGCTCCTATACATCGAGATTTAAAGATTTCTATGATGTAATTGGACAACATACAGTATATCTAGAGCATCTTAAGAACTGGAGGAGTGTCATGTGCAGTAGGCACCCCCTACCATGAAGCAGGCCCCAAGCCCCCCTCCCCCCGTACCTGCTGAAAAGTGCCTTCCACGAGTTGTGCCAGATCCCTATACTTATTGTGTGATGATAAATTCAAATAGATGGTAAATGTGCAGAAGTGAATATAGACTCTTGCACGATGCCAGAGTCCTTGCTAGCTCCTGTGCAGTACTATCTTTCTGAATACATCACTAACAAGACAGCAATGCGTGAGAAGCATAGGGAGCAGACGCACCTCACAGGAGGCACAGTGGTCAGCCCTGGGTGCAGGGTGTGCACCTATGATAGATGTACCAGTGCCATGCATCCTGAGTTAAGAATAAATCATTTTACTTGCTTGTCTGTCTTCCTAAGTGAGTACTGTTATTAAGGCATTCCGCCTTCGGTAGCATATAAAAAGTAACTTGAACCTGACAAAATAAGCATTCTAAAGTCTGGGGTGAGAGGTTGCAAGCGTGCAATCACTATAACACTTGGTGCAAACATTATTTTTATATTATAATTCTGAGTTGGTTTTTCAGCACATCCATAGCAACATCTGTATTGGGTATAACACCTCTGCAAATATTTTTCTCTGGCCGTAACTGGACAAAGTGTTGTGGATTTCTTTCCTTAGACATTAATTGCGCAGAGGTTCCCTTACTAAAGAGGGCTGGCCGTGCTTTTCCACTCTTCTCCCTTTTTGGAGGTAGGGGCTTGGAGACTGTACATGTTGTCTCTGTGGTTCCTTTAAGAGCTCAACAAATCTTTGGAAATTGTGTCCCAATATGATAGGATAGACGAGCTTAGAGCCAACCGTGGTGACCACCTCATAAGCGCACCCCTTTATGGTGAGGATCACTCGCACCCGGGAAAAGTTTTCTGTGGATCTATGAATGCAGAGTACTTCAGCTAACCCCGACACCTTTTCCACTGGCCTGGGCAGGACAGCCTCTGAGATCAGGGTTAGCTCACTCCCCGAGTCTATAATAGCTGGGAGTTCTCGGCCATTTAGTAACACAGTTTCCCACATTAATGGGGGTCTGGAATCCAGGGGTACCATTGTGCAAAAAGCTGGGTATGTAGCACCTATACTAGCAACCCCACACTCCATAGGTTCTGTTTTTCTGGTACAGTCCCGCCTTACATGACCTGGCTCTCCGCACTCAGCAAACGACCCTGGCATCTCCAGCGGTGTTAACTTGAGCAGGGGTGACAGTCAGGGTCACAGGCAAATGGGGTGCCATCTTAATGGGTCACTCATTCTCTGGTTTCTTTTATGGCATTTTTGTCATATTTCCTGCAGTCTCATACCGCTCCAACACTGTACTTAATTCCTCTAGATTCTGAGGATCAGCGTGTATGACCCAGCGCTGCATATTCCGTCCTAGGGTTCTTATACACTGGTCAACAACCACCGTTTCTACAATCTGAGTGGCAGTTCGGTCTTCTGGCTGGTGCCAACTCCGCCCCTGTCTGTCCAGTTCTGCAACCTGCTTCCGAATAGGAACCCCTGGTAGTAGGGCCCATTAGTGGAAGAGCTGCGCTTTCCCAGAAGGAGTGAGACCTGACCGAGCTAGTATGGCACTTTTGACTAGGTCATATTTCTCTGCATCAGCAGAGGACAGATCAGCATAGGCTTTCTGAGCCTCACCAGTGAGATAGGGGGCAAGTCTATCAGCCCAAATATCTGCTAGCCACTTTAAGCGCTGCCTTTATAATAAAATGTATATATATTGTTGTGTTTTTATTATCTCCAGCATCACACTAACGTCATAAACTATATGTGTTCTCTTTCTACAGGTTATATCTAATAAGCGGTGGTGTCCCTTTTATTATTTGTGGCATAACTGCTGCAACCAACATCAAAAACTATGGAAATGAAGACCACGCACCCTAGTAAGTAATGTATTTGGCTCCAAATGGTGGTTTGAAATCTGAAATGAACGGCTCTTCACCTACTTACATTATACATATTTTCATACCTGGGATTAAACCTTTCAAGAACTCTTGTCCAATTTGACAAGTCTTAATTCTAAGCACTTACTGAATGCTGTAACTTACATAATTTGCAACTAGCTGCCCAAACTGCTGTGTACCAAAATATGGATTTTTATATTTCCACATATATACATAATGGTCCATTGAGAGTTAAGTTTTCCCTGTTGGGTGGCAGGAGAAAGATAGGGTGTTAGGATTTAGGAATTTGGTTTAGGTTTGCAATTGGCTTTTGCTGTTGCTTTGTGCATAGATAAAATCTAGGAATATAGTAAGAAATATGTGTAACCTTTTGTATACTTTTCTTTTTTGCTTTGTAATCTTTGACACGTGCATGGGTAAATGTAATAGCCTGTCTGATGTTTTAAAGGGACAATCATTTAAAAGGCAAATTCAGGTTGGTTTTAATGATTGCCCCTTTAAAACATCAGGCAGACTCCCCTGGAACTCAGCGATGTCTGCAAGGCACAGGCTATTACACTTACCCCACAGTCACCTAGTCCACTGGCTCCCAAACTTCACCATTACAGCCCAGGTTTTATGGATATCTATGCTTGAGCAGAGCTGACTTAATTAATACCTCAGTCAATTTTATTTAACCATCTGGACTCAAGCATGGATATCCTTAAAACCTGGACTGTAATAGTGGAGTTTGGGAAGCTCTGACCTAGTCATTTAGCAAGTTACCACTCATTTTCTAGACACTACCTTCTTTAAAATAAAGGGTAACTGTCTCTTACTAAGGGTTTTAATATTTTTTTTCTTGTGATAGCCCCCCTACTCTCCCCGTTACCCCAGTATTTGACTCACTAAAGGTTGCAGTGTCAGATGCAATTCTACCAGAGTAATTCAATATTATCTGAAGATGGTGTCAGTTCCTGTGGTCAAACTCAGAAAACTTTCAGCTGTATGTTTCAGAGGTAGAAATGGGAACTATACAGTCACATCAAACTTCCACTCTTATTCCAGGAAAAGGACTCATTGGCTAAAGGAGGCACTGCATCCTATTATAGGTCTTATGGATCTGGAAAAGGAGTCATTGGCTAAAGGAGGCACTGCATCCTATTATAGGTCTTATGGATCTGGAAAAGGGGTCATTGGCTAAAGGAGGCACTGCATCCTATTATAGGTCTTATGGATCAGGAAAAGAAGTCATTGGCTAAAGGAGGCACTGCATCCTATTATAGGTCTTATGGATCAGGGAAAGGAGTCATTGCCTAAAGGAGGCACTGCATCCTATTATAGGAAAAGGAGTCATTGGCTAAAGGAGGCACTGCATCCTATTATAGGAAAAGGAGTCATTGGCTAAAGGAGGCGCTGCATCCTATTATAGGTCTTATGGATCAGGAAAAGGAGTCATTGGCTAAAGGAGGCACTGCATCCTATTATAGGAAAAGGAGTCATTGGCTAAAGGAGGCACTGCATCCTATTATAGGTCTTATGGATCAGGAAAAGGAGTCATTGGCTAAAGGAGGCACTGCATCCTATTATAGGAAAAGGAGTCATTGGCTAAAGGAGGAACTGCATCCTATTATAGGTCTTATGGATCAGGAAAAGGGGTCATTGGCTAAAGGAGGCACTGCATCCTATTATAGGTTTTATGGATCAGGAAAAGGAGTCATTGGCTAAAGGAGGCACTGCATCCTATTATAGGTCTTATGGATCAGGAAATGGCGTCATTGGCTAAATGAGGCACTGCATCCTATTATAGGTCTTATGGATCAGGAAAAGGGGTCATTGGCTAAAGGAGGCACTGCATCCTATTATAGGTCTAATGGATCAGGAAAAGGAGTCATTGGCTAAAGAAGGCACTGCATCCTATTATAGGTCTAATGGATCAGGGAAAGGAGTCATTGGCTAAAGGAGGCACTGCATCCTATTATAGGTCTTATGGATCAGGAAAATGAGCCATTGGCTAAATAAGGCACTGCATCCTATTATAGGTCTAATGGATCAGGAAAAGGAGTCATTGGCTAAAGGAGGCACTGCATCCTATTATAGGTCTTATGGATCAGGAAAAGGAGTCATTGGCTAAAGGAGGCACTGCATCCTATTATAGGTCTTATGGATCAGGAAATGGCGTCATTGGCTAAAGGAGGCACTGCATCCTATTATAGGTCTTATGGATCAGGAAAAGGGGTCATTGGCTAAAGGAGGCACTGCATCCTATTATAGGTCTAATGGATCAGGAAAAGGGGTCATTGGCTAAAGGAGGCACTGCATCCTATTATAGGTCTAATGGATCAGGAAAAGGAGTCATTGGCTAAAGAAGGCACTGCATCCTATTATAGGTCTAATGGATCAGGGAAAGGAGTCATTGGCTAAAGGAGGCACTGCATCCTATTATAGGTCTTATGGATCAGGAAAATGAGCCATTGGCTAAATAAGGCACTGCATCCTATTATAGGTCTAATGGATCAGGAAAAGGAGTCATTGGCTAAAGGAGGCACTGCATCCTATTATAGGTCTTATGGATCAGGAAAATGAGTCATTGGCTAAAGGAGGCATTGCATCCTATTATAGGTCTTATGGATCAGGAAAAGGGGTCATTGGCTAAATAAGGCACTGCATCCTATTATAGGAAAAGGAGTCATTGGCTAAAGAAGGCACTGCATCCTATTATAGGTCTAATGGATCAGGGAAAGGAGTCATTGGCTAAAGGAGGCACTGCATCCTATTATAGGTCTTATGGATCAGGAAAATGAGTCATTGGCTAAATAAGGCACTGCATCCTATTATAGGTCTAATGGATCAGGGAAAGGAGTCATTGGCTAAAGGAGGCACTGCATCCTATTATAGGTCTTATGGATCAGGAAAATGAGCCATTGGCTAAATAAGGCACTGCATCCTATTATAGGTCTAATGGATCAGGAAAAGGAGTCATTGGCTAAAGGAGGCACTGCATCCTATTATAGGTCTTATGGATCAGGAAAAGGGGTCATTGGCTAAAGAAGGCACTGCATCCTATTATAGGTCTTATGGATCAGGAAAAGGAGTCATTGGCTAAATAAGTCACTGCATCCTATTATAGGTCTTATGAATCAGGAAAAGGAGTCATTGGCTAAATAAGGCACTGCATCCTATTATATATGTCTTATGGATCAACAAAACTTTTAGTTAATTGAAAAAGTAAAAATATTTAAACCCCGACAAGCCAGACTGCTTTTTTTTTTTTTAAATCTGTTTCATTTTACTGTCACTTTTTAGCACACTAAGGGGTATATTTATTAAAGTGTGTGTTAATGGAAGTCGAGATGTTGCCCAATGCAACCAATCAGATTCTACTTATCATTTATCTAGCACCTTCTAGAAGATAACAACTAGAATCTGATCGGTTGCTATGGGCAACAACTCCACTTCTAAAAACTCGCACTTTAGAAATATACTGACATACTGTATATATTAAACGGTAACATAATACTATGGCGTAGACACATACCATGATTTATTCTGAATACCCAAAAGAGATAAAATTATTTGCAAATCACTATTATTCATTTTTCTTCAGATTTATGTTTGAAATACAGTGTTTAAAGGAGATGTCCATTGAAATCAATCTTTTTCATAGGTTAAACCTCCATCCTCTAGTATTATAACTGTGGGAGTCTGCTGTCCTGCTAGCTGCCCTTTATGAAGTAAGCTAAAGATCCTCAGATGTGAAGAATATTTTGAAATCCAGTTCTTGCAATATTTAGGATTTCAAAATTCTACTGTCTAGAAGAATTAACCTTTAGAGAGGTCCAATGGTTGGGTTGTGACAGGAACTCAATGCTAACACTGCAAGCTATGTGCAGGCAAATAGAGTGTGTGAGCATTGGGATTCAAGGCTGTTTGGACATTATTGTCAGTACTTTATTGACAGTAAGTTATGCCCTATCCACAAGCCAAATTTCTGTAGTTTCTCCAGTTGTGATACAGAGCAGAGTATATAGTATCACGTCCCTACACAACTCTACTCCGCTTCAGTTAAAATTACATCAATTATTCTTTTCATTATTAATAACCTTTACTTATTTAGCCAGTATATTTTGTGGAACTTTACATAGAATGTTTAATCATTTACATCAGTCCTCCCCAAGTGGAACTTACAGAGTATTTCCTACTACCTACTGTACCCATGCAAGAGTCAAATGTTACCAAAGCCAATAAATTTGCCAGTACGGGTTTGTACTGCGGTACATATATACAATATATATATATATATATATATATATATATATATATATATATATATATATATATATATACACAATATATATATATATATATATATACACAATATATATATATATATATATATATATATATATATATATATATATATACACACAATATATATATATATATATATATATATATATATATATACACACACACACACATACACACTCCATACAACTCCTGGTTGGAATCAAACACATGGCTCCAAGGCAGCATTGCTAACCACTGTGTCACCCATATTTATCTTCCTCCTTCCCTCTTTTAACTTTTCTGTATAAGTAAGTTTTTTTCACATACAAACTGTGAGGTATCACGTTCGGGCTTTGGTGGTTCTCTGTAGGAGTATTAGAAGACGTGGACCTAGGTTGAGAAAGGATTTCGAGGCGAGGGGCCTGGATATATGCCTTCCTCATCCACAAGTACCGGATGTTGGCAAGACCTGACCAAAGGCACGGAGTCTAACTTACTGGGAGGTGTTCACCAGTGACACCTCCAAGCGGGATTTGGGTTTAAGCTGCACCCAGCAAGCAGGTTGCAGCCCTTTGGTCAGGTATCCGGCACAAGTAGGAAATGGAAGAAAACTATCACAGGGCAAGCACAGGAGAATGATACTGGAAGCTTTGAACTTGGGTGATGTACTGGGTACACACCCTGTTGATCCAGACGCAGGCTGGCACTAGGAGATTGTACTTAGATGATGTACTAAGTACACACACTGTGACTTCAGATGCAGAACTGGAACAGGAGAATGGCACTAGGAGATTACACACATACACAGACTGTAGGTAAACACTAGGAAAGAAACAACAGCTAGTATACACTGGAAGTAACAACGTTGTACAGAGCCCGGCTAAATATCCTAAAGTAGCAGTCCATTGGAGGATGGTGTCAGCTGACAGCAACCAATGCTACCATTGGGCAAAAGGCTAATCAGGTGATTTAGACTGTCATGGCTGCGCCCATGACTGTGACCACAGGAACCAAATTACGGAGCGAGCACATGGATGTCCTAGCAGACCCCAGGTGTCACCCGCTGCCGCACCTGGCGTCTGACCGCTCGAGAGGTCAGGGGAAGCCGGCGCTGAGGTGAATAATGGCAGATCCTAGGCTGCAATCTGACATGGGGTCTATGTACTAAGCCTTGGAGAGAGAGAAAGTAGATGGAGATGAAGCACCAACCAATCAGCTCCTTACTGCCAAGTTGCAGGCTGTGTTTGACGATGACAGGAGCTGATTGGTTGGTACTTTATCTCCATCCACTTTATCTCCAAGGCTTAGTACATAGACCACTGTGAGTGAAAGAGTCGCCTCTCAATCTCTGTCACCCCTAGGCATAGACCTTCCGTGGCTAATGCTAATTCTGGCTCTTGCAATACTCAGGTGAGCAAAGTACCTGTGTGCCACTACCTGTTTGGTCTAATAAAAGTGCATGCCTTCTAGTAGACTTGGGAGGAGAGGCATTATTAAATATTCAAATATGTAGTAAAATGTAATAACCAATCAAAAACAAGTTTAGATTAGTGTTGTACCAATTAGACTAATGATAGAAACGGTCTAATCAGTGACTCTAAGTCAATGAACTTTTGTACAATGCCAGTACATTCTTTAATTACGATGAGGTGTTAGAGATGGAGGTTTGTGAGAGAAATGTAAACATACTGTAAGTAAGCTGTGATGTGATTTGCTGTATTTTTTTAATTTATAAACTGCAGACAAACCTATATACCAATTCTCATTTTTCAAGGACATTTTATTTATAGTACATGAAATGATTCTGTAATGAACAGCACACTAGGCCATAGTAATCACATGCACACTAGGCCAGAGTAATCAAAAGTAACACAAAATTGGCTCTGGTACAATGTCCTGTAAACTAAGGTATTAATTGGCTATTGGAAAAGACATAATATGGAAGAGTGTAGCTTGACATGTTGAAATATAGCATCATTCAAGCTACTGATTTTTTCATTGTCAGACGTTAAGTTGCAAATAAAATGGGGAAATAAGTCAATAGCTCATCAGATCAGATGCAAGACTGCAACTAACCATGGATTGATTGTTGTGTACTGTAGTTTGCATAGCGTTTAACATTTGTTTCTCCTTTTAGCGGTGCTGTATATATGTAAAGAACATTGTGCATTTGGTCATTCTTTAATACTGCAAATGGAAAGATCCTTATCTACATAACTCTAAGGTCTCTACAAACTAATTTGCATTACACACGGCACAACTGACTAGTCAGAATGTTGATGACATATATGCCGAATGAGTTTATCATAAACCCTGATTGGTATATATTTTTCTATTTGTGATATTAGCTTGTAAACGTACTTTATTGCTTCAATAAATCTATTATTGGTTTTTCCATTGGTTCCCTTTTAACACTTAACTCAACAGCTTTGTTCAATTTAAGCTGGGCCAGCAGTAAATTCAGTTACAAGGGTCCATAACAGAATACAAAAGAAATATATAGTACATATTTTGTTCCATAACATAACACTGATATACAATATACATAGTTGCCAATTTTCTCTAATATCAAAAGGACAGCCCATGGCTCTACTGTAAACATTCATTGGAAATCTACCAACAATGAAAATGTAAACATTGGGATGTTCCACACCACCCACCTACAGTCCCACACCACCCACCTACAGTCCCACACCACCCACCTACAGTCCCACACCACCCACCTACAGTCCCACACCACTCATGTACAGTCCCACACCACTCATCTACAGTCCCACACCACCACCATATTTGGTCTGCTAGTGCAAGCACCTGATGAACAGTACCATAATGCCCCTCTTTTTCACCATTCATCATATCATTGAATGTCATTTTGGTTTTAATTTTCAGAGGTTTATAAATTAAAATGTTAAAACTGCTAGAAGATCACATTTATAACCAAATCCCAGTAAACACATTACGATGAGGACTGTGCTGCCTCAAGGTTCATTTAGACAGTACCATGGGTGATGTGCTTACCTCCACTTGCTCAGTGGCAAATATCACTGGACAGTATTTTCACATGTTGCTACTCTATAGCATAGATTGTAAGCCTGCGAGCAGGGCCCTCCTATCTCTCTGTCTGCACCATATAAGTAACTGTTAATACAATAAAATAAATAAATTATGGCTAATTATTAAGATAACTTGCCCACTTGAGTTTAGGATGGACCGGGGGATCTTTTGGTATCTTTTATGTCCAGTCTGACATTTTATATTAGTCTCTGAGACCATAAACATTGTCCTTCTCAGAACATTGAGAATTGCTGACATCAAGCCCCCAAGCCATTCTGGTAGACAGCGAAAATCCCTAAAGAAAAACAAAACAAATTGTACTCAGAACTTGAATGAAAGGACTATAAAACTTATTCTGTCTGCTGCATGCTTCATATAACCGCATTGTAATTGGCCCAGTAGTAAAGAGATGAATTTATTGAGCCTCTCATGATCAGACATGATCCCAGTATATAAAGCTGTATTAAAAATGGAAACCTATTTGTGCTGTAATAGTGTCTGTATTTTATCTATTCACAGCTGCTGGATGGCTTGGGAGCCCAGCCTTGGTGCATTCTATGGCCCCGTTGCATTCATTGTTCTTGTCACCTGTATTTATTTTCTCTGTACCTACGTGCAGCTGAAGCGTCATCCTGAACGCAAGTATGAGTTGAAGGAAAGGACGGAGGAGCAGCAGAGGATGGCAGGTGCAGAAATGGGTCACAGTCATATTACGGAAGCTGGGCCAGTTGCCCAGGCAAGCTGCTCCTTGCTTTCATCGTCACTGCTGGAAAATGAGCATTCATTCAAGGCCCAGCTTCGAGCAGCTGCATTCACTCTTTTTCTATTTACAGCAACCTGGACCTTTGGGGCCCTTGCTGTATCCCAAGGGCATTTCTTGGATATGATATTTAGCTGTCTGTATGGAGCGTTTTGTGTCACTTTAGGGCTGTTCACCTTGATCCATCACTGTGCAAAGCGAGACGATGTCTGGCATTGTTGGTGGTCCTGCTGTCCATCTAAAAGAAACGCTTATGCAGTGCCAGCTAATGCCCGTCAAAAAGTAAATATAAATGGAGACGCCCAAGGGCATGCAACCTGCATTCAGGATTCACCTTGTGCTAACAAATCCCCTATGTACAACCACCCCTCTATAGGTCATTGTAAACTCACAAATTTGCAAGCGGTTCAGAATCACGTAAACTGCCTTTCGCCGGTCACACCATGCTGTGCAAAGATTCACTGTGAACAACTAATGGAAGATGAAGCTCATATCCACGTACACAACGAAGGGGCTTTTAGACCCAACATGCACGTTCACAGGTGTCTAAAAAGCAGAACTAAGCCGCGCTACTTCAGTCGACATAGATCAGCCGCGGAGAGAGAGTACGCTTACCACATTCCTTCTAGTATTGATGGGAGTATCCACAGCTCGCACACGGACAGCCCGCACAGTACACACGAGGGCCACACGGGCCACAGGCGGGGCTGTTGTGCAGCAAGCGACCCTTTCCCTACGATCAACCAGCCGGAGAGCAGTGATGCAAGTACTGCAATATTTAGTTGCGGCAAAATGCCCGACTCTGACACTGTGCACCATACTCACTTTGAGATGCAACCAAGGAGACAATCATATCCATTTAACACAACAAATCCGAATGGGGTACTCAAGGGTACCATCCATGAAGCCATGGTCTATAGTTCCGATAATACAGGAAATATAAAAACGGGACCATGGAGAAACGAAACTACTGTGTAGTTCTGGGGCTATCTCTTATGTCTTTCCTGCGCTAGTAAAACGTATGCCATGTTTTTAAGTTCACTTGTTATGTGTCTGTACAGCACACCAGTACATGTACGATGCTTGGTTCTGTTTTGTTTATACAAAGAAACCAATAATAATGGAGCAATTGTGGGAAAAAAAAAAAACATGTTAAAGAGGAATAACAATAGGTGTATTGCAAAGAACCATGAACACAAAGGTGCGAAGCAGATAGAAGAGGCAATATCCCCTTTCTTTGCTTTGTTAAATCTTGATACACTTCTCTGTGTTGCACATACCACTGTTACCATGACAATAAATTATTCTAAACATTTTTTGTAATATGTTTTACATGTTGTACTATTAAACCAAAAATTACTTTTTACTGTATCTCATGTCAGATAGATATCACTTGCTTCCGTGTTATTCTATAGGAGTGGCTTCATGACAGGATTTCAGCCCATTCAGTAACTGCATCCATTAACTTGCTGTAGGAAGTCATGCCTCAGTGATGCCACTAGTACCTAAAGAATTAATAAGTGGCCACAAGATGGCTGCCTCCATGCAAGAAATGGGTACTCTTGAAAATATTGGCCAAAGTAATTCAGAATCAGCCAGTGGCGGCTCCAGAGGTGGGGTTGCAGCACAGTGAAAAATCCAGCTCTGGAGACGCCACTGGTAGCAATCATGCCCTGTTTGACCCAGGAAAAGTGGTTTGCCGAAATAGGTCATTTGAGTGACATAGGGGTGGGTGATACCATTCTGACAAAGAGGTATATCTATAGAAGGTTTTTATTACATAAAGTACTGTACAATCTGTAGCGTAATGATATTGCCTCTGAATGTCTGCTGCCAGCACTCTAGAATCGCATATTGTCCACTCCGTGTTTGTCTCTCTCCATGTTGGAGGGCAGAATAAGCTAATATGACTCCTTTTCCATCTGCAGTGTTGTATTGGTTGTAATTTGCATGACACAGGTCAGGATAAACATTTGTTGTTTTTCAATGTTACATGTTTAAAATGCAGTATTGTTAAAGACTGTGGAAATCATGTTGGTATTACTCTAGACCTTTCTGACTCGACACAAACTCACCTCTAGTGTAAGTGGCACAATCCTTCGTATGAGGTATTATGATAAACTTTGATTAAACTCACTCAGATGTCTTTGCAACGCATGCAGTACCATTGTATGTGACACTGTGCATTGTGCAAGCCATTTTCTACACACGTTGTACACTACCTTGTATAGTTTGCCTTCGGGAGTGAACTCACAAAAAGTGACCAAAAGAATATATTTTAAACCTTCACACCATCAAGTAAGAAAAATCTAATATGAATACACCTTGTGTAAAAGCTTATGTACAGTTATTAACCTACATAACTAATATTGAGGAAAAAACTGTGCCCCTAACTTTATCCGGTGAAAGCCTTAAGGCGCATATCCACTACATGATAAATTGGACGATTGTGAACGATAACGTTATCGTTGGACGTTTACGACGTCGCTCAGCGCCCGAACCTGCTGTCCAACCTGACGATATCGTCAGGTTGTACAGATCCGGGAATGAGGGAGGGTTCCCGTCACTGAACGTGCGGGCACAATGTCCATTGCACAATATAATGAACGATAACGATATCGTTATCGTTCATTAGATCGTGTAGTGAATACGCGGCTTTAGGTAATACATAAATTAGCTGTTATGAGTAGACTGTTCCTATTACAAAGAACTCATGTGATCATTCAGAGCCAATGTACTGAAAGCTGGCAGCTTAATGATGGCATATGGTAGGACGTTATTCAGGAGCACACTGAGCATGCTCCTACCAGTACATGGGATCTCAGTAATACTCACGTATGCTCATGTCTGCCAGAAGATGGCTAACTGAATGCATACATTTTACAAAGAGAGATACAGAAGAACATACAGGACATATGTTTTGTCATATGCACTCTGTTAAAATTAAATACGTATTTAATGTGCATTTGTGTGTAGGTTACAGGTACACCTTACTCATACTGTAGTAAAAAAGATACATAAACCCCTTAAGCCACTAAGTGTATCAAGCAGTGAGAAGCATGGAGCAGTGGACCAGTGGAGAATTTGCCCACAGCAACCAATCTTCTTTGAAGTAGCAGTACAGTCTATAAAATAATAGGTAGGAGCTGATGGGCAACTTCTCCACTAATCCACTTCCACACGCTTTTCACGGCTTGATACATAAACCCCTTAGGGGTCTATTTACTTAGCCTTGGATGGAGATAAACGGTACGGAGATAAAGTACCAGCCAGTCAGCTCCTAACTGCCACCTCACAGGCTGTGTTTAAAAAATGACAGGAGCCGGTTGGCTGGTACCTTATCTCTGTTCACTTTATCACCTTCAAAGGCTTAGTAAATAGACCCCTTAATCTTTAGGGCACTGGCGTATCTATAACACTGCACAACAATGAAAATGTTTCCGATGTGAAAATAGTTACTTCTAATTGATTTCAGCATGCAAAGAATGAATATGACATTTAAAACTCTCAGTTAGCTCTGAGTTCTGAGATATAGCCCATTTATGACGATGTAGGGGGATTCCTAGTGAAGTGGGAAGAATGGAGAGAATCTTACCAGCAATCTGCGTTCCGCACAGAGGGGGCGGGGCCCAATGACCCAATTACATGAATCAGTTATTTGTCCCCTCCCTTATTCAAATATATGCGCTTAACGGGATTACCCAGACAAGATAACTGTGGTGCACTGAGTGACAAGCATAGTGAGCGATTCCACCAAGACATTTCAGCAATGGAACAAAGATATCAGGGTAGGTGATCACTACTGTTGGACAGTGACAAGAGATGCCCCAGAAGAGGAGTACAAGCGACAAGCAAAGAGAAAGCACCCCCATGTATAGGCCACTATATTAGATAGTGCTTTCCTATGCTGTATGTTTGTTTCGTATGCTGTATGTTTGTTTCGTATGCTGTATGTTTGTTTCGTTTTGTGTTCTTATTTGTGATTGATTGAATTAAAACAACTGTTATTTATTTTCTATCAAGAAAATATCAGATTATTTTAAAATAGCTTTTCACTATGACTATATTACTAATGTACATACAGTATAGTGCAAGTAGTGTAGCTCAAAAAATAGAGCTAGTAAAAACATTCTGAAATCATTTTAGTTTTTCTTGACCTCAAATTAGTAATGTATGACTATTTTTACAAGGAAACAAAATAAAAGTATTAATTTGTTGTACAGTGTAATGGGTCCAGGGTGTGCGGTGCCCTATGGAATATGCTTCTCTTGCGGCTGTCACCAAAGAAATCTATTGGAACATGACACCTACACCATTTCCCTGGGGACATGAGCATGTGCAAAAGAGAAATCACCAGGAAAAGTTCCCACGGATGTGCGCTGCAGATTAGGATCTGAGAGTCTATACTGCGCATGCGCCAGAGCGAGGAGGGCAGTGGCAAACGCAGGATTTCAAGAGGGGGGTTTCCAAATACTTAATTTTAGAGCGAGTGTGGCCTGTCAATGAAGAGGGCAGAATTGGTACTTAACCAGCTTTAATAAGCATCATCCAAAGTGTATTGTGTGTAAAAATTCCAGCATACAGGACCAGTGATCACAGTAAGCCATTAGATGCATCAGTAGGCCATCCTGCCTGAGCTGAATGTATTTATTTTAGATGTGTGCACCATTACAGACTATTGGAGCAAGTCCAGGAGCCTGGAGGAGCAGCAGAAGAACCTAGCACTGCCCTGGACATATATGTACATATTGGGCTCTATAGCAGTACATCTCTAACAGTGCATGTTTTCCAGGTCTCCTAGTTGGTGTACAGGTTATTTATTACTGGCTGATATATGTTAAAAGATCCACAGGTAGTGCTAATTATTTCATTTGTGATACTGAAAAGAACATGTAGCGATAGTATTATATTATTGCGTTTGCCTATGGAGGGGCACGCTCAGAGACAGGACACAAGCCCCTGCCCTACGGAGCAGTGTTCACTTTTATTACTGTATCATTGAAATTATCTAACACAAGGACCCATACAAGAAATGGGTTCACTTTATAATATTGTAGGGGTGAGCGGGTTCGGATTTCTGAAATCCGAACCCCCCCGAGCCCCCCCGATCCGAGTCCGATCCGAATCAGGCTCGACTTTTCCCGCCTGACTCGGATCTGAAATCGAGGCAAAACGTCATCATCCCGCCTTCCGAGTCTCGCGGGTTTTGGATCCTATATAAGGTACCCGCGTCGGCGCCATTTTCTCACTCGGCTGTGGACAGTGAAGAGGGAGGGTGGGAGTTAGGGCTGTGTAGTGTAGTGTAGTGTAGTGCTGCTGTTGTCCACTACTTCAAAGTCCTTAGGGGCTGGCTGTGTTGTGCTGTGCTGCTGTTGTTAATAGGGGCTGTGTCCACTACTTCAAAGTCCATAGGGGCTGGCTGGACTGTGTTGTGCAGTCAGTTCTCCATAGGGGCTGTGTCCACTCCAAAGTCCTGTGCAGTGTCCCAGTCCTAAAGGGGTGCTGTAGTGTTGTCCAGGGGGTGCTCTGTCCATCAGGGGTGCTCCCCCCAAGTGCTAAAAAAATAATATATTTTCTGTGTTTGTGAATTGTGTGCGCAGTAGCCGCACGTGCATCAACAAAGTAGTGCCAAGCGTGCGCCTGTGTCATAAGTAAAGGGCCGGCTGGCTTGACCGTTAAGGGTGCTGTAACCCCCGAAAGTACACTCCAGTCCAAACCAAAAAAAAAATTATTTTCTGTGTTTGTGAATTGTGTGCGCAGTAGCCGCACGTGCATCAACAAAGTAGTGCCAAGCGTGCGCCTGTGTCATAAGTAAAAGGCCGGCTGGCTTGACCGTTAAGGGTGCTGTAACCCCCGAAAGTACACTCCAGTCCAAACCAAAAAAAAAAATAATTTTCTGTGTTTGTGAATTGTGTGCGCAGTAGCCGCACGTGCATCAACAAAGTAGTGCCAAGCGTGCGCCTGTGTCATAAGTAAAGGGCCGACTGGCTTGACCGTTAAAGGGTGCTGTAAACCACGAAAGTACACTCCAGTCCAAACCAAAAAAAAAATTATTTTCTGTGTTTGTGAATTGTGTGCGCAGTAGCCGCACGTGCATCAACAAAGTAGTGCCAAGCATGCACCTGTGTCATAAGTAAAGGGCCGGCTGGCTTGACCGTTAAAGGGTGCTGTAACCCCCAAAGTACACTCCAGTCCAAACCAAAAAAAAAATTATTTTCTGTGTTTGTGAATTGTGTGCGCAGTAGCGGCACGTGCATCAACAAAGTAGTGCCAAGCGTGCGCCTGTGTCATAAGTAAAGGGCCGGCTGGCTAGACCGTTAAAGGGTGCTGTAACCCCCGAAAGTACACTCCAGTCCAAACCAAAAAAAAAATTATTTTCTGTGTTTGTGAATTGTGTGCGCAGTAGCCGCACGTGCATCAACAAAGTAGTGCCAAGCGTGCGCCTGTGTCATAAGTAAAGGGCCGGCTGGCTTGACCGTTAAGGGTGCTGTAACCCCCGAAAGTACACTCCAGTCCAAACCAAAAAAAAAATTATTTTCTGTGTTTGTGAATTGTGTGCGCAGTAGCGGCACGTGCATCAACAAAGTAGTGCCAAGCGTGCGCCTGTGTCATAAGTAAAGGGCCAGCTGGCTTGACCGTTAAAGGGTGCTGTAACCCCCACAGTACACTCCTGCTGGCTTGACCGTTAAAGGGTGCTGTAACCCCCAAAGTACACTCCAAACCAAAAAAATATATATTTTCTGTGTTTGTGACTTGTGTGCACTGTGGCTGCACGTGCATCAACAAAGGAGCAGCGCCAAGCGTGCGCCTGTGTCCCATAAGTAAAGAGCCGGCTGGCTCATTTCTTAAAGGGTGGTGTAACCCACAAAGTGCACTACTCTCCAGCAAAAATAAAAAAATATTTTCTGTGTTTGTGTGCGCTTTAGCCGCACGTATATATATCAATATAACATAAATGGAGGACCAAACTTTCTCCGATAAAAATAAAATAGGGAAAGATCAAGAACCACTTCCTCCTAGTGCTGTTGTTGCTGCTGGGAGTTGTTCATCATCCAAGAGAGGAAGTAGGAACATCACTACTTTTACTAAACAATTGACCCTCCAACAGTCCCTAGCGATGAGGATGAAGTACGACAGCAGTCATCCTGAAGCAAAACGTATAACTGAGGCCTTGACTGCTATGTTGGTGTTAGACGTGCGTCCGGTATCCGACATTAGTGCAGTGGGATTTAGACAATTGATGGAGGTAGTGTGTCCCCGGTTCCAAATCCCGTCTAGATTCCACCTGCATCCTCAAAGCAGCAGCGACAAGCGTGCGTCTGTCTGTTAAAGGGTGGTGACACCCTCAAAGTGTGCTACACAAACAATAAAAATATTCTTCTTTTTTCTGTCTTTGTGAATTGTGTGGGCTGTAGCCGCACCTGCATCCTTAAAGCAGCAGCGACAAGCGTGCGTCTGTCTGTTAAAGGGTGGTGACACCCTCAAAGTGTGCTACACAAACAATTAAAATATTGTTCTTTTTTTTTCGGTCTTTGTGAAATGTGTGGGCTGTAGCCGCACTTGCATCCTCAAAGCAGCAGCAACAAGCGTGCGTCTGTCTGTTAAAGGGTGGTGTAACCCTCAAAGTGTGCTCCACAAACAATAAAAATATTCTTTTTTTTTTTCTGTCTTTGTGAATTGTGTGGGCCGTAGCCGCACTTGAATCCTCAAAGCAGCAGCGACAAGCGTGTGCGTCTGTCTGTTAAAGGATTACATCGGTGACAGCATCCAAGTAGGCATGTCAGACAGTCCGTACCTGTACTGGCAGGAAAAAGAAGCAATTTGGAGGTCCCTGTACAAACTGGCTCTATTTTACCTGAGTTGCCCCCCCTCCAGTGTGTACTCCGAAAGAGTGTTTAGTGCAGCCGGGAACCTTGTCAGCGAAAGGCGTAGGAGGTTGCTTCCACAAAATGTGGAGAAGATGATGTTCATAAAATGAATTATCAACTCTTCCAGGGAGACCAGCCTCCAGAACGTACAGAGGGACCTGTGGTTCCAGCAGGGACGAATTAATACTCTGTGAGGATGAGGATGTACACACTGAAGAGGGTGAGGAATCGGTGGATGAGGAGGATGAGGATGACATCTTGCCTCCGTAGAGCCAGTTTGTGCAGGGACAGATAAATTGCCAGCTTGTTTTGTGGGGGCCCAAACGAACCAATCATTTCAGCCACAGTCGTGTGGCAGACCCTGGCGCTGAAATGATTGGTTTGTTAAAGTGTGCATGTCCTGTTTATACAACATAAGGGTGGGTGGGAGGGCCCAAGGACAATTCCATCTTGCACCTCTTTTTTTTCTTTGCATTATGTACAGTTTGGGGCCTAGTTTTTCAATGCCATCCTGTCTGCCACTGCAGTGTCACGCCTAGATGGGTCACGTGTTTGTGCCGCCCACTCGTGTCGCTTAGCATAGTCATCCAGCTACCTCGGTGCAACCTTTTGGACATAAAAACACTATTGTGAGGTGTGAGGTATTCAGAATAGACTGGAAATGAGTGGAAATTAAGGTTATTGAGGTTAATAATAGCATAGGAGCAGAAAAACCTACAAATTCTGTGATTTTAGCTGTTTTTATGCTTTTTTTCAAAAAAATACAGATCCAAAACACAAAACCCAGAACCCAAAACACGGAAGGGTGGTTTTGGCAAAACCAATCCAGATCCAAAACACGAAGAAAGATCCAGATCCAAAACCAAAACACAAAACACGAAAAGTAGCCGGTGCACACCCCTATAATATTGTAGTATAACAGGAGCCCAACCTGAGCACTATAAATAGCTTCAGAATTCATGCACTAACTACAAAACTGAATTGATTCTCTCAGGACAGACGCCAGGTGAATTTAACATTTAGAGGTGTATGATGCAATAGCAAGATGCCGGTGTGGCCCTGCTCCCTCAATTCACTCAGCAGTTTGGATGCCGGACTATAGATCTACATGAAAAAGGTCGACAATGTCTAGACAGACACTAGGTCGACAGAGACAAAAGGTAGACACACTAAAGGTCGACAGGTTCAAGTGGTCGATAGGGTCAAAAGGTCCACATGAAAATGGTCAACACACCAATGGTCAACATTTTTTTTTTAATGGTTAGGGTTAGGCACCAGGAGTTAGGGTTAGGCACATAGGGGAGGGTTAGGGTGAAAAAAAAATCATGTCAACCATTTTTTTTGTGTCAACCATCTTCATGTCGACCTTTTGACTATGGCGACCATTTGTACCTGTCAACATCCATTTTTTGTGTGTTGACCTTTTGACCCTGTCGACCATTTGTACTTGTCAACCTTTCTACGTGTCGACCTTTTGTCATTGCCGACCTATTGTCTGTCTAACATCTGGTGTCTATCTAGACATTGTTGACCTTTTTCATGTAGATCTATTTTACCACACCCCAGCAGTTTCCATGGGACACTCTACATTTATTACAACCCATCATCTGTCCAATGGAGATCACCATTTTTTGGGCTGAACTAACATTCAGGAGAATGCAACCAATAAATTCACTAGGATGTAAGTGGAATTAATAATACTTTGTTATATTATGATATTTATATAGTCTAAAAGTAAAATATTGAAAATATATTTTCTTACAAGAACGTTTGGGGGATTTAGGGTCTGATTCAGAGATGGATGGTATTATACAGCCGCACACAAGCAGTTGTGTAATGCCATCCATCTAAAATGCTAATACTGCAGGAAGCATCTGAAGAGAAGAGGCGCCAGGAAGTCTGCATCCATGGACGCAGACCCTGGCCTTAGCACTCCCAGATAAAGGGCTTGACACGCCCCTATTTCAGGGAATGCAGGTCGTTCCTGCCCCCCAAACACTTCGGCCTGTCAGTTAGGCAGAGGCTTGGGGGAACTGTGTGCAAGATCACAGGGCCCGTTCTGCAAGCACAGACTCACACACAGGGCCAGACTGGCCATCTGGCAGTTCTGGAAAATGCCAGAAGGGCCGATGGCCAGATGGGCCGGTCCTGCCAGTGCCTCCGAGTTTAGTGGACATGCAGCCACAGCCCTTTAAACACAGCACACAGCACAACCTTCATTATAATCTGGCTCCGGTCATGAGCCAATCAGAGTTTGTGCACTGGTAGCCAATCAACAGCGCCTGCCAGTCCATGAGCTCCGATGGGCTCGCGACTGGCATCGGACTTGAATGACAACGGCTTCATCTGGACTCTGCATGTTGGGGAGCTGGCGGGTGGCCACCTGTTGATCTAGCACACATGGGGAGCACAGACTTAGGCTGCTGGGTGCACAGAGAGGTAAGCCGCTGCAGGCAGGACACCAGGGGAGGGGGAGTGGCATAATGTTATTAGAGACATTACTATATGTGGCTTAATGTTCATGGGGCTTTACTTTGTGGCATAATGTGTTAGAAGGGGCAATAATGTGTGTGGCATAATGTGTTAGGTGCATTACTGTGTGTGGCTTAAGGTGTTATAAGAGGCTTTAATATTTTTGGTATAATGTGTTAGAAGGGGTACTACTACTCTGTGGCATAATGGAGTACTACTGTGTTGCATAACATGAATGGGCTCTGTGTGGTATAATGTGAATGGGCTCTACTGTGTTGTGTATGGTGAATAAAGAGCACTACTGTGTGACGTAATGTAAATAAGGGACACTACTGTGTGGTGTAATGTGACAAAGGGACACTGCTGTGTGACGTCATTTGAATTAGGGGTACTATTGTGTGGTCACGCCCCTTCCCAGCGAGCCCACACCTGTTTTTTTTGGCACGTGGTGTCCCTGCTACACTTATGGGTGGCAGTACCAAAATGTGTAGTTACAGCTCTGCTTTGGTGTGCACAGATGTGTCTTCCTCTGTGTTCAGCACCCCTGTCATAAAAAAATTCCTACAGTGAACGCTGTCTATATTAATAATAATATATTAATTATATTTGTAAGAGCACAGACTAAAAAGTTGGAGGAGTCCAGAATAGTAAGGGGAGGAGTCTATGCTAGGAGCCAGATGCTGACGCGAGGTGTGCCTGTGTGCTTTAAATGCTATTTTTAGTCTGGCTCTGCTCCCACACATCGGAGATGTGCGCTAACCATCGGGTACATCTTTGAATCAGACCCTTAGTTCTAAGCAGCAGATCTTGTTTTCTTTTGTATATTTTCTTTTTTTTTACCATCATCCTGATTTATTGGACATAGCTAAGTATAAATTATATACTCCTAATATAATGCTCTACCTCTGGTTTTCCAACTCATTTTAAAGTGAATAAGTTTGGGTTTAAGCAAATAACTGATGCAACTGGAAATAGGTGTGAGCTACTGTATGGTCACTTTGGCAACTATTCTTGGGAGCTGAACAGTTGAGGTCATTTATGATGAAGCACAGCAGCAAACGTCATAGCGCTTTGGACTTGCTGTGCATTTGCTCACTTGCACATACATTTCCGCTGAATAGGTTTGTGGCTGGGAGTTTGCAAGGACAGGGGGTGTAGGTTGCAGTTAGGTGGAGAAAACGTGTTTTGAGCAAAGTATGGAATGGGTGCGCCGGTGACCTCACTTTACAGAATGATGCAAAAATTGAATTTTATTTTGTGGGATGAGAGTATTGTAACAATAACTAGGGGTGGTGTGACCGGACGCCTTTCGTCTAGGCCGGCCCTGGTCATACGTTAGCGCTTTCAGATTCCACTCACCGTCAGTGACCACCTGTCACTGACTCCGCCCACTGCGCTGTGGGCGTGTAATGATGCTGCCACCACCAAACTCTACCATCGGCGTTTGGAACCGCTTCTTAGGTACACTCAGGCTCCTACCTCGGCACCTGGAACCGCTTCTGCTGCATATGCGTTTGATTAGCTACGGCCACACCCCCTGATTGGGGTCGGCTCATTCCTCCTGATCCCTCGCAATCGACCAGGTCTGCACGGTAGCTTGGCAGAGGGCTTGAACTTGGAGACACGGAGCTCTTACCCAGAACAGCCGGAGAATGGAATAGGGTTTGGCGCAATTCTTTTGGTCGCAGGGTACAGACGTAGTCAAATTAAAAGGCAAAGGTGTTTATTGCTCACAGTCTTAAAGAAGACTCGTCCCTTTGGATTGAAGGGGAATAATCAGCATACAATACAAGATGTTACAGGAATCAAACAGCAATTCTTCTCCACAAAGGATTGTCAAAGATGTACAATATTACTAGACATGAAGCCTTCTTTTATGCCACTCCAATACACATTACCACAAGGGGCAAGCCCGCCCTGTGGTTTCCAACCAATCTCCTTTAAGTGCATGACCTGTGCATGTGCTGGCCACATAAACATTTAACATTGTCCCCTATGGACAGTGGGGAGTGGTCACTCCCGAGCCTGAGACTACCTGGTGTTTTGTCACCATCCAAGAGTCAGCTCGTCTAGGGCCGGGGGAGGTTTCCCTCCAAAACCCTACTTCCAGGAATCTGCTAAGGGACCAAGACAGCCACCTTGCCTGAATCTGAGCTCCAGAGGTGGGAAAGCAGGGTCCCCGGGCATGGTTTCCTGGCCATGGAAGGGAAGCTATTTTGGAGCTCCCTGAAACGGTTAGCTGGCTGCCTTAGCCAGCTCCCTATGCACCTCCTCATACCACTTCCAGGCATGAGGCTGCAGAGGGGAACATGTTATTTCCTCTGGAAGGGACTGGGGGTTCCAGCAGCCCACGGAGGACTCTGGATCCCCTGGCTGTCCAGAGCATCACAGGTAAGTGCACCTTACTTAAATTATACATTTAAACACTTTAAATACATTCACCGTTTGTGCCTGTGCCCAGCATCAGGCTTTTAAACACTTGGAGCACTGCAGCCCAGGACCTCCTGTTCTGGCTCAGTGCTGCACATACATGTTAAATACATTTTGTGTTTTTAACCACATGTACATCTGTGCTTTTTATACTGTGCTCAGCGCTGGGCCCCCTTATTCCTGCAGTCCTGGACTCCTGGGACTCCACCAGGGGTTAATCCTCCTGAGCGCCGCAGCACAGAACTCTGGCTGCGAGCGCTCCATACTGCCCCCTCTCAGCCCAGCACACCGGGGGTTAAATCATAGCGCTGCCGTGGCCACAGAGCGGGTCTGGCCGTGGCAGCACAAAACACATCCCCCCACACACAAGGCGCCTAGTGCCGGTAATACATTTAAACATGGTGCCTAGCGCCCTTTGTCTCTTTAAATATGGCGCCGCAGCACAGGGGGTTAACCCTTTCAGTGCTGCGGCCGCCATTAGCCTCGTGTAGCCAGCTTCCGGCCACAGGTGGTGAGGATGCAGTTTCATTGGTATTTTTGTCATGCCCGATCATTCCAATGCCGCAAAAAAGTCTTGAATACACCACTTACAAAATATCTATGATTTAAAGTAGTTTAATGGGGGAAAAATAACAAATCCCATAAAAATAGATGCAGGACTGATTGATGGGGTTCTCCTTTACTGGTCAGCCATTCACAGGCTTTTTGTGCCATGCTGGCTGCCCCTGTCTGTTATTAGCTGGCTGGTGCAGGGGACCCCCGACTATCATTCTTGCACATTGTTCAACCATAATGTGTGGGTGGGTCCATTTTATGGGGATGGATTTTGAAGGCTTTTTGTTATTTTCTTGATATTTGGTCTTAGGTTATTAGGAAAGAAAAAAGGAAAGAGGACTTAGGTAACACAATACAATAACCTGATGGACAAGGGTGTGAGGGAGTCCACTCCATTAAACTTTATTACAGGTCCCAATTATACGAATTACCCTGACTGCTACAGCCTGCAAGGAGCAAGTAGGAAATTGTTTTTAGTGCTATACTTGAGATTTCCCTGTTTGAATGGAAGCCAGCCCAGCCCATCTAGCACAGGCACTGCTGGGAGATCTGGGAAAGGGATCCATTCATTATTTGTCACTATGTATCTCCTAAAATACAACATTTCATAATATGTATATGTCTGATAGGAAATTCAGAAGAGGGAAATTGCCTTGCTAATGAGGAACTCTTCTGGGTAGTACTGTACTTTTTTTTATTGATATATTCAATATATAAGCAAAAAAATATATACATGCATCAGTGAGAAAAGCTAATTGGTAGCTATTTTCAGGAGGCCATAAAGCACTTTAGCAGGTCCAGTAATTGTGTTCAAATAGTTGGAGAGTGTACAGTAATAATTCAGATGCTTTCTGCTTACCTTGTTTAACAACATAACACAAATGCCTTCAATATTCATGCTCCACATTACCAGCAGGGGCACTGAGAGTGGCGGTGAGTGTGATTGGCTGCTGAGGGCACCTGACAGGGCGTAGCACACCCATACCTGTACCAGTCCCCCAACACATAGCTTGGCTGACCTGATTTCCAGGACCATAGGTAAAGATATATACAGGAGAATTAGGATTACATTGCTAAGTATGCAGATGTCTGCTGCCACTGGAGTGGATTGAGAAGATTCCAAGGAGGGGATTCTAAATATAAAAGGATAATGGAATAGTAGCTCATAGGGGAAATTCCCATATTTTCATGGATGCAGTTTGAGCTTTATTTGTTAGAACGGTGGTTCTCAGGACCCCACACAGTTCATGTTTTCCAGATCACTCAGCAGGAGCACAGGTGTTCTTATTACTCACTGACACATTTTAAAAGAGCCACAGGTGGAGATAATTATTTTACTTGTGTTTCTATGAGGAGACCTGGAAAACATGCACTATTTGGGGTCCTGAGGACCGAGTTTGAGAACCTGTATGCTAGATAATATATGAATAGCATATGTATAATTTACAGCACAGCATTCATTACACCGTATAAAGTATAGTATTACAGATTCTGGCTCTAGTTTTGTGTGTAATTATAGTTTAATAACATCCTCTGGACAACATTGCTTGTATGGGGAGACTCCAGGCTCCTGAGCAACTAAGGCAGTGATTCCCAACCTCGATCCTAGAGGCACACTAACAGTCCTGGTTTTAGTGATAGCCATGCTTGAGCATAGATGGTTAAATCAAAATAACTGAGGTACTAATTAAGTCACCTGTGCTCAAGTATGGCTATCCTTAAAATCTGGACTGCTAATGTGCCTTGAGGACAGTGGTTGGAACCCCTGAACTAAGGGGTATATGCACTATATATTTTATAATCCAATGATTTTCTTCAGTTTCTTTTAAAGCCGCAATGTGTTTAAAGGCTCGTTGTGCAATGTTTGTAAAAATCATCGCTTTAAAAGACCAATGAAAATCATCCGTTGTGAAAATGCCATTTGGTAAATATACCCCTCAGTATGTTTCACATTCCATACGATCCGAGTCCGATCCGAGTCAGGCTCGACTTTTCCCGCCTGACTCGGATCTGACATCGAGGCAAAACGTCATCATCCCGCCTTCCGAGTCTCGCGGGTTTTGGATCCTATATAAGGTACCCGCGTCGGCGCCATTTTCTCACTCGGCTGTGGACAGTGAAGAGGGAGGGTGGGAGTTAGTGCTGTGTAGTGTAGTGTAGTGTAGTGTAGTGCTGCTGTTGTCCACTACTTCAAAGTCCATAGGGGCTGGCTGTGTTGTGCTGTGCTGCTGTTGTTAATAGGGGCTGTGTCCACTACTTCAAAGTCCATAGGGGCTGGCTGGACTGTGTTGTGCAGTCAGTTCTCCATAGGGGCTGTGTCCACTCCAAAGTCCTGTGCAGTGTCCCAGTCCTAAAGGGGTGCTGTAGTGTTGTCCAGGGGGTGCTCTGTCCATCAGGGGTGCTCCCCCCAAGTGCTAAAAAAATAATATATTTTCTGTGTTTGTGAATTGTGTGCGCAGTAGCCGCACGTGCATCAACAAAGTAGTGCCAAGCGTGCGCCTGTGTCATAAGTAAAGGGCCGGCTGGCTTGACCGTTAAAGGGTGCTGTAACCCCCGAAAGTACACTCCAGTCCAAACCAAAAAAAAATTATTTTCTGTGTTTGTGAATTGTGTGCGCAGTAGCCGCACGTGCATCAACAAAGTAGTGCCAAGCGTGCGCCTGTGTCATAAGTAAAGGGCCGGCTGGCTTGATCGTTAAGGGTGCTGTAACCCCCGAAAGTACACTCCAGTCCAAACCAAAAAAAAAATTATTTTCTGTGTTTGTGAATTGTGTGCGCAGTAGCCGCACGTGCATCAACAAAGTAGTGCCAAACGTGCGCCTGTGTCATAAGTAAAGGGCCGGCTGGCTTGACCGTTAAGGGTGCTGTAACCCCCGAAAGTACACTCCAGTCCAAACCAAAAAAAAAATTATTTTCTGTGTTTGTGAATTGTGTGCGCAGTAGCCGCACGTGCATCAACAAAGTAGTGCCAAACGTGCGCCTGTGTCATAAGTAAAGGGCCGGCTGGCTTGACCGTTAAGGGTGCTGTAACCCCCGAAAGTACACTCCAGTCCAAACCCAAAAAAAAATTATTTTCTGTGTTTGTGAATTGTGTGCGCAGTAGCCGCACGTGCATCAACAAAGTAGTGCCAAGCGTGCGCCTGTGTCATAAGTAAAGGGCCGGCTGGCTTGACCGTTAAGGGTGCTGTAACCCCCGAAAGTACACTCCAGTCCAAACCAAAAAAAAAATTATTTTCTGTGTTTGTGAATTGTGTGCGCAGTAGCCGCACGTGCATCAACAAAGTAGTGCCAAGCGTGCGCCTGTGTCATAAGTAAAGGGCCGGCTGGCTTGACCGTTAAGGGTGCTGTAACCCCCGAAAGTACACTCCAGTCCAAACCTAAAAAAAAATTATTTTCTGTGTTTGTGAATTGTGTGCGCAGTAGCCGCATGTGCATCAACAAAGTAGTGCCAAGCGTGCGCCTGTGTCATAAGTAAAGGGCCAGCTGGCTTGACCGTTAAAGGGTGCTGTAACCCCCGAAAGTACACTCCAGTCCAAACCAAAAAAAAATTATTTTCTGTGTTTGTGAATTGTGTGCGCAGTAGCCGCACGTGCATCAACAAAGTAGTGCCAAGCGTGCGCCTGTGTCATAAGTAAAGGGCCGGCTGGCTTGATCGTTAAGGGTGCTGTAACCCCCGAAAGTACACTCCAGTCCAAACCAAAAAAAAAATTATTTTCTGTGTTTGTGAATTGTGTGCGCAGTAGCCGCACGTGCATCAACAAAGTAGTGCCAAACGTGCGCCTGTGTCATAAGTAAAGGGCCGGCTGGCTTGACCGTTAAGGGTGCTGTAACCCCCGAAAGTACACTCCAGTCCAAACCAAAAAAAAAATTATTTTCTGTGTTTGTGAATTGTGTGCGCAGTAGCCGCACGTGCATCAACAAAGTAGTGCCAAACGTGCGCCTGTGTCATAAGTAAAGGGCCGGCTGGCTTGACCGTTAAGGGTGCTGTAACCCCCGAAAGTACACTCCAGTCCAAACCCAAAAAAAAATTATTTTCTGTGTTTGTGAATTGTGTGCGCAGTAGCCGCACGTGCATCAACAAAGTAGTGCCAAGCGTGCGCCTGTGTCATAAGTAAAGGGCCGGCTGGCTTGACCGTTAAGGGTGCTGTAACCCCCGAAAGTACACTCCAGTCCAAACCAAAAAAAAAATTATTTTCTGTGTTTGTGAATTGTGTGCGCAGTAGCCGCACGTGCATCAACAAAGTAGTGCCAAGCGTGCGCCTGTGTCATAAGTAAAGGGCCGGCTGGCTTGACCGTTAAGGGTGCTGTAACCCCCGAAAGTACACTCCAGTCCAAACCTAAAAAAAAATTATTTTCTGTGTTTGTGAATTGTGTGCGCAGTAGCCGCATGTGCATCAACAAAGTAGTGCCAAGCGTGCGCCTGTGTCATAAGTAAAGGGCCAGCTGGCTTGACCGTTAAAGGGTGCTGTAACCCCCGAAAGTACACTCCAGTCCAAACCAAAAAAAAATTATTTTCTGTGTTTGTGAATTGTGTGCGCAGTAGCCGCACGTGCATCAACAAAGTAGTGCCAAGCGTGCGCCTGTGTCATAAGTAAAGGGCCGGCTGGCTTGACCGTTAAGGGTGCTGTAACCCCTGAAAGTACACTCCAGTCCAAACCTAAAAAAAAATTATTTTCTGTGTTTGTGAATTGTGTGCGCAGTAGCCGCACGTGCATCAACAAAGTAGTGCCAAGCGTGCGCCTGTGTCATAAGTAAAGGGCCGGCTGGCTTGTCCGTTAAGGGTGCTGTAACCCCCGAAAGTACACTCCAGTCCAAACCTAAAAAAAAATTATTTTCTGTGTTTGTGAATTGTGTGCGCAGTAGCCGCACGTGCATCAACAAAGTAGTGCCAAGAGTGCGCCTGTGTCATAAGTAAAGGGCCGGCTGGCTTGACCGTTAAAGGGTGCTGTAACCCCCGAAAGTACACTCCAGTCCAAACCAAAAAAAAATTATTTTCTGTGTTTGTGAATTGTGTGCGCAGTAGCCGCACGTGCATCAACAAAGTAGTGCCAAGCGTGCGCCTGTGTCATAAGTAAAGGGCCGGCTGGCTTGACCGTTAAAGGGTGCTGTAACCCCCGAAAGTACACTCCAGTCCAAACCAAAAAAAAATTATTTTCTGTGTTTGTGAATTGTGTGCGCAGTAGCCGCACGTGCATCAACAAAGTAGTGCCAAGCGTGCGCCTGTGTCATAAGTAAAGGGCCGGCTGGCTTGACCGTTAAAGGGTGCTGTAACCCCCGAAAGTACACTCCAGTCCAAACCAAAAAAAAATTATTTTCTGTGTTTGTGAATTGTGTGCGCAGTAGCCGCACGTGCATCAACAAAGTAGTGCCAAGCGTGCGCCTGTGTCATAAGTAAAGGGCCGGCTGGCTTGACCGTTAAAGGGTGCTGTAACCCCCGAAAGTACACTCCAGTCCAAACCAAAAAAAAAATTATTTTCTGTGTTTGTGAATTGTGTGCGCAGTAGCCGCACGTGCATCAACAAAGTAGTGCCAAGCGTGCGCCTGTGTCATAAGTAAAGGGCCGGCTGGCTTGACCGTTAAGGGTGCTGTAACCCCCGAAAGTACACTCCAGTCCAAACCTAAAAAAAAATTATTTTCTGTGTTTGTGAATTGTGTGCGCAGTAGCCGCACGTGCATCAACAAAGTAGTGCCAAGCGTGCGCCTGTGTCATAAGTAAAGGGCCGGCTGGCTTGACCGTTAAAGGGTGCTGTAACCCCCGAAAGTACACTCCAGTCCAAACCAAAAAAAAATTATTTTCTGTGTTTGTGAATTGTGTGCGCAGTAGCCGCACGTGCATCAACAAAGTAGTGCCAAGCGTGCGCCTGTGTCATAAGTAAAGGGCCGGCTGGCTTGACCGTTAAAGGGTGCTGTAACCCCCGAAAGTACACTCCAGTCCAAACCAAAAAAAAATTATTTTCTGTGTTTGTGAATTGTGTGCGCAGTAGCCGCACGTGCATCAACAAAGTAGTGCCAAGCGTGCGCCTGTGTCATAAGTAAAGGGCCGGCTGGCTTGACCGTTAAAGGGTGCTGTAACCCCCAAAGTACACTCCAGTCCAAACCAAAAAAAAATTATTTTCTGTGTTTGTGAATTGTGTGCGCAGTAGCCGCACGTGCATCAACAAAGTAGTGCCAAGAGTGCGCCTGTGTCATAAGTAAAGGGCCGGCTGGCTTGACCGTTAAAGGGTGCTGTAACCCACAAAGTACACTCCAGTCCAAACCAAAAAAAAAATTATTTTCTGTGTTTAGCCGCACGTATATATCAAATCGATATAACATAAATGGAGGACCAAACTTTCTCCGATAAAAATAAAATAGAGAAAGATCAAGAACCACTTCCTCCTAGTGCTGAAGCTGCTGCCACTAGTCATGACATAGACGATAACATGCCATCAACGTCGTCTGCCAAGGCCGATGCCCAATGTCATAGTAGAGGGCACATACAATCCCAAATGGCAAAGTTCAGGAAAATGACCTTGAAAAAGACATTTAAATCAGCTGAAGAGAAACGTAAACTTGCCAATATGCCATTTACAACACGGAGTGGCAAGGAACGGCTAAGGTCGATCCCTAGTATGTTCATGACTAGTGGTTCAGCTTCACATGACGATGGAAGCACTCCTCCCACTAAAAAAATCAAAAGAGTTAAGCTGGCAAAAGCACAGCGAAGAACTGTGCTTTCTAAGAAGATATCACAAATCCCCAAGGAGAGTCCAAGTGTGGTGGTGGTTGCGATGCCTGACCTTCCCAGCACTGGACGGGAAGAGGTGGCTCTTTCCACCATTTGCACGCCCCCTGCAAGTGCTGAAAGGAGCACCCACAGTCCACTTGCTGATATGCAAATTGAAGATGTCACTGTTGAAGTACAACAGGATGAGGATACTGGTGTAGCTGGCGCTGAGGAGGAAGTTGGCGAGGAGGATTCTGATGGTGATGTGGTTTGTTTAAATCAGGCTCCGGGGGAGACAGTTGTTGTCCGTGGGATGAAAAAGCCCATCACGGTCATGCCTGGGCAGAAGACCAAACATTCCACCTCTTTGGTCTGGCAATATTTCTATCCAAATCCGGACAACAACTGTCTTGCCATATGTACCATATGTAAAGGTGAAATAAGTAGGGGTAGGGACGTCAACCACCTAGGAACATCCTCCCTTATACGGCACCTGCAGCGCGTTCATAAAAAGTTACTGTCAAGTTCAGAAACTTTGGCTCAGACCGTAAGCAGTCCAGGGACACCTAAATCCCGTTGTCCTGTTGTATCCAAGCGCCTGCAAACCACACCGTCAACTCCCTCCTCGTCAATTTCCTCCTTAGTCAGGATCGGAAGTAGTCCTGCAGGCCATATCACTGGCATGACTGACTCTCCTATCCGGGATTCCTCCGGAGGATCCTGCATTGCTACGCCTACTGCTGCCGCTGCTGCTGTTGCTGCTGCTGCTGGGAGTCGTTCATCATCCCAGAGAGGAAGTAGGAACACCACTACTTTTACTAAACAATTGACCCTCCAACAGTCCTTAGCGAGGAGGATGAAGTACGACAGCAGTCATCCTGAAGCAAAACGTATAACTGAGGCCTTGACTGCTATGTTGGTGTTAGACGTGCGTCCGGTATCCGCCATTAGTGCAGTGGGATTTAGACAATTGATGGAGGTAGTGTGTCCCCGGTTCCAAATCCCGTCTAGATTCCACTTCACTAGGCAGGCGATACCGAGACTGTACAGAAACGTCAGAAAAAGTGTCCTCAGTGTCCTGAAAAATGCCGTTGTACACAATGTCCACTTAACCACGGACATGTGGACAAGTGGAACAGGGCAGACTAAGGACTATATGACTGTGACAGCCCACTGGGTAGATGTATCACCTTACGCAGCAACAGCAGCAGCGTCACCAGTAGCAGCATCTCAGAAACGCCAGCTCGTTACAAGGCAGGCTACGCTGTGTATCACCGGTTTCAGTAAGAGGCACACCGCCGACAACCTCTTAGAGAAACTGAGGGAAATCATCGCCCAGTGGCTTACCCCACTTAGACTCTCCTGGGGATTTGTGATATCTGACAACGCCACCAATATTGTGCGGGCATTACATCTGGGCAAATTCCAGCACGTCCCATGTTTTGCTCACACAATAAACTTGGTGGTGCAGAATTTTCTGAAAAGCGACAGGGGCGTGCAGGAGACGCTTTGGGTGGCCCGAAAAATTTCTGGCCACTTTCGCCATTCAGCGACTGCGTGCCGAAGACTGGAGCGCCAGCAAACACTCTTGAACCTGCCCCGCCATCACCTGAAGCAAGAGGTTGTGACGCGGTGGAACTCAACCCTCTATATGCTTCAGAGGATGGAGGAGCAGCAAAAGGCCATACAAGCCTATACATCCACCTATGACATAGGCAAAGGAGGGGGTATGCACCTGACTCAAGCGCAGTGGAGAATGATTTCCGTGTTGTGCAAGGTTCTTCAGCCCTTCGAACTTGCCACACGTGAAGTCAGTTCAGACACTGCCAGCTTGAGTCAGGTCATTCCCCTCATCAGGCTTTTGCAGAAGCAGCTGGAGAAAGTGAAGGAGGAGCTAAGACGGAGCGATTCCGCTCGGCATGTGGGACTTGTGGATGAAGCCCTTCATTCGCTTTGCCAGGATTCCAGGGTGGTCAATCTGTTGAAATCAGACCACTACATTTTGGCCACCGTGCTCGATCCTAGGTTTAAAGCCTATGTGGTGTCTCTCTTTCCGGCCGACACAAGCCTGCAGAGGTGCAAAGACCTGCTGGTGAACACACTGTCAGCTGAAGCGGAACGTGACACGTCAACGGCTCCTTCTTCATTTTCTCCCGCAACTGGGGCTGCCAGGAAAAAACTTAGGTATCCTAAGCAACCCGCTGGCGGTGATGCAGGGCAGGCAGGACCAAGTTTGGACATCTGGTCCGGACTGAAGGACCTGGCAACAATTTCTGACATGTCTACTGTCACTGCATATGATACTGTCACCATTGACAGAATGGTGGAGGATTACATCGGTGACAGCATCCAAGTAGGCATGTCAGACAGTCCATACCTGTACTGGCAGGAAAAAGAGGCAATTTGGAGGCCCCTGTACAAACTGGCTCTATTTTACCTGAGTTGCCCCCCCTCCAGTGTGTACTCCGAAAGAGTGTTTAGTGCAGCCGGGAACCTTGTCAGCGAAAGGCGTAGGAGGTTGCTTCCACAGAATGTGGAGAAGATGATGTTCATCAAAATGAATTATCAGCTCTTCCAGGGAGACCAGCCTCCAGAACGTACAGAGGGACCTGTGGTGGTGGATTCAAGTGGGGACGAGTTAATACTTTGTGAGGATGAGGATGTACACACTGAAGAGGGTGAGGAATCGGTGGATGAGGAGGATGAGGATGACATCTTGCCTCCGTAGAGCCAGTTTGTGCAGGGACACATTAATTGCCAGCTTGTTTTGTGGGGGCCCAAACGAACCAATCATTTCAGCCACAGTTGTGTGGCAGACCCTGGCGCTGAAATGATTGATTTGTTAAAGTGTGCATGTCCTGTTTATACAACATAAGGGTGGGTGGGAGGGCCCAAGGACAATTCCATCTTGCACCTCTTTTTTTCTTTGCATTATGTACAGTTTGGGGCCTAGTTTTTCTAACTGCCATCCTGTCTGCCACTGCAGTGTCACTCCTAGATGGGTCACGTGTTTGTGCCGCCCACTCGTGTCGCTTAGCATAGTCATCCAGCTACCTCGGTGCAACCTTTTGGACATAAAAACACTATTGTGAGGTGTTCAGAATAGACTGGAAATGAGTGGAAATTAAGGTTATTGAGGTTAATAATAGCATAGGAGCAGAAAAACCTACAAATTCTGTGATTTTAGCTGTTTTTATGCTTTTTTTAAAAAAAATACAGATCCAAAACACAAAACCCAGAACCCAAAACACGGAAGGGTGGTTTTGGCAAAACCAATCCAGATCCAAAACACGAAGAAAGATCCAGATCCAAAACCAAAACACAAAACACGAAAAGTGGCCGGTGCACACCCCTACTTATTACACGGTTTCCCAAACTCCTTCATTACCATCCAGGTTTTAAGGCTATCCATGCTTGAGTACAGGTGACTTAATTAGAACCTCAGTCAATTTGATTTATCCATCTAGACTCAAGCATGATTACCCTTAAAACCTGGACTGTAATTGGTGGAATCTGGGAAATTCTGCCTTAAGGTGAGTACACATGGGACGCCTGCACGACGATCAGATAACAATAATGATCGTTATCTGATCGTTCTGCATGTGTTTGATGATCGTTTTCGAACATCCAACACATGCATTAACCTATAACGACCCGCGATTAACAATCGCGGGTCCCTATAGTAAACAGGGTAACATGATCAATATCGACCATGTATGCCGGTTTGCCGGGCGACGGACGATGGTCGATAACGACAATTCGTTCCCACATATCGACTATCGTTTAGTCGTTTGCAGAGGCCAGATACTGGACGATTTGAACGACGATAGGATCGTTATGGTTATCATTGAAATCATCCACTTTATCTGACCGTGTGTACGCATCTTTAGATTATTATGTTCGGCAGAATGCATGGCGGAGACCTAGGTGATTGCATCGTATTCTGGTTTCTATATTTTTTTTATAGAAAAACAGTAACATCCAGGTAGTATAGTTCATTTTGTTTTTTACAGCTGATACAGGGCCTGATTCAGCAAGGATTGCAACTGAGATTACGCACGCAATCAGCCTATTGTTGCGTACTGCATATGCATCGCCGTGTGCATGCACGAACACTCCCAACCGCAGTGGCTGCGCAGACGCATTACAGAGTGATTAACAGGAAGTACCATTTAGAGGTGGTGATGGGGGGTGCATAAATGCAGGTGCGTTTGAATGCCGTTGCAGGGGCGTGCATAAATTATCCACTGCAATGGCATAAGCAGCCTGAGCTCTCACTGCGTACCGGAAGGTTAGCAATTTCTGAGTAAGGCCAGACCCTGTGCAAGTGTGTGTGAGGCTGCGATGACCCTCAATGTTACCGATGGTTTCTCAGTCCTGCTAAGCATTACGGATGTGTGTAAGGTAAGGTGGGCGTCCTTATGTTGTGCTGCGACGGCATAGTGAGATTGCAGTGAGACTGCGTGCATAATCGGTATTGCAATCGCAGTTGCGATTCTTGCCGAATCACGCCCACAGTCTCCTTTGTATTGCTAAAGGCTGTAACTCTGTCATTGAATACTGTTCATGATATTCTGATCATCAAGGTGGATTAAGAGTCAGAATTTGAGGAAAAGCAAGATTCTTGGGTTTGCCGTATATTGCCACACCTCATGGTTCTGTCCGCTAAGCCGTCAGTTGTCAAACGCAGGATTTCTAGAGGGGGGTTTCCAAATGCTTGATTTTAGAGTGAGTGTGGCCAGTCCATGAAGAGGGTAGAATTAGCACTTAACCAGCTTTAATATGCATCATACAAAGTGTATTATGTGTAATAATCCCAGCATATACAGGGCCAGCGATCACAGTAAACCATTAAATGCGGCAGTAGGGCCTTCCTGCCTGAGCTGAATGTTTTTATTTTAGATGTGGGAACCATTCCAGAACATTAGAGTCTGGGGGAGCAGCAGAACCTAGCACTGCCCTGGACATATATGTACAGTACATATAGGGCTCTATAGCAGCACATTCCTAACAGTGAAGGTTTTCCAAATCTCCTAGTTGGTGCACAGGTTATTTATTACTGACTGATACATGTTAAAAGATCCACAGGTGGTGCTAATTATTTCATTTATGATGTGGTGAATAACATGCAGCATTAGTAAAATTCTATTACATTACTATTTCTATTTTGGTCATGGTGTGGGCTGAGGAGGGGGGTTTCCAGGCAGACGGAAACCCCCCCTGCATTTGCCTGTGGCTGTCTCAGTGACCTGAATGTTGAAACCAGCATAAATAGCACTTTTTCATTGGGATCATAAATCCCATAGGATACAGGTACAGAAAATCAAGAATGGATCATAGGGGGAACATATATGTCTTGTTTTACCCATAGTTTGTCCAGCTTGTTAATGCTGGCAATGCTTAGGTTGCTGGGTGCCAGTATCCTAATACTGCAGGCCGGACTTGCATTTTACCACAATAGGGCCATGTTCTAACACCTATAATCTGGAAAATATCCATCCACTGTTATGATATGAATATAAATTATTATTATTTTTTTTTTTTTTTTTTTACATTTTTTTAGATTTCACAAGAAAATTGAAGAAAGAATATGGTGATATGTATCACATAGATCTTGCCAAAGCTATATATACAATGGCTACATACAAAATATAATATCATAGTATCAAAATTGAAAAAAGAATATAGTGACATAAATCACATAGATCTTGCCAAAGCTAAATATACAATGGCTACATACAAAATAAAATGTCATAGTATCATAATATCAAGTTTTTACAAATAATAATAATAATAATAATACAGAGATAATACTAACATGGAAGGGTTAGTACATAGGAAAACACAAAAGGGATGGGGGGGAGACAATTCGTAGACAAGTGCTTATGGCATAGTTCCTGCATCCAGGGCGTATGTACAGTACTCTTTAGAATTCTAAGTGTATAATCTATTTAAAATTTCGACTACAAGGCATGAGAATCCAAATGTCTATGCATAAACCAAGAAGTGGGTTCAAATAATTTATAAATATGTGTTTGGACAGACGTATCTAGAGCTGCAATGTAGTGTTCCCATTTTTTGTGGAATCTGATAATGTCTTTATATCAGGAATGGTAGCTCGTCTTTCAAAATATATGACACGAAGAAGAACACTTTTCACTTAAAGAGGGAGCAGACCTCTTAATCCAGAATTTCAAAATCAACTTTTTACCACAGTAAGAATAACAGTTAAGACAGGAATAATCTCCCTTTCCAACACACCTAAATCCCATACAGACAAATGTACAAGTAAACACGCTATTGGGTCTCTAGAGAGATTTAATTAGAAAATTTGATTAATATAGTTAATAATTTTATGCCAAAATACCGCTATCTTCCCACATTGCCAAAATTGTGGAAGAAGGTGGCTCCCTGCATTCTACATTTTGGGCATTTGCCAGTTTCTTCTGGGACCATATGTGCTGTCTGAGCCTGTGAAATAAATGCTCTATGCATTGTTTTAAAATGTGTTTCCTGCAGTGAAGCAGAATGAAGATATTTAAATACCCTTAAATTATGGTCCAGTAATACATCTAAGTCTGAGAGATCAGCAATATCATCTGACCACCGTTTAAACTAGGGATGTGCAGGTTCGGATAGGTTCGAGTTTGCACGCTGAGTTCGGAGTTTTCCCTCCAAAAAAACGGAACTCAGAAAGAGGCAAAACGTCATCTTGCATCCACAAACATCATCATTCCTGGACAAAAGGATAAAATCATTGGAGAGGCCATCAGGGCCTGGGGCTTTATTGTGTTTTAAAGAGGAAATCACTGTCGTGACTTCGTCAGTGGTCACCGATTTTAGCAACGATGAGGCCTGATCTGTGGACATGACGGGCACATGTAACTTGGACCAAAATGCCGCCTTCCTGGACTCATCCATGTCCGTTCTGGAGTATAATTGTGAATAGAATGACCTAAGGATTTCTGTGATATCCGCATTGGATCTGACTAAGTTACCATCATTGCCTCTTAGAGCTTTAATAACTGTGGGTGGGTGGTGCCATTTTAGTAAATTAGACAATAATCTGCTGGATTTGTTTCCATGACTATAACATTTCGATTCCTTGTTAAAAGTGTATTTTGATTCCATTGAGGACATAACATTATCAAATAGAGTTTTCTGATGATAATATGCCTGTTTGGATGCCGGGCTAGGACTACTTTTAAACTCATGCTATGCGGAAGAAAGTTTTGCCTGAGAATCCAAGTAATCCGATCCCAACTGTTTATCTCTATGTTTGCAATAGGACAAAATAACACCTCTTATCACAGGTTTAGAAGCCTGCTAGTATAAAAGCGGATTATTATGTTCACATTCCGAGTTATCATGCTTATAGTCATTTCATGCTGATTCCAGCATATTGCGGAATTTTATGGAGCTGGACAGATAGGATGGAAAACGCCACTGGCGAATAGGACCTTTGTCGGTGGTAACTGATATCTTCATCCAACACAGAGCATGATCAGATAAGTGAATTGGTTCAATTTTAGAATTTAACACCCTAGAGAACAAGCGTTCAGAGAGCAATAGGTAGTCAATGCGCGAAAGGGTGCCAAGAGCTGCGGACAGGCACGTAAAATCCCGGTCCACAGGATGGCATGCCCTCCACACATCCACCAATCCCAGCTGTTCAGACATATAGGGGATACCCATCTTAAGGGGGTAGACCGTGTAGACATAGTATTTCTATTTAGCACATTAGAGGCAACCACATTGAAATCTCCTCCCAGGATAAGTGAGGCATCTGAATATATATGCAATTTGGAAAGAATATGTAAGAAAAATGTATTGGTCTGTACATTGGGGGCATAAAGGTTGCATAGCACAAACCTAGAAGTATTAATTGACACATCCGCTATAACATAACGACCATGTGGGTCAGTAGTGGTCGAGTGGATAGTTGTCTGGAGGTTTTTGTTAACTAGAATGACTACACCTCTAGCCCTAGCAGTGTACGTAGAGTAGACCAGAACCGACCAACCCAGCATGTTTAATTTAACCACTTCAGGAGGGAGAAGATGCGCCTCCTGCAAGAAGACAACATCCAATTTTCTCAAATATAGGAGGATCTTCTTTCTTTTAATCAGGGAATTGATCCCGCCTACATGCCAAGTGCCATATAAAAAACTAGTTGTAATGGTTTATAAAGAAGATGCTCATCATGTAGGAATATGCTATAGAAATCGAATCATGAAGACACATGAGGGAAAAGAAAGACAAAGAAGGGGGGAAAAACAAAAATTAAAACTGTAAGGGTAATAGAGTACCCGAAAGTTTGAGCATATACAAACTTTCAACATATCAAGACGCGGTAAAGTCTACCAAACTGTTTAGGTATGCGCTCAGCATACCCCGGCATATAGAAACATTTAAATATCACACAGCAAAACATAAAGTAACATTGTCATGTCACCTATCAGAATATCCCATTCTAATTTCAATAGGAAATACATGGCAGTACTATTAAGATATATCTGGAAAACTTTCAGTATACAGCCTATCTACAAAACTGTTATATACTTATTTGAATTCAAAAACAGATCCTTGTGATGGTGTAGGGTAAACTGGGTTACAGACTAATTAATTCTCACGTGATTGTCCCATTAAATTCATGGGTCATTTGCAGAAGTAGACGACATTTCCTTAGATAGAAAAAGATCAGCATCAGCTACGGAGGTGAAGTCCTTAAAGGAGTCTTCATCGAACAACCGCAGCCTTGCTGTGTATAGTAGAGCAAATTTGCGGTTAGCCTTGTATAAACGGGAGCAAAGCGGTGAGAAATCTTTTCTTGCTCGCGTCACCTCTGCAGAGTAATCCTGGAATATATGGAACTTCGAACCTTCTCACTGAAGAGCACCCTGTCTTCATGAAGCACTCCAAATGGCGTCTTTATGGAGAAAGTTCAAGCACCTAAGAATGACCACACGTGGTCTAGCATCCCTAGAGTCACGCACTGGGCCAATTCTATGTGCCCTTTCCACTACCATATCTTCTATATCTAGTAAATCAGGCAGGGAGAACTTAAGAAATCGGGTCAGCTCTGTGCCTTTAAGGGATTTGGGTAATCCAGTAATGTGAAGGTTGTATCTGTTTTCAAGATCATCAAGCTTATTTAAAACTTGGTAATGGGATTTTTGTAAAGAAGCGGTAGTAGTTTTCAGTTCCTCTACATCGTGGAACATACTAGTCTGTTTTCATTTGCAAGGACTCTCTGTGAGATTTGTTTAACCTGAGATTTTATGCCTGAAACTGCTTGTGTCAGTTTAGCTGAATGAGTGTCCATAATAGGGCCCATGGCCTCCTGGATGTGAGGTTCTGCTTTTTGTTGTGGACCCGGGGTGGTAATAGGAGCAGACACTGAAGCAGGTTTAAAAGTAAATGTGGAGTTTTTAATGAGTGGCTTAACAGACATGAATGTGGTAAAACAGAAAGTCCAGGTATAGCACTAAAGTGCCCTTGGGAGCTGTAGTGAGGCATATAGGAAAAAGTCCAGTTAGTGACAGGCAATGGGAAATGTCCAGGTACTGGCAGACAAGGGGAACTGTACAGGTGGTGACTGATTAATGGAGAATGCAGACTGAGGAAGAAATATCCAGCAGAGTGTCAGTGGAGGCAAGGTGCAGGGTGAACAGCAGGATGCAGGTACTCATTCAAGGGGAAGGTAATGGAGATGCAGGGTAGTCCAGCAGGGTTGGAGCAGACGAGCAGGCAGGCAGGTAGTGTTTCACAGGTAACAGGTGGTGAGCACAGGAACTCTCTCAGCTATGCTGAGAAACACGTTGCACTGGCCATGAAGTGAGGCTCTGAACTTCCCTAAATACCAAGTGCTGTGCCGTGACTGGCCAGAGAGAGCATGTGACAAACCAGGATTGGGCGAGCAAATCACATGGCCGGTGGCAAGATGGCGGCACCCATGCGAAACGGAACGGAAGCACTGCCAGGCCTCACCAGCCCAATGTGACAGCATGCCCGCGCAGAACCCCGCACAGCCAATGCCCCTTGCCACACACCAGCACCACCACCAGATGCCCCCCGCCACAGTGACCTCACAGGTAATACCCGTTGACTACCATGCTGAGAAACCCTGGTCGTGACAGTACCCCCCCCCTTATGGGTGGCCTCAGGATACTCACCAGGTCTTCCAGGATGAGCCGAGTGGAATTTCCTGACGAGTGCGGGAGCATGGATGTCTCGGGCATCGGTCCAACAGCGCTCCGTAACCCCTCCAATCTAGGAGATACTGTAGTGGTCCCCTGTGGATACGAGAATCCAGTACCTGTGAGACCTTGTATTCCACGCCTCTCTCAGTCTATATGCGAGGGGGAACAGGAAGGACCTTGCAAAATTTGTTCAAAATTAGGGGTTTCAGGAGGGAGATGTGGAATGAGTTAGGAGTTTTTAGGTAAGCGGGCAACTGAAGTTGATACGCCATAGGGTTGATGATTTCTGTGATGGAGAAGGGTCCGATGAACCGGGGAGAAAATTTCATCGAAGGTACTCTAAGGGGGCGGTTTCGGGTGGACAACCAGACTTGGTCTCCAACTTGAATGCAAGGTACCTTCCTACGTCTCCTATCTGCCTGAAGTTTGTAGATAGAGGACGCCTTCTCCAAATCAATATGTACTTGTGACCAATTAGATGCAAATCTTCGTACGGTATCCTCCACGCCTAGCACATCAAAGACAGGCAGGCTTCGGAATTCAGGAATCCGAGGATGAAGACCGTAGACGATCAGAAATGGGGTTTGATTAGTAGAGGAATGGTAGGAGGCAGCATGTGCAAATTCTGCCCATGGTAGCAACTCAGACCAATTGTCTTGGGATGATGACATGAAGATCCTTAGGAAGGTCTCAAGGTCTTGATTGACCCTCTCTGTGGATCCATTGCTTTGAGGGTGATAGGCCGTGGAAAAGTTCAACTTTACTTGTAGAACATAACATAGGGCTCTCCAGAATTTTGCCACAAATTGCGTACCACGATCAGAAATTTTTTCGGTAGGAAGTCCATTGAGGCGGAATATGTGCTGGACAAACAGATGAGCCAAGTCAGGAGGAGTAGGCAGTTTCTTTAGAGGTACATAATGGACCATCTTCGTAAATCGGTCTACCACAACCCTGATGGTGGTGTGACCCTGAGAGTTCGGTAAATCCGTTACAAAGTCCATGGAGAGATGCGTCCATGGACATGATGGAATAGGCAGGGGCAACAATTCACCAGCTGAGGTTTGATACAAAGACTTATGCTGAGCACATGAGGTACATGAGGAAATAAACTCCAGCACATCAGCCTTCATGGATGGCCACCAGTAACTTCGTTTTAAAAGCTCCAAAGTCTTCCGAGTACCTGAGTGACCTGCAAAGCGAGAGGAATGAGCCCAGGTGAGGAGCTGCTTCCTTAACTCCGGGGCCACAAAGGTCTTCCCAGTAGGGGGTTGTATTTCTACGGTGGCAAACACTCTTGACTCCAGCACAGGGGCAGTACATAGGGTCTCTGAATTGTTGTTACAGAGGAGAGATCTAGACAGAGCATCTGCTTTTTGATTAAGAGTTCCAGATCGGAAGGTCAGGGTGAACTAGAAACCAGCAAAGAAGATGCCCCATCAGGCCAGACGAGGACTCCCACACTGGATATTTTTGAGAGAGAGGAGGTTCTGATGGTCAAAGAAGACAGTGACGGGAAATTTGGCCCCTTCCAGTAAGTATCTCAACTCCTTCAGCACCAACTTCACTGCCAAGAGTTCTTGTTCACCTATGGCATAGTTCCTTTTGGCAGGAGAGAACTTTTTGGAGGAAAACCCACAGGGATGAACTCGGTTGTCTTCTTAACGCTGAGATAAAACTGCTCCCACAGCTTCTGATGAGGCATCCACCTCTAATAAGAAAGGTCTATCCAGGTCCTGTTGTCTTAGGACAGGAGCTGTGGTAAAGGCTTGCTTCAGAAGCTGGAAGGCTGTCTCTGCTTCGGGTTACCATAGGGCAGGATTGGCACCTTTATGGGTCAGGGCCGTAATGGGAGCTATCAGTGACGAGAATCCTTTGATAAAATGTCTATAATAGTTGGCGAATCCGAGTAGTCTCTGGATGACTTTCAAGGTTTGAGGTCGGGACCAATCCAGGATTGCCTATACTTTCTTGGGGTCCAATTCTAGGCTGGAGCCAGAGATGACATAACCGAGAAATGGCACACTGGGTACACTAAAGACACATTTCTCCAGCTTACAGTAGAGGTGGTTTTCCCTAAGACGAGCCAGCACCTCCTTCACATGTTTATGATGTTCCTCTGGAGAAGATGAGAAAATCAAGATATTGTCCAGATAGACAACAACAGACACGTACAATTAGTCCTGGTAAATTTCATTGACAAAGCCCTGAAAGACAGCAGGTGCATTGCACAAGGCGAAAGACATCACAAGGTATTTGAATGTCCATCTCTAGTATTAAAAGCGGTCTTCCACTCTTCACCTGAGCGAATACGAATGAAATTGTAGGCTCCTCTAAGATCTAACTTGGAGAATATGATGGACCCCTGACTCTGTCAAATAACTCTGTGATTAGTGGAAGCGGATATCGATTCTTGACCGTTATAACATTCAAGCCTTGGTAGTATATACAAGGTCTTAAGCCACCATACTTTTTGGTAATGAAGAAGAACCCAGCTCTGGCAGGAGAAGTGGAGGGGTGAATATATCCTTTCTCCAAATTCTCCTGAATGTATTCAGACATAGCTTTGGTCTCCGGTAAAGCAGAGGATAGGTGCGACCACGAGGCGGCATCTTGTCTGGCAATAGATCAAATGGGCAATCCCATTCTTTGTGAGGAGGTAAGACATTTACTTGTTGTTCAGAGAAGACATCAGTAAACATTTGATACTCCTTAGGCATTGATTGAGATATTACTGCAACTGTTTTCCTTACAGGTCGTATATTGGGAAGACAGGATTTCTAACAGTCAGCTCCCCATGAAAGAATTTGCAAAGAACACCAGTCTATCCAAGGATTGTGCAGGCATAACCAGGGTAGTCCTAAAATGACGTCTTGAGACGCCTCATGTATCACTAAGAACTTTGCAGACTCAGAATGGAGTGCTCGGATACGGACTAGTACTGGTTGAGTCTTTTTGGTGATGGCTCCATTAGCCAGAGGCCGACCATCTACGGCAGTCAAGGAAATCACATGATGGAGGGATGAACAAGAAATCTGTAGTTTGTCCACTAAGCTGGAGGTTATAAAATTTCCAGCTGCTCCAGAATCTAGTAGAGCAGTAACAAAGGCAGGTTTAGGCTTGATATCTATAGCTAAAGTTATGATGAAATCTTTATTATTTGAGGACGGACTCATTACTCCTAACTTGATATCCCCAGAGTCAGTTAGGAATGGGCGTTTCCCGACTTGCGTGAACAGGAGGCCACCAGGTGACCCGAATCTCCACAGTATAGGCAGAGTTTTTTTAATATCCTTCTCTGACGTTCCTCTTTGGAGAGATGGGTATGGTTCACCTGCCTTTTTCTCTTCGTCCATAGGAGGAGGGGCTGGATGGGTAGGCAAGGGAAGGATAGATGACCTTAGCCTGTCAGACCGATGCTTTTCAGCCTGACGTTCTCTGAAGCATAGGTCGATCTTGTTACAGAGCAAAATCATGTCATTTAGGTTAGTAGAGAGCTCACGAGTGACCAGATCATCCTTTAGTCGGTCCGAAAGTCAATGCCAAAAGGCTTCCTCTTTCCACTTGAGCCAAAATTCGTTCTCGTTCTGATGCCAAAATTTGAAACTGTACGACATATTGGCTGACAGAACAGATTCCTTGTCTCAGAGTCATGATACTGGACGATGCTGATACAGTACGTCCAGTTTCGTCAAAAATCCTCCTGAATGATGACACAAAGCCTACATAGTTATCCAGCAGAGGATCTGAACGCTCCCAGAGTGGGGAAGCCCAATCCAAGGCCGAGCCGGACAACAGGGAGACTATGTAAGCCACTTTGGTTCTTGCAGTGGGAAAATTATCAGGCTGTAGGGTGAAATGTATATCGCACTGATTCAGGAATCCGCGACAGAGCTTAGGGTTGCCGTCGAACTTGCTTGGCATAGGGAGATGTAAGCGGGGAGATGCCCTGCTTCCTGTATTCCCGGACATAGAAACGGGTGTAGTTGCTGGTACCCCAGAGGTGGATAAGGAGGTTTGCAGATTATCCTGTCGTTTAGACATTTCTTGCAGAAACTGAGCCATTTGGTGCTGCATGATTTCCAGTTTTTCCAGACGGCCAGCAATGCACCGAAATAAATCTACTCCAGACTCCTGTTCCGTGGCCGGATCCATGGGGCCAGTGCAAACTGTGAGGCTTTGGTTTTGTTGTGGACCCGGGGTGGTAAAAGGGGAATCGGTATGAAATACCGCCTGCCGCATGGCCGGTGGTTCGATTCCCAGCAGCACCTGGCCGACATCAGCAGAGTTCCTGGCAGCAGAAGCCCGACAGCGCTGGAAATCCCGATCGAGCATAATGTAAGTACTAACTAACCTAACCTAACCTCCTAACCCTAACCCTCCTTAGGGGTGCCTAACCCTAATCCCCCCTCTAAGTGCCTAACCCTAAACCCATTATTAAGGCAGCCGGCTCCCTGATTGTATACCATAATAGGAGCAGACACTGAAGCAGGTTTAAAAGTAAATGTGGAGTTTTTAATGAGTGGCTTAACAGACATGAATGTGGTAAAACAGAAAGTGGTATAGCACTAAAGTGCACTTGGGAGCTGTAGTGAGGCAAATAGGAAAATGTCCAGTTAGTGACAGGCAATGGAAAATGTCCAGTTAGTGACAGGCAATGGAAAATGTCCAGGTAGTGGCAGACAAGGGGAACTGTCCAGGTTGTGACTGATTAATGGAGAATGCACACTGAGGAAGAAATATCCAGCAGAGTGTCAGTGGAGGCAAGGTGCAGGGTGAACAGCAGGACTCAGGTACTCAGGCAAGGGGAAGGTAATGGAGGATGCAGGGTAGTCCAGCGGGGTTGGAGCAGACAAGCAGGCAGGTAGTGTTTCACAGGAACAGATGGTGAGCACAGGGAACTCTCTCTCAGCTATGCTGCGAAACACGTTGCACTGGCCATGAAGTGAGGCTCTGAACTTCCCTAAATACCAAGTGCTGTGCCGTGACTGGCCAGAGAGAGCACGTAACAAACCAGGATTGGGCGAGCAAATCACATGGCTGGAGGCAAGATGGCGGCGCCCATGCCAAATGGAACGGAAGCACTGCCAGGCCTCACCAGCCCAACGTGACAGCATGCCCGCGCAGAACCATGCACAGCCAATGCCCCTCGCCACACACCAGCACCACCACCAGATGCCCCCCGCCACAGTGACTTCACAGGTAATACCCGTCGACCACCTTACTGAGAAACCCTGGTTGTGACACTGGATCGCCTTAACCACGTCTCCATATGTGACAGGGCTATCCTTAAGATCTGGAGCGGGAGAAGCAGGCTGAGAAGTAGCAGAGTCTGTAGAGACTTCTGAAGTGATGTCTTGCGTCTCAGAGGCGGCGGCCATATTGGTTTCAGTTCTCTTCTTCTCAGAGCGGGCTCTCTGTAGTTTAATCTGCCTTTGAGAGGGACCAGAGCGCTCCATCTGATATCAGACCCTTCCTTTCTCCTGATACTGTGAGTCGCGCTGTATTAGACACCGTTATCACGGCCTTATAAAGTTGGATGCCGGGGTTGCTGCAGAGCTCTGCTGTCAAGCGGCCATCAACCTGGGAGGTCTTACAATAGAAGCGCCGGGAGCTGTGCCCAGAGGTCAGTGGTGAGCAGCGTCAAGATGGCGCCCGGAGTGCACAGGAGATCCTCTCCAGGTCCCCTCAGTGTGAGCTCCTCACCTGGGAAAGTGACGCGGAGGTGGAGACCCGACCAGCAGTGTTCCCGCGTGTCTCGGCAATCAGCAGCAAGCTGGATTCAGGGTCCTGTGATGGACGAGGCGGCAGCGTCTCACAGCAGCAAGCCGGAGGGTAAGTATTACTGCCACGACCGCGATGTCTCTCCCGCTTCAGGCCACGAGGTCACTGAGTCTTGAGGACCAAAAGCCCAGCTGATGGTCTAAACACCTGCCCGGGGGGCTCAGATGAAAGGGGGGCTATGAAACTGGCCCAGGGATAGGAGCAGCACGGCGAGAGATCATATTCTGGAGCTATATACAGCGAAGCTCCAGCGCCATGCTGTCTTCCTCTTCAGCGTCCAAGCCACGCCCCCATAACTAAACAATTCTTAAACACAAGCGTCTCTTCAATGCACTCTACATGATATTCTCGGCATATTTTATGTTGGTTAAAAAACATGAGCAAAAATAACATTTATGTGTTCAATGAAATAGATAACAAGGGGTAACTTTACTAACCGTTGGTTTTGGTTCTGAACCAAAACTGATAGTTACTGACGGACATTGCATTTACTTGTCTAAAAATCGACTATTTATCAACCATTGGGTTTCAGTTTCAATTGAAACCCGACGTCAATGTCTGATGTTTTTTGCAGCTCTAAAGTCCATCAGCTTTCAACTTTCAGTTTAAAACCAATGGCAAATAATATTAAAAAAACGAGTCAAACAACCCAAACAGAAACACTGCGCAGATCACTATGATCTGTGCAAGCTTCGTTAGGTTTAAAATGGTTATTATTTTTGGGGTCACCACTTTTGAAGGAAATTCAAGCCCACCCTGTGTGTCCCCTGCTATGACATTATCCCCTGTGAGTGAGTTGCACAGCAGGGGTGCTGGTGGTGATTAGTCCACAGCACGTGGTACAGCTTAACCAGGTATCAGGTTTATTTAACCAGGTAGAACAACAATTGGCATAGAGACACAGGGATGAACAGGTACAATAACAATGTTGGTGCAGCCTGGATTGTAACTGCATTGCTGGTCAATGAAAGGTGACAGGATGGTGTATGCCCCAGTGCTTAGTGGCACTATGCCCCTTAGTAATAGCCAGTTGCGTAACTTCATCCCAGACGCCCGGAGGCAAATTATAGTGCCCCCCCATCACAGCCGCTGACACTGTAATGTAGCAGTTCGCATGCAGACAGGCTATAGACAGACGAAAGCAGCAGCTAATGGTCTGACACTGAGCTCTCCACTAGTGTATGGTGGATTCTCAGGTGCCATGTATTGGGCGGCCATGATGGTACACTCCGGGTACATAGCTACAGGCCTAAGTGGGATGAATATGTTGTGGACAATGGAGGAGGTGCCCCTTCAGAGCTGGAGCCCAGCGGCAGGCGCCTCCATTGTCTCCCATAGTTCTGCCCCTGGTAATAGCAGTGGTAGTATAGGGTACTTGTGGCACTCTGTAGGGCTGTATGTGGCTCTTATGACTGGGAGTCTCAGAGGACGTGCCCAGTCTCCTGGAACTCTGAGAAGGAAAGCCAAGCCATCATAGCACACATGCACAGCATGTTGTAGGTCAGGTCTCCTGCTGATCCGTGGCTCTGCTGATCTATGGATTGAGGCAGCGTAGAGCGATCCTCATCCATAGGATAGGGAAGCTTGGAGGTAGTGGGAAAGGGAGGAGGTATAAAGGCCAACACTGGGACCCCGGGATGGATCTCTTTCAACTGATGGGCTGTTATAAAAAATAAATAAATAAACCGGTAGCACCACACCTGGGCATATTTATGGGATTTGTTATTATAATATGAGATTTTCTCCATTGTGTATCTATGTACCAATTTTTTATTAAGAACTGTTGTCGGGAAAAGGATATGCTGCTAACTTCCAATCTCCAGAATCCCTATATGTTACATTTTACTAACCCTTTCCTCCTTATACAGGGCGTTCCGCTGTAGTTTTACTCACAACCTTGGCTCCAGGGATTGCACTCACACCTCCTCCGCAATTCTAATGTAAACAGAAGTGAGTAGTTAGAACCAGCAGAGCCCTGGGAGAAGCAGCTGCATGACTGGTGCAGACTACAGCAGGGGGAGGTTAGTAAAATGATGTACAGGTCATAGTGCTGCTTTAGGGAACCTTTATAAATAAGGATTGGAATAGACACAGCAGAAATCTTTAAGAAAACCTGATATACTGTAGACTGCCATTAAAATTGATTTCCCATTGATCTTCATTTAATAAGTAACTGAACTTATATGTCATAAAGTTAGATTCTATTACCAATACAGTGTACAGAACAAAAATTGGAAACCATTGGAAATAAATAATACATACAAAGTGGTGGTATAGAGTCATAACAATTAATTGAAAACATTATTTATTTTACCATAATTTACATGAAAACATAAAAGCAAGTGAAATTTAAAAAAAAATAGTATTAAAACTAGGGGTGAGCGGGTTCGGATTTCTGAATTCCGAACCCCCCCCGAGCCCCCCCGATCCGAAGCCGATCCGTGTCAGGCTCGACTTTTCCCGCCTGACTCGGATCTGAAATCGAGGCAAAACGTCATCATCCCGCCTTCCGGGTCCCACGGGATTTGGATCCTATATAAGGTACCCACGTCGGCGCCATTTTCTCACTCTGCTGTGGACAGTGAAGAGGGAGGGTGGGAGTTAGGGCTGGCTGGGCTGTGTAGTGTAGTGTAGTGCAGTATAGTGTTGTGCTGTGCTGTGCTGCGCTTTGCTGCTGTTGTTCATAGGGGCTGTGTCCTCTCCTCCAAAGTCCATAGGGGCTGGCTGTGTTGTGCTGTGCTGCTGTTGTCCATAGGGGCTGTGTCCACTCCTCCAAAGTCCATAGGGGCTGGCTGTGTTGTGCTGTGCTGCTGTTGTCCATAGGGGCTGTGTTCACTCCTCCAAAGTCCATAGGCGCTGGCTGTGTTGTGCTGTGCTGCTGTTGTCCATAGGGGCTGTGACCACTCCTCCAAAGTCCATAGGAGCTGGCTGGACTGTGTTGTGCAGTCAGTTGTCCATAGGGGCTGTGTCCACTCCAAAGTCCTGTGCAGTGTCCCAGTCCTAAAGGGGTGCTGTAGTGTTGTCCAGGGGGTGCTCTGTCCATCAGGGGTGCTCCCCCCATGTGCAAAAAAATTTTTTTCTGTGTTTGTGAATTGTGTGCGCAGTAGCCGCACGTGCATCAACAAAGTAGTGCCAAGCGTGCGCCTGTGTCATAAGTAAAGGGCCGGCTGGCTTGACCGTTAAAGGGTGCTGTAACCCCCAAAGTACACTCCAAACCAAATAAAAAAATATATTCTGTGTTTGTGAATTGTGTGCGCAGTAGCTGCACGTGCATCAACAAAGTAGTGCCAAGCGTGCGCCTGTGTCATAAGTAAAGGGCGGGCTGGCTTGACCGTTAAAGGGTGCTGTAACCCCCAAAGTACACTCCAAACCAAATAAAAATATATTTTCTGTGTTTGTGAATTGTGGGCGCGGTAGCTGCACGTGCATCAACAAAGTAGTGCCAAGCGTGCACCTGTGTCATAAGTAAAGGGCGGGCTGGCTTGACCATTAAAGGGTGCTGTAACCCCCAAAGTACACTCCAAACAAAATAAAAAAATATTTTCTGTGTTTGTGAATTGTGTGCGCAGTAGCCGCACGTGCATCAACAAAGTAGTGCCAAGCGTGCGCCTGTGTCCCATAAATAAAGGGCCGGCTGGATTGACCGCTAAAGGGTGCTGTAAACCCCAAAGGGCACTGCAAACAAAATAAAACATTTTTTTCTGTGTTTGTGAATTGTGTGCACTGTAGCTGCATGTGCATCAACAAAGGAGCAGCGCCAAGCGTGCACCTGTGTCCCATAAGTAAAAGGCTGGCTGGCTTGTCCGTTAAAGGGTGCTGTAACCCCCAAAGGGCACTCCAAACAAAATAAAAAAAAATATTTTTTTGTGTTTGTGAATTGTGTGCGCAGTAGCCGCACGTGCATCAACAAAGTAGTGCCAAGCGTGCGCCTGTGTCCCATAAATAAAGGGCCGGCTGGATTGACCGCTAAAGGGTGCTGTAACCCCCAAAGGGCACTCCAAGCAAAATAAAAAAATATTTTCTGTGTTTTTCAATTGTGTGGGCTGTAGCTGCATGTGCATCAACAAAGGAGCAGCGCCAAGCGTGCGCCTGTGTCCCATAAGTAAAGGGCCCGGCTGGCTCATTTCTTAAAGGGTGGTGTAACCCACAAAGTGCACTATTCTCCAACAAAAATAAAAAATTATTTTCTGTGTTTGTGTGCGCCTTAGCCGCACGTATATATCAATATAACATAAATGGAGGACCAAACTTTCTCCGATAAAAATAAAATAGGGAAAGATCAAGAACCACTTCCTCCTAGTGCTGAAGCTGCTGCCACTAGTCATGACATAGACGATAACATGCCATCAACGTCGTCAGCCAAGGCCGATGCCCAATGTCATAGTAGAGGGCACATACAATCCCAAATGACAAAGTTCAGGAAAATGACCTTGAAAAAAACATTTAAATCATCTGAAGAGAAATGTAAACTTGCCAATATGCCATTTACGACACGGAGTGGCAAGGAATGGCTAAGGTCTTTCCCTATGTTCATCACTAGTGGTTCAGCTTCACATGACGATGGAAGCCCTCCTCCCACTAAAAAAATCAAACGAGTTAAGCTGGCAAAAGCACAGCGAAGAACTGTGCATTCTAAGAAGATATCACAAATCCCCAAGGAGAGTCCAAGTTTGGTGGTGGTTTCGATGCCTGACCTTCCCAGCACTGGACGGGAAGAGGTGGCTCTTTCCACCATTTGCACGCCCCCTGCAAGTGCTGAAAGGAGCACCCACAGTCCACTTGCTGATATGCAAATTGAAGATGTCACTGTTGAAGTACAACAGGATGAGGATACTGGTGTAGCTGGCGCTGAGGAGGAAGTTGGCGAGGAGGATTCTGATGGTGATGTGGTTTGTTTATATCAGGCTCCGGGGGAGACAGTTGTTGTCCGTGGAGATGAAAAAGCCCATCACGGTCATGCCTGGGCAGAAGACCAAACATTCCACCTCTTTGGTCTGGCAATATTTCTATCCAAATCCGGACAACAACTGTCTTGCCATATGTACCATATGTAAAGGTGAAATAAGTAGGGGTAAGGACGTTAACCACCTAGGAACATCCTCCCTTATATGGCACCTGCAGCGCGTTCATAAAAAGTTACTGTCAAGTTCAGAAACTTTGGCTAAGACCGTAAGCAGTCCAGGGACACCTAAATCCCGTTGTCCTGTTGTATCCAAGCGCCTGCAAACCACACCGTCAACTCCCTCCTCGTCAATTTCCTCCTTAGTCAGGATCGGAAGTAGTCCTGCAGGCCATGTCACTGGCATGACTGACTCTCCTATCCGGGATTCCTCCGGAGGATCCTGCATTGCTACGCCTCCTGCTACCGCTGCTGTTGTTGCTGCTGCTGGGAGTTGTTCATCATCCCAGAGAGGAAGTAGGAACACCACTACTTTTACTAAACAATTGTCCTTAGCGAGGAGGATGAAGTACGACAGCAGTCATCCTGAAGCAAAATGTATAACTGAGGCCTTGACTAGTATTTTGGTGTTAGACATGCGTCCGATATCAGCCATTAGTGCAGTGGGATTTAGACAATTGATGGAGGTAGTGTGTCCCCGGTTCCAAATCCCGTCTAGATTCCACTTCACTAGGCAGGCGATACCGAGACTGTACAGAAACGTCAGAAAAAGTGTCCTCAGTGTCCTGAAAAAAGCCGTTGTACCCAATGTCCACTTAACCACGGACATGTGGACAAATGGAACAGGGCAGACTAAGGACTATATGACTGTGACAGCCCACTGGGTAGATGTATCGCCTTACGCAGCAACAGCAGCAGCGTCACCAGTAGCAGCATCTCAGAAACGCCAGCTCATTCCAAGGCAGGCTACGCTGTGTATCACCGGTTTCAGTAAGACTCACACCACACCGCCGACAACCTCTAAGAGAAACTGAGGGAAATCATCGCCCAGTGGCTTACCCCACTTAGACTCTCCTGGGGATTTGTGATATCTGACAACGCCACCAATATTGTGCGGGCATTACATCTGGGCAAATTCCAGCACATCCCATGTTTTGCTCACACAATAAACTTGGTGGTGCAGAATTTTCTGAAAAGCGACAGGGGCATGCAGGAGACGCTTTGGGTGGCCCGAAAAATTTCTGGCCACTTTCGCCATTCAGCGACTGCGTGCCGAAGACTGGAGCACCAGCAAACACTCTTGAACCTGCCCCGCCATCACCTGAAGCAAGAGGTTGTGACGCGGTGGAACTCAACCCTCTATATGCTTCAGATGATGGAGGAGCAGCAAAAGGCCATTCAAGCCTATACATCCACCTATGACATAGGCAAAGGAGGGGGTATGCACCTGACTCAAGCGCAGTGGAGAATGATTTCCGTGTTGTGCAAGGTTCTCCAGCCCTTCGAACTTGCCACACGTGAAGTCAGTTCAGACACTGCCAGCTTGAGTCAGGTCATTCCCCTCATCAGGCTTTTGCAGAAGCAGCTGGAGAAAGTGAAGGAGGAGCTAAGACAGAGCGATTCCGCTCGGCATGTGGGACTTGTGGATGAAGCCCTTAATTCGCTTTGCCAGGATTCCAGGGTGGTCAATCTGTTGAAATCAGACCACTACATTTTGGCCACCGTGCTCGATCCTAACTTTAAAGCCTATGTGGTGTCTCTCTTTCCGGCCGACACAAGCCTGCAGAGGTGCAAAGACCTGCTGGTGAAAACACTGTCAGCTGAAGCGGAATGTGACACGTCAACAGCTCCTTCTTCATTTTCTCCCGCAACTGGGGCTGCCAGGAAAAAACTTAGGTATCCTAAGCAACCCGCTGGCGGTGATGCAGGGCAGGCAGGACCAAGTTTGGACATCTGGTCCGGACTGAAGGACCTGGCAACAATTTCTGACATGTCTACTGTCACTGCATATGATACTGTCACCATTGACAGAATGGTGGAGGATTACATCGGTGACAGCATCCAAGTAGGCATGTCAGACAGTCCGTACCTGTACTGGCAGGAAAAAGAGGCAATTTGGAGGCCCCTGTACAAACTGGCTCTATTTTACCTGAGTTGCCCTCCCTCCAGTGTGTACTCCGAAAGAGTGTTTAGTGCAGCCGGGAACCTTGTCAGCGAAAGGCGTAGGAGGTTGCTTCCACAAAATGTGGAGAGGATGATGTTCATATAAATGAATTATCAACTCTTCCAGGGAAACCAGCCTCCAGTGGTGGATTCCAGCGGGGACGAGTTAATACTCTGTGAGGATGAGGATGTACACAACACTGAAGAGGGTGAGGAATCGGTGGATGAGGAGGATGAGGACGACATCTTGCCTCCGTAGAGCCAGTTTGTGCAGGGACAGATTAATTGCCAGCTTTTTTTGTGGGGGCCCAAACGAACCAATCATTTCAGCCACAGTCGTGTGGCAGACCCTGGCGCTGAAATGATTGGTTTGTTAAAGTGTGCATGTCCTGTTTATACAACATAAGGGTGGGTGGGAGGGCCCAAGGACAATTCCATCTTGCACCTCTTTTTTTTCTTTGCATTTGCTTTATTGGGGCCTAGTTTTTCAAACTGCCATCCTGTCTGCCACTGCAGTGCCACTCCTAGATGGGCCACGTGTTTGTGCCGCCCACTCGTATCGCTTAGCATAGTCATCCAGCTACCTCGGTGCAACCTTTTGGACATAAAAACACTATTGTGAGGTGTGAGGTGTTCAGATTAGACTGGAAATGAGTGGAAATTAAGGTTATTGAGGTTAATAATAGCATAGGAGCAGAAAAACCCACAAATTCTGTGATTTTAGCTGTTTTTATGCGTTTTTAAAAAAAAAAAATACAGATCCAAAACACAAAACCCAGAACCCAAAACACGGAAGGGTTGTTTTGGCAAAACCAATCCAGATCCAAAACACGAAGAAAGATCAAGATCCAAAACACAAAACACGAAAAGTGGCCGGTGCACACCCCTAATTAAAACACCAAGGGGTATATTTACTACAGTGACAGTTTTTAGAAGTGGAGATGTTGCCCATAGCAACCAATTAGATTCTAGCTAATATCTTCTAAAAGGTGCTAGATAAATGTTAAGTAGAATCTGGTTGCTATGGGCAACATCTCCACTTCTAAAAACCTGCACTTTAGTAAATATACTCCCAAGTAATAAAATAACAAAATAATGTATAAGAGTAATGGGTTGGTCTTTCTGTGCCAACCCTTGACAGAGAATGTTTTGAGGCTTCGCTGTTTTTTTAGCAACTGATTGTCACTGACCAAGCCGACCACTCACCGACTCCTTCATCGGCATCTGGAATAAATCACTCGTCCTGGGCAATGCTTTCTGCCATTGCTGTAGCTGAGACTTCCCTGACTGCTTACTGTAGATCCGGTCTGCTTGGTAGCTGGCAATGCTCTGACTCAGGAAGGAGTAACTCCATGCCAGGCACCAGGGAGATGAACTAAAGTGTTAGCTTTAGTCTATTGGTTACAGGAATAAGCAGAATCTAGTAGTAATTCAGATTACAGGCCTAATAAACTATAACAAGTATAACACAAGAATGTACAGTGTACATGGGATATTAGCTCTTATTTACCGTAATTATTTTTATAATACCAGCACATTACAATCATTATTAAATACAATACCAACACAAAACTGGCTATTAACAGACAAAGGTTGAAGGCCCGGCTTGCAAGATTATAATCTATACACTCAAGTTTATAGTGTAGTTTTCTTTCATACTGTATTTTACACAGATGTGGAGGTGGGGAAACCAATTCTCAGTCCCTTTACCAACCCAACATGACACTCCTATCTGTCCATGAGGGCTGACATTAAATAAAATGCCATTAGGTGTATTTATTACCCTATCTGTGCTGTAGATGCCTAGAAATTCAGCCTCTCTCAGCATTGATGCCGCATATTTTGGTAGGTCTAATCTTTAAATCTTCCAACCAAACTCACTTCAAGGGCTTTGTCACCAAGATCTAGCACCATCTCCAAGCCAAGTTTGGCTCCAGGATGATGAGACCCTGCCCGGAAACATTGACAGTCAGAGCTCAGTGAGTTCCACTTTGCCTCTCTATTTGTCATATGTGGTGATCTCAGGTCTTGCTAAAGATAGATAAGCTTAGGTGACCTCCTACTGTAGATGGTCACTAGGCGCTAGAAGGCGGCTGGTGCATCTTTCATCCCGTAGAGCATGATCCAAGCTTGTACAGTTTAAATGTGGCAATGAATACCAACGTCCTTAATCCTCTGGGCTCAGTGGAAGACCCATTGCTGAAATTCAAGGTTAACATTTATGAGGTAACTGATAAGTCATGTAACAGAATAATCATGACGCAGAGATTATTATTATTGGTTATATGGTTCAAATAGCTGTAATTAACCAAAATCATGTTCATTTTTCTTTTTTCTTATTACAAATACAACAGAAGCTGTCCAGGGATTGGTAGAAGAATAGGTAACAAATGATGTCAACATCTTCTTTACCTCTCTCTGTTACCTCTCGCCAGCCTTTACTGAGACCCTTTTAACCTACTTCAGGTTACCCAGAGCATGATCATTGTGGCACCCAAGCCATTCGACATAAGACATAATGTCAGGTGTGGATTATTTTTTTGAACCTGGGGTGGATGCAGGAGAAGAAACTGGAATGGGTTTGCAGTTTTGAAATGCAGCAGGTTTAATAGGAGTATCATAATTCATGAAATGGTGATGTATATATAAACTGGCAGAAATAAACAGGTCCAAGTGATGTGTGGCTGAAAACAAATGTCTGGCAGGAAAACAAAGTCCAATTAATGAGGCTGGGAACAAGTGTCAGGCAGAAAAAACAAAGTCCAATTAGTGAGGATGGAAACAGGTGTCAGGCAGAGAAAACAAAGTCCAATGGAGGTGTGACTGAGGAACAGAGGTCTGAAGTACTGGAGTGGGTTCTGAGTCCGGAGTGCTGTAGGGTTCACAAACCATGGGGAGAGTAACAGGGTATAGCAGGATAGATGCGGGTATCTGGGAATGGCCCATGATGGAGACAGAGCAGGAAATGGAGCACTGCTGGGACTGCAAATATCACACCGAGCTAAGGAGCACAGAGAACTCTCACACAGCCCGCACCATGTACACGTTGCACTGGAAACTACAGGGCGTGCTGAACACTCTTAAGTACCATGGGAAAGTGCATGATAGGCTGCTTAGAATAAACACAAGATTGGCCCATTCAGGTCACATGCCCAAAACCAAGATAGCGGCGCCCAGCAATCCCCAGCATGGCAGCGTGGCAGCGTTGCCAGTCTTACCTGTCACCATGTGGCTTGTACCCCTCAGACATCCACACGCACCTCGGGCCAACCTCCAGATACCAGCACCCCCACAGGTAGGACCGCACCAAAGCACCCACGCAGGCACGAGACTGGGAATCACCAGGTACAACAACTCTGGTTGTGACACATAAGACATTCTAGACCAGAAACATTTCTGTGCCAAACACTTTAACGTTTATTGTCTCTCTTGATGCACTATCAGAGGAATTTCATGGGCTACTAAGAATTATTATGCCCAATAACCCAGTGGAATGTGCTCCCACTGGAACGTGCTCCCACTGGGTTATTGGGTTATATGATGCCCCAAGCATCATATATATATATGATGCTTGGGGCATCATATATTTCACAGTTGAATCAGAGAGCTGGGCTTCCCAGAACATCTTCCTCCTGGGAGATCTGTCACCTTAGGTTTACCAGTGTCTTTCCGGTGTGCTCTTTCCACTAATTACTGCTGGCGCTAACACCGTACAGTGAGAAAAAGCATCCCTGATAATCAGGGCCGGCGCTTGGCTGAGCTGCGCCCAGTGGCGTCCTGTGTTGCCGCCCTTTCCCTCCTCCTCTCCCTCCCCCTGAGCTTAACTATCAACTATAGCGCTGGGAGGGAGGTGGGCGTTTCCTGCACGCTCCGGAAACAGTAGCGCTCCGGGCGATGGACCGGCTTGCCCGTGCCTGGAGCCACTACTGCTGATAATCTAACAAGACTGTAAGGAAAGATCCCCTTGCTGCTGATACTGTATCTTAGATATAATGGTCTTGCTGAGCAATTTTCCCTGTCTAGCAATTTTTTGTCTAACAACTCCTCTGGGAATGGTGAGGCAGATACAGTTTATCCTGAAGAATGTAGCTTGAACGCTTGACATCTTTTGATGATGTCAACACACTTCATCCGCATTCCTCATCCAAAATAATTTCCAAGACTACATCTATCTATGAGCTGTCCACGGCTGCCATATTCTTGGCCTCTTTGCCAACTGCCCAGTAGAACAATACCTTAGCCATGGGTACTTCCAGACTGATAAGAAGATCATAATTTTCCGACAAGTTGGAAATTGCTGGATGTGATAGAAATAGAATGTAATTTGTCTTAAAGCTGCCAGAATGAAACATGCCTGGCTATAAGTCACTGTCTTTGTTTCAGTAAAGTTAAAGAGCCCCAAAAAGCACCATAAAAAGTTACCAACCAATAGAGGTGCCTCTGGCCAGCAATAGAGCTGCAGTTATAGTTATGGTTTTGGATCTGTATTAAAAAAAACATCTAAAATGAAGTCATTCTGACCGTTAGCATGCAATCTAAAACCCGAGTTAGGTTTTTAAATCCGAGTTTCGAAACGTGGGAAAATCCGAACCGGGAGTCAGTTTGACTCAGTACCCCAAAGTGATTCCAAACTTGGACTTGGTTCCACTCGGAACCCTTAAATTCAGTTCTCTAAGAACCGAACCCACACATTTTTAGTTTTAAGTTGTGGTGCTAGAATCAAATGGCCCATACAGAGCCCTCCTCTCAACTGCCAGTAGAACACAAAGATTGTATCTATTAATAGTTGTAAGACAACTTGGTGGGTGGGCGCAAGGGGTGAGTTATGCAGGAGATCACTCGCATTGACACCACAGCAATCGGTTCCTCCATGTGGGAATGAGGTGTGGGTGTGCCGATGGGGTGTGGGCACTGGCCACTGATCTATTGCCCTGCCCGCCCCACATCTTTCTCCAACAAAGCTGCCAGGACAGAGGAAGAGAATTTTTTTTTTACATAAATTACCTCAACTCATCTTTAGGTCTAATTATTGCAGATTTCCATTCAAATATTTTATCCAGTGCAAAGGAATGCTGATAGGGGAAGCTACAGTATGGCCTCTAACCTTTCGCGTTTATATACATATTATCTTTCAATGACAAAATCTTATACTTTAACAAACTGTAAGAACATCATTCATTAATTCATCTCAAAGTTCCTGCAGCACAGTGTATTTTGTACTTAATGAGCCTGCACCTTAGAAGTCCATTATATTTTATCTTATGATAACGTCTCTGATGTCTGCAGGCGACGTCAAACTTCCTGCAGAGGGTAACAGACAGTAAAACTTGCTGGTAATATTTGGCTATACTGTAGGTCCATTTACTTACATTCTTTTTATGACTATCAGAATAAAAATGTATTCAGTAAACTATGAGAGTGTGAGTTCAAATATCATGTACAACTCCTATGCCGCACAATGCTTCAATCCACACATACTAGCACTGGGAATTCAGTCTTCGTTGGACAAATACAGTGAAGTGTGTATAATCAGTATACACGGAGCATAAGAAACAGAGAAAGTATAACACAGTGGTACTGTATATATAATGGGAGCATATGGGCCCCTGGGTCAAGAGGGGCCCACATTGCACACTCTACTCCCATTGATTTTACTGATCTGGAGGCAGAGCCATTTTCCTGGTGCTTATTTCAGAAAAATGTAGATTTAGTGCATGCACAATATACTCTGGCACACTGGCGTAGTCTTCAGCGCATGCTCTGGTGAAATTCCTTCTAGGACAGGGCTCCCCAAACGAGATTGCACATCACCTCCCTCTCCTCTGATAAAACGCCATGGGATAACCTTTAATATAGCACTTATATTGTTCTACCAACATAGGCCTGTATTCAATTTGAGGCGAAAAGTCCGGATCCGCGATACTTTTTCGTCGATAACGTCATTTTCACCTGTTTTGAGTTTCCTCCGTATTCAATTTGGAGGACTTTTCACCTAGGCGGAAAGTCAATGCAATGTAATAGGCGAAAAAGTTTCGCCTATGAATACCAAGCAGAAAAAAGTGCAGAATTCCGGTTTTGGGGTACAGCATTGCGGGACCCCTCGTGCAGCTTTAAGACAGTCCCCTAAAGGTAAACTGCGTCCAAAAACATTAAAAATATTCGGGACACCCCAAAAAAATTATGTTTAATTTTCGGGGGAAAAAAAATAGGGGAACAAAGTGCCAAACTATCTAAATTAATTCAGGTCGGGTCCCCATGTATGCGGCAGGTGTTTTCTTCATTGCGGGGACAAGCGGCAGGTGCAATTTTGCAGATTTTTTAAAATAAATTTAGGGACTTAAAAAAATGCTTACCCCCATTTTCATGTACCCCAAATTTGATAGGAATAGTTATTTTCCTCCCCAAAAAAATCTAAGTGCTATTCTTTACCACTTCTTCATAGCTGCAAAATTGCACCTTACGCGGCTAATACAAATCCCGGCTTCCTTCAGCAGCCATAAATGGGGGTACCCATAGTGATCCCCCATGTCTGGACATCTTTAGGGGGGCCCCATGCATATTTCCCAAAAATTCCCATTTTTATTTGTAAATGGGGTGAAGGGTCATTTTAAAAAAACAGGGATAATTATTAAATTACCTATAGCAGGTGAAAAAGATTTGGGGTTTAGGGGTGCAGGTTTTAAAAAAAATAGCCTGCACCCTTGGGCATGCCCCCTTAAAACGAAATGTGCCAAAAAAAAAAAAAAATCGGGACACCCCCCAAAAAAATATCAAAATTTTGGGGTGAAAAAAAAAATAGGGAAACAAAATGTCAAACTAATGAAATTAATTCTTATGGGGTCCCCAAGTATGCGGCAGGTGTTTTTTCATTGTGCAGAGTAGCGGCAGCTGTATTTTTAAAATTACCTTTAGGGACTTAAAAATATGCTTTCACCCATTTTCATGTACCCCAAATTTGATGGGACCACTTTTAAAAGAAAAAAAAAAAACCTAAGTGCTCTTCTGCATCTCTTCTTCAATGTCGGGAAAAATAACCACCTGCCGCATCTATTTAAAAAGCCGACTTTCTTCTGCAGGCAAAAACGGGGGTACCCATAGTGATCCCCCAGGTCTGGACATCTTTAGGGGGGTCCTACAATTATTTCCCAAAAAGTCCCGTACATTTTTGCTGATACAATTTTCGCCTGTTCCCGTTTTCGCCTACTTTGGAACTGAATACGGGGAATAGCGGGCACGTGTGCGATACTTTTCTGCCTGGAAAATAGGCGAAGGAGGTGAAAAGTCCAGCATGCAAAACGTCTGGAATTTTCGCCTCAGATTGAATATGGGTCATATTAGGGAAGTATATGCCACTATGGGGACATATTTATTAAAGTTACAGTATATTGCGGAAAATCTACATGTTTTCTGGGGATCCCTGCAAAATCTAAGCATCCCTAGGGTGTAACAAAGAGAGACTGCAGTAGATATCTCCAATATCTGCTGCCATCATTCCATTTCTGATCGCAAAAGCAGCCCCCATAGGGCTTTATGATGTCTCTGAGGCAGTGTGTATTGTGGGCCTGATTCATGACCGATTGCAACGGCGATTACACATGCAATCGGTTAATTGTTGCGTTCTGTGTATGCAGCACGTGTGCGAAGACTCCACTGCGATCGGGACTGCGACCGCAGTGACTATGCAGACCCATCGCAGAGTGATTGACAGGAAGTGACTGTTTGGGGGTGGCGATAGGGAGTGGTCGGCGAAACGCAGGTGTGCCAGTACATTTTAACGGCGTTACAGGGGCGTGCATAAATTAGCCATTGCGTTGCCATACAAGGCTTGTGCTTTCACTGCGTGCGATGAGGTTAGAAATTCCTGAGTAAGGTCAGACCTTGTGCAAGTGTGTGTGAGGCTCAGATTGTTCTCAATGTTACCGATGGTTTCGCAGACTTGCGATGTATTACTGAAGTATGTAGGGTAAAGTGGGTGTCCTTATGTTGTTCTGCGACGGCATTGCGATTGAAATCATTAGCATATATTTGCAGTGAGATGGCGTGCGTTATCGCAGTTGCGATCGCAATAGCAATCCTTATTGAATCAGGCCCTGTGTTTCATCCAGTATAACGTAATCGTATTATATATTTATAAACATTTTATTGATGACCACTTACTTACATGTTTAACATATGAGTAATTAATATTAACATTAATATCATTCGTACATTAGCAAATATGAGATCTATAATACCAAAAGCCTGGTGCTAGGGGTTTCCAGATATTTTTTTTTCCTAAGTTTGGAGAATTGTGCCTAAAAAATACCCCATCATTCCTAAAACTGCCCCTGGCAATGTGACTCACTAAGGGCCTGATTCATAGATTTATGTAACTGTGATAATTCCGTAAATCTCCGATGTATAATGACCTGCCCATGTGCAGATCTGGTCCTGTGACATTGGACGCCATGCCCCAATAGCTGCAGCATGACTAATGCTCCTGACATCTGGAGTCAATGACGGGTAGCATTCCAGAAAATGGGGGAGTGTCGGCCCTGTTCCAGAAAATGAGGGAGTGTCGGCCCTGTTCCAGAAAATAGGAGAGTATCGGCCCTGTTCCAGAAAATGGGGGAGTGTCGGCCCTTTTCCAGAAAATGGGAGAGTGTTGGCCCTGTTCCAGAAAATGGGAGAGTGTCGGCCCTGTTCCAAAAAATGGGGGAGTGTTGGCCCTGTTCCAGAAAATGGGAGAGTGTTGGCCCTGTTCCAGAAAATGGGGGAGTGTCGGCCCTGTTCCAGAAAATGGGGGAGTGTTGGCCCTGTTCCAGAAAATGGGAGAGTGTCGGCCCTGTTCCAGAAAATGGGAGAGTGTCGGCCCTGTTCCAGAAAATGGGGGAGTGTCGGCCCTGTTCCAGAAAATGGGGGAGTGTCGGCCCTGTTCCAGAAAATGGGGGAGTGTCGGCCCTGTTCCAGAAAATGGGAGAGTGTCGGCCCTGTTCCAGAAAATGGGGGAGTGTCGGCCCTGTTCCAGAAAATGGGAGAGTGTTGGCCCTGTTCCAGAAAATGGGAGAGTGTCGGCCCTGTTCCAGAAAATGGGAGAGTGTTGGCCCCATCATCTGGGTATGTCGAAGCTAGCGGCTGTGTCTTTAAGCGCAGCGTCACTGGCCCCGGGTGTGTGATTTTGCCGGACATCCTGAGTAACCTGAGGGTTACTCAGATGTCTGATGTTCATATAGTTGATCCGATGGCTGCGTCTTCGGGTTCAGCAACTAATCAAAGAAGCCAGCAGTGGCCGGCTTTATATTTAAGACGCTTCCTACGCTTCGCCATTATTTCGTGCAGCCACTGCATACAAAGATGCGGCGGCAGCAGAATTAGTGCTAGCATCTGAATCAGCCTCTAGATTGCTTAGCTTTAAAGTTTTAAGGAGTCTAATTACTAAGCAGTGTTAGGAGACAGAGTGAAAAGTGATACGGTGCCAGCCAATCAGCTCGTAACTGTAATTTTTCAAACACAGCCTGTGAGATGGCAGTTAGGAGCTGATTGGCTGGCACCTTATCACTTTTCACTCTGTCTCCTAACACTGCTTAGTAAATAGATCCCTTAGTCTGTGAAAACATCAGTTTTAATGGGCTAATACCTTATTGGTATCTCAAGATCCTCATCACCGCTAACCAATTCTGATTTCCAGGATTCAGTGAAAACTGGTTAACGTGGCTCACTGCATGTGTGATTCCCAAGCGACCTCTAAAGGCCCCCACACAAGGAGTGATATAGCGGCCGACCCAACAGCTTGAAACGATATTGCCGCTTTATTGTTCCGTGTGTTGGTATGATATCGGCCAGCGCACACTCCCGTGGGGTCGTCCGTCGCTCCTCCAGATCTTTCTGCTTGCTGAATTGATCTGGGGGGATAGACTAACGATCCTATGTAGCGCTTATCGGGGAGGGGGGGCATGCCAGCATATCAGGTGGTCAGACACCAGATCGCTCTGTGTGTGGTGACCGCACAATATGTCGGCTGTCGCATCACTAGGTGCATATCGCACCGTGTATGGGAGCCTTTACACTTGGATACTCCAGACTCCCCATTGCATTTTGGTATGTGATAGCTCTCATATCCTCTATATCAGATTCTGTAGTTGGCGACATCCTCCTAGCTAGTTTTGGACTTTCGAAAGGAGTATACACTGGTTTTGCATCTGACATACCATATTTCAGTAGTACAGTATTATATACTTGTTGATCTATACTGATAGTTCCAGCTTTTAGATTTTCAAAGTCCTTATACACAGCGGGTGACTTTTTCATTTAAATTTTTCTCCTAAAAGTCTCTTTACATTTTCAATGTGACTTTCTTGACCAGCCAGGAGCAAATCATCCACATACACAACAATAAGGAATAGCTTTCCTTCTACCATATTGTGGTATAGACAATGATCTGTTTCTGATCTTTCAAAGTCCATTTCTAGCAAATAAGAATCTAGTTTGACATAACAACATCTGCAACTTTGTCTTAAGCTGTATAATGATTTCTTAAGTAGGCATATATTTCCTTCTGGAAACAAAGGAGCTGATTTAGAGCCGGTCGCTAGATGCGAACGCTCGCACAATGTGTATGCAAATTGTGTAGGCAGTACAATCGCACAGCATTACATTAGCACACCGAGTATTTCTTAGAGTGTGATAACAGTTTATGCAGACACCCACCAGCCTGTCTTAAGACGCCCACTTGTGCACGTCATGTCCAGGAAGTGTATGCAACTGTCGGTACGTCAGATGCGATAGCAGCGCTTGAGGTTGACCATACCCTGCCGCAAGCACTGCGAGCACTTCAGTGTAATAACAAGCCAGGTGACCTGTACTATGATGCTGTATTATAATTACGCACACCTCTAAAAACGCCGTTGAGATGCTCAGGCACGCCTGCGTTTGCACCTCCACTCTCCCATTTTTAATGGCCAGCCCCTGTTACCACCTACACACGGCTTCCCCTGTCACTCACTCTGCTGGGCTCTCTATGTGCAGTGAGCGATCGCATTGTGATCTTTCGCTAAGGTATTTGCACGTGCACTGCGATGCATACGCATGCGCACTGAGTCTGTATTTGTTGTGGACCCGGGGTGGAAACAGGAGCAGACACAGGTTTAAATTGAGAGGTGAGTTGTTTAATGTGACTGTTCGAAAACATGAATAATAAGATAAACTAAAGTCCAGTAATAAACAAACTGATATATGTGGCTGAAGGGAGTCCAGATCAGAGATGAATCCAGATAGACTGTGAGAGTGAAGTGGAACTCCTGGTTTGCTGAATAGTGGATGAAGAGGATATCCAGCAATGCTGGAATGCTGGCTGAAATGGAAATCTGGAAATGCTTTAATGGTTAACTGAGGAAACAGATTCAGGCATGAGTGGGTTAACTGAGGAGACAGGTTCAGGCAGGAGTGGGTCTGGTGGAAGGTGCAGTGCTAATCTCAGCAGTGAGCAAGGCAAGGCAAGACAGAGCGGTGCAGGCTATGCAGGGAGCCAGAGGCCAACAAGGAGCTAGGGCTAGCACCGGAGCACAAGTCTAGGTTTCAGGAGTGCAGACAACTCTCACTCACAGCTACGGTGTGAACACGTTGCACTGGCAACTACAGGGAGCTCCAAACACCCTTAAGTACCCAGTAGCGTAACGTGATAGGCCAGAGAGAGCTGGTGACCTACAGACGATTGAACTGCTATGTCACATGGCCAAAGACAACATGGTGGCGCCCAGACACCTGTGACGCAGATGCCGCTAGACTTACCCTTGCCAGGATGGCCCAATGCTGGCAGACCTCTGCGTACAGCCAATGCCAGTCTCCACATGCCAGCTCCCCCGACAGAAGGACCGCACCACAGAGTCCTCACCGGTAAGGACCGCAAACCTCCATGCCGTGAAACCCTGCTCGTGTCAGTACCCCCCTCCTTACGGGTGGCCTCAGGACACCTTCCAGGCTTTTTGGAATGAGCCGAGTGGAATTTGCTGATGAGTTTGGGAGCGTGGACGTCCTCAGCTCTGGTCCAACAACGCTCTTCCGGATCATAGCCTCTCCAATCAAGCAGATATTGCAAATGACCATGACTGGTACGAGAGTCCAGAATCTGAGACACCTCAAACTCCACCCCTTTTTCAGTTTGGATCCTGGGGGGAACAGGGAGAACGCTGAGAAATTTATTAAGAACTAATGGCTTGAGGAGAGATATAGGAAATGAATTAGGAATTTTCTAATAAGACGGGAGCTGAAGACGATAGGAGACTGGATTGATTATCTCTGTAATGGAGTATGGTCCAATAAACCGGGGGGCGAACTTCATGGATGGTACCCTGAGGCAAAGACTGTGGGTAGAAAGCCATACTTGATACCCGACCTGCATCTGAGGAACTTTTCTTCATTTCCTATCAGCCTGGTCCTTGTACCGCAGGGAGGTTTTCTCGAGCAGCTCGCACCTGAGCCCAAACTGAAGCCAAGTTCCGTACAGTGGCATCCACAGCTGGTACATCAAAGGCAGGTAAACTTCGGAACTCAGGGACCCTGGGATGAAGACCATACACAATAAAGAAAGGAGTTTGGTTCATAGAAGAATGGTATGATGCGTTGTGCACAAATTCGGCTCAGGGAAGGGACTCAGACCAGTTGTTCTGGGATGAGGACATAAAGATTCTCATGAAAGTCTCGATGTCCTGGTTCACCCTCTCGGTGGACCCATTACTTGGAGGGTGATAGGCCATGGAAAAGTTAAGTTTCACTTGCAGGACAGAGCAGAGAGCTCTCCAGAATTTTGCCACGAATTGGAAACCCCGGTCTGAGATGATATCTGAAGGGAGTCCATGAAGGCGAAATATATGGTGGACAAACAAGTGAGCCAATTCAAGTGCCGAGGGTAACTTCTCTAGCAGAATGTAATGGACCATTTTGGAGAAACGATCCACTACAACCCAGATGGTGGTATATCCATTACAATTTGGCAGGTCTGTCACAAAATCCATGGACAGATGTATCCACGGGTGAGATGGTATGGGAAGAGGCACCAATTCACCGGCTGGAGACAGTCAAGGAGACTTATGCTGGGCACACTGGGTACAAGATGAGATAAACTCGGTTACCTCGGTTTTCATCGATGGCCACCAGTAGGATCTCTTCAGGAACTCCAAAGTCTTACAAATGCCTGAATGACCAGCAAAACGAGATGAGTGGGCCCATGTCAGCAACTGTTTCATCAACTCCGGGGCCACAAAGGTCTTCCCAACAGGTGGTTGCAGTTGTATAGTGGCGAACACCTTTGACTCCAGCACGGGTGTATTCCGCAGAGTTTCTGGACCACTATCAGTGGACAGTGACTGTGACAAGGCGTCGGCCTTCTGATTGAGAGCCCCAGAGTGATACAACAGGGTAAAAAGAAAACTGGCAAAAAATATTGACGAGGGCTTACACATTGAATATTTTTCAGGAAAAGAAGATTCCTGTGGTCTGTAAAAATAGTAAAAGGGAACTTAGCGCCCTCTAGAAGGTACCGCCATTCCTCTAAGGCCAGTTTGACAGCTAATAGCTCCTGTTCGCCTATGGCATAATTTCTTTCGGCAGGGGAAAGTTTCTTTGAGTAGAAACCACACGGGTGAATCCGGTTATCCTCAAAATGCTGAGACAAGACAGCTCCCACTGCCTCAGACGAAGCATTCACTTCCAGTAAAAAGGACTATTGGTATCCTGTTGTCTCAAAACTGGAGCGGTTATAAAAGCTTTCTTGAGAAGTTGAAAAGCTGTCTCCGCCTCAGGTGGCCACAGAGCAGGGTTGGCACCTTTACAAGTTAGGGCTGTGATGGAAGCCATCAAAGAGGAGAATCCCTTGATAAAATGCCGATAGTAATTTGAGAAACCAAGAAGTCTCTGGATGGCTTTCAAAGACATGGGATGGGACCAATCCAGTATTACTTGGACTTTTTTGGGGTCCATTTCTAAACACGATCCTGAAATTATATATCCAAGAAATGGAATACTTGGTACACCAAACACACATTTCTCCAATTTACAATACAGTTGGTTCTTCCTCAGATGAGACAAGACTTCTTTTACATGATTATGGTGTTCCTCAGGAGAAGATGAAAACATCAAAATGTCATCTAAATAGACAACAACTGAGACATATAAGAGATCACTAAAAATCTTGTTGACAAATCCTTTAAAAATAGCATGTGCGTTACACAGCCCGAACGGCATGACCAAGTATTCAAAATGACCGTCCCTTGTGTTGAATGCTGTTTTCCACTCATCACCTGCTCGGATACGGAGATGACAGGAAATTTTCTCCTGCCCCAAAATCCAGGAGGGCAGATACGAATGCAGGACTAGACTTAATGTCTAGAGCTATGGTCATGATTATGGTGTTAGAAACAAAGAAGAATCCGGCTCCAGCAGGTGATGTAGATGGTCGGATAAATCCTTTTTTTAAGTTCTCTTGGATGTATTCCGACATGGCGCCGGTTTCTGGTAGGGACAGCGGATAGGTCCGACCACGGGGAGGCGTCTTCCCAGGCAACAATTCGATAGGACAATCCCATTCTCTATGAGGAGGTAAGATGTTAGCTTGTTTTTCGGAGAAAACATCGGTAAACGATTGATATTCTTTATGTATAGATGGGGCCTCTGACGTCTGAATTTTCCTCACAGGTCGAATCTTTGGAAGACAAGACCCCTGGCATTCCTCACTCCATGACAGAACTTGCATAGTGTTCCAATCAATTCTGGGATTGTGTTTACGCAGCCACGGGTATCCGAGTATAATCTCATCGGAAGCCTTGGGTATGATTAAGAAGCTGATATGTTCAACATGGAGGGCTCCAATATGAACTAGAATAGATTGGGTTCTTTTAGACACAGTTCCATCAGAAATAGGTCTACCATCGATAGAGGTCAAGGAGATAGCAGGATCCAAGGTGATGCAAGGAATTTGTAATTTATCTGCCAAATGAGAGGACATGAAATTTTTTGCTGCCCCAGAATCCAGGAGGGGACGGAAGTATTACTCCTAACTGAGTGTCCCCGGGACTAGTTAGGAATGGGCGTTTCCCGGCTTGCAGGTACAGGAAGCCACCAGGTGACCCGTGTCTCCTCAGTATAGACAAAGGTTCTTTTGAATGAATCTCTGTCGTTCTTCTTTAGAAAGACAGGTATGATAAACCTGCATGGGTTCTTCATCTGTAAGAGAGGGAGGAGGACCGCTAGGAGAAGGTTGAGGATAAAACGAGCTGTTCTGTGCTTCTCAGCTTGGCGCTCTCTAAAGCGTATATCAACCTTGTTGCAGAGGGAAATTAGATCATTAAGACTAGAGTGTAAATCACGAGTGGCTAGGTCATCCTTTATACGATCCGATAGTCCGTGCCAGAAGGTCATTGTTAGGGCTTCTTCGTTCCATCTGAGCTCTGATGCCAACGTCCGGAACTGAATTACATACTGACTGACAGGACGGATACCTTGTTTCAGGTTCATAATACTGAATGAAGCAGAAGTGGTTCTTCCAGGTTCATCAAAAATCCTCCTGAATGATGTTGAAATTTCTGGATAATTATCCAGTAGTGGATCTGATCACTCCCAGAGCGGAGAAACCCAATCTAAGGCTGAGCTGGACAACAGCGACAGAATATAGGCTACTTTGGTTTTAGGAGTAGGGAAATTAAAGGGTTGTAAAGTAAAATGTACATCACACTGGTTAAGAAATCCACGACACAGTTTAGGATTGCCATCAAACTTGCCAGGTGTAGGTAAATACAAACGAGGAGGAGCTCCAGAGGCAGATACCACAGAAGTGAAGGCAGGAGTAACTGCAGGCATACTTGGAGAAGTTAGTGTAGCTTGTAAATTATCCGGACGGCGTGCCATTTCTTGCACATATTGTGCTAATTGCTGTTGCATGGTTCCCAATCCTTCCAGATGAGAAATCTGTTCTGGACTCCTGTCCAGTAGCTAAATCCATTTGGGCAGTGCAAACTGTCAGAGTCTGTATTTGTTGTGGACCCAGGATGGAAACAGGAGCAGACACAAATTTAAACTGAAAGGTGGGTTGTTTAATGTGACTGTTCGTAGACATGAATAATAAGATAAACTAAAGTCCAGTAATAAACAAACAGATATATGTGGCTGAAGGGAGCTGTAGTGAATGGGAGTAACGAATGTCCAGATCAGAGATGAATCCAGATAGACTGTGAGAGTGAAGTGGAAATCCTGGTTTGCTGAATTGTGGATGAAGAGGATATCCAGCAATGCTAGAATGCTGGCTGAAATGGAAATCTGAAAATGCTGTAATGGTTAACTGAGGAAACAGGTTCAGGCAGGAGTGGGTTAACTGAGGAGACAGGTTCAGGCAGGAGTGGGTCTGGTGGAAGGTGCAGGGCTGATCTCAGCAGTGAGCAAGGCAAGGCAAGACAGAGCGGTGCAGGCTATGCAGGGAGCCAGAGGCCGACAAGGAGCTAGGGCTAGCACCGGAGCACAAGTCTAGGTTTCAGGAGCGCAGAGAACGCTCACTCACAGCTACGCTGTGAACACATTGCACTGGCAACTACAGGGAGCTCCAAACACTCTTAAGTACCCAGTAGCGGAACGTGATAGGCCAGAGAGAGCAGGTGACCTACAGACAATTGGCCTATGTCACATGGCCAAAGACAACATGGTGGCGCCCAGACACTGGTGACGCAGAGATGCCGTTAGACTTACCCTTGCCAGGATGGCCCAATGCTGGCAGACCTCAGCTCCCCCGACAGAAGAACCACGCCACAGCGCCCTCACCGGTAAGGACTGCAAACCTCCACGCCGCGAAACCCTGGTCGTGACCTGCACAATGCATACGCATGCGCACAATGCATACGCATGCTCACAATGTATACACACTGCATACCATCGGCAGCAGCGAGCGTTTGCATTTTAGCTAGAGGGTCTGAATGAGCTCCAAAGTTTTATCATAGTGTTCTGTTAGCTCCATAAAGATTTCTTAGCTAGTTCACCATTAAGAAATGGTGAATCCAAATCTAGTTGATATAATAGCAAGTCATATTGTGCAGATATAGCAATTATCAAAAGTTGGGTACTGTACAGTACCTTGTGACAGGGAAGCATACTTCACTGTAGTAAATTGTGGACTTTTGAGTAAATCCCTTTGCTACAAGGGGAGCCTTGTAACTTTGTGGCTCTGAGAATACAATATTGGCAAATTCCTCACTATACCTCTTCGGGGGTTTCCTTTTGTTATGTCTTGTTGAAATCCTTGCATGAGGTTGGCTTTCAAGGTTTAATGTCTCTTGGTTAGAAATATTGGTATTCACAGGTAGTTGAAGCATTACACATTTCTCCGGCACTTCACAGTTTGACTCAAGAAATATGACATCTTGAGATTTAACAAGTTTTTTGTAAGCAATGATCCAAAGTCTACAGTATAAACCTGTGCTCCGGAGACAATATCCAAGAAATATACAGTCCTGTGATTTGTAGCCTAACTTTCAGTTTTTGGGGTTAGCTGAATAGTAGGCAGCCCTATTGGGCCCCTAATATTGAATGGAGCCCTTACCTATTCCATGCGGAAACTAGCGTCAAAAGTTTTCACAAATGTTCAGCAATATATTTGCCTATTTATACAGCCATGAAAATTTTGCAGAGTTTGCAGAATTTGCTGTTAACCACACCACATAGCAGTATTACCTGAACATTGTTGTCCAAGCTCTATTCATAGACTTTAAATTCACTGAATCACAAAATTACTATTGCGGGGTCTGAATTAACGGACACAAATTGCGAGTTCACGGTTGGGCTGACCCACAAAAGTACAAGGGAAATCCCCTGTGGGCCCCATTGCCTCAGGGCCCACCCCCTCTACTAGCGGTTAAGTCCCAAATTGTGTACTCAAATTATGCATTGTTACTCTATTAAATGGTCAGTTAACTGGTGGAGCAGGACTAAGAATGCCCCCCTGGTGAATAGTCACACCAGTTAATCATGGACCCCCAGTTAATCATACCCCAGTTTAACACTGAGCGAGTTTCAACATACAGCGTATGCGCAGAAGCATGTTTGTGTATCTCCGGACAATTCTAGGTTGGACTGATCTTGGCCGGATCTCGTGAAATGGGCATTTTAGGGCGAGAATTTGGCAACAATGAGATCACATGGAAACTGTTCTGTCTTGTGGGAGTGTAATGAAAAGTGGCGTGGGCGTACAGCAGAAGTTCCGTGCTATTCTATCTCGTGCGTATGAAGAAGAGAAGCCTGTTTCAGACAGATCTCTTGCACCTAACACGGGGCTGGTGCAAGTGCCGATACTAATGATGATGGTTGCAGCTGTGGATGGAAAAACAGTGAGTGAAATGGTTTCCCACTTGAAGCCGCACCCAGCCCTCACCAAATTCTCTCCTATTTACCTCTCTGACCTCATCTGCCTTCACACTCCCACTCGCCCACTTAGTACCACAAATGAATCCACCTCTCCTCCCAACAGATTACTGCCTCCCACTCCCACCTCCAAGACTTTGCTCGTGCTGCTCCCTACCACTGGAACTCTCTCCCTCTCCCTTTCAGACTCTCCACCTAAGCTTCATATAGGCTCTCAAGATCCACCTTTTTATCAAAGCCTTCCAATTCTCATCCTAACCCACAGCTCCATGCTCCTTGCTCACTGTCTCTCTCCTCTGTGTCACCCCTGTCTGTCTGCCCGCCCCTCCCCTTTATATTGTAAGCTATCACGAGCAGGGCCATCTTCCCTCATGTGCTTTTCCTTCCCTCACTTATACCATCATCTCCTCTTCACTGCCAACAACAGCACAAAACCTTTGGGTTCAGCACCCCTCTGCTTAATTGGGTATTATGGCCCTCATTCAGAGCCACTCGCAAACAGCAGTACGCTCGTTGCGTTCCGATGTTGACTAACCGCGCATGCGTCGGTGTAACACTGCGCATGTGCGTACTGCAGATTGCAAGTTTTTTTGGACTCGTTCCTAAAATAGCGTACAGGAAGTGACATGTCAAATGTGATTGACAGAACAGGGCGTTTTAGGGTGTTGACGAGGGCGGAGTTGGAAAAACGCAGGCGTGGCGAGGCGTTTTTGGGGCGTACATACATTAGCAGATGCGAGCGTAAAATGTGTACGGACCGACTCCTACGTCACTGGATGATCCTCTTTCCCTTCCAAATGCTCGCACAGCTTAGGGTCTGGATTACTCGACCACATTGGCGATGGCCTTCTCCTCCGTCCCGGGACTCCACGATGTTGTTGCGATTAATCGCGGGAGGGCAGAAAAGCAATTAGTGTTGGATTGAGAACCGGCTTGGTATGTGTTTTGAAATCAGTTTTTTGGGATAGCACAAAACCGTACGCAGGTGGAACTCAGAGCTGCTAATGTCAGGATGACACAATCAATTTGCGTACATCTGTGGGGGTTTATTTGGGCAGCAATTTGGTGGTTAGGGCCTATTGTAACAATAATGTCATCATGTTTTCAGTTTCGCACCATTTTATTTGTGCCTCTTGAATTTGCCTAATTATATGAATGTTTAAACGTTCCTTAAAGAGCCCTTTTTTTTTGGGGGGGGGGGCGAGTTTTTGCCTTTTGGCCCAGGATTAAATGTAACCCATTTGTACAATAATTTCACAATCCAATGTCATTTTTTAATTTCCAATTTATTGCTCAAACAAAAATACTTAATTTAAAAATTTTGGGGACATCTTTTTTGCCCAAAGATATGTTCCAAACTCAAACAAATTGGCCCAACATAACTGTTGACATAAACATACAAGAAAAAAATAAAAACATTTCACAAGAAAGGAGAGGGAAGTTTGGCCCAGAAAGGAATATGAGCCAAGCACAGAAGGATTGTGGGAAAAGTCACCATTGCTGTCACCGTTTTTTCACCCGTTTGGATGGGGGAGGGAGGGCGCCAGATCGGGTCCGGGATGTCATCGGGCTGGCCTGTCCAGAGGCAGATGTTGTGGCCTCTGGACTAGGCACAGGGCTAGGCACATTTGGAGGATTGGCTGATGTTGTGCCAGAGGTGGAGGATCCTGATGTTCCGGCAGAAAGGGAGGTCGGCTCCATCATGTGCTGGCGAACGAGCTGCTCCAGGGCATTGGTGATGCGGATGTTGGCCCTGGTATTTTCCGCCAGGGCCTGACCAATGGTCACGTTGGCCGCAGCATTTTGCTCCAGGGCCTCAGCCACCCGTAGCAGACTGGCGTCCATCCTCTGCAGAATCTCCGTATGGGAATCCGATTTGAAATTGAGTTCTGTGAGGAGGGCCACTGCCTGCGAGGGGGATTGCCCTGGACTGGCTTCTGCAGGCTCCTCAGCCGGATGTACTGGTTCCTCCCCTGCAGAGCCAGCAGAAGTTCGGCGGCCAAGGCTCCCCTCTGGAGCAGACTCATCCGCCTGTGTCTCTGTTAGGAAAAAAGAGAAAAGCCTCACATTACAATCTACATATTGGCACAATAACATTTCAGAGTTGATGACATCCAAAGATTTACCTGGGACAACATGAGGAGCCGCAAAGTCTGGCATGTCCGTATCCATGTTGGACACGCCAAACACCTCCACAGGCTGCACACACCCCTGTGCCAGCTCTTCTAAATCCGTCAACTCCAATGACACAGGGGTGGGACCCCCACCTGTCCCCCTTGCATGCCTAGCCCTGTCCGCGAGTTTTTGCTTTAGGCGATATTTGAAGTCGGCCCATCTGTGGGGAAAAATGGAAGCCATTATCCTTTGGTTTAAAATGGGGTTTGTTTTTAGGGGGGGCAAGGGTTTACTTACTGCCGTTTGACATCCCGGGCTAGACGGACATAATCACCCACCCTATTGACAGCAACGGCTACCTCTTCCCACATTTTCCACTTCTGGCTTAGACTCATATTCCTGTCTGCCTGTGGCAGGATGTCCACACACTTCTGGATCAAAACCTCCATCTCCTTTCTTGTGAAATGTGGCTGCCTTTTTGTTTTTTGGCCGCTTTGGCCGGAATACTGGGCCCAGCAGCCTCTTCCATGTCATCCTCCTCACCTATTTGTGTAAATTTACATAATTCACAAAATCACAACTTGCCAAATCTTATGTTTCAAATTAATCATTGATACAAAATGCATGAAAGACTTACCGCCTGACTCTTGGGCATTTTTTCCCTGGTCTGTCGCCATGTCTGAGGTCCAAACAAGAAATACACCAGAATTTGAATGTGTTTTCGTGACGTATTTATACATGCGTCCTTATTTTGCGGCCGCATAATTGATTGTGCGGCCCTATGATCCCTCCTTAATTTGTGCGGGAAACGAAACACTATTTATGGCTTGGTGTGTCTCAAGTCGAGGTGGCGTTTTTGGATTGTTGGAGGTTATCTTGGCTGGAGTTTATTGATTGCGTAGAAAGGAGTTGGCGGTTGGAGATTCGTTTGTTGGTTAGATTTGCGTTTTTTTTTTCCGTTATCTTTGTTGGTTTATATTTTTGGGACCTCGTTTCTTGATTTGGTAAGTTTTGTGAAGTCTAACTTTTGTTCAATTGTTGTTTCATTGTGTTTATTATTTTTTGTAATTTTTGGATCCATAATTTCTTCTATTTTAGATTTTGATTATTTTCGACCCAAAAGACCTTTTGATTTTGACTCTCATATTTGCTCTTGGTAAGTCCATTTTTTATCTTGTATTAGCGAACTAATTAGCGCATTTTTAGTAGTTACTCTTGTGACTTGTATTAGCGAACTAATTAGCGCATTTTTAGTAGTTACTCGTGTGACTTGTATTAGCGAACTAATTAGCGCATTTTTAGTAGTTACTCGTGTGACTTGTATTAGCGAACTAATTAGCGCATTTTTAGTAGTTACTCGTGTGACTTGTATTAGCGAACTAATTAGCGCATTTTTAGTAGTTACTCGTGTGACTTGTATTAGCGAACTAATTAGCGCATTTTTAACTGCTTAATAATCATTCTAACTTTTTGGTGGTTTCTCTTTCGCTTTTTGTGCCAACATTTCGACCCATTTTGATGTACTGTGTTAAATGTCGCTTTGCTGTTTAGCTAAATGGGTGTTTGGCATATTTTAACTTTGGTCTAGCACAAAATTTATAAACAAAAATGCACAGAGTGAAATGTGTCAAATAATTTTGGTGTTTATTTTCAGTTGGACGTATCATGACAATACCCCGGCATGTAAGCAGCAATGGATGGTATCATCAAGCTAAGTTGTTTTAATATAGTTTTGGGGTGGGTCAAAAGCCTTACTTTGAAATCTTTGAATTTCAGGTTGATCTGGGGCGGATTGTTCTGGCCATGCTCCCGGAAGCCGACCAACCTCAATCTCGTCCCAGGCGTAGGCATCGTAGGCATGCAAGGCCCCAGATATTTCGAACACGTGTCACCCTTTTTGGAATGCCCGATGATGAGGTTTTAAGACGCTACCGTCTACCTCCCAAAATCATCATAGACACTCTCTCATTAATAGAAAGTGATCTTGAGCGGCAAATTGACAGTCCAACAGCAATACCACCACTTACGCAATTTATGGCGGTGTTACATTTCTGTGCCTCAGGATCATTTCAAACAACGGTGGGAATAGTGGCGGGCATCTCCCAATCCTCCTTTTCCCGGATCCTGAGGGCAGTGATGGAGGCACTTTTCAAGCACCTCCATCATTTTATTCAAATGCCTTTGGATATGGGTGCCCTTAGTGTGGCCAAGGCCAATTTTTACCAAATAGCTGGCTTCCCACACATCATAGGGGTTGTGGATGGTACTCACATACCACTTCAGCCTCCAGCACGGCTGGAGGCCATATTTCGAAACAGGAAACACTATCACTCCCTGAATGTAATGGTGGTATGTGATGCCTCCCTCCAGATCCTGTCCCTGAATGCAAAATTACCAGGAAGTGCACATGACTCCTTCGTCATCCGGCAATCAGGGATATGGCACAAATTAACCAACCTACAAGCTGGTGATGCGTGGCTTCTGGGTAAGTGGAGACCTTTAGTACATAACAATGTTAAGCTTGATACACAGTGTTCCTGATGTTGTCAATTCTTTTCCATAGGAGACAGTGGATATCCTTGCATGTCCTGGCTGCTCACTCCTTATTTGGCTCCCACACCAGGCCCACAAAGTGCATTTAATTCCGCACTTACAGCCACCAGGCAAGTGGTGGAGTGCTGTATTGGCCTTTTAAAAGGCCGATTCCGATGCCTCCACCGCTCTGGTGGCGAGCTCATGTATTTGCCGGATATGGTGTCGAAAATTGTGGTCCTGTGTGGGATATTTCACAACATCGCCATAAGGAGTGGTGTCCCAATGCAGCCAGAGGATGCCTTACCTGAGGATGGCCCCCCCGAGGTTGGTCGGAGGTCAGTATGTGGGGGGCCATACGCGATGATGTAGTGGCCAGATTTTTTAGGTAAGTTTTAACAAAACAGTGTTTATACCTAATTTGTTTGTGTTTGTTTGCGAACATCTAATTTTGTTTTCTTTTTTTCACCATCTTCGGTTTGTTCACATAATCTTTGGCACTACAACGCTCACTACTTCATGCTACCCTTACCAAACCTAGATCTGGTCATTTTGGGAATATATTCTGAAACCCATATCGCAACACCATGTTTGTGGAATCATTTTGGCATGGTCCTTCCTCAACCAGTTCTTGATTTGTTTTTTTGTTTTGTTTTTTTATTTGTATGTGTTGTATTTGAGATTATCACTGTGTGTTTTTTTTGTGAGTGACCACTTTGATTTCTCAGTTATGTTGTGAATAAATGTTTGGAGAGTTAAATGTTCTTCCTTTTTTTGGACATTACCAGCAAGTTTAACCAGGTTAACACACCTTACATTTGACTAAGGGGTAATCCAGTACTGACGCCAGTTGAGCAAAAATGAAATATGTTTTCAGGTTCCCAACCCACACCAAAAGGAAGCCTGTCCAATCATTTGGCTTTGTAAGATTCGCCTAAGCAGCTTGCCCACCAACTAGGAACCTGTAAAATGTAGAAATATCTAATTGACACTACACACAAAAAGGGAAATGACATTGTTACTGTTATGTGTTTCTTGAGGGTGTTTTACATACAAATACAAAACCCAATCTAATTTTAAAAAAATGCAAAACCTTGCAGGAACAGTCTACTTATGTCAGGGTTAACTATCTTTGGTTTGGAAAAAACGAATGAGGCAGAACGTATATTAGAAATAAACAATTTATTTTGAAAAAGATAAAAAAAAAAAAAAACTACTGCCGAAGGATGCCAGACAGGCGGTCAAGGGCCACAAGCACCCCAATTACATTTTGGCGCATGTGTGCCACACATTCTTGGACCTCTTGCCGACGCCTCTGTTCCTCTGTGGGTGAGAAAAGTGTGTGGATTAATAAAACAATAGGGAATCCACATTAAAAAAACAAAAACAGAACGAAATCACTCCAAAACCACAAAAAAAAAAAGGGGGTGCTGCCAAAATTACAAGGCCTATGTAGAAATACCCACAGGTGTGATATGTGTATGTTGAAATCAGCAGGAAGAGGTAAAGGCAAACTGCTAAATCACCAAAAAACAACCCAAAAATCACGAATAAAGGAACGACACATGATTACATACAAACAGTTTGTGGTTAAAAAAAACGCGAAAGAAAAACATACCGGTAGCCAAAACGGCAGATCCGGAAGTCCCTCCATCTTCATCCTCGGAGGAGCCTTCATTCCCCAAAGAACGGGGCGGGGTTATCACGGACTCCGGGGAGGGGGTAATTGGAAGAGGGGTGGTTGGAGGAGAGGGGGAAGGGGGACGGAGGGGAAGGAGGCCCGACAGTTCCGGGAGAGGGTCTTGGAAGGCTTGGGAGGAGGGGGGAATAGGGGAATTTTTTGGGGTGGAGTGTTGGCTGGGGGAACGCCGTCTGGCCGGACGGTGACGGTGTAGTCTTGGCTGTCCCCCTAAAAGATGTCAAACAAATTGTGGTTAGTTTCTGGCCAAATCCTGGCCAAATAACATTTTAAAATCACCCACCACCAACAAAAAACATGCAAATATGAGTAGAATGAATATATCAGAAATAGAGGGAAAACATGGCCATGCAGATATGAGGAGAATGAATAAATAGGACAGACATGAAAACATGCACACGCAGATATGAGGAGAATGAAAAAATAGGACAGACATGAAAACATGCACACGCAGTTTGCCCCACAAAGACAAACATGAAAACCACAATACATAACACTTACTCTCCACTATCTGCATGCGAAAGCATGCCAGCAAGCGGGGAGTTCGCCGTTGCAGGTCAGACCACCTGCGCTCCAGCTGGCCGATGTTGCGGCGTGAGCCGAAGGAGCACAGGCGGGCCCGTGCCTCCGCATACGTGGAAGCTTCTGCCGGTTGGTGATGGGTGGAGGCTGGCTGGTGATACGCCGATCCATCACCTCCGTTAGCACCAGCAGCTCGCGCCTGGTGAATGCGGAGGCTCTCATGATGGCAATGGTGTTTTTCTTAAAAATCATTTTTGATAAAGTGTGCAAAAAATTTCTGATTGGCTAATGTATCTTGGAAATTAACAGGAGCAATTTTATTGGTTAGTGTATGAGTCATGTGTTCGACAGGGCCAGAAATCTCTGGAGAGTTATGATAGGCTTGATGCAGTGACATGCGTAAGCAAATTTAAATAAAGAAATGAACCCCTGGAAATATGCGGGGATCCACAGCAATAGAACAATTGTTTCATTGTGGCTAACATGTTTTTTGAGCAATAAAAGCGAATGTTTCATCCGTACGTATTCTGCGGGTAAACACAAACACGGACAAGAGTAAAGTTTCTTGCATTGTGTTGAAAAAAAACAAACAATTAAGCTAATTGATACATTGATTGGCATGATACGATTGATGGAGGTAGGCAGAATAAAGGAGCAGGTAATCGACATCTGACATGGCCACTTCCGGTTTATACTTGTGCGTGCGTTCCCTTCAAGCCATTTCGGGGATGTACGCTCGCTATTTCGCATGCTCGTTAGTTAGAGGAGGGGTCGTCTGAGTTTGGGGAGGATTTTTAGATGCGAACGAAAATACGAGCGACCCCTTGAATTTAAATATTTTTGTACGTATGCCTAACGTACGTGCGCCCGCTTGCGAGTGGGTCTGAATCAGGCCCAATGACCCCTAATGCAGCAATGTGTATAAATATTGTGGTCCTTGCCCTGCAATGTTTTGTACTGTAAGCCTATTTTTCTCTCTTGTTTTGTTCATACTGTTTCTGTTTAGGTACTTTCTAAGGGGCTGCGGAGCCATTGTGGCACCATATAAATAAAAGATAACAATAATACTAGCCCTACGAAAACCCGCATTAGCATAAGGCAGCAAATCTGTCTTCCGCAGCATCCCGCAAACACAGTTAGTTTGTGTCTGACTCAGAATCAAACCCACAGTGCGGAGTAATCAGAACTCGAAAATTGAATAGCTGGAAATTGTTCTATACTTGACAATAAGGGTCTATTTATCAAAGTTCGATTTTGCATTCGATTTTATGTTCAATTTAGCTCACCTCAATCGAATTGAATGTAGAAATCCCTGTCAAAATCCCACATTTACTAAAATTCGATTTTAGAAGTCTTTTTCTAATTCAAATTAGATTTGGTTCGCTTTTGAATAATGATTTCTTGTTCGATTTTGCATGCCCATGTCCACAATTTAATACAAAATTGAAATTCAAATCGAACTACAAATCCCCAAAATAATAAACTTGCTTCATGCTGGAATTTTTAGCATGAGCAGGCATGAATGACACAGATGCATGCTCAGATCAGTGAGATCTGTGCATGCATGTGTGCGTAAAAAGCTTGTAAAGTGTAAAAATGCTAAAAACAAAAGACACAAATCAGCACCGGACTTTTCAGAGCCAGTCCTGGTTGTGTAAATATGGGGGACAAAAATCGTATTTGTCCCCTGTATTCTGCACAAACAGCACTGGGCTCAGCGAGCCAGACCTGGTTTGGAAATATGGGGGGCAAAAGACGTAGGGGTCCCCCGTATTTTCCAAAGCCAGCACCAGACTTTTTCTAATTGGGGTTTAATGCCACAGCCAGGGTAAACTTTCAACGGGTCTCCCCAGCCAAAGAATTTTGCCTGACTGCTATCAGCCCAGGCCGGAGATCCCTGGGGAGGTGGGGACCCCTCCCAATAAAGAGGTCTCCCTCTCCAGGGCACCCCAGGCCTGGGTTGATAGCCCGGGGCTATCCATGGCACCCCTAGCCGGTGGCTGCTGGGTTGATTGTGTATAAAATTAGATGTAATAACATTGTCTTTTACAGTAGAACTACAGGTCCCAGCAAGCCTCCCCCCACTTGGAGAACCACAAGTACCAGCATACGGGGCATTAAGGGCCTGCTGGTACCTCTAGTTCACCTGTAAAATAAATATTCAAATAAACACAAGACACACACACCATGAAAGTATAACTTTATTACACTCCGCTCACACATACTCACCATACAATCCCTGGACACGTCCTTTTGTCCATGTAGGAATCCACATCTTCTTAAATTAAAAAAATGATAACCTTTAGTAACCTAGCGGTTCTCACCATTGAAGTCAATTAAATAGTTTGGACTCCACCAATCAACAGTAAGACAGATTGTGTACAAGTGGAGGAAATGCCATACCATTATTACCCTCCCCAGGAGTGGTCGATCAACAAAGATCATGCCAAAAGCAAGGTGTCTAATAGTCTGCAATGTCACAGAGGAACCCAAGGTAACCTCTAAGCAGCTGAAGGCTTTCTCACATTAGCTAATGTTAATGTTCATGAGTCCACCATCAGGAGGACACTGAACAACAATGGTGTGCATGGCAAGATTGCAAGGAGAAAGCCGCTGCTCTCCAAAAAGAACATTGCTGCCCGTCTGCAGTTTTATGAAAAAAAAAAACACCTGGACAACCAAGGAGACAATTGGAACAATGTTTTGTGGACAGATGAGTCCAAAATAGAGCTTTTTGGTTTAAATGAGAAGCATTATGTTTGGAGAAAGGAGAACACTGCAGTCCAGCATAAAAACCTCATACCATCTGTGAAACACTGTGGTGGTGGTATCATGGTTTGGGCCTGTTTTGCTGCATCTGACCCAGGATGACTTGCTATCATTGATGGGACAATGAATTCTGAATTATACCAGCGGACTGGCGGCTCCTCCCTCCCTGTGGACAAGCATCAGTGAAGAGTGTGTGGCTGTTAGCTAAGGTCCTTGCCACACACAGGATGTGCAAGCAGGCTTGACATTCATACCAGCTGATATCTGCCATCCTCAGCTGCCCCGGCATTTCCGCAGCTGAAGCGCTGTAAGATTGGGCCCCGAAACCATCAGTGCTGCACATTATTTATTCACTACAAGTGTTATATGAACAGTTGTGTATGCATGGACTATACCTTTAATTTGAATACAGCCTGGTATTGGAGTCTGTCCACTGTGGAACATTCCAGTAACTAATCTCATGAATTGCTGTGATTTTATACTACTCAAATGACATCCTATTATCACTGATCCAGCATAAATGTAGACTGTCTATTCACAGTCTACATTTCGGGAACCGTTTCTCCTTAGGGGTTTTAAAGTCCCCGAAATGTAGACACCCTGATATAGGGTTTACTGTTTTCAAGCCTCTGAGTGCCGTCTCTTCTGTTGGTGCTCATATATATATATATATATATATATATATATATATATATATATTAGGGGTGAGCGGGTTCGGATTTCTGAAATCCGAACCCCCCCGAGCCCCCCCGATCCAGGGCCGATCCGAGTCAGGCTTGACTTTTCCCGCCTGACTCAGATCTGAAATCGAGGCAAAACGTCATCATCCCGCCTTCCGAGTCTCGCGGGCTTTGGATCCTATATAAGGTACCCGCGTCGGCGCCATTTTCTCACTCGGCTGTGGACAGTGAAGAAGGAGGGTGGGAGTTAGGGCTGGCTGGGCTGTGTAGTGTAGTGTAGTGTAGTGCATAGTAGTGTTGTGCTGTGCTGTGCTGCGCTGTGCTGCTGTTGTCCACTACTTCAAAGTCCATAGGGGCTGGCTGTGTTGTGCTGTGCTGCTGTTGTTAATAGGGGCTGTGTCCACTACTTCAAAGTCCATAGGGGCTGGCTGGACTGTGTTGTGCAGTCAGTTCTCCATAGGGGCTGTGTCCACTCCAAAGTCCTGTGCAGTGTCCCAGTCCTAAAGGGGTGCTGTAGTGTTGTCCAGGGGGTGCTCTGTCCATCAGGGGTGCTCACCCCAAGTGCTAAAAAAATAATATTTTTTGTGTGTTTGTGAATTGTGTGCGCAGTAGCCGCACGTGCATCAACAAAGTAGTGCCAAGCGTGCGCCTGTGTCATAAGTAAAGGGCCGGCTGGCTTGACCGTTAAAGGGTGCTGTAACCCCCAAAGTACACTCCAAACCAAAAAAATATATATTTTCTGTGTTTGTGAATTGTGTGCGCAGTAGCCGCACGTGCATCATCAAAGTAGTGCCAAGCGTGCGCCTGTGTCATAAGTAAAGGGCCGGCTGGCTTGACCGTTAAAGGGTGCTGTAACCCCCAAAGTACACTCCAGTCCAAACCAAAAAAAAAATTATTTTCTGTGTTTGTGATTTGTGTGCGCAGTAGCCGCACGTGCATCAACAAAGTAGTGCCAAGCGTGCGCCTGTGTCATAAGTAAAGGGCCGGCTGGCTTGACCATTAAAGGGTGCTGTAACCCCCAAAGTACACTCCAAACCAAAAAAAAAATTATTTTCTGTGTTTGTGAATTGTGTGCGCAGTAGCCGCACGTGCATCAACAAAGTAGTGCCAAGCGTGCGCCTGTGTCATAAGTAAAGGGCTGGCTGGCTTGACCGTTAAAGGGTGCTGTAACCCCCAAAGTACACTCCAGTCCAAACCAAAAAAAAAATAATTTTCTGTGTTTGTGAATTGTGTGCGCAGTAGCCGCACGTGCATCAACAAAGTAGTGCCAAGCGTGCGCCTGTGTCATAAGTAAAGGGCCGGCTGGCTTGACCATTAAAGGGTGCTGTAACCCCCAAAGTACACTCCAAACCAAAAAAAAAATAATTTTCTGTGTTTGTGAATTGTGTGCGCAGTAGCCGCACGTGCATCAACAAAGTAGTGCCAAGCGTGCGCCTGTGTCATAAGTAAAGGGCCGTCTGGCTTGACCGTTAAAGGGTGCTGTAACCCCCAAAGTACACTCCAGTCCAAACCAAAAAAAAAATAATTTTCTGTGTTTGTGAATTGTGTGCGCAGTAGCCGCACGTGCATCAACAAAGTAGTGCCAAGCGTGCGCCTGTGTCATAAGTAAAGGGCCGTCTGGTTTGACTGTTAAAGGGTGCTGTAACCCCCAAAGTACACTCCAGTCCAAACCAAAAAAATATATATTTTCTGTGTTTGTGAATTGTGTGCGCTGTGGCTGCACGTGCATCAACAAAGGAGCAGCGCCAAGCGTGCGCCTGTGTCCCATAAGTAAAGAGCCGGCTGGCTCATTTCTTAATGGGTGGTGTAACCCACAAAGTGCACTACTCTCCAGCAAAAATAAAAAAATATTTTCTGTGTTTGTGTGTGCTTTAGCCGCACGTATATATCAATATAACATAAATGGAGGACCAAACTTTCTCCGATAAAAATAAAATAGGGAAAGATCAAGAACCACTTCCTCCTAGTGCTGTTGCTTCTGCTGGGAGTTGTTCATCATCCCAGAGAGGAAGTAGGAACATCACTACTTTTACTAAACAATTGACCCTCCAACAGTCCCTAGCGATGAGGATGATGTACGACAGCAGTCATCCTGAAGCAAAACGTATAACTGAGGCCTTGACTGCTATGTTGGTGTTAGACGTGCGGCCGGTATCCGCCTTTAGTGCAGTGGGATTTAGACAATTGATGGAGGTAGTGTGTCCCCGGTTCCAAATCCCGTCTAGATTCCACCTGCATCCTCAAAGCAGCAGCGACAAGCGTGCGTCTGTCTGTTAAAGGATGGTGTAACCCTCAAAGTGCGCTCCACAAACAATAAAAATATTCTTCTTCTTTTTTCTGTCTTTGTGAATTGTGTGAGCTGTAGCCGCACTTGCATCCTCAAAGCAGCAGCGACAAGCGTGCGTCTGTCTGTTAAAGGGTGGTGTAACCCTCAAAGTGCGCTCCACAAACAATAAAAATATTCTTCTTTTTTTTTCTGTCTTTGTGAAATGTGTGGGCTGTAGCCGCACCTGCATCCTTAAAGCAGCAGCGACAAGCCTGTGTCTGTCTGTTAAAGGGTGGTGACACCTCAAAGTGTGCTACACAAACAATAAAAATATTCTTCTTCTTTTTTCTGTCTTTGTGAAATGTGTGGGCTGTAGCCGCACTTGCATCCTCAAAGCAGCAGCGTCAAGCGTGCATCTGTCTGTTAAAGGGTGGTGACACCCTCAAAGTGTGCTACACAAACAATAAAAATATTGTTCTTTTTTTTCCTGTCTTTGAGAATTATGTGGGCTGTAGCCGAACTTGCATCCTCAAAGCAGCAGCGACAAGCGTGCGTCTGTCTGTTAAAGGGTGGTGACACCCTCAAAGTGTGCTACACAAACAATAAAAATATTCTTCTTTTTTCTGTCTTTGTGAATTGTGTGGGCTGTAGCCGCACTTGCATCCTCAAAGCAGCAGCGACAAGCGTGCATCTGTCTGTTAAAGGGTGGTGACACCCTCAAAGTGTGCTACACAAACAATAAAAATATTCTTCTTTTTTCTGTCTTTGTGAATTGTGTTGGCTGTAGCCGCACTTGCATCCTCAAAGCAGCAGCGACAAGCGTGCATCTGTCTGTTAAAGGGTGGTGACACCCTCAAAGTGTGCTACACAAACAATAAAAATATTCTTCTTTTTTTTTCTGTCTTTGTGAATTGTGTGGGCTGTAGCTGCACTTGCATCCTCAAAGCAGCAGCGACAAGCGTGCGTCTGTCTGTTAAAGGGTGGTGACACCCTCAAAGTGTGCTACACAAACAATAAAAATATTCTTCTTCTTTTTTCTGTCTTTGTGAATTGTGTGGGCTGTAGCCGCACTTGCATCCTCAAAGCAGCAGCGACAAGCGTGCGTCTGTCTGTTAAAGGATTACATCGGTGACAGCATCCAAGTAGGCATGTCAGACAGTCCGTACCTGTACTGGCAGGAAAAAGGAGCAATTTGGAGGTCCCTGTACAAACTGGCTCTATTTTACCTGAGTTGCCCCCCCTCCAGTGTGTACTCCGAAAGAGTGTTTAGTGCAGCCGGGAACCTTGTCAGCGAAAGGCGTAGGAGGTTGCTTCCACAAAATGTGGAGAAGATGATGTTCATAAAATGAATTATCAACTCTTCCAGGGAGACCAGCCTCCAGAACGTACAGAGGGACCTGTGGTTGTGGATTCCAGCGGGGACGAATTAATACTCTGTGAGGATGAGGATGTACACAACACTGAAGAGGGTGAGGAATCGGTGGATGAGGAGGATGAGGACGACATCTTGCCTCCGTAGAGCCAGTTTGTGCAGGGACAGATTAATTGCCAGCTTTTTTTGTGGGGGCCCAAACGAACCAATCATTTCAGCCACAGTCGTGTGGCAGACCCTGGCGCTGAAATGTTTGGTTTGTTAAAGTGTGCATGTCCTGTTTATACAACATAAGGGTGGGTGAAAGGGCCCAAGGACAATTCCATCTTGCACCTCTTTTTTTTCATTGCATTATGTATAGTTTTTCAAACTGCCATCCTGTCTGCCACTGCAGTGCCACTCCTAGATGGACCACGTGTTTGTGCCGCCCACTCGTATCTCTTAGCATAGTCATCCAGCTACCTCGGTGCAACCTTTTGGACATAAAAGCACTATTGTTAGGTGTGAGGTGTTCAGAATAGACTGGAAATGAGTGGAAATTAAGGTTATTGAGGTTAATAATAGCATAGGAGCAGAAAAACCCACAAATTCTGTGATTTTAGCTGTTTTTATGCTTTTTTTAAAAAAAATACAGATCCAAAACACAAAACCCAGAACCCAAAACACGGAAGGGTGGTTTTGGCAAAACCAATCCAGGTCCAAAACACGAAGAAAGATCCAGATCCAAAACCAAAACACAAAACACGAAAAGTGGCCGGTGCACACCCCTAATATATATATATATATATATATATTGTTGTTTGTTTATTTGTCTATCTGTCCGGTTTTGCATTCAGACAACCCTGCACCAATTGGGGTGAAACCAACATGAGGTGGTCCAGTTGGATCCTGGCCAAGTTTTAGGGGAGTTAAGGTCCTTGTCGGACCTCCCGTTAATGTATGCTGGGTAGAACTTTGACCCGGGAAGCCTGTTCTGAGCCTTGCACTGGCGGGATTTGTACAAAAACTTCCCAGTGTGTTAGCATTGGATCCCAGAAGACATACTAGGGGGTTGAGGTCACGGTTGTACCTCCCGTTGGTGTACACAGGGCAGAACTTTGATGCAAGGACCCTGAGCAGAACTTTGACCTGGGGAGCCTGTTCTGGGCCTTCCACTGGATGGATTTGGATGAAAACTTCACAGAGGGGTGCCAATGGAATACATACAGGAAACCGGCAGTTCGGATTCTGGCGGTCAGAAGACCGACATCGGCATCCCGACACTCAGAATCCCGACAGAGGGGTGGCAATTGGTCTGGGATGCCTAAAGGAGTGGTTGGGGTACCGGTCGGACCTCATGGTGGAGTGTGTTGGGTAGAACTTTGACCCAGGGAGCCTGTTCTGGGCGTTCTACTGGATGGATTTGGATGACATCACATAATAAAACTTAATAACTTGAAGATTTAAACCCAGGCAACGCCGGATACTTTAGCTAGTATATATAAATCACAGGGGCTCTGCACTCACCATAATAACTAACAATAAAAATAAACAGTGGGGTTTTGGTTCATGAATTGAATGCATTTAAGCTTGCATCCCCGTTCAAGGCAGGGGTGGATCTAGACTGTTGTATTAGGGGGGGCGAGTTAATGAGTAATTCCGCCCCACCTCGCGGCAACCCCCCCGCGACCCCCCCTCATGGCAAATCCCTTCCCCCCCGTGACCCCCCCTCGCGGCAACCCCCTCCCCCCCTTTAATTTCACTTACCTCCGCTGCTCCGGTGATGTTCTCCCTCCGGGCTTCGGTCAGCTGCTCTCCCATCCTGCACTGTGACCCGGTCAGCTGTTTAATGCAGCAGCTGACCAGGGTCACAGTGCAGGAGCCGGGAGACCAGGTGACTGGAGAGAGGACATCACCAGAGCCCCGATCTTCGGTCCCTAGACAGGGGTAAGTTGTTTTTTGGGGGTTTTTTTTAGCAGTGATCAGCGTGTGGTCTATTTAGACCACACAGCTGATCACAGGGTGTGAGGAGCCGGCTGTGATCGCTTCGTCCCCGGCTCCCGGGTCAGGTGACATCTGTCACTGACACATCCCCCTAACTGGGAGACGGGAGCTCCGATCACAGCCAAGCCCAGCCATTATCATCTCTCTCCTCTGAACTTAATGATGCAGAGGAGAGAGATGATAATGGTCGGACAGACTGTGCTAGGCAGGGCGATTGCTCCAATCGCCCCCCCTGGATCTGCCACTGGTTCAAGGGACCCCACTTTACTGCAAGTCCCTACTCTACTGCTCAGAATTATAACATGGAAATAGCTATCACATCAGTGTTAAACTCAAGGGGCAAAATTTACTAAGCGGTGTGTTCTAAACCCTGGCGGTTATGCTATCTGCAGATTTACTATGGCCAAAACTGCAGCAAAACCGCCGTCAAAACACATTTTAGAATAGAATAGAACAGGGCTGTCATTTAGAAATCACTGCAAAACCGCCACCAAACCCCTAGGGTTTAGAACAGAATAGAACCCGCCATCAAACTGCCAGGGTTTAGAACCCGCTGCTTAGTAAATTGGCTCACAACAACTTTGCTTTTAAAAGTGAGACATAAAAAGGACTAACGTGTGACTAGATATTTGAGCGGTAATCCTCTATGTTGAAAGTTGGCGGTGCTCCCCAGGAGTAATGTAACATATACATATAAAATGGGTCTATCCTGTAAGAGGAAGGGATATAAAAAAAAAAAGCACTTTTATGGAGGCACTCTTATTTCACAAACAACTGCTTAAAACATAACTTTTACTAATATGTATAATAGGTAAGTAAACAAAGGACTTCTGTAATAAGTGACACACTGTGTACCTCATTCAGAGCCGCTCGCAAAATATGAGTGCTCGCTCTGAATGAGGGCGGCCGGGTTGATGGTCGTGATGGTCAAGACCATCGCGACCATCGGGGCTTGCAGCGAGACCCTTGTGGTAGGGTCTCGTCTGCTGCAAGCCCCAGAGAGCTTTCGGCTCTAATAGAGCCGGAAGCTCACCACTGACATCACGAGTGATGTCAGTAAGGACGCCCCCAAACGGCAGGCGTTCCTTCGGGAACGCCTCCGTTTGGCCAGCCACCCCCCCACCCCGCCTACAAAACGGTGCAAGCTGTCGATCACCATCGACAGTCGCCCCTTTTGTAGTGAGCCCCGGAGCTAGAGAATTTCTCTCTCGCTCTGGGGCTTGCGCACGCGCAGTGCGGCTGCTGCGTGTGCGCAAGGCCTCAACATCGACCCGCTTGCGAGCGCTCAGCGCTTGCGAGCGGGTCTGAATGAGGCCTTGTGTGTTCAAATAATAAGGACTTTTCTTTCTTCTATCCTGTCCATTTAAAGGATAGACCCGTTTTATAATTTTTAAAATAGGTAAATTAAATCAATGAGCCTACATGGTTTGTTCACTTGGATAGTCAAATGGATCAGGCGAGCGAAATGCTCAAAATTAGTCATACAGTATAACAAATCACCTACTGATAGCTATATGAGGAATTGCATTCATTCTGGGAACAATCTAAAGTATTTTACTCTAACAATGGTCTTTCGCTAACCTTAACAAAATTAAGAATAGAGGATAAAACTACAATTTAGCAGAAAATACAGCATATTCGAAATATGTGATAAGGGAAAAATTCAGAAGTTAAACTGTTTTTGGCTCATTTATTTTCTATTACCATAATTACAGGTACAATTTACATTACCGTAAACTGCAAGTATTGAAAGTCATTAACATTATTTTATAAATGAATAAGGCAGAGTATATTATACTCTTCACCTTGATGAGGACAATGATTTCATATAATCTCTTCATAATCGGGGCCATTTCCAGTTTTATTGGTGCCCAGGGCAAACCTTGGTCTACTGCCCCTCACTCCCCTAATACCAATGTTACCTTGACTTTTGAAACATAGACCAGATGCTCTTATGTTCGGATGCACTGATGTCTGTTCAGACACCATTGCTGCTTAAGGGCATATGCAGGATTTATAGAGGGGAGGTTAGATTTTAAAACAAAGGAAAAAAGCAAGCAACAGACATTTATTTTATTAGTTTCAGTCATTTCTATGTATTGTGAATTTGCTTAAAGGCACCATGAAATACCAGCATACTGTATCTGCAAAATAAAGTGTGTCTATTTAAAAAAAAAAAAAATTATCAAAATAATCCCCAGTTTTTCCCTCACATGCCCTCTGCTCACCAACTTTTCCCTCACATGCCCCTCTGCTCATCAGCTTTTCCCTCACATCTATCTGCTCATCAGCTCTTCCCTTACATGTCCCTCTGTCCACCAGCTTTTTCCTCCCCTATCCCTCTTCTCATCAGCTTTTTCCTCACATGTCCGATTGCCCTCCAGCTTTTCCCTCACATGTCCCTCTGCTCACCACTTATTCCCTCACATGTCCGGTTGCCCTACAACTTTTCCCTCACATGTTCCTTTGCTCACCAGTTTTTCCCTCACATGTCCCTCTGCACACCAGCTTTTGCCTCACATGTCCCTCTGCTTACCAGTTTTTCCCTGACATGCCTAACTGTCCACCAGCTTTTCCATAACATTCCCTCCTGCCACCAGCATTCTTCTAACATGCCTCTCTGCACAACAGCTTTACTTTCACATACCCATTGTGTTACCAGTATGCCCACGTTGCCCCTTTTTATCTGATTCTCCTCCTGCCAACCACCTGTTCTATGCGTCATGTGACTGCAGCAGACAAATGACAGTGAGACTGTGAGAGATTAAGAGCAGCAGGACAGACCAGCCACTTTATTATCAGCATCCATTGAATCTCATTTAAATAATCTTGACCCTCAAAAATAAATCCTATTTATGTATGCGAGTATATAGCTTGTACAGAACAATCTGCATTCATGCACAAAGCTCATACTTAGCCAGAAATGCCTGATTCCTATAACTTCTCTTATTAGATGATTGAAAATGTTACACCCCCACAGACACTGCTATTTTTACATGTATAAATCAAGAGTTATTCTAAATCATGTTCAACTGCACACAAATAGCTGTAAGTGGTACGCGCACTTCTATGCTTTCATAAAAGACCATGAAAAGGTTGTTACATGTTGCCTTATAATTTGCATAATTAGATAGCTAAACACTCCATTGTACCTGAATCTGTGGGAGTTAAAGCGCCCTCTTTCTTCAGGGAAAAGGCATAATATGCCATTGTGTATATATGTGCATAACCAATGCTAGGTCATTGGGGTAGACATGTATGTGAGACCTGAACAAATAAAGGTTTTGAACTTTACTAAGTTGTCAGTGTATACCCAGTAAGTCATCACATATGAGTTGCACAGAGAACGAGCGATATACAGTATTGAGCAGGATTCCACTAATAATATATAATGTTATTCATTCCAACTGTACTAAACTGCCTACAGTGGATTTCTGTACACAGAAACATACACCAGTAAGTCCAGTATCAATAAACATTTAGCAAATTGTTTAAAGAGATTACAGTAGTCATGTGATCAGAAGCAGATCACATGATCAGCGTTGGAAATTAACCTTAAGAACATGAACCTTGCTTTGGCTACATTTATTTAAAATAGTTACTTGACTAAATCTATATGATGTGACAAAAAGGGACAAGTGATCAATGGCCCTCATTCAGAGCCGTTCGCTATTTGCGGTCGTTCGTTCAAAAACAAGGGGTGGCTATTCAAATGATCCGTTCGCAAATTGCAGTCTGTTCACACCTCTAAGTCTGAACGAGCAAGCAAAACATACGCTCGTTTATTTGTTAAAAACGCCCCCTGGCCGCTCGCACCATACGTCATGTCCGCTATTTATTAGATTAATCGAGTACATCGAGCAGCGTATGAACTGCTCGCTATTCTTGTGGTTGGTGTTTGCTACCACAAATTTGCGAGCAGTTCTGGCTATAAAATAACCCAGTGACGTGGTCAATGACGCTGCTGTATTAATTATGCACACCCATAATACGCCCGTTTTGACCTTTAAGCACGCCTGCGTTCGGATCTCCACTCCCCATTTTCAAGCACCTTCCCCTGTTACCACCCACATACGCCTCATTCTGTCACTCAAAATAGCAGGCACTCGCTATATAGCGTACAAACGATTTTTGGCCGCACTGACTGGTTCGCGCATGCGTACTAAAAACCGTACGCATGCGCATGCAAACATCGCTCTGAACGAGCGTACTGCCGCTAACGAGCGTCTCTGAATGAGGGCCAATGTTCTCAACAGACAAGAGTATTTATAAAGTGAACTGTACCCCATGACTGTAACATAAATAAATGTCCATACTGTGCTGATACAACTGTAGATTTGTGATAGTGCATTGATATAAATATGAAAAGTAATACAATTCCACTTATAAATCTGCAAAATAAAATCACTAAAAATCTAATTTATAATGATTGCTAGCCTTGAGTTCATGGATTATTGATACAGTTATAAATGATGCTGGCAAAGCATGTTGTTATAGCGATTTCTACAGTACATTGCATGGTTTTATACAGTCATCCCTTAATAATAGCAACATGGCTATAGATATATTGCTATTTAGAGATAAATGTAAACATATGATACTGTTGCTTGAAAATGTGCTTTAGTGTTTCAAATTAAATTAAATAGGTGCAAATTGGCGAGTATAATAATTAATACATGGCTATGCATACATTTACCAAATGTAAAAATTAATTTTGAATACACAATTGTAGACAGTTATAATCGATATCTTGGCTTGAACACAAAAAAACTATGATAATGAGACTCTTTCAGCGGCAGGGATAGTCATCCAATCATCGAGCTAGTCAGGGCTGTGAGCAAGAGCAATCGTGCAATGGTGCGTACACACTGGGCGATTAAAGTAGACGACTGAACGATAACGATATCGTTATCGTTCAGTCTTCCACTTTATCGTCCATTTTTAACAAAAATGATGAACGATAACGACGATGCGCTTTCCCGCGGGTCGTTCGTCATTATCGTTCATCGGGTTAACATGCAGGCCAACCTGACGATGTCGTCAGGTTGCTGCATGTTATAGAATGGGGGAGAGAGCCCGGCGCTGAATGATATCGTTAATGATATCGTTCAGCGGGTGTGCTCAATGTCATGAACGACATTGAGCACACCCTGCTGGGGACAAACTAGACGATATCGCACAGGGAGCATATCGTCTAGTGTGTATGCACCATAAGTCAGTGGTTCCCAAACTCGGCTCTCAAGGCACCCTAACAGTCCAGGTTTTCAGGATATCCATATTTAAGCATATTTAAGCACAGGTGACTAAATTAGTACCTCCTTTAGATTAGTTTGATTATACAATCTATGCTCAAGCATGGATATCCTTAAAACCTGTACTGTTAGGGTGCCTTGAGGATTGAGTTTTGGAAACCCTGGTTGGTGAAGGCGCGTGGTGGAAAAATGGGTGTGGTCACACGTCATAAGGTTCACTCTGGGAACATTCCTTTCCATTCCATATGCACTTTGATGCCATATGCACACTTGAGTATTAGCGCCCCTCTTGCAATGCCTACTGTAGTAGTGCCCCTTATGCAATGTCCCCAGTAGCAGTGTCCCATGTAGTAATGCCCTTTATACAGTGCCTCCAGTAGTGCACCCATATACAGTGCCCCCAGTAGTGCCCTTTATACAGTGCCTCCAGTAGTGCACCCTTATACAGTGCCCCTTATGAAGTGCCCTCAGTTGTGCACACATACTGTGCCCCCCTATGCAGCGCCCCCAGTAGTGGTCCCCCTTATGCAGGAACCCAGTAGTGCCCCTTATACAGTACCCACAGTATGCAGTGCCCCCAGTAGTGGTCCCTCTTATGCAGGCCCCCAGTAGTGCCCCTTATACAGTGCCCCCAGTAGTGGTCCCCCTTATACAGGCCCTCAGTAGTGCCCCCTATGCAGTGCCCCCAGTAGTGATCCCCCTATTCAGTACCCCTTATACAGGGCCCCCCGTAGTGGTCCTCTCTATTCAGTGCCCCCCAGTAGTGATACAGTGCACCCCGGCCAGTAGTGCATAACACACACACAGACATACATACACAGAACACTGACTTACTTGATCCCTGCTCCTGCTGCGGAATCGGTACTTCCGCGGCTGAAGCGCTGTAAGATTGGGCCAGGAACCATCAGTGCTGCACATTATTTATTCACTACAAGTGTTATATGAACAGCTGTGTATGCATGGACTATACCTTTCATTTGAATACAACCTGGCATCAGCGTCTGTCCACTGGGGAACATTCCAGTGGAGAATCATACTAACTAATCTCATGAATTGCTGTGATTTTATACTACTCAAGTGACATCCTATTATCACTGATCCAGCATAAATGTAGACTGTTTATTCGCAGTCTACATTTCGGGAACCGTTTCCCCTTTGGGGGTTTTAAAGTCCCAGAAATGTAGACTGTGAATAAACACCCTGGTTTAGGGTTGACTGTTTTCAAGCCTCCGAGTGCAACCTCTTCTGTTGGAAATCCCGATCGTCCCTAAGGTAAGTAAAAACTAACCTAACCTACCCCCCTAATCCTAACCCTCCTTAGGGGTGCTTAACCCTAACCTCCCCCCCAAGTGCCTAACCCTAATTCCCCCACCCCACTGCCTAAACCTAAGTCCCACGAGGGTGTGCCTAACCCTCCCTCCCCGTAGCCTAACCCTAACCCTCCCGGGGGGTGCCTAACCCTAAGTCCCCCCAGGGACCTAACCCTCCCTCCCCCTAGCCTAACCCTCCCTCCCCCTAGCCTAACCCTAACCCTCCCGGGGGGGTACCTAACCCTAAGTCCCCCCCGGGGGTGCCTAACCCTCCCTCCCCCTAGCCTAACCCTAACCCTCCCTCCCCCTAGCCTAACCCTAACCCTCCCGGGTGGGTGCCTAACCCTAAGTCCCCCACGGGTGCCCTAAACCTGACCCTCCCCCCCCCGCAGCTGTCCGCTCGCAGCGCCCGGCATCCCTTCGATCGGGATGCCGGGCGCCTGTCTCCCGGCGTCGGTGAAATGAACGGCGTCTACATCTAGACGCCGGGCATTTCACCCTCGCTGGGATAAAGCAGTCGGGAAGCCGGTTGTCGGGATTAAGACAGCCGGTTTCCCGATTGCATTCCGTGTACTTTGACCCGGGAAGCCTGTTCTGAGCCTTCCACTGGATGGATTTGGACAAAAACTTCCCAGTGTGTTAGCATTGGATCCCAGAAGACATACTAGGGGGTTGAAGTCCCAGTTGGACCTCCCGTTGGTGTACACAGGGCAGGATTATGACCTGAGGACCCTGGGCAGAACTTTGACCTGGGGAGCCTGTTCTGGGCCTTCCACTAGATGGATTTGGATGAAAACTTCACAGAGGGGTGGCATTGGAATACATACAGGAAGCCGGTAGTTCGGATGCTGGCGGTCAGAAGACCGACATCGGCATCCCGACGCTCAGAATCCCGACAGGGGTGGCAATTGGTTTGGGATGCCTAATGGAGTAGTTGGGGTCCCGGTCGGACCTCATGGCAGAGTGCGCTGGGTAGAACTTTGACCCAGGGAGCCTGTTCTAGGCGTTCCACTGGATGGATTTGGATGACATCACATAATAAAACTTAATAACTTGAAGATTTAAACCCAGGCAACCGCCGGATACTTCAGCTAGTATATATAAATCACAGGGGCTCTGCACTCACCATAATAACTAACAATAAAAATAAACAGTAGTGTTTTGGTTCATGAATTTAATGCATTTAAGCTTGCAGCCCCCATCAAGGGACCCCACTTTACTGCAAGTCCCTACTCTACTGCTCAGAAATAGCTATCACATTAGTGTTAAACTCAAGGGGCAAAATTTACTAAGCGGTGTGTTCTAAACCCCCGGCGGTTTTGCTATCTGCTATCTGCAGATTTACTAAGGCTAAAAGCGCTGCAAAATGCTGCAAAACCGCTGTCAAAACACATTTTAGAATAGAACAGAACAGGGCTGTCATTTAGAAACCACTGCAAAACTGCCACCAAACCCCCGGGGTTTAGAACAGAAAAGAACCCACCGTCAAAACGCCACCAAACCGCCGGGGTTTAGAACCCGCTGCTTAGTAAATTTTGCAATGTCCACTGTACTAGTGCCCCTTATGCAATGTCCCCAGTAGCAGCAGTAGTAGTAGTGCTACTACTAGTGCACCCTTATACAGTGCCCCTTATGAAGTGCCCTCCGTGGTGCACACTTATACTGTGCTCCCCTATGCAGTGCTCCTAGTAGTGGTCCCCTTTATGCAGGAAGCCAGTAGTGCCCCTCAGGGCCGCCATCAGGGGGGGACTGTCGGGACTCCAGTCCCAGGCCTGGACAGAGAGGGGGCCCGGGTAGCAGCAGCGAAGAATACACAGGCCATGCGGCAGGCACTGGTAGGGAGAAGGTAGAAAGAGTATCGGCGCACCGGGCTCAGCGCGGTAGCGCCATAAGAAATATGGAGCCGCGAGCCAATCACAGCTCACGGAACGGCAGCCAATCAGGAGCCAATGCTCCTTCATCCTAAAAGTGCCTGCCTCCTGTGTATTCCTGGCCGCTGCCACCACCCGTGACCCTCTCTGTCAAAAAATACTGGACCCTGTGTTCATGTTAAAGGAAAAAAACAGGTATGCTGACTGACCTTGCCCTGTGCTTCTATGAGCAATCCCTCGCCGTTGTACCACATATATAGTCTATTGGCAAGATTAATCACAAGTGATTACTTATGTATCCGGCATCTCTGCAAATCTGCGAAACACTTGAGAAGCAGAAGAGGAACACCCAGTTACATTGTTTTCTGTACATTCCTAAAGGGGGGCTGTAGTGCAGCCAGACTTCCCTATGCCCCCAGCCTAGCCAGCCAGCCTTCTTCTGCCCGCTCCCCCCCAGGGCAGCCAGCCTTCTAGCACAGCAAGTCAGCCTTCCCTGCCCCTCCCCCAGTCCAGCCAGCATTCTCTCTGCCCCCCAGTCAAGCCAGCCTTCCCCGCACCCTACCCCTAGTCCAGCCAGACTGTCTTCCCTGCCACTGTCTTCCCTGCCCAAGTCCAGCCAGCCTTCCCTGCGCCCCCCCAGTCTAGCCAGCCAGCCTTCCGTGTGCCCTATCCCTAGTCCATCTAGTCTACCTGCCCCTCGCCCAGTCCAGTCAGCCTTCCATGCCCTTTGCTGCCCCTAGTTCAACCAGCCTTCACTAACAACTACCCCAAAAGCCCAATCTTTCAGAATTTTTAAACTGTTTTATGCACCTATTTATGCCCCACCCCCGAAATCGCTCAAACCCCATTGTCCACAGCCGCATACCTCCGGGAAGCCCTACCTATTTTGTCAGTACTGGGCCCCACAATTTCTAATGGCAGCCCTGGTGCCCCTTATACAGTACCAACAGTATGCAGTTCCCCCCCGTAGTGGTCCCTCTTATGCAGGTCCCCAGTAGTGCCCCTTATACAGTGCCCCCAGTAGTGGTCCTCCCTATTCAGTGCCCCCCAGTAGTGATACAGTGCCCCCCGGCCAGTAGTGCATAACACACACACATAGACATACATACACAAAACACTGACTTACCTGATTCCCTGCTCCTGCTACGGAATCGGTATGTAATGCCGGCAGCTCAAATACAGACAGCAGGAGCCCAACAGGTCGGAATCCCAACAGCATTAAGTAGTCTAACCCTCCCCTCTCCCCCCTAACATGCTCTTAGGGGTGCCTAACCCTAACCCCCCCCCCTTAGTGCCTATCCCTAACCTCTCCCCATTAGTGCCTAAACCTAAACCCCCTCTCCCCGCACCCTAAACTTAACTCTCCTGGGGTGGGTGCCTAACCCTAACCCTCCCAGGTGGGTGCCTAACACTAAGTCCCCTCAGGGGTCCCTAATGCTAACCCTCCCCCCCATGGCTATACACTAAGACACCCGGCTTATCTTTGTTCGGTAAGCCGGATGTTGGGATTTAGTAGTGGGGCTATTGATAGGCATCAGGATTTTCATCGCCTGTCTTTAGTCCCATGTTGGGATGTGGCTATTGGGATATCGGTGGGCAGGATAGTGCCCGGTGTATCCTAACTACATCCCCCTGCCGCTGTCTGCTCATCCGTCCTTTCACTCGGTACTATGGGAGAGACGTCATGACGTCTCTCCCAGTACCCACTGCAGGAGCCGGAAGGCGGAGCTCATGAGTGAGCTCCAGCCCGGCTCTGGCAGTGAGCATAGCAGCCAATGAGAGTCTTTCTGACGGGTAGTATGAGTGTACTACCCAGCACCGGGTGCTATGTGTGTATTACTGAGTAGTGCACTCCAGACTACACTGACTGACTAGGGCGGACCTGTACCATGGCCCGGCGGAACCCCCCCACGCGCCGCTGTTCCCACAGCGACCAGGGCACGAGTCCCGGCACCCCTGCCCTAGTTACGCCACTGGGTGGAGCTGCTCTCTATATTCAGATGGAGTATCGAATGGTTGAATCTCAACTACGTGGATTACATTATACATAAAGTCCGGACCTGGTGTCCTCCATCCACAGATTACACGTCTGGCCGCAGTGCTATCTAATGGCACATACCGTATCTGTAAATAGGTGAACATAAGTATGCAGATAGCTGACGACTTTCATTTCAAGTTGCTGTATTGTTAGCACAGCAAATTTTGCTCTGGATAGTCATTTGGGAATTTGCATTTAATTCTAGCAACATTTGGTTCAGTTCTTGCATAAGTTAAGTTACTGTAGTTTCTAGTGGTAATAGCAGCAAACATGTACATCTATATTTCCAAATACAAGTATTTCATCAGGAGTGTTCTGATGAAGTTAGAAAATAAAACGTGTTGGGCAGTGACCAGGAACTGACTAGGTCTAGTAGGGTGGAGGAAAAATCAGATGCCAGGAGAAATTCATATTATTCAGAACCCGGGGATTGGCTATCTGGTGACATTTTTGCGTTTGGGAATTTACATGTACGTGTTTGCTACCATTAAAGTTGTGTTTTTATACATTATCTGACCATTGTGTGGCCCCATGTCTGTTCATACTTCTAGAAAAAATGAAGTCTGTCCTTCTGCTCCACGGGAGGTTTCTGTCCTCCCTGAGCTCGCCTTAGGACACCTGTATTACGGTTTGACAGGTGTACCGCCCCAGTCTAACTCCCCACCTGCCACTGTCCCCGGAGCAGCCCTTCTGCTCCACGGGAGGTTTCTGTCCTCCCTGAGCTCGCCTTAGAGGTGTGTTTTGAAGGGCAGCTGACAATTTATTACTGATACTCCACCTGGGGCAGAGAGAGGAACTGGTCACATTGTGCTGGTCAATTATGAACAATGTGTGTGTCAGTATATGTGTGTGTGTTTGTGTGTCAGTATGTGTGTGTCAGTATATGTGTGTGTCAGTATATGTGTGTGTTTGTGTCAGTATGTGTGTGTGTCAGTATGTGTGTGTGTGTCAGTATGTGTGTGTCAGTATATCTGTGTGTGTTATATATATAAAATGGACCCTATTGTGACAAAATAGTTCTTTGTGGAGATGATGTACAGTGGGGTGAAACAGATAGACAGAATTGTAGATAAAAATAGTTGAGAATAGGCCCTTTAATTTGAATTATTTTCAATGACTAAACATTTAACTGGATAACAGAGTAAGTTAATAAATCAGTTAAACATTCAGAATAGGATAAAAAGACAATAATGGAAGCGCAGAGTCAGTAGGCATAGAACAAATGGTAAATAAATGGATTAATGCATTATTTAAAGAATTATATCAGAAAATGTAATACACTAAAAATGAATATACATAAGATCAGAGATAGGAAGAGTAGTCAATATAACATATAAAAAAGTGATCATATTTACATAATAAAAAAATATAATAAATGCATATAATGAATATGACAATAATCAAAAGAAACTTGCCACCCACTTCTGGTAATGAAGTGTATAGCCAGGGCTACAAAATATCCTCCTAAATGGCAAGAAAGGGACCACATGTATCAACTTTGAAGTAAATGTAACTTCTTATGAAACAATTAAGAAAATAACAAATATGGCAATTATTAAAATGTCTCTATTAGAGATCCTTATTGAAAAGTAACAAACCTTGAGGTAGATGTAACTTCTGTTGTAGCAATTGAAAAAGTAGCAAAAATAGTGACAGATCTGAGTTGTCTCTAAATAGAAATCCTTAATTGAAGTCCCTCTAAATAGCTGCCAATATTTCGATAGTGGAAATAATCCCAAAAAATCCTTAACGGTATGAACACCCTGTGTGTCACAAAACACCGCAAGTAACCACCTTGGTAGGAATCAGTCTCACAATGGTCTGTCAGTTTGAAAATCCCAACAGATGAAGTAAGAAAATTTGTATATATTGTACTCACAATTGGTGACAGTGAGAACTGCTCAAAATGGCTTGAAAGAGTCCTGGGGGTAAATTTACTAAAGGTCGATTTGGCATTTTGAGTGATTTGAGGTGCAATTTTCATTTGATTTGGATTCGATTTTGGTTTTGAGTATCTACTAAAGGCCAAATCGCATGTAAAATCGGACTTGAAATTGACTTTGGACTCAAATCGCCCTCAAATCGACCATCAGAAAAACATTGGTACTTTTACATAGGCTAACACACAAAACCCTTATTTACTATAATTCAATTTGACATCATCCTCAAAATCGGACTTCAAATCACTCTTCAAATCCCCAATACAATAGACCTGCTTCATGCTTTCGATTTCAGCATGAGCAGGTCGGATTCACACAGATACATGCAGACATCAGTGAGATGTATCTGGCTGGGAAAAGTGTCTAAAGTGTTAAATTAAAAAAAAAAAAAAACTTGAGGTCCCCCCCTTAATCAGAACCAGCCCTGGACTTTGGCAACCCTGTTCTGGTTGACTAAGTACAGGGAAAAAATTATATAGGGTCTTCCTGTACTCAGTTCAAACAGCACAGGGGTATGGGAAGCAGAGCTGGTTCTGGATTTACAGGGAAATATTGGCGTAGAGTCTCCCTGTAAGAGCCAGAACCAGCCCTGGACCCTTTCTAATGGGGGGCTGATGCCATAGCCAGGGGAGCCCTGTCACCAGGCCCCCCAGCTGCAGCATCAGCCCTGACCGTTAGTCAGCCCAGGCCAGGGATCTCTGGGGAGTTGGAGACCCATTCAAAAAAAGTGGTCTCCCTCTCCAGGGTACCCCCAGCCTGGGCTGATAGCCCAGGGCTATCCCCGCCACCCCTGGGCGGTGGGTGGCGGGTTGATTGTGAAAGTGTGGTGTAAAAATAGATATCAATAAACATTGTCTTTCCAGTAGAACTACAGGTCCCAGCAAGCCTGCCCCACATGCTGGTACTTGGAGAACCACATGTACCAGCATGCAGGGCATTAAGGGCCCACTGGGACTTGTAGTTCACCTGTAAAGAAATGTCCCAAAAAACACACACACCTTACAAAGTATAACGTTAATACATACATACACACTCACACAATACTCACCTATATTACCTCCAATGGTCCCCTTCTCCAGTAGGCATCCAGGGGTTAAAATTAAAAAACGAGCAACCCGACCATCGCTTTAAGGAATAATCAGTCTAACCAGTGATGATACTGGATCAGAACCTCTATATACCCCTGCCTATACCGTCTAATATCCTACCTATAAACCTCTAAGGATGACGCCAATTTGCGTTCGCAGTCATACAGTAAATAAAAGACTCCAGACTTGGAACGTGTGGTTCCGAAGCACAAAGTATTATTCAAGTAAAAGTACAGTCAGTTACACGCTATTGATCCAGACACAATTAGACGCAAAGGAATTATACAGACCCCAAGTACAGTATACATACGCCGCGCTTTCTGGTCCAGATGTTAGGCATCAGCAAGAAACCCCATCGTCATTCAGCATTCAGCAAGAAGACTAAGAACCCAGTGTTGGAGCACACATATTTATACCCCCCCAGAATAGACAGGACAATAGAGAAGTTTCTTGCTTATGCCATTGGTTCCCAGGGGGGAAGCATCTGTTACAGAGCGTTTAACAGGCTGGTTCAAGTAGACTCATCCCAGCCTCTAACAACGGGGGGTCTCTGCCCTCCCACCCCATGCAATCATCCTAACAGTTGTTCATATAATATACATTTTGTTGCTTGAAGTCTCTGCTGTCCATAAGTTGAGAATGCATGATGCGATCTCCACATCGATAATACCGGAATTCTGTTGAAAGAGTATGCATCAATATTAAACCAAACACGGCTCTCTTAGCATGTATAAAACCTTAGTTATCAAATATCTTTATTTCACAGCATTTATACTAACTGAACAAACTTAAATCTTATACCTTAAAGCTTATTAAACCTTTTATGTGGATATGTAACGTGTGAGTATGCGGGGTTTGATATAAAGATGCTAGTTAACTTGGGGCAGATGTGTGCGCATGAAGCTAATAAAACAGTGTTTTCACACAAGGTCTTATGCATTCGCTAATATGCGACTAGTTAACAGCGCAATTGTGCGTATTAATGTGTGTATGAGGAATGGTGCACTTAAATCTCACTTACTAAATGAACACCTAGCAGTGTTGAATGCTGAGCCTTCCAGTTCCACATGCCCCCTCTCTCAGCAGCCCCCCCCACCTTTCCCAGGCTCAACAGAAAAGCTCTTTATTCTCCCAGACTCTTGTGTGGATGCAAATTAACCCAGCTACAAAACCCAGACCTAAGATAACACTCTTGGTTTTGAAGTTATTTCATTGCATGAAGCCTGCTATGGTAAGGTGTGTATTCTAGCCGGGCCACCTGCAGTGAGAGCAGACGCTATCCAGGAAGCTTATCTACACAGGCTAGTTGTCACGTGGCCATTTGCTCTGTTAAGCTAATGCAATCCAATTTTGACATACTGTAAAGCCATTTCTGAAATATATCCTTTATAATACGTAAAGTCATGAAATAGGCTTTTGGTGAATCGCCGTAATTTATGCAATCACATGATGCTAATAGTATTATCGCCACATGTACTAAAGTGTGAGTTTATCTAAAATGGCGCTTAGACGGCCATTCGCAAAATGGCGTCTTGCGGCCAGTCGCAAGATGGTGTCGCTGCGATTCAATTTTAAATTGATCTTGTCTCAGCCAATAATCCAGTTTCGACACCAGACTGATTATTCCTTCCCGAATGATGCCCACCGACGCGGCTTCATCCTTTGAAGCCCCGTGTCTGTGCGTTCATTGGCTGAGAGAGGTCAGGACCCACCTCTCAGCCAATTAATGGCTCCTCCCTTGTACTCAATGGTGGGAACCGTAGGATAAGCTTTAGTAACCCTGCAGCTCCCACCATTGAGTACAATGGAGGAGCCGTTCATTGGCTGAGAGGCGGGTCCTGACCTCTCAGCCAATGAACGCACAGACACGGGGCTTCAAAGGATGAAGCCGCATCTGTGGGCATCATTTGGGAAGGAATATTCAGTCTGGTCAGTTGCAGAACTCCCGGAGACAATGGAGTCATTTGCCGCCGGGCACCAGCCCTGAAGGGGGCACCTGGCTCCATTGTTCCCCGGCAGTTCTGGGCACTGCTGAGGAGCTGCATGGAGAAGGAGCGCCTGTGATCGGCGCTCCACCTCCAGTGGTATAACTACGGGCGGTGCAGGGGGTGCAGTCGCACCCCCTGCACTCTCCATTTGCCGAGTGCCCGCTGAGTGTGTTACCAGTGGGCGCCCGCTCCTTCTTCCCTCCATCCCCCCGACACCAGTGGCAGCCGGAGCTCACTCCTGAGCTCCGGCTTCCGTGTCCCACAATGCACTATGAGAGTGACGTCATGACGTCACTCCCACAGTTCTGAGGAGCGGGCGCCGGGGATGGACGGCAGCAGCACTGGAGTGGGGATTAAGGTAAATATTTATTTATTTATTAATTTTTTGTGTGTGTTTGCGCGTGCACGCACTACAGGGGGCTTACTAGAGGGGGCATTACTGGGGGCACAATGGGCTACTACTGGGGGCACTACAGGGGCTTACTACTGGGGGTCCTACAGGGGGCTTACTACTGGAGGCCCTACAGGGGGCTTACTACTGGGGGCAGTCACTACAGGGGGCATACTACTGCGGGCATTATGGGGGCTTACTACTGGGGGCATTACTGGGGGCTTATTACAGGGGGCATTACAAGGGGCTTACTACTGGGGGAATTACAAGGGGCTTACTACTGGGGTCATTACAAGGGGCTTACTACTGGGGGCACTACAGGGGGCTTACTACTGGGGGCACTACAGGGGCTTACTACTGGGGGCATTACAAGGGGCTTACTACTGGGGGCATTACAGGGGCTTACTACTGGGGGCTTTACAAGGGGCTTACTACTGGGGACACTACAGAGGGCATTACTGGGGGCTTACTACTGGGGGCACTACATGGGGCTTACTACCGGGGGCATTACAGGAGGCTTACTACTGGGGTCACTACAGGGACTTACTACTGGGGGCTTACTACTGGGGGCACTACAGGGGCACTTACTACTGGGGGCACTTCAAGGGGCATTACTACTGGGGCACTGCAGGGGCCCTTACTACTGGGGGCACTGCATAGGGGGACAACTACTGGAGGTACTGCATAGGGGAACCATTACTGGGGGGCACTACATAGGTGGGCACTGCATACAGGGACCTCTACAGAGGGCACTGCACAGGGGGACCACTACTGGGGAAACTGCACAGGGGGGGCAGCGGCAGCTGGGGCTGGCATAGGTGCTGGGGGGATGGTTAATTTTAATTTGGTGGGGCACCAACATTTATCTTGCCTCCGGGCATCTGGGACGAAGTTATGCCACTGAGTCTGGTTAGACTGATTATTCCTTAAAGCGATGGTCGGGTTTCTCATTTTTTTATTTTAACCCCTGGATGCCTACTGGAGAAGGGGACCACTGGAGGTAATATAGGTGAGTATTGTGTGAGTGTGTGTATGTATTAAAGTTATACTTTGTAAGGTGTGTGTGTGTTTTTTGGGACATTTCTTTACAGGTGAACTACAATTCCCAGTGGGCCCTTAATGCCCCGCATGCTGGTACTTGTGGTTCTCCAAGTACCAGCATGTGGGGCAGGCTTGCTGGGACCTGTAGTTCTACTGGAAAGAATGTTTATCAATATCTATTTTTACACCACACTTTCACAATCAACCTGCCACCCACCGCCCAGGGGTGGCGGGGATAGCCCCGGGCTATTAGCCCAGGCTAGGGGTACCCTGAAGAGGGAAACCCCTTCTTTGAAGGGGTCTCCAACTCCCCAGGGATCCCTGGCCTGGGCTGACTAACGGTCAGGGCTGATGCTGCGGCTGGGGGGCCCGGTGACAGGGCTCCCCTGTCCGTGGCATCGGCCCCCCATTAGAAAGGGTCCAGGGCTGTTTCTGGATCTTACAGAGAGACCCTACACCAATTTTTCTCTGTAAATCCAGAATCAGCTCTGCTTCCCATAGCCCTGTGCTAGTTGAGCTGAGTACAGGGAGACCCTACGTCATTTTTTCCCTGTACTTAGTCAACCAAAACAGGGTTGCCAAAGTCCGGGGCAAGTTATGTTTTGGAGGGGGGACCTCTGTTTTTTCAAATCGACCTTAAAATCGAATGTAAGCAAATTTGGCAAAATCACTGGTTTTCAAAAATTTGATTTGAGTCGATTTGAGAAGTGCTAAATCACTCCTCAAATCAACCTGCAAATCGACCTTTAGTAAATTTACCCCCTGGTGTTTAAATGATATATGCTCCTCAGGAGATAATGAGATCAGGTACCTGAGAGGAGACGGCATGTGTTTGTCAGGTCTCCGGATCTGAAAAGCATGGATCGTGGAGAGCCAGTATGATATAAGGCCACTGGGACTCAGCGGTGGGCAGATTCACCTGGATGTGCGTGCTGCTAAGTGAGCGGGCTGGCCATGCTCATTCTGTAGGAAGGAGCCACCGTAGTCAGAGCCGGCACCTAAAGTCCGTGTGCCCGGCAAAAAATCCACACAGTGGTGAGCGGCACTAGGTGGTGAGGTAATGGAGTCTCTGGAGCGGTGCGGCTGGAGCCTCCGAAATCACTGGTGGTGTTACTGACGCGTTTCTCTGCACAAGCCATTTTTTCAAAGCTGCAATTTCCTCAATGCTGGATTACTTCCTTAAAAGACCATGGACCTTATTCAGAGGCGGCCATACGGTCTACGACCGCATGGCCGCCTAAATGTTTTGCCAGTGCACATGCGCACGAGGGAGCCGGCTCCTTCGTGCGTATGCGCGAGACCCGCTACGACTGACAGCGCCGGTCGTAGTGGGTCTCTTTCCAAAGGGGGAGAGCTGTCGATGTTGATTGACAGCTCGCCCCGTCTGGAAAGCGGGCCGGGGGGGTGGTAGCCCAAACGGAGGCGTTCCCATGGGAACGCCTGCCATTTGGGGGAGGCCCCACTGACATCACTAGTGATGTCAGTGGAGAGCTTCCGGCTCTGACAGAGCCAGAAGCTCTTCGGGGCTTACGACAAGTGAGACCCTACCCTAGGGTCTCGACGTAAGCCCCGATGGTCGCGATGGTCTCTGACCATCGCGACCATCACCCGAGCGGTCATTAGAGCTGTGGGTGTTAACCCACAGCCTAACGACCGCAACAGAGGCGGGCGGTCAGGATGCACGTGGCCGCCCAGTTTCTGAGCGACCGCTTGCATCCTCCGACCGCCTCTGAATGAGGCCCCATATGTGGCCAAGCACAGTTTGGCATCAGTCAAACTGATATTCAAGGTTTAATTTGTCACAGGCAGCAGGGAAAATTAGACACATGTAGACTAGAAATCCTAATTGCTATGTATTCAGAAAAGAAGAGGAGAGCCTGAGAATATGGATACATTTTAAAATAAGAATAAGACAATATGGGCCTGATTCAGACCCACTCGCGAGCGGCTGTCCGCTCGCAAGTGGGTCGATGTTATGGACTGAGCATGCGCACGACGGAGGGAGCTCCGTCGTGCGCATGCGCCAGACGCGACGAGCGAAGGAAAGTCCTTCGCTCGTTGTGTCCGATCAAAGGGGACGTGCTGTCAATGTTGATTGACAGCACGCCCCCTTTGGTGGGCGTGCCGGGGGCGTGCCTCCCTGACGGGGGCGTTCCCACGGGAACGCCTCCCGTCAGAAGCCGGCCCACTGACATCACTAGTGATGTCAGTGGGAGTGATTTTGGCTCTGATAGAGCCAAAATCACTCCGGAGCTTGCGGTTGAAAACCTCAACCGCAGGCTCCGGCTCACAATTTCGATGGTCGCGATGGTCTCGACCATCGCGGCCATCACAATGCACGCTCGTATAGCCTGTGGGTGGTGACCCACAGCTATACGAGCGTCCAGGAGGACGCTCCATGAAAATGGAGCCCGGCCCTCATTCAGAGCGTGCGCTCTGCTCAGAGCGTATGGCTCTGAATGAGGGCCTATATTCAATAGTAGATGTAGCTTACATAATAATAATACAGGATAAATTACAAAAAATTAAATAAACAGTACTAAAGAGAGAGGCAGAATATAAACAAATAAATATACTGATGATAAGATAAAAGAAAAAAATGGTTCTAGTTTAAATATAATATAGAATAGGATGTTTAAACAGTTGAACATTAATGACTACTGTCACTTTAACAGTGGTTAATTTTGGAAAGAAAACACTGAGCAGTGAATTGTACTGGCAGGAAGTGCTTAGTGCTTCTACTGGGGTCAGGGCTGGCATGTCTGCTCACAGTTTGCTGTACTGGATTCTGAAGTGGCTGCTCAGGCAAGCCCTGTTCAAGTTCTTTGTATAAATCACCATTGTACCAGTCATATTTGGTGACGATTTATGTCAGACCCTTTGAGTTATGCAGTAATTTTGCAATTTTTCTGTCAGAAATGTGTATTTCTGTCAGTGAGACAGTGATGTGCTGCTGTCAGTGAGGCAGAAATTTACTGCTTTTCTGTGAGCAGTGTCGCTGTGAGAGATGTTATTGTTTACATTTGTGGAGTGATACAGCTATAGCTTTGTGATGAGGTTTGGTCCCAGTCAGAAGTAAATCAGGCATGAGGTGAGCGGACATTGGGAAATAATGCACAGTCATGTCATCTAGTGTGTCCAATCATGTTTTTGGTATTTATTTCAATATAACTCCCACAGTTCCGAGGAGCGGGCGCCGGGGATGGACGGCAGCAGCACTGGAGCGGGGATTAAGGTAAATATTTATTTATTTATTATTTTTTGTGTGTGTTTGCGCGCGCGCACGCACTACAGGGGGCTTACTAGAGGGGGCATTACTGGGGGCACAACAGGCTACTACTGGGGGCACTACAGGGGCTTACTACTGGGGGTCCTACAGGGGGTTTACTACTGGAGGCCCTACAGGGGGCTTACTACTGGGGGCAGTCACTACAGGGGGCATACTACTGCGGGCATTATGGGGGCTTAGTACTGGGGGCATTACAGGGGGCTTATTACTGGGGGCATTACAAGGGGCTTACTACTGGGGGAATTACAAGGGGCTTACTACTGGGGTCATTACAAGGGGCTTACTACTGGGGACACTACAGAGGGCATTACTGGGGGAACTACAGGGGCTTACTACTGGGGGCATTACAAGGGGCTTACTACTGGGGGCATTACAGGGGCTTACTACTGGGGGCATTGCAAGGGGCTTACTACTGGGGACACTACAGAGGGCATTACTGGGGGCTTACTACTGGGGTCATTACAAGGGGCTTACTACTGGAGGCCCTACAGGGGGCTTACTACTGGGGGCAGTCACTACAGGGGGCATACTACTGCGGGCATTATGGGGGCTTACTACTGGGGGCACTACAGGGGGCTTACTACTGGGGGCATTACAGGGGCTTACTACTGGGGGCATTACAGGGGCTTACTACTGGGGGCATTACAAGGGGCTTACTACTGGGAACACTACAGTGAGCATTACTGGGGGCTTACTCCATGGGGCTTACTACCGGGGGCATTACAGGAGGCTTACTACTGGGGTCACTACAGGGACTTACTACAGGGGGATTACTACTGGGGGCACTTCAAGGGGCATTACTACTGGGGCACTGCAGGGGCCCTTACTACTGGGGGTACTGCATAGGGGGACAACTACTGGAGGTACTGCATAGGGGAACCATTACTGGGGGGCACTACTTAGGTGGGCACTGCATACAGGGACCTCTATAGAGGGCACTGCACAGGGGGACCACTACTGGGGAAACTGCACAGGGGGGGCAGCGGCAGCTGGGGCTGGCATAGGTGCTGGGGGGGGTTAATTTTAATTTGGCGGGGCACCAACATTTATCTTGCCTCCGGGCACCTGGGATATTTCAATATAACACACTATTTTATAAATATATATATATATATATATATATATATACTGTATATTTCACTGAATGAGCTCTAAATGTATATAATGCATATGTATGATATGCAGATTTAGTAAATATACAATACTTTAACTATAATCTCCAGTAATATAAATTGGAGCCTACATGAAACTGCATCATCACTGGCAATGTCCGTCTTTAAGCTCTGAAGTTTGCATAGTAAGCAGAACAATTCATGTATTATATTTGCAGGACTGCACTATGCAATACCATGCTGAGAAATTCAGCTGTCTGTAACAAGGAAGACCTGCAGAGTCCATCAAATATTCTCGGGATTAAACTAATTTTTTTTGTGCATTTTGCAAATAAAGGAAATAGAGTCACAACAACAAGACCCTATACAATAGCGCTTGTATTATTTATTTCAACATCATTTTTGATTTAGAAGACACCTGTGAATACATAAAAGACAATCAATGTATCAGCATTGGTAACTACAGGGTCTATTTATTATACAGCAATAAGCCATAAATCCAGAGAAAACAGCTGCTTTATTCAGAGAATGGCTATTGCTGCATTTCCTGCAATATGTTAAAGGCTTTATGATGGAGAAATCAGAGATGTTTCTGGCCTTAACCTACTTTCTGCAATTTAACACACATAAAGCGGCAAAAGGGCACAGTTTTTTTCTGCGGAGTAACGCATCTCAGGATGGTGATATCTTACATTTAACATTGGATCCAAAGCCGTCGCAGAGGTTCTCAGGATCATTTGCCATGTAAAAGCTCATTGCTTATAATACTTCCTCCTCAGTTCGCCAATGTTCGGGTCAGGTGAAAGGGAAGCATACTTGCCTACCCTCCCGATTCGGCCTGGAACATCCTGAAAATCGGGTGCAGCTGCCGGCCCACCGGAAAGGCAGACAAGTCTCCCGGCAGCCGCTGATTACCCCCCCCCCGATTAACAGGTAAACCCCCGCAGCGGAGGGGGCCGGTGACGCGATTCACGCTGAATCATGTCATTTTGGAGCCCCCCTGCTTCACAACGACTGTATTATCGCCATTGTGTAGCAGGGACGGGACCAAAATGACATGATCACGTGGCCCCGCCCCCATCATGCCCACAAATACCAGTCATGCGGCCACGCCCACTTGTACCGGCCACACTCCCCCCTGCCCTGCCGATCTGGATGCTCCCTCCAAGAAGGAGCAGCCAAAAAGACAGCAAGTATGAAGGGAAGTAATCCCCACTGAGGATCTAGGACCTGATTCAGACCCGCTCGTTAAGGCGCGATCACTCGCTGAGAGCGATTTTCGCACATCTGCGCATGCATATAATTCGCAGTGCAAGTGTGCAAGCCATTCATTGCGATCTGATTTTGGTAGCTCGTAAGCCACTATCAGGTCGCTGCTTTGAGTGACAGATAGCGCCATTTGTGGGTGGTAACAGGGGAAGGTGCATGTGAACGGGAGAGTGGTGTTGCGAACACAGGCGTGTCAGTCCCCCAAAACGCAGTTTAAAGTACGTGCATAATTAGCAAAGTAGCATTGTTGTACACGTCACCTGCATGTATTTCAGCCCGCACTGATTTCAGTGCTTGCGGCGGGGAAAGGCAACCCCAAGGGCTGCGAGCTGCTCCGATGGCTCACGATGGCCCCGATTAATCATACATTTCCCGGAGATGACGTGTGTTGCGAGAGGCAAGGAGGCGTCTTAAGACCCTTGCGAGCACACTTTGCCGTAGCTCGCTAACACACAGTGGGCGTCCTTACACGACACAGTGCGAGCGCTTAAATTAAATATCTGGTCCCTTTTGGCCAGCGGGTCTGAATGAGCTCCCTGGTTTTCTACATGGCTCACAGAGGAGCTTCATCATACTAAATAGCAGTGGCATTTCATTATGTATCACAGATGTGGTATGAAAAGCCGACAATAAGAATGTTGACAGAATGTCAACACCAAAATGTTCTGAATGTTTACAGTCTGAATGCCGATATGGACATTAGGTTGACAAAAAAATATTGAAATTCACAAATGTCTATAGGGTCAAAATGTCAACATGTTCATGATGTCAACATATAACACTGGGGAACAAAAAATGTATTTATTTTTCTTGCCAAGGATTTAAGATCGGATTGAGAGTACTCGCAGGTCCTATTTTTGCATTAGATCTTTGCTATAGCTGAATTGGCTCCAGTTTTCAAATTAATTAAAAATTATAAAATTCAATTATTTTCTCCATTTGGAGTACCTTACTAGTCTAGGCCGCTTTACTTAATAGAATTGACTTAGTTTTGCTTTTTTAACAACTACCCTCTTTCAGCAATAACAAGAATTTGTTTTATTTGTGATAATGTAGCTGGTAGTCACGTTTGAGACACATAACACATTCATATCTCTCACTAACGCTGGGAGAAGGCGTGTCAGTGCACTGCTGAGCCTGCTGGGACATCCTCACACCACAGCCACGCCTCCTCCCAGCATACAGAGAGGAGTAACACATAACACATTCATATCTCCTCACTAACACTGGGAGAAGGCGTGGCCATGCACTGCTGAGCCTGCTGGGACATTCTCAGACCACAGCCACGCCTCCTCCCAGCATACAGAGAGGAGCAACACATAACTCATTCATATCTCCTCACTAACACTGGGAGAAGGCGTGGCCGTGCACTGCTGAGCCTGCTGGGACATCCTCAGACCACAGCCACGCCTCCTCCCAGCATACAGAGAGGAGCAACGGAGAGGACCGAGTGACGCAGCTAGCACAGCTCCTGTTCCTTTATTCAGTCCTCTCTCTGTCCCACCACAACCAATTTCCCGCCATTTGGGCTTGTTTTGTTCAGTATGTCCTCGGCTTTTGTTGGGAGTTAGCACTTATGTGTGAAACAAAACATTTTTGCCATAAAAATTAGTTCTTCTCTGAGACGGTGTACTAACAACCCTGATGTTTTTTGTATATTTGTGGCAAATATAGTGTTGCAAAAGAAAGAAAAAATATAACTATTCGTAAAACAAGCGTATCAGGCTTATTTTGGACGTCACATAAGCCAGCAAGATAAGATTTGGGTGCCCACAAAGTTTGTAAAACCTGCGTGGAATCACTCCGCAATTGGACTAAAGGTGATCGAAAAGGACTTAATTTCGGCATACCTATGATGTGGTGTGAGCCGAAAGATCACTTGAGTGACTGCTATTTTTGTGCTGTAAATGTGAAGGGTATAAATAGATTTAAGAAACGCAAATGGGAATACCCAAGTATGAATTCTGTAAAATAACCGATACCACATAGCGAAGATTTACCTGTACCATCATTCAGTTCTTTGGGCTGTATTTACTTCAATCCGCATTTGTAATGCAGATTGTAGTGTGATATTACCGACTGAATTCGTATTGCGAATTCAGGCACAGGGATTTACTACAAATCCCTTGCAGGGACAGAGGCCCTGATCCAGAGCCGGACGCTCTGACCAGAGCGCTCGCTCTGAATCAGGGCCGTCCTATTTAAATTTGGAGCTGCCTTTTGGACGCTTGCATACCTGGAGGTTACCACCCACAGCTTATGCGAGCGTCCATGATGATGGTCGCGATGGTCAAGACCATCGCGACCATCGGGCTTGCGACGAGACCCTGTGGTCGGGTCTCGCTGCCGCAAGCCCTGGAGTGATTTTGGCTTTACCAGAGCCAAAATCACTCCCACTGACATCACTAGTGATGTCAGTGGGGCCGGCCCCAGACAGTAGGCATTCCCATGGGAACGCCTCCATCTGGCAGCCATGCCCCCGGCACGCCCACCAAAGGGGCATGCTGTCAATCACCATCGACAGCACGCCCCCTTTGGTGCGAGACCCGGAGCGACAGCTTGGCTCCGTCGTGCGCATGCACATTTGGGTACCATCGACCTGCTTGCAAGCGTCCTGCGCTCGCGAGCGGTTCTGAATGAGACCCAGAGCTTGCGAGAAAGCTCTGTCCCTTCGAATCCCCTCCGCACTGTAGTCACGATATTTTTGCAAAAAAAATACCGTGACTAGTGCCCCGCGCATGCGTTGACCGACCGTCGCTGCTACCCCCTGATGCTAAGCCCCGCCCTGACACTAAGCCCTGTCCCCCGCGATTGCGGACCCCCCATGACCCCCACTCCCTTAATAGCACTTATCTGCATTCATCGGTGCTCCGGTGATGTCTTCCATGCCTCCGATCAGCTGATATCCCATACTGCACTGGGACCCGATCACCTGATGACCGGGCCGCAGTGCAACATGGGAGACCAGCTGACCAGAGGGGAGTCATCCCTGGAGCCCCGACCACCGGTCCCTGGAGCCACGTAAGTGAATTTTTTATTTGACAATATTTTTTTTTTTTGCAGTGTATCAGCATGTGGTCTGTTTAGACCACATAGCTGATCACTGGGACCGGCTATGGGCTCTGCTCTGCCTTTTAGAGCAGAGTAGGAGCCCGGTAACTGGGGGAGACCCTGGATAATGCCACCTCCAGGTGGCGTTATTATCTCAGTGTTTTCCCCGGTATTTTTTACAATTTATTTTTAGTAACTTTGGTCGGATCACATTTCCCATTACAATTATGGGAAATGCGATCTGCTTACTAAAATTAAGTGATACTTAGGGGTTGGAGTAGAATTTTACAAATTCTACTCCAATTGCCCTATAGTAACTGTAGGTGAAACTAAAATAATGTTAATAAATAGAGCCCTTTGTGTGAAGTTGAATGTGATGATGTAGAAATGTTAATTTCATCCATTGCAAGTGACAACACAGATGAAAGTGAGTTTGAAGAAAGTTCCTCTACTGCAAACAAATTTTCTCAAAAGGAACTAAATGATTTAATTTGTGACTTGAATTTATTGAAAAAAAGACCTAAGCTTTTAGCATTTAGACTTCAAGAAAAGCACTGTCTTGAGCCGGATGTTACTAATGTTGTATTGAAATAGAGAGCAAGCCATACTGCCGTCCTTTAGTCAAGATCACAATCTTGTGTATTGCAACAGTATTCCAGAACTTCTCCAGATGATGGGCTTACCAGAATATCGAACAGAAGACTGGAGGCTCTTTTCTAAAAGGAGCTTAAAATGCGTATTACTGCACAATGGGAATAAATTTGTGTCGATGTCTATCGGTCATTCAACAAATATCAAGTTAGTCTTAGAAAAATTCCTTACTCCCAGCATCAGTGGTCTGTTTGTGTCAGCTGACCGGGTCATAGTGCAGGCTGGGAGACAAGCTGACTGAAGCCACGGAGGACATCACGGGAGCAGCAATCACCGGCCCTGGACTCAGGTATGTTTTTTTTTTAGCAGTGATCAGCTTGTGTGTTTAGACCACACAGCTGATCACTGGGGCCGGCTCCGGGCTCTGCTCTGCGTGTTAGAGCAGAGCAGGAGTCCGGTAACCGGGAGAGACCCTGGATAACACCATCTCCAGGTGGCGTTGTTATCACAGGGCTCCCCTTGGTATTTTTTTTCTATTTATTTTTAGTAGATCTCAGGCAAATCACATTTCCCATTACAATTATGGGAAATGCAATCTGATTACTAAAAATATGTGATAATTAGGGCTTGGAGTAGAATTATACGTGGCTGCCAGACGGAGGCGGTCCCATGGGAACTCCTACCGTCTGAAGCCGGCCCCACTAACATCACTAGTGATGTCAGTGGGAGTGATTTTGGCTCTGATAGAGCCAAAATCACTCCTGGGCTTGCGGCAGTGAGACCCTACCACAGGGTCTCGTCGCAAGCCCGATGGTCGCGATGGTCAAAGACCATCGCGACCATCTTTTTGGCCGCTCGCATATGCTGTGGGTGGTCACCCACAGCTATGCGAGCGGCCAGGAAGCTGCTCCATTTTCAGGTAGGAGGGCACTGATTCAGAGCGAGCGCTCTGGTCAGAGCGTTCAGCTCTGAATCAGGCCCATAGACCCCTAAGCATGCATAGTACTCAATACTTCTCTCCACTTCTCTGGATTACAGCACTAGTCACTCCTCCAAGTCAGCCAACTCGACCAATGTCAACATTAGCAGAAACATGGGGAGATTTATCGAAGCTTCTGAATGGGACAAATGTGTCACGGATCGGGGTCTTAGCCTCACTTACCATACCCAATGCTGCCACATCATTGTCCTCCGCACATCTCCAGTGTGCCTGCAGCAACCCACATGTATAAACAAACAAGCTGGTTGCATGGGCGCGGCCATGTTGGATTTCCTCCTGTGACTCCCAAATCCATTCCCTGTGCTGCAGCCATAGTCGCATGATACTGGCAGCCTATGGATTTCCACTGCTGCCTATTGAAACACGTCCAGGAGAACAGCACATTGCCAGAGCAACGTCTTCCTGAGATAGTTCCTGGCCCCCAGGCTTCAGTCATTCATGTGCTGTTCCTATTTCCTATACTGCTTCTATGTCTGACCATCTACAATTTTGCCACCTGTCATCTGTGTCCTGCGGAGTCTCCTGTTATCTACTAATAATCCTGTGTCTGCAGTCCTCAGTAGTCTGCTGCTATCCTGCATTCAAAGAGGGGAAATTGCTCTGCCCAAGACAACTGCATAAAAACCTTGTGGACATGTTGTGTCTTCACAGTTATCACTGGCTTAGTGGCCAATAAAATATAGTAAGTACTCTTGCCCTCTGTCATGTCAAAACTGAGTAATTTGTTAATGCTTTCAGGAGATGGAGTCTGTATGGAGACAAAAGTTTTGCTCTCCAAGCAAAGGCACGTCCATGTGTTATATAGTTCTTTAAAGTTGAACGACTTATAGCACACCCAGTGTAGGCAGCCTCTAGTACCCCTTGAGCCTATCACCTAAAAAGGACTGGATATTTCAATTATACCAAAAGTACAGTCGGGGTATAGCTGTGGCTATACCCCAACTCTACTTTTATAGATTCTAGTTTTATTTATAAGATATGAAATTAGAATATATACACAAAATAAATAGCAACAGTCAGCAAAACTTTGTAGGGTCTGAAGGTAACATTTTCACATAAAGATAATGGTACTAACAGTAATAAATGTATAGTAAACAATATGTAAATCGGTAGCCCTAAGGAGGCCATGATACCTAGAGACAAGATATCTGAAGAATTGTACATTTATTGTTGTAGATATACATGAAATTACCCTTATATCAAGGAAAGAGTCATACACAAATACACAATACACAACAATGAATACCCTAAAAACATAGGGATGAAAACAAGTGGTAGGAAGGAAAACATACCAAATGGGTATGCACTGGGACCTTTTGACCACCAGACCTTGTGGATCTCCAGAAATCAAATCAAGGAGATGGGTAACAAAACAGGTCCCAATGCATAAATGTCCTTCCTGGCAGAGCTCCTTCTCCTGTATACCACCTCCACGTGCATGTGTTATACTAGTCTTACATGCCGCATTATTGTGGCCATAGTTGGTAAATTGGCTCAACGGAGCTGCGTGCATGCCCCTAACATCAGCAGTATTCCTGAAATGATCTATTGAAATCCACTGTGTCATTTATTTATTTTTCACGGTATTCCCAAAAATTCAGCCAACCGATGGCTATTGCCAGTCTGTGTTTACAGTGATATGCCAGTTGGACTAAAAGACTGCTATATCATCCAGCTACTGATACATATCTGTCTAATGTGTCCACCTACATGGTACCGTTTTAGATTATGCTTGTGGGAGGTGCTGAGAATGAATGTCAGGATCACAAGAAAATAAACACATTGCAGATATAAGAATTCAATTTAATTATTTTGAGCGCACAACCATACTCACAGTCAAATCATTTAATTTGATGAATATTACGATTTTCAGCATGACCTGTAAGGATTTTGCATCTCTGAAACCTTGCATAGATTTTGTAGGAAAGATATTTGATTCCTTGCACAGAGAATAAGTTGATCTGGTGATTAGAAGCAATGAGAAACTTGCTGACTTCTCTGGCTGGAAGACCAGCAGTGATGTCATGGGGAGAGTGTGAACCTCACCGGGTGACACCATCTGACACAATGACAGAAGCCGGGAGCGGGAGCTACACTATAACGGCACAGTGCTGCACCCAGCTTCAGGTCACTGAGAAGGAACAGGCAATGCGTGTAGAGTAAGAAGGAAAAATGAATATATGAATATAGGAAGTACGGGCGCTGCTATATGTTGTTACTCCAAGCTGCGGTTAATAGGAGATAATCAGTCTCCATAATACACAAATATACAATAAATAAGAAAAAAGCACTAAGAAACTATTATTTTAATTAAAATACAATAAGCATCATTTAATCTCATAAATATGGCATGTCGAGACCGCTAAAATGAACAATAAAAAACATACATTGTATATTAGTGCACATAGAGTCTCTGGGGGCAGCCCAGCATCTCCAGGAGTGCTGGGTATGCATTACACCCACAGCACGGCCGGAGTCTGTGGAGTCTGTCTGTCACTGGAGTAACGGAGCAAAACAGGACAACTCCACCCGTCACCAGTGACCGTGAGTGACTGCTGAAGTGCTCTGCTTATTCCGGTGAACGAGTGTGAGTGTGACATGTTTACACTATGTGTAACTGCCTGCATCTGAGCTCCATCTGTCACTGTGTGTGACTGCATACCATAGTTGGCTGGTGTTGCAGGAGTGAGAATTGTGCTCTGATTGGCTCTCTGAGACAGTGAGAACCAATCAGAGCTAGCAATGTGCTCTGCCTAGCAGCAGCCTAAAGAGGGAAGGGACCTCCCTCCGGAGCAGTCATGTTTGAGGCAGACAGAGAAAGTCTACAATGAAGCCAAGATGCCCCTGATGCAGAGAGCAGTAACCAGGAAAGAGCCAGGGGTGGTGCAGCTCTTGCAATTTACAAAAGCAGATAACCATCAGAACTCCATCTAATAATCATTACCATTCGATGGTGGCAAACATTGGAATGCCACCATTGTATGGTAAAAACTACCCGCTTATGTTTCTTTCTACTTTACTTTCATCTACTTCTTACTCACCATTAGGGCACCTAATACTTGGTTGCTTATGCTCTGCCGCTTATGTGGGTGCTATGGTCGCTAATGTAGCAATGTACATTATCCATGTCCCTGTCCTGTATTGTATTGTAAGTCACTGGTCACCTATTTGTTTATGTACTGTGTAAGGCGCTGCGGAACACTTGTGGTGCCATATAAATTAAATATAATAATAATAATACTCCACTGTTCAGCCTCAGTTAGGGATGGACAATCAGAGCGCCCATATCAATTTTTTTATTGCTTATTTCCACAAAGAGACACCACAACTATCGTCTTGTAACAATCAATTTTTATTTTATCAAATAGCTAATGTGCACATGTGCACTGTAGACTTTCTTAATTGAGAGAATACATGATTGGAAATCGGACCTAGATCAGAATCTACAGTAACTATCAGTATTCCTGATATATATTCAATGTCCATCCTCAGCCTCAGCATTAAGAGGCACTTCATAAAACTTTTGTTAATTTTGTAGAAATGTAAATGGGACCATTTAAATCTGCAATCATATCACAGCATCCTTCCTCATTAGTGCTGCAGGAGAAAGGTGCCTGGGACCGACATGAGCACCTTAGCTAAGTTGCTCCTCGTTTCCATCAATAAACGCTTTCATATGTAAATGTGACCTGTATAAGTACAGATGGAATGTAGCAAGAGCATGTGCTGGTGTGTTTTGCTATAGTATTGAATCGGTAAGTAAATATATCCCAAAGACTTCATGAATAATAATCCGGAGATGATGATGCAGTAGAGTAGACTCAGTAGTCATGCTGTAATGTGGAAGTGCTGAGTGGTAGTGCTGTAATGTGGAAGGGCTGAGTGGTAGTGCTATAATGTGGAGGGGATGAGTGGCAGTACTATAATGTGCAGAGACTGAGTGACAGTACTATAATATGAATGGGCTGAGTTGCAGTGCTATAATTTGCAAGGGGTGAGTGGTAGTGCTGTAATGTGGAGGGACTGAGTGGTAGTGCTGTAATGTGGAGGGGCTGAGTGGTAGTGCTGTAATGTGGAGTGCTGAGTAGTAGTGCTGTAATGTGGAGAGCAGGGGCGTATCTACAATTGGTGCAGGGTGTGCGGAGAACACGGACCCCTGGGATCAGGGGGGCCCCGTACCGCACACCCTGCACCCATAATATTACTTACCTCTCTGAAGTCCCACGTCGGCGCGGGGGTCCGGCGCTGTAAAACAACTGGAAAATGGCCCCGGCGGTACAGGGTAAAATGGCCGCCCATTTTCCCGGTGCCCTGTGCATACACTATAGACTCTGGGCACACTATAGTGCCCAGAGTCTATAACTCCGGCGCTGGCCGCGCACAGCTCAGTGTGCTGATGGCCACCGGGTGGAGAGGAAGGGGCCCATGTCGGAGACTGCACATGTGCCCCCTCCTCTCCAGAAATGCCCCTGGTGGAGAGGCTGAGTAGTAGTACTGTAATGTAGAAGGGCTGAGTGGCAATACTATAATGTGCAGAGACTGAGTGACAGTACTATAATTTGAAGGCTGAGTTGTAGTGCTATAATTTGGAAGGGGTGAGTGGTAGTGCTGTAATGTGGAGGGATTGAGTGGCAGTGCTTTAATGTGAAAGGGCTGAGTGGTAGTGCTGTTATGTGAAGGGCTGAGTGGCAGTGCTGTAGTGTGGAAGGGCTAAGTGGCAGTGCTGTAGTGTGGAGGGGCTGAGTAGTAGTGCTGTAATCTAGAGAGGCTGAGTGGAATTGCTGTATTGTAGAGAGGCTGAGTGGTATTACTGTAATGTGGATGGGATGAGTGGTATTGGTGTAGCATGAAGGGGTTGAGTGGCAGTGCTGTAATGTGGAGGAGCTGAGTGTTAGTGCTGTAACATGGAGAGCTGAGTGGTATTGCTGTAACATGGAGGGATGGAGTGATAATGCTGTAATGTGGAGTGAATGATAGTACTGCCTAAAAATAGCAAATAACAAAAAAAGTATTAATTATTATTAGTAGTAATAATAATTATAATAGCTAATTATGCAACTGCGACCATTTTTATTCACTTGTTTGAATTTTGAAACAACTGGGCCTGCGGTGCCTATTTCTCCTCTGCAGTTATGTGGAACATTTCCTGCCACCTAGCTCACCATTCAGCAAGGCTAAAATAAAGTCTAACTGGCATAGTAGCTAATCATACACAGTAGATATAGCAATGACCATAGTCAAAGCAAGTCAGGCTTTGTAGCGAGCAAGACATCCATCAATGTTGAGTTTCTTGCATAAGAATCACTTGTTTTTGACTATCCACAATGGTCTATGTGTCATTGTAATTTAAAGCTGTAAGCTCTTTATCTATGATGCTACTCTCTACAGTTGCTGTTTAACTGTGCTTCTTGGAGAGTTTAAAGTTGACAACAGTCAATGTTTGCAAATTAATTTCTGTACATTTTAGGAGGTTTTCCTTTGTTGCTCCTCATAGAGCTCCTACTCTGTGGTTGATCACTTGTATCTGAGGTTTTAGTGTCTGACCCTTCCAGTGATGGCATATCTAGCATTACAAGTTTTTGTGGTGTTACAATATCCTGCTTGTCTTTTGAAGTGGTCTCATAAAACACTACATCTCTTGACTTTAGTAGGTTTTTGTTGGTAATGTCCAACAATGTCTAGGATGTATAGTTGTTAATACTGGGTTGTTATTGCAATTACAGTTCCTCTTTTGTTGGAAATAACACACTGACTCTGCAAATTAGTATTTGTATCCCTTCTTCTACAGTACACTGATGTTAATTAGATTGTTTCCTAGATCTGGCACAAATAGTACATCTTCTATGTGTTATGGTCTCCTAGGATTCCTCTAGAATCACTCAGATGAGGTCTTCACCAATAACAGACATCTGGTGTTCCCTTATAATTGGACACATTCACCGGTACTTAGGTGGCCGCCTGGACATAACTCAAGATAGTAGAGGCTTACACGGCTATCCTAGGGCCACAAGATGTTATGCAACTGTAGAATCACAGGAGGAGATGAGAAATACAAGGAGGAGTAGACCGGTTGCGACTTTAAGAGTTGATGGATATCCTAGCTGAGTAGCTGAGTAGCAGCCTACAGGCCTGAGGTGTGGCTTTGAGAGCCGTGATATGGCTGGAGAGACGATAGATGCTCTGACAGCAATGCGGCCTTGAGGGCCAAGATGTGGCTTTTAGAGCTGCGGTGCGGCTAGAAAAGCAGATGGGAACACAGGCTGAGATGTGGCTTTGAGAACCAAGGTGCAACTTTGAGAGCCGAGGTGCGGTTGGAGAGTTGATAGAGGTTCCAGCAGAGATGTGGCCTTGAGGGCCAAGGTGCGGCTTTGAGAGCCGAGGTGCGCTGGAGAGCCAATAGAAGTTCCAGCAGAGATGTGGCATTGTGTGCCGGGGTGCAGCTTTGAGAGCTGAGGTGCAGCTGCAGAGCCAATAGCAGTTTCCGGCAGAGATGTGGCCTTGAGGGCCGAGGCGCAGCTGGAGAGCCAAGTTGTTAAAGGCTTGAGATGCGTCCTTGAGTGCCGAGATGCGGCTTCGAAAGCCAAGGTGCGGGTTTAAGAGCCGAGGTGCAGCTGAGAGCTGAGATGTTAAAGGCTTGAGCCACATCTCAAGCCTTTAACATCTCAGCTCTCAGCCGCCCCTCGGCTCTTAAAGCCACAGCTTGAGGGCTTTGAGAGCCGAGGTGTGGCTGGAGTGCCAAAAGAGGTTTCCGGAAGAGATGCGGCCTTGAGGGCCGAGGTGCAGCTGGAGAGTTGAGATGTTAAATGCTTCAGATGCGGATTTGAGGGACGAGGTGCGGCTTTGAAAGCTGAGGTGTGGCTTTAAGAGCCGAGGTGCAGCTGAGAGCTGAGATGTTAAAGGCTAAGATGTGGCCTTGAGGGCTGTGGTAAGAAAGACCTAGAGAATACAGCAGCTCACAGAAACACAGAACTCTAGATGATGGAATGAGAGTAATAGCTGAGAATCTCCAAAGCACAGGCAGATACAGGCACAGACAGGCACACACGACTGGCAGGAAGCACATGTCAGAAATTCTATAGCTGGCAAGCTGGCAATGAACCAGCAGGCTTAAGAAAGGAATTGAACGAATGGACTAACTGGGCAGGCGATTAATGGTAATCCACAGGTGAGGAGGACACATTATCCAGCATCACGTGCTGTAATCCCGCATCCCAGTCTCGTAGCAACAGAAGTGTCATCCCAGTACAGCATGTACGTTGCACAAGATCAGAAGTCCAGGTGTGTGGCTGGCGACCTAGAGAAGGAGAGACAACCGAAGCATGTAACAAGATGTGCTGGTGACTTGTGATGCTATGTCTGTGACAACTGTTTTGCTCTTAATTCTTAAGTGTACAGTAATTACTCCAACTTTCATTGGATTTAGGGCTTTGGGCCTGATTCAGAGGTGGACGCGAATGCAGTAGCAACTGCAACTTTTTTCACATTTGCTACTGCAAATATATCCTAATATACTGGCCTATTTGTGCAGCCAGTGCTCAAGTAGTCACACTATCGAGTGGACATCGGCCACACCTTCGACATTAGGGCAACTCTATGGTTGCTCAATATGTCCGACAGTCATGGCATTGGAACTGCGTCTACCAAAGACGAAAGCCATCCCCCAGAAACTTCCCAGGAATGCCTATTGGAACTGCATTGATCTCCAATTCCAATCTGCATCCCCCAGCGGTAACCATCACTACACATTTGAAGTGTCTCTTGGACACGTGCAGATTTAATGATTTAAATGTGTCAATGTCTAAATCAAGCCCTTTATCTCCTATTCCCCTGATGTTCACATGTTCACATGACTATTGTTGCTTGAACCAACTTTCTTTCCAGCTAAAGTGCCCCGTGGCTCCTGAAACCATGTACCAGCAATCTTTGCAATGACTGCTACATTTAGCGCTGATTCATTTCTTCTATCGCGCTCCATGATGAAGTACCACTTGATTCATTCATTCTGCACTCTGAGGGGTAAATTTACTAAAGTGAGAATTTTTAGAAGTGAGTTTTAGAAGAGATGTTGCCCATAGCAACCAATCAGATTCTACTTAACATTTAACTAGCACCTTCTTGAAGATAATAGCTATAATCTGATTGGTTGCTATGGGCAACATCTTTTCTAAAACTCACTTCTAAAACTCTCACTTTAGTAAATTTTATCCCTGATGCCTTATGCCCTAGTTTGTGACACAGGAAGCCTTTATACTTTGGCTTTTTGGGTTTTACACCTTTTGATAGCAAAATAGAATTAATAGCAGTGTTTCTACAGGTATGCACTATTGATACTGCAGTAGCTTGGCCCATACAATATCTATTGTTAGCTTCGTAGCACAAGACTCCAAACCCACAACTAGAATATTATACTCTCATGTAAGGTTATTGTCATATAATTTACACCTCAGGTTGATTATTCTCATTATTATTATTATTATTTATTTATATGGAGCCTCAAGTGTTCCGCAGCGCCTTACAAAGTACATTTACAAATAGGTTGACCAGTGACTTACAGTACACTACAATACAGAATGAGGACAAGGATAGTATACATTGCAACCAGATAAGCAACAGAGCAACATTGGGTAGAAGACTCTTCTTGTGTGAGCTTACATTCTAAAGGGGAGGGGCAGACAAACAATTGTGCCACAAATGTGGTAGACAAGGAGGAAGGAGCATGTTACAGCAAGTTAAGATGAAAGCTGGAAGGCTTTGATAATGTAGTGGGTCTTGAGAGCCCATTTGAAGGATTGTAGAGAGGTGGAGAGTCTGATGGGAAGAGGTAGAGCATTTCAAAGGTGGGGAGCAGAGCGGACACAATCATAAGATGACTGAAAAGCCACCCACATATCATGCGCGTAGATAATGGAATACACATGTTTCTCCACGACTGAGCCTATTGGCCCCATGGCTTTATCTGTATCATCTGGGATAGGATTATCACCTGGATCACTGGTAAACTTGCCCATCTTTTCCCGCTTTAACTGCATCTCCATGGCAAACTTCCATGTGGTGTAATTTTCTGAGCCCATTCATTTAATGATTCTCATACTAGCCCCTGCACTGTGCATTTTCCCTTGTATGAATAAAGTATTTTTATGTACTCATCCAGATCTCCATATTCCGTGTCGCGGCAACCTTTTTTCTTGGTAACGTTTATCTTCTCACGCTGGTGTCTGTGCACATAACCTCTCCGCAGATCTTATATTGGTAATAGGTGTCAGCATTGTGCAATGAAGGTTAGTCTACATGGCAGATAACAACAGGGTTCGGTTTGCTAACCAATAGAAAGCAGGTGCAGAATAACAAAGGGTTAAAGCAAATATGTAGCAGGTACAAGATATGGTATTTCCATGTGCAGTCAGGAGCATATGGAGTTAATGATGGTTGTATATACTGTAGTAGCATGCAACTATATGCACGCGCAGTGGTGACAAGCAGGATGTATATAATGTATAGTGGCAGTGACACAGTGGTATAATGGGGTCTTGTATAATGGTGAAAAGTCTCTGAAACTGGAGACACCCAGGGGGGTCTCCTTCACTCTGGGATGCTGAAAAGAGAGAAAGAAGATGCACGGGGAACTACGCATTCACAGTTGCACACTTGGCCGGGATGGATGTCGCGTCTTCAGTAGCTCTGGGTACTAGTGCCCAGACTGTAGAGTAGAGGAGACAGCACAGAGCGCACTCTTCTAACAACTGGCATCACCAAATATATAGATTTTTTGCAGCAAGTATGCTGTCAAGGCTAGTCAGGATCGACATCTACTGTCATTTAAATAACTTGTCCAAGGTGTTGACACTACGGGGTAAAATTACTAAGAATCGAGTTTGTGCGAGATTAAACTCGCCGTGATTCGCAGGAACTCGCTCGAGTTTTTCCTGATTACGTTAATTTACTAAAATGAGAGTTTTGTCTTTCAGTAGTTTTTTGATGGCGAATGCTTTCGAATTTTTTTGGAAGAAACTCGCACGAGCCCAAACTCGTGTGCAAATGTCCCTTGTTTTTAAGTACTCGTGCAAGTCAAAATACTTGGCCAAACATAAGTGAGTTTGTAAAACTCGCGTGAGAATGCATGAATTTTGAAAACAAAGTACTCTGATTGGTTGAAACAGTCACATGTCAAATACACACTGGCCAAGCATATAAAAATGCCACAAACAGACACACCTTTGAGGGTTTTGGAAGGAGTTTGTAGAGGAACAGTAAGGAGTGTATCTAGTGGTGTTGTTGATTTGGTGATTGGTGTGTGTAAGGTTTTGTGGTTATTTGTTGTCTTGTAAATTATCTGTTTGTCTTGATTTTCAATCTCTATTGTTTTTTTCTTTTTGGTCCTGTCAGTGTTTTGTGTGTGTGTTTGTGTGTGGTGTGTGTGAGTGTAGTAGGAGAGGAGGTTTGTGTTTGTTTGTTTTTTTCTTTTTCTGTGTTTGTGTAGGGAGGTGTTTTGGATTATGTCCAGGGCAGAGGATAGGCAGGTAGAGAGTGAGGTGGAGGTGTTTGCTGCTCAAGCAGGCAGAGTTAGTAGTTCAGGCAGCAGTGATGAGGGGCCCAGGCAGAGACGTAAGACCAAGACAGGGCGCAATGTGAAGTTTACGTGGGAGGAAAACATGGCCCTAGCTCAGGAGGTCATGAAAAACCACCACCTGCTGTTTGGCTGTAAGGCTGCCAGCACATCTACCCATCACAAGATTGCCATCTGGGCATCCGTGGAGAGTGCTGTAAATGCAGAGGGTACCACTTGCCGCACTCTGGATAATATTAAAAAGTGTTTTTCTGACATAAAACATTGTGTCAAAGAAAAGATGACGACCGAGGCCCAGGCAGCCAGAGAAAGTGGTGGAGGATCACCATACCAGGCAGACTACCTTGACTATGAGGAAGTGGTTAAACCCATGATACCACCAGAGGTGGTCAGATGTCTGTATGTCCGGGATACCGATGCCCCCAGACACAGTGGTAACTTTGGGGGGGGTTAAATGTTTTTTGTGTTTTTTAATTTTTTAATTTTGTGTGGGATTCTTTGGCCTGTTTTACGTTTCCATTTTGTGTTTGGTGACTAATCAGTTTGTCCTGTTGTTTTTTGTCCGGGTTTTTTTGTTTGGTTTGGGGCACAGTCTGTTTTTTTTCATAGAGCATCATTGTTGGTTTTCTTTAGTTTTTTTTTTTAACATTGTAAAGGAGTCATATTATTGTGTCGTCCAGGGGTGCTTAATATGCATTACTCCAGCTGTTGTGAAACTGCATATACTAGCATGGCATGCTAGAGTGTTGGCATGCCCTCATATGTTATCTGTTGTAGACCATGCTGGGATGTGTAGTCCCACAGCAGCTTGTGTGTTTTTATCCTTTTGGGGGGGTTACGTTTTGCGTAATATTTAATGTTTTATTTCCCTCATCTTAGTTTTGGTTTGGATTTTGTTTGTCTTTTTAAGCGAAAATGTAGACCTGGCTTGACATGGTTTTTTTGCAAATGGCAAACACATGAACTCAGGGCCTGATTCAGAGCCGCTCGTAAGCGGCCGCTCGTTCGCTCCGAGCGATGTTCGCACATCTGCGCATGCGTATGGGTCGTAATGCGCATGTGCCAACCAGTCATTGCGGTCGGAAATCGTGCGCTTGCAAAACAGCGAGGGCCTGCTAATTTGAGTGACAGAATGAGGCGTTGGTGGGTGGTAACAGGGGACGGTGCTTGAAAACGGGGAGTGGAGATCCGAACGCAGGCGTGCCAAACGGTCAAAACGGGCGTTTAATGGGAGTGCATAATTAGTATGGGAGAGTCATCGATCACGTCACTTGGTTGTCTTTTAGCCTGAACTGCTCGCAGTGATTGTGGGAAGTAAAACCTTCCACAAGCACTGCGAGCAGTTCAGACGCCTTTCGATGTACTCGATTAATCTAATAAATAGCAGAGATGACGTATGATGCGAACGGCCAGGGGGCGTCTTTACAAAATAGCGAGCGCATGTTTTGTTCTCTCGCCCAGACATAGAGGCGTCAACAGACCGCAAAGAGCGAGCGCTCAATTTAAATAGCCAGCCCCTTTTTCTGAACGACCGTTCGCAAATAGCGTCCGGCTCTGAATCAGGCCCTCAGTGTGAATATGCAAAGCACACTACACTTGATCTTACACGTCACACACACCACTATGGCTTGTACTTGTTTGGTTATTTAAACATTTTAAAGTAGCTGTCTCACATGGAGCAATTTTTAGAAAGATCACCTAACCTTCCCCTCCCGCAGCCTAACCCAAACCCTCCCCCCCCCGTAGCCTAACCCTAACCTTCCCCTCCCGCAGCCTAACCCAAACCTTCCCCCCCTGAAGCCTAAACCTAACCTTCCCCCCCGCAGCCTAACCCTAACCTTCCCCCCCCGCAGCCTAAAACAGTCTAACCCTAACCTTCCCCTCCCGCAGCCTAACCCTAACCTTCCCCTCCCGCAGCCTAACCCTAACCTTCCCCTCCCGCAGCCTAACCCAAACCCTTCCCCCCCACAGCCTAATCCTAACCTTCCCTTCCCACAGCCAAACCCAAACCTTCCCCCCCCGCAGCCTAACCCTCCCCCCCGCAGCTTAACCCAAACCCTTCCCCCCCCACAGCCTAATCCTAACCTTTCCCTCCCACAGCCAAACCCAAACCTTCACCCCCGCAGCCTAACCCTACCCCCCGCAGCCTTGCCCTAACCTTCCCCACCCGCAGCCAAACCCAAACCTTCCCCCCCGCAGCCTAAAACAGCCTAACCCTAACCTTCCCCTCCTGCAGTCAAATCCAGGACACCCCCCCCGTAGCCTAACCCTAACCCCCCCACAGCCTAACCCCCGCAGCATAACCCTAACCTTCCCCTTCCACAGCCAAACCCAAACCCCCCCCGCAGCCTTGCCCTAACCTTCCCCACCCTCAGCCAAACCCAAACCTCCCCCCCGCAGCCTAAAACAGCCTAACCCTAACCTTCCCCTCCCGCAGTCAAATCCAGACCCTCCCCCCCGCAGCCTAACCCTAACCCCCCCACAGCCTAACCCTAACTTTCCCCTCCCACAGCCAAACCAAAACCATTCCCCCCCTGCAGCCTAGCCTTAACCCTCCCATCCTGCAGCCTAACCCTTACCCTCCCCCTAGTGCCTAACCCTAAACATAACCTTAAACCTAATACTCACCGTCGGGATTCTGACTGCTGCCAGTACATCGGAAGGTGTTTACAGACGATATGTCTGTGAATGGCATGGGGGCCTGATTCAGAGCCGGACGCTCTGACCAGAGCGCTCGCTCTGAATCAGCGCCCTCCTACCTAACATTGGAGCAGCCTCTTGGACGCTCGCATAGCTGTGGGTTACCACCCACAGCTTATGTGAGCGTCCATGATGATGGTCGCGATGGTCAAGACCATCGCGACCATCGGGCTTGCGACGAGACCCTGCCGTAGGGTCTCGCTGCTGCAAGCCCTTGAGTGATTTTGGCTCTATCATAGCCAAAATCACTCCCACTGACATCACTAGTGATGTCAGTGGGGCCGGACCCAGACGGTAGGCGTTCCCATGGGAACGCCTCTGTCTGGCAGTCACGCCCCCAGCACGCCCATCGACAGCACGCCCCCTTTGGTACGAGACCCCGAACGACGGCTACCCCGTTGCTCGCCGGGTCTCGCGCATGCACACTACGGAGCTCCCTCCGTCGTGCGCATGCACATTTGGGTACCATCGACCAGCTTGCGAGCGTCCTGCGCTCGCGAGCGGGTCTGAATGAGACCCATAGTTCAAAGACATATCGCATGTGTCCTGTAGCACAACCGATGCCGATATATCTTGCACATATATAGGCACGTCTGGCTGTGTGTATGGGCGACCCATATACTTGCTGCAGAAACCTGCCGATAAGTGACATCTAAACTTGGCGAGCAATTTAAATGCCCGCCCAGATGTGCTGCCAGCGCAGACAGTGCAGACACATTGGGGGAAATGATTGATAAGTGTGTATGTACTTACTAATCCTTAAATCGGACGGAGGGTCGACCAGGTATTTACCCAGCTTAACTAAGTGCTGCTGTCTGCTTCTTGCAACCTTGAAATCTCTTTATCTCCTGGCTTGTGCCCATAATAGCTTATATTATAGGAAAACGCTGCTTGTATGTACTGAATATATTGGCAATGTACTGTATGCAAGTAAGGAATCTTTATACATTACTTTGCCAATATATTCAGCTACATAAACAAACTGTCTCGCTGAGGCAGCTGTTCTCCAACAGACACTTACTATGCTCATTACAATGTTCAACATTGCATAATAGAATTATATACTCTCACTTATTTTGCTGGCACAAACCGGGAGCTGACTGTGTCCTACAATAAGGATCATCTTGCTCCAAGCGCCTGCAGTATTTAAAGGGCTAAATTAATGGATTATTGGGAACAGCAATATCTTTGCATTAGAGTTGGATTCTAGTGCATTTATGGAATGCAATTATGTATCTCCCATAACATTTGTGACACTGCCCATACACAAAGCATGTGCCAGTATTTCCAGCTGCATGTATCTGGCAATCTTGGGGGTAAATTTACTAAGGTGAGAGTTTTTAGAAATGGAGATGTTGCCTATGGCATATATATAATCAGAGTCTACTTAACATTTAACTAGCACCTTCTAGAAGATAATAACTAGAGTCTGGCTGGTTGCTATGGGCAACATATCCACTTCTAAAAACTCTTACCTTAGTAAATTTAGCCCTTGGTCTCTTAGAGAGGTGTATAAGAGGATGCGGAGGGGAATGTTAGCACTTTAGCACTTTAGTTACACCTTTTGAACTGTGTCAAGTTGGGTTACATGATTTTGCAAATACCTTTTTTTTTACAAATCAAAATGTCTGGCAGCACCCAGGGGTGTATTTCATGGTCTGGGGCAGTGGTTCCCAGGCTGGGTGCTGTGACGCCCTAGGGTGCCAAGCTGACACTTGCAGAGTTGATGGTCTAGGACCAAATAAAATGAAGATAGGCAAAGCCAGAGCTGTTGGTTGCCAATCATAAAATATGTGGACAAACAAAAGCACAACTCTGTACACCGCCACATAACTGAATGACAGATAAGCACAATTCACGGTCATTTAATAGTGTTTCTGACTTACTCAATAAGGACATTTTGGCCTAGGGGTGCCGTGAAAAAAATCCTGATACTCTAGGGTGCTGTGATTCAGGAGAGTTTGGGAAGCACTGGTCTAGGGTGAATTCCTAACAATGAAACCTCCAGAAGTTATACAAATGTTGAATTAATCTGGCACATAAGGATCTCCTTCTATAGGTGTGTATGTGTTTTTTATATCACTAAGCAATGTGCCATCCAATGTGTACTCAGATCCAACACATGGAAAAGTAAGATACTCTTAAAAAGTGCTTGCAAAACAAGCGTATATCTGCACACTGAAAGATTCTATTGTGATCAGGACAGACGGTATCAGAAATGGGGCGGAAAAATGATAGGCGTTCCTGGTGGTGACAGGGAGGTGGCCTAAAGTGAACTAAAAAAAATGTTTCTCATGGGCGTGTTATGGGAATGACGCGAGCAGTGGAGGCTCCAGGGGTGGGGCCGCAGCGCAGTCCAAAATTCAAATAGGGGAGCCACACGAACTGCCAGTGAGTCCCAGCCATCTATGTTTGGCAGCATTTGGGGTGGCAGTTGGTGTGACTCCCCTATTTGAGTTTTGGACTGGGCTGCAGCCCCACCTCTGGAGCCGCCACTTGTCGCGAGCATGTCAGGGAAAGTGGCTGCGTTCTCAGGCGCAGAGCTGCAGTCACAGAGGCCATGTTCAGATGGAGAAACTGCACCTGACATAGGGCTGATGCAAGTGTTATTGATGCGCCGATGGTGGTGTGTCAAGACTCATCGGCGGTGTTACAGTGTGCAGAGACTCTGAAAGTGGACGTCTTCTCACGGCTTGTACATTCAGATGCTGGCTACTACACCAGGGGTAGGCTGAAGCTAGCAATTACATATTATCATAGCCACGACTCTGGCAAAAGATTCAACCGAGACTGCGAGCATTTCATTATCAGGCCCTTCTTCTCATCCCAGCTCTTTGGTTGTAAGGACCTAAGTGTTTAAAATGCGTACAAGTCTGCATAGCCAAATTTGCATTCGCTTATTTTCACACACGATACACTACCCAAATAGGCAAACGTTCAAGAGTGCGTAGAGGTGACGGGCTGGGTACTAATTACCCAGGCCCAGGCTTGTATAAGAGGCCCCACAGGGGTTTGCGTAGTCGTTTACATGCAGCAGTTTTCATTGGTGTGGCTTCGCCCCCATGATTTGGCCTCACCACCCCTCATCATGCGGCCCCATCATTACATTAAATATATAATTGTATATCACTTTTCAGTCACATATGATGTGAGATGTGGTGTTAAAAGGTTTTATTATTTTGCAAATCAATAAAAACAACAAATAGTGCGATACTATTTTAACCACAAAAATCGAATAATAAGAGGATTCACATTTCGAAACGCGTTGAATCCTCGTATTAAGAAGTTTGTCATTTTACACCTACAACAACTGAGAATCTTTTTATCTATACTAATATAATAAGACCGTTGTGTCTGTTTGTTCCAAGTTGGTACAAAAACTACTAAACCGGAGTTTCATGAAAACGGCATAATTATGTAGTGGAAACTCCTAGAAATAACCTGCACTTTGTTTCATCTCCACCTGTTAAAAGTTAAAACTGAGCAAAAACAAAATTTATTGGCATCTTCAATGCAAGAGATAGGTGTGTCCAGGGCTATTTTTCAGCAGGAACTCAGGGCCTGATTCATTACCGATCGCAACTACGATTATGCACACAGACGACCGATTGTTGCGTTCTGCGCATGCGTATGCATTGCAGTGCGTGTGTGCGAAGGTCTCAGTGGGCTTTGCAGGCCCATCGCAAAGTGATTGACAGGAAGTGAGCTCTTGGGGGTGTTGACAGGGGGGTGGTAGGCAAAACGCAGGCATGTCAGTGCATTTGAATGCCGGTACAGGGGCATGCATAAATTAGCCACTGCAATGGTATACGCAGCAGGAGCTCCCACTGCGTGTGACGAGGATAGCTATTTCTGATTAAGGTCTGAGTTTGTGCAATTGTGAGTGAGGCTGCTATGGTTCGCGATGTTACTGATGGTTTCACTGTTTTACGGATTAAGAAAGGGGAAGTGTTGTGCTGCGAAGGCATAGCGATTGCAAACATTAGCCTATTTTGGCAGTGGACCTGCGTGCGTAATCGCAGCTGCAATCTAAATAGCGATCCGTAATTAATCAGGCCCTCAGTTCCTGAACCTCTCATTAACTATGACGTAATATCCTGGGCCAGTCCCTGTACCTATTATTCTACAAAAATAGCCCTTGGTGAGGCACCATGAGCAGCCGGTAAGGGGGTGGGGGGAGAGATGCTTTGGGCCCACGGCTAGGATAGGCTACATAGCAGTCTGTGCACTGGGCACACAGTGACATTGGTGTGAGTGGTGGATGAATAGGATAGGCTACATAGCAGTCTGTGCACAGGGCACACAGTGACATTGGTGTGAGTGGTGGATAAATAGGATAGGCTACATAGCAGTCTGTGCACAGGGCACACAGTGACATTGGTGTGAGTGGTGGGTGAATAGGATAGGCTACATAGCAGTCTGTGCACAGGGCACACAGTGACATTGGTGTGAGTGGTGGATGAATAGGATAGGCTACATAGCAGTCTGTGCACAGGGCACACAGTGACATTGGTGTGAGTGGTGGGTGAATAGGATAGGCTACATAGCAGTCTGTGCACAGGACACACAGTGACATTGGTGTGAGTGGTGGGTGAATAGGATAGGCTACATAGCAGTCTGTGCACAGGGCACACAGTGACATTGGTGTGAGTGGTGGGTGAATAGGATAGGCTACATAGCAGTCTGTGCACAGGACACACAGTGACATTGGTGTGAGTGGTGGGTGAATAGGATAGGCTACATAGCAGTCTGTGCACAGGGCACACAGTGACATTGGTGTGAGTGGTGGGTGAATAGGATAGGCTACATAGCAGTCTGTGCACAGGGCACACAGTGACATTGGTGTGAGTGGTGGGTGAAGGTGCTGCTGCCACCAGTCTGTATAGCGCTGCTGGGAAAATGGGCCACACCGGCAACAGGACCTCTATGCCAAGCAATACAACTAGAACATCTCAAATCATTTTTTTTTAGCAGAAGCAATTTCGTTGTGGGCGAAGCCAACTGCAACAGCTAAGTAAAAAATAATATTTATCTGCACAAATGTGAGCGCAACCTCTTATTATGAGACTTTATAGTTTAAAACAGTGATATTTAAAATTATGCATACTTAGCATAATAATATGCTAAGTATTAGTTTAACTTATGTTTGTTACTAACCTCATGTGCCTTTGTTCCATTGTCTTTTAGAGATTGGTTCTTTTATAAAAATATGTTGATTTTTTTTTTTTTTTTTGTATAGTCCTTTTGTTGTCAAACCTAAATCCTATTTAATGGATTCAGGTGATGCTATTAGTATGTGTATCAGGATGCCTGACTTAGAGGTGGACGTCAATGAAGCTGCGACTGCATCTTTATTACACAGCGCAATGCATCTTTATACTAAAGCCGTAGCCAACTGGATTCATACAGAGACACCCACTGTCTACGACTCAAATTCGCCACTTTGCATAATAAGTGGCACCATCGGATGCACATCATACGCACCACCTGTGGTTTTTCAGAATATCCGCCGAAACATTTAGGCCAGTGCCAGTGCCAGTGCAACTGTGAAAAAGACGCAGTGACTGGTTGCTATACGCCAGCTTCTAGCGAACCACCTCCCGTTACCACCCAGGAACGCACACTGACATCGTCTTTCTCTGCATCCAAATTTGCATACGCAGATTGAATACATGGGCGACTGAAATCTATCGATACTGCGTCCACCTCCGAATCAGGCCCAGGACCTTATATGGGGAGAGGGTTTGATTTTGGTTTCCCGTGAAGGTATCCGGTCTAAATATCTGCAGTAAAAAGGTAGACAATGTCTAGATAGACACCAGATGTTAGACAGTCAATAGGTAGACGGGACAAAAGGTCGACACACAAAGTCGACATGTAGGACGGTTGACAGGTACAAATGGTCGACAGTGTCAAAAGGTCGACACAAAAAATGGTCGACATGATTTTCTTGTTTTGTTAGGGTAAGGTTTAGGTTAGGCATGTACCCCGATGGTTAGGGTTAGGCACCAGGAGGGAGGGTTAGGGTATGGTGAAGATTAGGGTTAGAAAAAAAATGTGTCGACCATTTTCACGTTGACCTTTTGACCCTTTCGACCATTTGTACCTGTTGACCTTCTTACATGTTGACATTTAGTGTGTCAACCTTTTGTCCCTGTTGACCTATTGACATCTGGGGCCAAATGAAATAGGTCGCAATTTTGTTTTTATTGCGAGTCTGACAGTAAATTCGCATGTTTTGGCTAATCGCAAATGTAATGTGAAAACAGGCCTTTTGAGCATTTTTCACTTTTTTTTCTAAAATAGCAAATTGACAAATCGCATCCAGATGTTTTCTAAACTTACAACTCTCCAAATATAATAGGCTGCGATTTGCAAATTCGCAAGCCAAACTTGACTAAAATTCACCAGAACTTTAGACTAGATTCAGATAGGTGAGTTTATCCTGAGCAGGTCAAAGTATTATTATTATTATCATTTATTTATTTGGAGCCACAAGTGTTCCGCAGCGCCTTACAAAGTACATAACCAAAAATGTGACTCAAAGTACAGTACCATACAATACAATGCAGGACAAGGACATGGATAATATACAGTACATTGATACATTGGTGGCCATAACACACAAATAAGCTACAGAGCATAAGCAACCAAGTCGTAGGTGTCCTAGTGGTGGGTAAGTAGTAGATGAAAATAAAATAAGGAGAAGCACAAGTGGGTAGAGAGCCCTGCTCACAAGAGCTTACATTTTCAAAGGGAGGAGCAGACATACAGGCATGATACAGATGGGGAAGACAGGGAGGAGGGAGCATGTAGCAGCAAGTTAGGATGAGAGCTGGAAAGCATTGATGAAGTAGTGGCCTTGAGAGCCGTTTGAAGGATTGTAGAGAGGTGGAGAGTCAGATGGGGAGAGGGAGAGAGTTCCAAAGGTCGGGAGCAGCACAGGCAAAATCTTGGAGGCGGGAGTGGGAGGAAGAAATCAGTTGGCATGAGAGGCGGTGTGCATTTGTTGAAAGAAGAGGGCGGACAGGACAGTGAAAGGAGATGAGGTCAGAGATGTAAATGGGAGAGGAGTGTGTGAGGGCTTTGTAAGTGAGTGTGAGAACCTTAAATTGGGTTCTGAAGGGAGAGGGGAGCCAGTGGAGGGCTTGTAAGAGAGGGGAGGCAGATGTAGAGCATTTGGGTAGAAAGATGAGTCGAGTGGCAGCATTGAGGACAGACTGGAGAGGAGAGAGATGGGAGTTGGGGAGGCTAGATAGGAGGAGGTTACAGTAATCCAATCTGGAGATGACCAGTGAGTGTATAAGGGTCTTAGTAGCATCCTGGGTGAGAAAGGGTCTGATCCTGGAAATATTTTTGAGATGGAAATGACAGGACTGTGAGAGGCTCTGGATATGTGGTTTGAAGGAGAGGGATGAGTCCAGGATAACTCCAAGACAGTGCACTTTGGGGCTAGATGAAATAGTTGTGCCATCAATTAATAAAGAAATAGTGGGAAGTGAGGTTATGTGGGAGGGTGGGAAAATGATAATCTCAGTCTTAGACATATTAATTTTAAGAAATCACTGGGACATCCAGGAAGAGATAGCAGAGAGACAGTTGGAGATACGAGTGAGGAGAGAGGGAGAGATTTCAGGGGAGGAAAGGTATATCTGAGTATAATCAGCATAGAGAAGATAATTGAGGTCAAAAGAGCTGATGAGTTCACCTAGAGAGGACGTATAGAGGGAGAAAATGAGTGGTCCAAGAACAGAACCGTGGAGAACACCTACTGTGAGAGGATGTGGGGGGGGGGATAAGCCATGAGAGGAAACAGAGAAGGATCGGTCAGAGAGGTAGGAGGACAGCCAGGAGAGAGCAGTGTCATGTAGACCAAGGAGTGAAGGATTTGCAGCAGGAGAGGGTGGTCCACAGTGTCAAAAGCAGCAGAAAGGTCAAGGAGAATGAGCAGAGAGTAGTGGCCTTTCGATTTGGCAGCAAGGTCATTGCTGACTTTAGTGAGGGCCGTTTCAGTGGAGTGGAGAGAACGGAAGACAGACTGAAAAGAGTCAAGCAGGGAGTGAGAGGAAAGAAAGGTGGTAAGGCGGTTGTAGACAATACGCTCAAGGAGTTTGGATGCATAAGGGAGGAGAGAGATGGGTCGGTAGTTGGCAAGAGTGTTAGGACCAAGGGTAGGTTTTTGAGAATGGGGGAGACAAGGGCATGTTTGAATTAAGAAGGAAAAGTGCCAGAAGAGAGGGAGAGACTGAGGAGGTAGGCAAAATGGGAACAGGCACAAGGAGAGAGGTAGCGGAGGAGATGTGAAGGTATAAGGTCAAGGGGGGAGGTGAAAGGGGGACTGGATAAGGGTCATGACTTCCACTCCCGATACAGGGGAGGATGTCAGTGTAGGTAAAATGGAAGGGGAGGGATGATCTGGGAAAGGTGGAGGTGTAGTGCTGGATGACTGGAGGGAAATGATATCCTGACGTATGGAGTCAATTTTGGATGTAAAGTAGGTAGCAAAGTCAAGGACAGACAGCAAGGAGGGAAGGCAAGGAGGGGGTGGGCCGAGGAGGGAGTTCAGGGTGGTGAAGAGACGCTGGGGATTTGAGGACTGGGCGGAGATGAGGTGCTTGAAATATTACTGTTTAGAAAGGGAAAGGGCAGCACTGTATGATGAGAGCATAAATTTGAAATGGGGAAAAACTGCCTTAGAGTGTGATATCTGGTGCATTTTGAATGCCAGGGTTGAGGTATGGAACTGCGAGGGTGAGTAGTAATTGACAGAGCAATAGAGTCACGAGCAGACGTAAGGGAGGCATTGTATAGGGAACAGCTTGTTAAGGGCAGGAGAGAGAGAGCCAAGGGGAGAGAAGCGAGTCAAGTAGGGAAGAAAAATAAACTGTGTCGATAGACTAATGCACATATCCGTGAGATACGTGCATGTTTCTTTGTGTGCATATAAAAACAGTTTCAAAAATAAAAAAAGACATGCACCCCCTCCCCAGAGTCATACCCAGCACCTGGCTATATAAAGCCTTTCCTGGTTCTAAAAATACAGGGGCCAAAATGGTACCAGCACAGGGCTTTGCTGAGCCAGTCCTGGTTGTGGAAAAAACGGGACAAAATGAGTAGGGGTCCCCTGTAATTTCCATAACCAGCACCGGATTCTTTCTAGCATGGGGGTAATGCCACAGCCAGGGAAAAACCTTCATCGATTTCCCTGGCCAAAGCTTTACCTCTGTCCGATAGTCAGCTTAGGCCTGGAGAGATGGGGACACCCCCAATAAAGGGGTCCCCCTCTACAGGGCACCCCAGGCCTAGGCTGATAGCCCGTGGCTATCCCCGGCATCCCTGGCCGGTGGGTGCCGGGTTGATAGTGTAAATGTGTTGTGTAAAATAGAAGTGTTAATATTGTCTTTAGCTGTGGTACTACACGTCCCAGCAAGCCTCCCCCATATGCTGGTATTTGGAGAACCACAAGTACCAGCATGCAGGGCATTACAGGCCCGCTGGAACGTGTAATTCAAAAGCCAAATAAATACTTTAAAAAAAACACAACACACCATGAAAGTACAATTTTATTTAAACACACATGCACACTCACACTATCTGACACACATACTCACCTAGTATCCTTGATAACATCATGTCCCCTTGTCCAGTAGAATTCCATAGGTGTACCTGTAATATAAAAGTCAAACTCACCTCTCCTGTGCGATGATCCTGTCCTCTTTGGTCCCTGTAGGCATCCATGGGGTTAAAAAAAAAGAAACTCAAAAATCCGAAACAGTGCCGGACAGGACGAAAGGTACGTGTTTACACATACCTTTCCTCCGCGCGAATGACTGGGGCCCACGTGTGCCCAGTCATTGCAGGAGCTACCAGCCAATTAGCGGGCGTCTCTGTCAGAGCCTGTCTCCTCCATAGACTTCAATGATTAGAAATCTCATTGAAGTCTATGGTGGGAACTGCGACATTGTATCCAATGATGTAACCACAAGCCTTCACGGATCTCACTGATCTGTGATGGCTTCTGTATAACTCGCACCTTTTAATGCTAGTCGCATTAAAAGGTGTTAGTTTACATAGGAAAAAAATCGCATAGATTTGTATAGTATTTTAGCCTCGAGCTGAAAAGTTTGCACGGTATTACATTTGCGAGTCCCGGCACCAACTCGCACCTAAAAATAAATCGAGAAGGTACGAGTTGAAAGTTTACTTTAATTTGTGACTTATTACATTTGGCCCCAGATGTCTATCTAGACATTGTCTACTTTTTTACTGTAGATATTTCAATCCACATCCCCTGTGATATTCACTTACTTTATAATGTTATCACAGAACATAGGGCCTGATTCAGAGCCGTTCGCTATTTGCGGTCGTTCGTTCAAAAACAAGGGGTGGCTATTCAAATGATCCGTTTGCAAATTGCAGTCTGTTCACACTTCTAAGTCTGAACGAGCGAGCAAAACATACGCTCGTTTATTTGATAAAAACGCCCCCTGGCCGCTCGCACCATACGTCATGTCCGCTACTTATTAGATTAATCGAGTACATCGTACAGCGTATGAACTGCTCGCTATTCTTGTGGTTGGTTTTTTCAACCACTATTTTGCAAGCAGTTCTGAGTTAAAAAAAAACAAGTGACGTGGTCAATGACGCTGCTGTATTAATTATGCACTCCCTTAAAACGCCCGTTTTGACCTTTAAGCACGCCTGCGTTCGAATTCCACTCCCCCGTTTTCAAACACCTTCCCCTGTTACCACCCACATACGCCTCATTCTGTCACTCAAAATAGCAGGCACTCGCTATATAGTGTACAAACGATTTTCGGCCGCACTGACTGGTTCGCGCATGCGTACTAAAAACCGTACGCATGCGCAGATGTGCGAACATCGCTCGGAACGAGCGTACGGCCGCTAGTGAGCGGCTCTGAATGAGGGCCATAATTTTCTAATTACGTTATTTGCTTATCAAATGAACATGTGCCATTTATTTTATTATGTACAGAGGGCCTGATTCACTACAGGTTGCGATTGCAGCTGTGATTACGCACGCAGGTCTGCTGCGAAAATATGCTAATGAATGCAATCGCAAAGCCGTTGCACAGCCAGCAGAGAGACGCACACTGCCGCTATCTCACATCTGTAATACCTTGCAGTCCTGCATACACATTGGGAACATCGAGAAACATCGGCCCGTCACATACAATTATAGCAGCCCTGACCTGTCTCAGAAATTTCTCTCTGCAAGCGTGTTTGCAGGGCGATCGCAATGCTAACTCACGCATGCAGGCGCACTGCAATGCATACACATGCGCAGTACGCACCATCGACCGATCTGCGTAAGCGGTTGCATTTGCAATCCATGCTGCATCAGGCCCAGAGTATGTTACTATTTAAAATGTGCTGAAAATACTATGATCCAACACATAGGAGTTGTGATGGGAGCTTTTATGGCATCCAGCGCAGCAAATGTTTTATTAGATTTATGGGAACTAACATGTATCTATGCCAACAATCCATTTAGTGAACATATTCACTGTTGGCATGGCTACATAGACGATATTTGCTTTATTTGGAAATGTGACATTGTTGGATGCATGTTTTAGATATTTACATAATAATGATGTAAACCTCAGATTCAGCTTCGTATTTAATGCAGATAGCAATTGTTCTATTTATTAAACTATTTTTTTCTTAAGACATTAATACTTCCATAATTTTAGCTTAAATCCACTTATCTTACAGGTATTCAGGGACCTTTCTAAGGCAAGTGAATATAGGGATCAGACTTTTATTATAAACACACACATTTTTGGCAAAATTATTTCACGCAAACCTGTTAGAGGTTGGACATTGCACCTATGGATTGTGATAAGCTCTTTGATAGAGTCGCTAACTGGTAAAAACAAGGATAGAAAAGATTATATAGTTTTTATTACACCATTACGGGCATATTTATTAACACTATTTTGTGGAAAATCATCAGCTGACAGTTGTTTTTGCAGGATATCCGCAAAATTTAAGTATCCTAAATATGTATGAAAAGCACAGCTCGGGATGGCACTTATAAAAGTGTGTAATAGCAGCCAATAGTGTTACCTGGTTACTCCACCAAATAGAAACCTAGCATAAATAATAATGAGGATGCGGGGGGTATGCAGTCGGGAAGCCGGTGGATGTAATCCCAACGGCCAGCTTCCCGACTTCTTTATCCCGGCGAGGGTTAAATGACAGGCATCTGAATCTAGACACCTGTCATTTTGCCGACGCCGGGAGACTAGAGCCCGGCATCCTGATCGAAGTGATGCCGGGCGCCGAGCGCGGACAGCTGCGGGGGGAGGAGGGTTAGGTTTAGGGTTCCCAGGGGGGACTTAGGGTTAGGCACCCCCCCGGGAGGTTAGGGTTAGGCTAGGGGGACGGATGGTTAGGGTTAGGCACTCCCGGCAGGAGGTTAGGGTTAGGCACCCCCGGCGGGGCACTTAGGTTTAGGTGGCGGGGGAAGGGGGGGTTAGGTTTAGGCACTTAAAGGGGGGATTAGGGTTAGGCACTGGGGGCAAGGTTAGGGTTAGGCACCCCTAAGAAGGGTTAGGGTTAGGGGGGGAGGTTAGGTTCGTAAATACTTACCTAGGGACGATCTGGATTTTCACCCATGTCGGGCAGCCGCTGTCAGGATTCCGTCCGGCGGTAAATCATACCGGACTTGCGTCCGGCGGTAAATCATACCAGTTCCCATGGGGGGTATCCCAGTGGGCATTTGCACAGATACAAATTAGGAATAGTACAATAAACGGTATCTTATCTGAATATTGCGGATGATAGGTCTTCCTAATGGGATGTAGTCGTCATCCCAGAGTGCGGGATGCCGATGGTCTAAATACAGGCGCTGAAATCCTGACAAGCGTCGGGATCCCGGCACCAGTATCCCGACCGCCGCCATTCCAAAGATAAGTATCGGCAGTTATGGGGAGGGTTAGGGTGCAGGGTTAGGGTAAAGCACTTGGGGGAGGGTTAGGTAACGAGGAGGGAGGGTTAGGTTTACGGTGTGGGGAGGGGGAGGATAGGTTTAGGCACCAGGGGGGAGGTTAGGTTTAGGCATCGGGGAGAGAGTGTTAGGTTTAGACTGCGGGGAGGGGGAGGTTAGGCTTAGGCACCGGGGAGAGACTGTTAGGTTTAGACTGCGGGGAGGGGGAAGTTAGGCTTAGGCACTAGGGGGGGGGTTAAGTTTAGGCACCAGGGAGGGAGGATTAGGGTAGGGGTTAGGGTTAGTGCTAGCATACTTATCTATGGATGTTGGGATTCTGACGGCCGGGATGCTGGTGTCGGTATTCTGACCAGCGGCATCCCGACCGCCGGCAATCCATACCCAACCCCTTCTCAATACCTCGTCCGTCTATTTTCTTTACATACCATAAACTGGACAAATAAAACCAGACGTAACATAATAAAGTGGATGTTGCTGGGTACCCCTATAAGGTGATAATACGGTATTTAAAGAGTAGAGTAACTACAGGGTATATTTACTAAAGTGTGGGTTTTAGTGGAGCTGTTGCCCATATCAACCAATCAGATTCTAGCTAGTATATTCTAGAAGGTGCTAGATAAATATGTAAATCTGATTGGTTGCTATGGGCAATAACTCCACTTCCAAAAACCTGCACTTTAGTAAATATACCCCCACAACTCAAGTTGTGTTTGGGGGTATTTCCGCCCCCATTTGTTACATAGTGTTGGGGCTGCAACTGATTCTTTGCAATGCTTTTTTGGCCACCCATCTTTCAGATATATCCAATTGATGAAGCATTAAACTTATATCACCAATCTTGTGTCTGGGTCTTACATTCATGGGACTACGTTGGGTGAGGTCTTTTGCAGTGGTGTAACTAAGGGGTGTCAAGCGAGGCACCTGCCCTGGGTGCCATGACAGGTCCAACAAAGGGGGGCACCGCTGGCCAGGGCATCATACCGCATCGCCCACCCTCCCCCCCACCACCATTGCGACCATTGCATTCTGACCGGCTTTAACGAGCAGGCAAGTGTGCATGCAGGTGCTAGCTGGATGGGCTGACTGTAGTGGGAGCTGCAGCGGCAGCGCGCAGCCCCTCCCAGACAGTCTTCTCTTCCCATTCTTTATCCTTCTGACCTGAGAGCTGCCGCCTGGGTTGAAGTCACCACCCGCCCCTGGTGAAGAGTGATTCTTCCTTCCCTGGTGCTGTCTCTGCTCACCCGCAGGTGTGTATTGGGGTAAAGGGTTTGGTCTGGCTGCATTCATGTGAAAGAGGTGTGTGTGTCCATGTAGGCAGGCGCAATGTGTGTGTACTGTATATGTGTCAGTGTGCGTGCATCTGTGTCAGTGTGTGTATATGTGTCAGTGTGTGTGTATATGTGTCAGTGTGTGTGTATATGTCTCATTGCAGTGTTTGACGTGTGCCAGTATGCAACAGTATGGCATACTGGCACTTCAAGCGCTAATGGGTGGAGTGATAAGAAATGGGTGGAGTGTCATGTTGGCATGCCCCATTTCCAGTGGCCATGCCCCTTCCGGCATATGATCATGCCCATTTTTGCTGCGCGAAGGCGCGCAAATATATAATTTGTGGAAGGGGAGGGCGCCGATCTTAAACTTGCCCTGGGCTCCGTAGACCCTTGTTACGCCTCTGTTCTTTTGCCATATTCAAAACCATCAAAAACTGGGAGGCTTAGGTGTAAGCCTTTGCCCCTTCAGAAGTGTTGCCATTTTGCTCAATAAACCTAATAGAAGAAATCTAGCATCACTTGTGCACACATTTCCAGGTTTACAATAATTTAATACTATGGCTATTCAAATAATATTATTTGTGTATTATAAGGAATAATGTTCATCAACGCTTGAAGTAATAATAGTGATAATAGAATTGACCTCAAAGTTCTCTGACCTGTATAAATGTATCCAGCCCACATAATATAGTCATACTGTTACTGTATTTCACATTGCTTGTATCTATGCTGGCAGCATATTTACTGTTGGTCTGATACACATGATAATGGTTCTAAAGTTTGACAAGTAACAAGGAATTGACAGAAGAGTTTGAACTGTTGACTTTGGGAAGTCTCAATGTCATATGATTTTACCATCAGATAATGTAACATACAAGTACATTCCTTCTCTGGTCTCCACAGTGAAAGGGGCCAGAATGAATGGATAAAGCAGTGTTCTTGTTACATCAGCCCAGCATTAGCAGCAGAGATGGCTCCGAGGTTAAGCACTGTAACATAAAAACTGGAAACCACAAGGGCTTCCTCAAGGCACAACTTTGAATTCCAAACGCTACAAGTCACTATCTTTCTATGTCTCCGATTTGATCATTTATACTTCAGGAACTATTCTGCTGAGTAGCGATATATATATATTTTTAAATATCTTCTAAATGCAGCTGTTCTACAAAAAAAAAATCCATATTCACCTGGCACAGCCTACTGTAACATTATGTAAAGCACACAAATAGCAGACAATGGCAGTCACAGTAGGAACTCCAGCAACTCTCTTAAAGATTGTTTAACCCCTGAGCCAATTATTTTATTCTGTGGGCATTGGAAGGACAGATAAGCAGGTCACTGTGTGTTGTTTGGTGACCTTCTGTTGTTGGTGCTGTGCCTTTCTCTACTAGCGCTTTCATTTTGTCCTATGTAGTTAGGTACTTGCAGTCACAGAGCTTTTATGTTATATTTGGGGGCAGGTGTTGGGATGGATTCTGATTGGCTGCTTTGAAAAACAGGCCTTGGTGGTTGTACATTGCCGGCTATAGCTTTCACACACTAGTGTTCCCATGCTCCAGTATTGCTGCTCAATCTATTTCCAGATCTCAGCTTGTGACCTTGGCTCTGCTTTGTCAGCTGGCTGGACCAATAGTTTGCTTATGACCTCGACTTTGGCTTTTATTCTGCTACTGTTTCGAAGGAGGGTAGTCTAGTTAGCTTAGGTAGTGACAGTTAAGGTGCGTTCACACTGGGCGATATTACTGAGCGACTGCACGATTACGACATCGTGCACAAATCGTGCACTTTTATGTCAGAAACGACCAGCGATGCGCACTCCCGCTGGTCGTTTCCGACATTGTCCATCGCGTGAACATGCAGCACAATCTGCCGATAACGACAGATTGGCATGTTCAGGAATGATGGACAGTGCCTGCACTTAACGACTGATCGTTCAGTGCAGACACTCCAGGGGATCAGGAACGACGGTACGATTACGATGTCGTCTTTCCTGATCGCCTAGTGTGTACGCACCTTTAGTGCTAGTTGCAGTCAGTTTGGGACAGTGAGAGTCAGGAGTAGGACAGGTTTAATAGTGACACTGTCTTTGATGGGCAGTGCCACCCACAGTAACAGACCCCTAGGTAATACTGGCCGAGTTAGTTTTGTGGATAGGCAGTTAGCAAATCATTGTTTGTTTTTATAGTGCAGGAACATCATTTAATATAATAATTGATATTGTTATGTGTGGCTTGAAAAAATAGTTTTTGTTATTTGGTGCTGTAACTTTAGGCCGTGATACTGTGTCTGATATATCAGTCAGTAACAGACAGTAGGTCAAGGGCCACTGCACAGTGGGTTGCAGTCGGTGGGCACCTTTTTTTTTGGGGGGGGGGGGGGGGAATAATATATATATTTTGTTTTGTATGAGATAAAAGTATTCAGGCTGTGAAACTGTATCTGTGAGATATAACGGTCACTAACTGTCAGTAGGTCAAGGGCCACCTCACAGTGTGTCGCAGTCGGTCGGCACTTTAAAAAAAAAAATTATATATATATATATATATTGTTTTGTTTGTAATAAAAAAATTCAGTCCGTGATACTGTGTGTTTGAGATATAACAGTAACTAAGGTCAGTAGGTCAAGGGCCACCGCGCAGTGTCGCAGCCGGTGGGCACGTTTTATGTAAAAAAAAAAGATATTTATTTGTGAAAAAATTCCGGCATTGATATGGAACGCAACGATCAATCAACAGAACAGCAACCAAGCACTAGCACTATAGCTGCTGCCACTACCAGTCATGATGGCAATACCGCTTCAACATCATTTACTAAAGCTGATGCTCAAGCGTATAGAGGCTTTTAGTCAAGACATCTAAAATTAAAAATAATTATATTTTAGAGTGGTAAAGAAATGAAAAACTCTGATAAAAGGTGTGGAAAAACATAAAATGGCAACACATTATTCACCATACGAAGTAGCAAGGCTCAGGCCTTGGCCTATATTTATGAGTGTTGGTTCTGCAAATGTTAGTGAAGCATCTTCTTCTGTGTCTCATGACGATTTAAAACCATTTCATTCCGAGTCTAGGGGAGGTGTCAAAAAAATTAAAACCACTAAGGCAGTAGAGCAAACTGTGTGTTCAATAAACAGAAATGTCACAAATCCCTGAGGAGAGTTTAAGTGTGTCCGCAAGTGCTATGTGTTAGCCTAACTTTCCTGAAGTCATAGAGAAGCCTCCTTCCTTCATTCTGCACCATCTACCAATGTGGGGATGAGCAGCATAAGTCAAGAAGTTGCTCACCTAGACACTGAGGATGCTATGGTAGAAGTGCAACAGGATGAGAGGGATATTTGTGTAGCTGACACTAATGAGGATATTGATGATGAGGATGTTCTTTGATTAAGTGAGGCAGCAGTGGAAGCAGTTCTTGCTCGTGAGAAGAAGTCATGCCTGGGCATAAGACAAAAAAAAATCCACCTCTTATGTATGGAATAATTTTTACCCAAATCCGGAAAACAATTGTCTTGCCATCTGTAGCATTTGTACAGCCACAGTAAGTAGAGGTGAGGACTTTAACCATCTAGGAACCTCCTCCGTGTTACGCCGTTTGCAGTATATCCATGAAACGTTTATGGCAAAAACATACACTTTTGCTAAAAAAGTAACAACACGCAGTCCAGCGTCAGCTATCTCCCTTCTCTCTGCTAGATCCAAGCACCTGCAATCTCCACCACCAACACCTTCATCATCAATTTCCTCAATCATGGTCTGAAGTAGTCCTGCATCCAATTTTATAAGGCTAAATGAGTCCCCCCTATCCAGGATTCCTCAGAAGAATCCTTGAATGCTAGGCCTGCTGCTGCTGTTGGGGGTGGATCTTCATCCCAGAAGGGGACCAAGAAGACTACTGCTAGTAGTAGTTAAGAAAAAAAAACAATTGACTGTTAATCCTTTGATAGAGGAAACAAGTATGCCAGCTGTCACCCAGTTGCACAGCGGATCACTGACACAATGACCAGACTCCAGACTAGTAGCTGTGCTGTTAAGTGACTGTAGGGGGCACAATGGACGCTGATGTATGCTGTGCTACTCTGCTAATTAAAGTGGCTGTAGTAGCCTGTATTCAGACTCACAACAAGTGGCTGTGCTGTTAAGTGACTGTGTATAGGGGCACATTGCACATTGATGTATGCTGCGCTACTCTGCTGATTAAAGTGGTTTTGACCAGACTCACAAGTGGCTGTGTGTACAAGGCATGCTCATGTATGCTGCTCTGTACTCATGCCCATCTATTCCAGTGTAAAAAATAAAGTAAAATAATATATTTTTTAAAAAGTTAAAAAATTAGCAAAAGTTAAAATAAACTGTTTTTTTGTGCTGTATCCCTCTGTGTACTGTATACAAGCACTGTGACTCCTTTAGCCATAGCTCTCTGTGTATACAAGCACCGCAACTCCTTGGCCCATTGCCCTCGGCCCTCTGTGTATACAAGCACTGTGACTCCTTGGGCCTTAGCCCTCTGTGTATACAAGCACTGTGACTCCTTGGGCCTTAGTCCTCCATGTATACAAGCACCATAACTTCTTGAGCCATAGCCCTCTGTGAATACAAGCACCGTAACTCCTTAGGCCTTAGCCTCCTGTGTATACAAGCACTATGACTCCTTGGGCCATAGCCCTCTGTGTATACAAGCACTGTGACTCCTTGGCCCTCATTAGCCCTCTGTGTATACAAGCACCGTAACTCCTTGGGCCATAGCCCACTGCGTATACAAGTACTGTGACTCTATTTGCCGTAGCCCACTGTGTATACAAGCACTGTGACTCTTTGGGCTGTAGCCCACTGCGTATACAAGTACTATGACTCTGTTGGCCGTAGCAAACTTTGTATACAAGCACCATTTCTCTTTGGGCCGTAGACCTCTGTGTATACAGGCACCGTGACTCCTTGGGCCTTAGCCCTCTGTGTGTCCATAACACACAAGTACTGCAACTTAGTACTGAGTGGCAGTGAGTGACAATGTTTCATAGATATGCCCCTGCTCTGTCACTTAGTAACCAGCCAGCTCACTGCAGCCTTTGGCCAATAATGGTGAAAACAATATTGTGAGCTATGAGGTGGTCTAAATTGACTGTAAATGACTGTATATTAATGTTATTGAGGTTAGTAATACTCCAGTAACAAAAAAAGCCCAAATTATGTGATTTTAGCTTTTCTTGTAAATTTTTGTAAAAAATCCAAATCCATATCCAAAACCAGTCACGGCGATTTGGCAAATCCAAATCCAGACGACGAATCAGAGCCAAATCCAAATCCAGCAAAAATTGTCTGGCGCGCATCCCTATAATATATATATATATATATATATATATATATATATATATATATGTATGTATGTATATATATATATATATATATATACATACATACACAGTATATTATAGATGAGCGGTGTGATTTTAACCGGCTGTGTTCTGATCTAAAAAATATTGGCTCCCACGTGTTTTGGATAGCCAATAATATAAATTAGAGCACAGTAAAATCTGATCCGCTCATCTCTAATGGCCTTGCATTTAACCCTGCCATGGCCACTAAATGATTCCCACAGTGTTCAATTGACCATTTATATGTTTAAGTACATATTTGAGCATCTTTAAATTCAGTTTCTCAACAAAGGACATTGGGCCTGATTCAGCAAGGATAGCATCTGCGATTATGCACGCAATCGGCCAATTGTTACTATCGGGACTGCGTTCGCAGTGACTACGCAGACCCACTGCAGCGTGATTGACAGGAAGTGCCGTTTGTGGGAGGTGACGGTGGGTGGTCAGCAAAATGCAGGCGTCCCAGTGCATTTGAACGCCGTTGCATGGACGTGCCCACTGCGATGCCTTACGCAGCTTGAGTACTCATAGCGTGCAACGAGGTTAGCAATACCTGAGTAAGGTCAGAGCTTGTGTGCATAAAGGCTGCGATTGTATTAGATGTTACCGATGGATTACGGATGTGTGTAAGGTAAAGCGGGCATCCTTATCTTGTGTTGCGACGGCATAGTGATCGCAGTGGATTAGCATATCACCAAAGTGAGACTGCGTGCGTAATCGCTATTGCAATCGCTGTTGCGATCCGTACTGAATCGGGCCCATTTTAGCATATGGGGGGGGGTTTATTGCGTTCAACTAATTTACATATCTATTTTGCTATTTGCTACCTGATTTGCATTAATTTTGGGTATTGCTGATTAAAATGTGCAATTCATTTACAGAGTAAAATGAAAATAAAATATTTATTTTGGAACGGCACCACTCGCATTCATTATTAGTTATTCTGCAAAATTGTTCTAGGCATGTTGTTGTATAAATTTAGAGTGCAATTATTCTGCAGAAGCAAAGAATGTCACACAAGTTTTACACCTATAAATGAGAAACCGCTATTCCTCTTAATTATCTATTTGTTTTATCACACCAGACTCTTCAGAAAACAAAATCAACATTACTGTGTGTAATGTGCCCTCATTTTCAGCAAACATTTTATTTATCACTATCAAACATACTGATTTTAAATGCATTTCACTTTTTAATATCTGATTGACAAAAGGCACACAGGCTCTTTAAGAGCGCTTGCTCTGAATCAGTGCGGCATTTTTTTTAATGTGAGCCGGCCTCCTGGCCGCTCGCTAAGCTGTGGGTAACCACCCACAGCTTTTGGGAGCGGCCAGGTGATGGTCGCGATGGTCACGACCATCGGGCTTGCGACGAGACCCTCGTCTAATAGAGCTGGAAGCTCACTACTGAAGCCGCCCCCAAATTGACAGCTGTCCCCTTTTGGTGCGAGACCCGTAGCGACGGAGCGCCCGTCGCTGGCCGGGTCTCACGCATGCGCACGCCGGAGCCGGCTCTGGCATGCGCAGTGAGGGACCATCGACCCGCTTGCGAGCGCTGTGCGCTCGCAAGCGGGTCTGAATCAGCCCTTTGTGCATTATATGATGGCACATGGTGGCAAATAGCACGAATACGTTTATGTAAGCCATATAAATCATTAATGTGGTGTATACAACTTAGAGCCGTGCAACACAAAATTGCTTTTGTAACACAAGGGATTTGTCAAATGTGATAACTACTACAAGATTACATGACCTTGCAACACAAAATTAATGTTATTGATCCAAATCAGTTTTGTCAATCTAATATCCCAATATCAAATGAAGAAATATGAAAATGAAAGTACTAATGGGGCATACACACTAGACGATAAAACTGAGCAATATGAATGATTACTATGTTGTTATCGTTCATATCATCTAGTGTGTATGGTCCGAACGACCAACGATGCTCGCTCCCGCAGGACGATAACGATATTCCCAGTCGGCTGTACATGCAGCTCAATCTGGGGATATCTTGAGCGATGACCATAGTCATTCGTCACTGGTCGGCATCAGTAAGTGTGTATAGACTTCCCAATGCTGGAACCCCCGCTGGGCCCACCGCTGACGATATTGCCACTTACACACATCGTCTAGAGTGTATGCGGCTTAACTGTAAAAGGATAGAAAAGATATGCTAGTGAGGAGTAAAACAGGTATGTGAAAGAACAGAATATTGTTGCAGTCAGTGTCGAATAACAACAGAATGACCGGGTGATCACCCAGGGGTAGGGCTGCCGTCATATATTGTGGGGCCCAGACAGATGTAACAGACAGGGTTCCCTGTATCCTCCCCTTTGGCCACCAACCTGTTGAACACAGAGGTCCAACGAGCCCTGGCACCCAGCTCAAGCACATGCTATGATTACCACATGACACACACACACACACATATATATATATATATATATATATATATATATATATACGATACACAGTATTATGAGATTGCTGTCACTCACAAAATGGTGGAGCTGCTAATTCACAGAATTGTGTGCTCATTGGAATACACACATGCAGTCTATGCAACTGAGGTTTGAGCAGTTATGTGGCTCCCACTTCCCACTCAGTGCCCACAATCTTCCCATTTGATCACTAAAACAATCTCACTGGCTTCCAACATCCATCCATACATTTATCTAATTTACAATACACGTTCAGCTCCCTTATTTTTAAAAATATCATACTCTGTCTATGCATGTACACTTTCTTCCCCTATATGCCTCCATGCTGCTATATATTCCCCAATCCATACTGCTGTGTGGTCTCCCAACTGTGTTAGTCTGTGTTCCCTCATCCACACCAATGTTTTTCCCCAGCCGCACCGCCCTGCATCCGTACCTTCTCCACAGCCACATTGCTGTCTTTCTCTCATCTGTGGCACTCTTTCTTCCTCCATCTGCACTACTCTGGTCCCCCAACCGTGCAACTCTACCTCCCCCCACCACCCGCACCACTCTGTCTTCCTCCCCATCCACACCAATCTGTCTTCCCCAATCCCTACTGCTGTGTGGTCTCCGAACTATGGTAGTCTGTGTTCTCTCATCCGCATCATTCTGTCTTTCTCCATCTGCACCGCCCTGCATCCGTGTCACTCTGTTTCCTCCTGCACCACTGCCTTCCCTAAGCCACGCCGCTGTCTTCCTTTCCTCTGTGGCACTCTTTCTTCCTCCAATTGCACCACTGTCCCCCCCAACTGTGCAACTCTGTCTCCTCCCCCCACCCGCACTACTCTGTCTTACCTACCCATCCACACTAATCTGTCTTCCCCAATCCCTACTGTTGTGTGTTCTTCTATTTGTGCTAGTCTGTATTCCCTTATCCACACCAATCTGTCTTTACCCATCTGCACAGCTCTGTCTTCCCATGTCCATGCCACTCTCTTCCCCATCCATGTCGCTGTCCCCCCAAACTGTGCCACTCTGTTTCCCCCCAATCTACACCACTGTATTCCACCCATCTGCATTACTTTGGCTACCCCCCCTGTACTGCTAAACCTTCCCTCCTCTACATGCCTTTGTGTCTCACCTATCCATGCTGCTGTGTCTCCTCCCCCCATCCACACCACTTTTATCCCATCTGCACAGCTCTATTTTCTGCTTTGACCTCAGTTGCATAGACTGCATGTGTGTATTCCAATGAGCACACAATTCTGTGAATTAGCAGCTCCATCATTTTCTGAGTGACAGCAATCTCATTCTGTGAGAGTGCTGAATCTGCAGTTAACCACAGGGTGTTATAGCATACCATATCTGTATTGCGCAAGGAACACGTCCATTAAGGCGTCAGCCTTAATGATCGTAATTTCATTGCTTTTTGAAGTTTGAGTGGCAGAAAATCAATAGGTTTTGTGAATTTTCAAATCATGTCTAAGTAGCCTTAATGGGACATGTGAAACCATAAGGTTTTTTGTCTATGGAATTTCATAGCTTTTTTAAAATTTATTAACTATCAGGGTTTGGATGAGCAAACCGGGCCACCTGCAGGGGAGAATAGCAACAAAATGATACACTAACCCAAGTGGAAGAGGGAACAGCATACAGGAGGTTAGTTTGGTAGGTGCAGAGTGCGAGACGGCTGTAGGCATGTGGGGTAGCGGCAGCAGCAGTGGTGCAGAGCTGTGGCAGTGGTGCAGTGCAAAGGGGGCATCAGTGGGCGACAGAGGGCTCACTTGCAGTGCGTATGCCCCTGAAAAAATCAAATCAATAAGTCACAGATGCACGAATGCAGCAGTGAGATCCATCTATGCATCTCTTAAAAATTGAATGTGTAAAAAAAAAATAGGTGTAGCCCCACCCCCTAGAAGACAACCAGCACTGGGCTTTGGAGCCTCAGTACTGGTTGTGCTAAATACAGGGGACAAATGAAGTAGGGGTCCCCTGTATTAAGCACAACCAGCACCAGGCTTTTCAGAACCAGTCCTGGTTGCCAAAATACGAGGGACAAATGACGTAGGCGTCCCCCGTATTTAGTGCAACCAGCACAGGGCTGAGCCATTACTGGTTCTGGAAATACAGGGGGGAAAAATGCGTAGGGCCCCCCTGTATTTACAAGAACCAGCACCGGACTCCTTCTAGCAGGGGGGTGATGCCTCAGTCAAGGGAGCCCTTTTACCAGGCCACCCAGCCACAGCATCACCCCTGACTGCTAGTCAGCCCAGGCCAGGGATCCCTGGGGAGTTGGGGTCCCCCTTCTCAGGGTACCCCAGGCCCAGGCTGATAGCCCGGGGCTATCCCCAGCACCCCTGGGCGGTGGGTGCCGGGTTGATTATGTAAAGTGTGGTGCATATGAATATATAAATATTGGGCCTGATTCAGAGCCACTCGTAAGTGGCAGCTCGTTCGCTCCGAGCGATGTTTACCCAACTGCGCATGCGTACGGATCGTTATACGCATGCGTGAACCAGTCAGTGCGGCCGAAATTCATGTGCTCGCAAAATAGCGAATGCCTGCTAATTTGAGTGACAGGATGAGGCGTATGTGGGTGGTAACAGGGGAAGGTGCTTGAAAACGGGGAGTGGAGATCCGATCGCAGGCGTGCTTAAAGGTCAAAACGGGCGTTTTATGGGTGTGCATATTTAAAACAACAGCGTCACTGACCACGTCACTGGGTTATTTTATAGCCAGAACTGCTCGCAAAATTGTGGTAGCAAAAACCAACCACAAAAATAGCGAGCAGCTCATACCCTGTTCGATGTACTCGATTAATCTAATAAATAGCGGACATGACGTAGGATGCGAGTGGACAGGGGGCGTAGTTTCCCAAAAAACGACCGCAAGTTTTGTTCGCTCGTTCAGACCTAGAGGCGTGAACAGACCGCAAACAGCGAACGGTTCATTTGAATAGCCACCCCTATTTTCTGGACGAGCGAGCGCAAATAGCGACCGGCTCTGAATCAGGCCCATTGTCTTTTGCAGTAGTACTACAGATCCCAGCAGGCATCCCCACATACTGGTACTTGGAGAAGCACAAGTATCAGCAGGCGGGGCACTAAGGGGCTGCTGGCACCTATAGTACCCGTGCAACAGAAATATTAAAAGAAAACAAACAGACACCGTTTTTTAAAGTATTTTATTATGCTGCACCTTCACCTGTGGAGCGGCAGTCTTTAAGCTCTTTTACATGGCTGCCACTCCCCCAGGACTTCTACGGCATCTTCACCTGGAGCGCGGCGTCACTCTTTTGCGCTCCCGCTGCCCATCCAGGGCTTCCGCAGTGTCTTCATGCTTCAGCTGGTCTCTCCAGCTCCCCGGCCGATGACCGAATGGAGGGGGCCTCACGCTGGCTGTATTTAAGCCAGCCGAGGAGGCAGGGTGATGACATCGCGAGCAGTGATTGGCTCACGGTGGCCATCTTTGAATTTCAAAAATGGCTCTGAGGCACCATTTTTGAAAAGGGCATGCTCAGTTTCTTACCATCGAAGTCAATGGTGAGAACAGCTCATTGGCTAAAAGGCGGAAGGCTCGCCTCTCTCTGCCAATGAGTGCTCTGCACCGGGATTTCTGTACTGAAATCCCAGGCGGAGCTGTCATTCGGGTAGTAGTGTTCTTAGAGAACACTACTAATGTGTGAGGGTCCCGGTAGCTTGTTTTTTTCTTTTTTTGCCAAGACCCTGGATTGTGTGAAGAGGACCTGATCCACGCATAGGAGGAGGTGAGAATGGATTTTTATTACAGGTACTCCCCATTGGATTATCTACTGAAGAAGAGGACAGAATGGCTTCAGGGATACTACGGTGTGTGTTGTGTTTTTTTAATATTGCTTTTGCTGTGGAACTAAAAGTACCAGCAAGCCTGTAATGCCCCACATGCTGATACTTGTGGTTCTCCAAGTACCAGCATGCAGGGGAGGCTTGCTAGGAACTGTAGTTCCACAGCAAAAGCCAATATTTATTTTTTCATATGCACCACACTTTACATAATCAACCCGTACCCACCGCCCAGAGGTGCTGGGGATAGCCCCGGACTATCAGCCTGGGCTTGGGGTGCCCTGTGGAGGGGGTCCCCTTTATTGGGGAGTCCCCAACTCCCCAGGGATCCCCGTCCTGGGTTGACTAGCAGTCAGGGGTGATGCTGTGGCTGGGGGGGACCGGTGAAAGGGCTCCCCTGGCTGTGGCATCACACCCCCCGCTAGAAGGAGTCTGATGCTGGTTCTGGTAAATACAGGGGGACTCTATGCATTTTTCCCCCCTGTATTTCCAGAACCAGGACCGGCTCAGAGCCCTGTGCTGGTTGCGCTAAATATTGGGGACCCCTACATCATTTGTCCCCCGTATTTTTGCAAACAGGACAGGTTCTGAAAATCCTGGTGCTGGTAGCACTTAACACGGGGGACCCTTATGTCGTTTGTCCCCTGTATTTAGCACCAGTCCTGGTTCTCCAAAGCCCAGTGCTGGTTGTCTTCTAGGGGGTGGAGCTACGCCTTTTTTTTTTTATTAAACACAGAAGATTTACCATATCCGAACCTGCATACTGTGTGCTGCTACTTCCCCCGGGTCCTAGCGCCTGCCTCACCACCATATGCACTGCCACACGCACCGCCGCCGCTAAAGCCCACTACTGTCCCCGGGTTCTGGCCGCAGCTAACGCCCGCTAACCCCCGCGCCTTCTGCCGGCTTCCGCTGCAGCTAACGCCAGCTTCTTTCCCCCAAGCCCACCACCGCTAAAGCCCACAAACGACGGCCATCTTTGTGCACCCAAGTGAAGCCACAGTTATTACACCTGCTGGAGTCTCCTACTGTGGCTGCACAACAAGTTGAAAAGTCCTATCTCTACAATGGTGCAATCTTGAGGTAATAGTTTAAAAACTGTAACTTTCCAATTTATCTGAACCCCAAAAGCGCGTACCCTGGCACAATAGCTACCTAATAAAACAAACCCCAAGTCTAAATTTCACCCCTACCCTGAGTTTTGCTTTCCCAAAAAAACCCCATAGACTACAGCAGAAAAGTGTTCCTAATTCAGAATGTCAGAAAAATGTGACAGTTGGAGCTTTAGATTACTCCCAATTCTTAATTTTTTATGTTTTTGCCCTGAAATTTGGCTTGCAACACCCAAGGTTCCTGGCTGTGCTAAACACTGTTTCCGAGCTGCAGTTTAAGTACACCATAGCTAGATTGTACAAGGGGCTGCAAATTGCCTATTTTAGTCCCAGCATTCACAGGGACTTTGTGAGATGCTAATTTGTAAATTATCATTAAAATGATCCGCCACCATTCTTACTGTACCAAATTAAGTCACGATACAGGTGGTAATATATGTGGGTATTTCTTTTAAGCCTGACTAGTTGACTCATCATCAGTGGTTCTCTTGGAGAGGGTTAGTTTTATCCTGACAGTAGCATTTGTAGGAGAAACTGAAGCAGGAGACATGTCATGTGCAACTTGAGCTGACAAGTTGCTCGCAAGGAGCACTTTGCATCTCTTAAGATCTGTTTCAGTTAGAAAGACATTACATAGGACTTAAACCTAGGATCAAGCATGATTGTCAAATTGTAGTGATCCAATTGCTAGTTGTTGCAAACCCTTTGGTACTGGCAAAGCAAATAAAGCATTTGATCTACAAAGACCAACATACTTAGCGGAATCCATTTGTTTCATCTCCTCCTTCAGCTTCACTAGCTACTTTTCCAGTAGTTTAATTAAGAGTAGCGCCTAATGCAGGCTGGCAGTGTCTGAACTCACTTCATAGGTTACAATTTCAAATGGTTTCAGTAGCTTGCATAATGCCGACAGTATTCTCCAGTGTGCTGCCATAAGGTAACAAGTCCTCCCTCTCCCTATATAATGACAGGATGTGTACATCTTGACGACTCATTGCTGTTCCGCCAGTTGCTGAAGCATATAAAGCAGAGGTTCCCAACCACGGTCCTCAAGGCACACTAACAGTCCAGGTTTTAGTGATATCCATGCTTGAGCACAGGTGTTTTAATTAGTACTTCAATTATTTTGATTTAACCATCTGTGTTCAAGCATGAATATCACTAAAACCTGGACTGTTAGTGTGTCTTGAGGACCGAGGTTGGGAAACACTGATATAAAGGGAGGAATTACACCTGGTTATTACCTCTTGCTTCAGTTGGTGGAATGGCAACTTTTCTTGTAGCTGCAGCAATGTTTTTCATGCGGTTGCTGAATGCCAAAAATGCTTAGAACTTTTACAGGCTACAGTCAGCATCTCTTGCATGGAGCTGTCATTTTAAGTTTATTGTATGCGCAAAACCTAGTATGTGTTGAAATTCAGCCAGTGGTACTGCTCGTACAACCTTAGTTCCATTATTGGAAATTACAAATCCTGACCAGAAACCATTTTGCCATCATGTCCTTGACTTTTTCCAACAGATAAAGAGTGTAGCTTGCATGTGAATCAGCTTATCATTGTGGTGAGTGGGGTTTATGGCATGTTGGAAATGTAAACATTTTTGGCAGTAACTTTTTCCTTCAAAGTTAGATTTGATGTTTCTTCAAGATTGTCAAACATTGTGTAGATTTGGAGTGCCCTTTCTTACACCTTCTTACCCCTGGACCTTTGTTTAAAGTTGGTGTTGAAGAAGTACTATGACTGCCAGCACTAATACTGGGTTAACCTGTTCTTCTACAGACTGATTCATGATTGATTTACACCAGGACAGGCGTAAAGCTACTGTGCTTGAACTTGTAACTGCCACCACACTAAGTGAACGTACAATGAGATAGGGAAATGAGGGACTGTTACCTTTCCCACGCAGTTTTAATAAAATATGAGAATTTTTTTTAAGCCGAAAAAAAATATGTTCTTTCAGCTCTCATTATTTCAGCAATAAGATTTGAAAACAACATGGTGGTAGATAATTCAGAGATCTCAGTGCATATATTTGCAAAAATATGGCAAAGCCTCCAGGCCACGTCACGGCTCTCTGATACTGGAGGTCCCTAATACTTGGTCAAAGTGAGTTTTAAATAATATGGGTGCAGGGTGTGCAGTGCGGGGCTCGTGTGCCCCACACAACCTGCACCCATTATAAATACACCCCTGGTCCTGATTGCGTCGGGGAAAGTGTTTGCGTACACAAACGTTCAACCGCTCACATAGGAGGCTTTAAAGAGGCGGAGAAACTGCACCTGCCATAGGTCTTGTGCAAGTTTAAATGGTACAACCAACGGTGGCGTCTAAGGACACACCAATCTGTATTACTGCGTCTATGGACACTAAAAGTGGGAGTCTCAGTCCTTGCTCAGTCGGACTACTTTGTAGTGACATTTGCGTAAAGTTACAGATGGCGACCGCCAATAGAAACATCTGCTGGGGCTTCTGCATCCTATTTTAATCAGGTACACAGAAGTCCAACACTAAACACACCACCAATACATCTTCTAGCAAATAAATAAGTTCAGTGTAGGCACCATGGATGAGAGCACACTTTCAAGAACAGAGAATGAATTAAGGCATTCAACAAGGGAAAACAAGGGTAAAGTATCTGTACACCTTTCATACACTATACAAGTACAGTTAGTATGCATGAACCTACATCATAGGCACATATTTCCTCTCTCAGCAAGAAAGGCCAACAGGTAGACAAAAGTGGCTGAAGGTGAAATAAAGTACTAATAAATGGGCTCCTTAAAAACAACTGTAGCACAGATGGCATAGTTTAACAGTACAAAACCTCTACCTGGGGATTGACAAACTGTAACAAGGTATAATGGAAATTTCCATCTAAGACCGAGGGCAAGATTAATTATATCATTTATTGTGAAATCATTGAAGTGCATCATCTCAGACTTACCGGCTTTTAAGTCCATTGAAATTCTTCATAAAAAACTTGCTGGTCGTAGCATAGGCTGTGGGGGAGAGTATAAAATATAAACTTTCTGTATGAAACATATTTAGCTCATTAAATAACAGAAAATGTCATGAAAAGGTTAAATATCCCATAATAAATATATATACAAACATAGTATAACCTGTAGGAGACAGAAATGAGCTTTATAATCACACATTTCCTCACCTCATGTTAAGACACCTGTCTCCTTTTGCTGGTAGCTGCTCTCTGGTCTAGGGCGCAGATTGATCCATGCACAGAGCAGCTCTAGAAAAATATGTAATGCCGGTAGTCGAAATGCCTCCTTTCAAAATACAGTCAGCAGCATCCCGATGGTTGGTATCCTGACAGGGGTCGGGTAAGTACACTTAGCCTCCCCCCTTCTCCCCCTAACCCTCCCAGTTTTGTAGCCTAACCCTAACCCTCCCCACCCCGCACCCTAAACCTCCCCATTGAGGCCAACCTAAGTCTCACATTTTGTGCCTAAACCTAACCCTCCCCCCCTTAGTGCCTAACCCTAACCCGCGCACAGTGGTAACTAACCCTAACCCCCCTATTTGCAGCTAACCTTAACCTCCCCCCCTCAAAACCTAACGCTAACCCCCCCTATGCTACCTAAAAATAACACTCCCCTCCGCAGCTAACAGCTAAGACGCCCCCGGCTTACCTCGTTTGGCTTTCATCTTGTCTGTATTCCAGCATCGGGATTAAGATAGGTATCAGTATTTTGACGCCTATCTTAAGTCCCGTGTCGGGCTTGCACCATCGGAATGCATGTCATTCGCCAGGTCTGGTAACAACATCCCGTAGTCATGGTATGAACCGTTGGCCAGTCCAGTAGGAATTTTCTGGGCAACTTGAATTACCCCCTGTGTCTGCCTATGCTCATTCCTTCTTTTTAGCAGAAAAATTGCTTCTCCTGAGCTATAAATGCTGAAGCAGTGGAAAAATCTCTCTAATCTCCACTGTTTTGCTTCTCTGTGACTGGAAATGTCAACTCCATAGCTCACAATGGGAGCCGAGCACTTCCGCAACTTAAAAAAATTAAAAAAGTTTTCCTTTTCTGATGTCTTTGTAGACTTACATCTGTACTAGTGTGTCTCATATTTATATGTAATAATGTTTTTTACGTGTTGTTGTTTATGGTGTCAACATACAGTTATCTGCATGTTATCACATTATCAGTAATGATACATTACAGCACATGCGCAGAACTATAGTAACAGATACTGATGTTTTTCACTTTTGCAAAAGATGTCAACAAACCTCTTCACCAGGACAGGCATTTATCATGTGGTCTGTCTCGGCATGGCATTTCATATAGATATGGAGTTAAGTACAATGCAAAATGTGGAGGAAAATAGCAAATATTATCAGCTTTCCACATTTTTTTTTAAAAACAAATAGACCCCTGTATCCGTTTTATTAATCTTCCATGTTATGTTGATAAGTTTCACATGAATTGGTGCAGTTACATTTATCACACAATTGTCCATGTGTCTCTGATGCTTTAATATTATTTGCAACATTTTATGTATATACAAACTTGACTTACATACACAGACTTCCCTACATTTATGACAGGCGAGTCAGGACATAGTGCACGTCACCACCCCATTACACGTTGCATTGGGGGCATGACTGCACATCAAGTCTCCTCTGCTCATCAGGCTGGGGGCATGCCTAGTGCTTCCCGAGCTGCTGTGCTGCCCCTAACCCCACTCACCACTGTTTGGGTGCTGTGCACTGGTGCATGCTATCCATACATTGCTAACCTATAATGTAGAGCAGCAGTGAGTGTGAGTTTCCTTTCAAACTTTCCCCTGTGTGACACTGTGGCCAGCAGGTGGGATGAGACAGTGATCGAAAAGCACGACTGTCCTGCCAAAATCGGGACAGTTCAGGGTATTCATACATATTAATAATGAAAGTAATATGTTCGGCTAAATGATAGCTCATGTGAAAATGTGGAGATGCATCCCTGTATGATGATCCCTGCAACATCAACCCTTACTCTCTATTGCTTTATCTAGTTTTGGACCCATTCAACAGAGAGCTTAAGTTGTCTTTGTAATATAACCTCATACTTTTTCAAAACTGCATGCCAAGTCATGTGACGCCTCTCATATACTGTATAGCCCTGTATCTGGAATAAAACCTGAACAGGTAAGAAGAGGTAGCTGAGGACTTATGGCGCTGGCAAAGTTTAAGGTTGTATCCTTTGAATTCTTGACTTTTTTTTATGAAGTTCAAATAGAAAAATGATCCATCTAACAATGTCCACTATACCTGTCAGTTAACGTATAGTGATAATTCCCCTTTAATGTTTTATGCAACAGAAATAGAAAAGGTAGATGAAATAATAACTGTGCCATAAGAAGCAAGGCAGTTGGTTATGTTTATTCCACCTAGACATCTTCTGAAAGAAAAAGTCTGTTTGTTAAATGGATATTTCATAATAGATCATATTAATATTTATTACATGCCTTTAATGACATGAAAATCTAAGCTCATCAAGCTTTATTAATGCTACAAATACAGAGAACATTAACAAAAGCAAATCTGTACATGGTGAATTGGCTTCCAGTACTAAACTTCCCTGCACTGTGCTGATCTTGTGCAACTTACAAGGGAATTGCAATCAATACAAGCAGATCAATGTTCGGTAAATTAATCTGATGAGCTAGCTTTAACTCATTCGGGGGTCATTGTAATGTGTTGCAATAGTGAGAAGGGGTTTGGTTAAAAAGTTAATTTTGTTCTACTTTTTAAAAAAAAATTTTTTTATTTAATTGAACAAAATGTATGAATATTGAAGGGCCATTTCATGAAACACAGATCTTTAAAATCTGTGAAAAGCATATTTAATTTAAATGGGTCCTTAAATCCCCAAGAACATTAAGGTTCATTTTATTTAGTGGAGAAGACGTCCAATGTTTTACTTGCATCCGCCTCTGAATTAGTCTCAAAGTGCCCTAAGTCCTTTTAGATAAAAAGTGCACATAAATAAAATGATTAAAATGAATAAGATTAATATTATTACATACAATACAGTAGAGAATGGTTACTGTAGCTATTCATTCATATTATCATCCATATCATAAAACATATACTCTTCATTACTAATTTTTAATGGTCCTGAAGTGATACATTTCAGCTAATTTGTCCAGAAAGTTGTCATAAAAAATATGATTTCAAATCATGCATACACCAGGGGAGCATGACAGCAATCACAGCGGACACTGTTACGTAGCTGCAATGTTCTGCAGTTCAGTAGTGATAATACTCAAACTAAGACAGCAAGACAAAAGTCAGGGAACGAGTTACGTAAGGTATCAGGGAGAGTTGGGAGGAACTGATAATTATCCTTCTCATTCGCACTAATAGGGCTCTATTCATCATCACTTAATTTCTACAAAAGCAAGTGAAGATGAACATTTTCACCTGCAAATGTAGAAATGAAGTTATCGGGCCATTCATCAAGAAATTAAAACAGGAGATATCACAGATATCTCCTGCTTACCTTGCTTTCACGGAATGGCCCGCTGTCCCCATACACTAGTATCACAGATATCTCCTGCTTACCTTTCTCTCCCGGAATGGCCCGCTGTCCCCATACACTAGTATCACAGATATCTCCTGCTTACCTTTCTCTCCCGGGATGGCTCGCTGTCCCCATACACTAGTATCACAGATATCTCCTGCTTACCTTTCTCTCCCGGAATGGCCCGCTGTCCCCATACACTAGTATCACAGATATCTCCTACTTACCTTTCTCTCCCGGAATGGCCCGCTGTCACCATACACTAGTATCACAGGTATCTCCTGCTTACCTTTCTCGCGCGGTATGGCCCTGCTGTCCCCATACACTAGTATCACAGATATCTCCTACTTACCTTCCTCTGGCGGAATGGCCTGCTGTCCCCATACACCGGTATCACAGATATCTCCTTCTTACCTTCCTCTTGCGGAATGACCCGCTGTCCCCATACACTAGTATCACAGATATCTCCTACTTACCTTTCTCTCCCGGAATGGCCCGCTGTCCCCATACACCAGTATCACAGATATCCTGCTTACCTTTCTCGCATGGTATGGCCCCGCTGTCCCCATACACTAGTATCACAGATATCTCCTACTTACCTTTCTCTCCCGGAATGGCCCGCTGTCCCCATACACTAGTATCACAGATATCCTGCTTACCTTTCTCACGCGGTATGGCCCTGCTGTCCACATACACTAGTATCACAGATATCTCCTGCTTACCTTTCTCGCGCGGTATGGCCCGCTGTCCCCATAAACTAGTATTGGGACAGAATTCATCAAGCTCCAAAAATATAATATTATTGGAGCTTGACTGCGGTAGTATTCGCCATCTTCAGATGGCGTTTGCTCCAGCTCGCTGCGAGCAACCCGCTCCTTCCCTATAGGAAGGAGTTCCGGCTTGCGAAGAGGGACCCTTTAGGATCCCTTTGCCCCTGTCCAGCTCCTTCTGCCGGACGTCGGGGCTCTTGTAGGTCACGCATGCGCACTTGTGTCACTGCTCCAAAAGGAGCAGTGAAAAGTTCTGGAGACAGCTGGTTTTCGCGGCGAGAAGAAATGTTAAATATCGGGATCCGTTCAGACCCCGATAATTAACATAATGAATAGACCCCATAATCATAAAATTGTTACTTAGCAGGAAAATGGTGAACAGTCCCCGCCCTTACTGACAGCACTTTGACCTGTGTAAAGCTTTTTTTCAATCATCAGCTTTGAAAAAGGGATTTTCACAGTTTTGTGCTTTTCATGGAGGACGTTACCTCAGAGAAACCTCAGATTTATTTTGCAGTCCCCCAAGTTTTGGGTAATGTCACTTTCCCATATACATGTATGGGGACAGCGAATGGTCGTCAATCCAGTAAACTGGTAAACTCTGCTCCCCACATTTACAGCTAAAAGCATAATGCCATCCTGAGATGCCATTTTTACCTGTCCGCGATCCTGGCCGAAAGTGGTACTGTGGATGAACAATGAAAGTTGGAGCGTCGACTCGGCGACCTTATAGGCTCACACATGCCCAGTGTGGTGACAAGTGTCTCAGTTAATTGCACATGTGTGCAGGGCCATCTCTTCCACTGGGCTTGTTGGGCAGTTGCCCAAGGGTCCAAAGCTTGTAGGGGTCCTCCAACCCGCCCCCTGCAGCCGCGGCCAGTTGGTAAATTTGTGATAGTTTTATAAGCTGGCCGCCAGTGTACTGTATTCTGATCTAACCTCCCCCCCGGTGTCGAGTCTCTCTGCATGCGTGGGAGGTCTGATGGGCATACAGGAGGGTTTAATTTTATTGACCATTTAAATTTTTTTCTCGTGAAGGGGTGGGTAGGGGCCCCAGTGCATTGCTTTGCCCAGGGCCCACACTGCTGTTAAGACAACCCTGCATGTGTGAGCTCTCCAGCCTGTGAATGCACTTTACTGAAACACAGTCCATAATTGGCAGCTTTGAATGAAAGTCGTTCCGTGTATGGGCAGCCCGACCTATTCAGGGATGCAAAATGACTGCTGATTGAGCTTGAGATCAGGTCATGTGATAATGCCGGGGGAAGCCTGTGATGAGTCCAAAACATGAACTTAAGGGGGTAAGGGGAGGCTGATATTGGTGCTTACTTTAAGAGACACCCTTGAGGTCCTAGCATGCACTTGTTCATATCCCTAATATAGCTGAGGATGAGGGTGTTTGAATCAGTACACACTGAAATAATGCCATTTGTGATAGACTACAATCACACAGAGGGAAGGAGGGAGAATTAGAGGGGCAGTCTCACTATATGACAGTGACTGCTCTGGTACTAAACTTGTATTGTACTACCCAAAGTAACCAAAGGATAAATAATTATTATGCAGTGGCCGACCCGGCCCTTCTCTTCCGAGAGCAGTGTGGGAGGCAGGATTAGCATTGCTGGTCCTTCACCCAATTTTTGCTTTGGTGATCTGTGATGTAGTGTTCCGCACTGGTATAATTCACTGGTCAAAAATTATTTTACAATATTTACATATTTCATATATTTACAATTTGTCCCTTTTAGTACATACAACTTCGATATGTGGGATATTTAGTATAATAATTCATTTATTTTACTTTTATAGATAAAAAAACAATTGCTGAAAGTTCTATCACAAGCCATGACAAGTAGGCATCTTTAACAGTCTCAGCAACTATTAAAAATTATAATAACTGTAATAAATTACATATTAGAGTTTAGCATATGTTCTGCGTCAGTTAAAACTAGCAATAGATATGGAAGGGAAACCTAGAAAATGTATTAATCAATGGATATATGTGTTTTAATTATTTTTATTCTATTCACAGTGACATTTTAAGAGATCCTGTCTCCTGGAGAAGAGAACTATAAAGAACATTATGGATTGTGCCAGCTGAGTAACCAAGTAACCTTCTCAGTCAGTAGCACAAGACACAAGGAGCAGTAACGAGTGAATTTATGACACATACAGCGAGCCCAGATTTTGCGTTTATAGCTGTACCTTGAGAATAGGTTATCTCTATCATAACCTGCTGATTTGAAACCATAAGTCATAACATTTTCGCAGGATATAGATGGCTAATTTTACTAAGAAAATACATCTTATTTCTGAAGTCCATAGTTTTTCATTAAACTGCTGTTTTAGATTTCTCTGCAGAGAATTTAAATCAGTCTTCTTCCCATTGTGCAATAAAACCTAACCGGTTCTGATTTTATAGCTTCACCATCTGAATATGTTCAGTATGAAATCCCACACAATGCTTAAAGAACATTGCTTTGTCTGTATTTTATTCTTAGACGGTCCTAGGCTTTCACATCCGACAGGGAGATTTATCTCCTCGCTGACCTAAAGCTGTCTCAATGTTTATAATATGCAGTTGCATGAATTAAAATCTGCATTATAAAAAATGAAATGATCCAGTAATACAGCCGCAGAGAGACATTTATGAGAGAACTGGTGCACAAGAAAAGGTGCTGTAATGCAAAGCAACTAATTCCATATTATTTTGTAAACAGTACTATAGAATTAGCAATGTGATTGGCTGGTATGAGTTATAGTAAAATCTTCTTGTGCACCAATATTTATAAATGCACCATTGTAGGACACCAAAATATGGCCTTGCTCACTAGAGCTTACAATCTAAAGGCATTTATAAATGTTTTCTAAATATTTAAAATGGAATACAATGATTTTATCTTCCCAAATGTTAAATGCAGCAGGAATTATGGTAGACCATGATTGTTTTGTTCATTGTAACTCTCCAATAAAGAACAGGAATGATTACAGAGATTCTGCCTAACATTAATTATGAAATTTCCATTCCCCAGATGTTTTCGGGAATATTTATTAATTATCGAGTTTGTGGCAATAAGAAATTAAAGATCATCCCAATGTATAAAAAAAAGACATGCAGGAACAGAGGAGCCCATCCTTGCAGTGTGTTAGCAGTGAGTGCAATCACTTCCCTACTCTTTGGGGACCCCAGAGCGGTTCTGTGCATGCCTGGTTTGCTGAATGCTCGTTTACAAGCAGGGAGTGCCGGATCCCTCTACCAGTACCATTTGTGATCTGTAGATGGCGTTAGCTACCAGGGCCAAGCTTCGGAGTGCTTGACATTCAGTAGCTTGATAAATTCAGCCATTAAGCAGTCCCATATAAACAGGTGTTTTTTTGGGGATATTCTATAAATATTCCTTGATAAATAGGCCCCAGAGGGGCCTATTCATCAACACTAAAATAAGGTTTTTAAAGACATTTTCCTTAATTACCGTTATTTTAGTATTCATGAACACACTTAACACAGGATATATCACTGATATCTCCTGGTTAAGTCCGCCTGCGTTCATTTCCACACTCCCCATACATTAGTCTGGGGATATGGAAATTACGCTATTCATCAAATTCCGAAAATTATGTATTTTTGGAATTTGATGGTGTTACTATACGCCACTGTGAGGTGGCATACAGTGGGTTACACTTACCTGCTGTCAGCTGGGCAGGTCCTCCTCGGCTCCCTCCAGCGCTCCCTGGTCCCTCCTCCGTCTCCGGTGACTGCTCTTACACTGTGTTCTCCCTGCAATCTTAACCTTAAAATAATGCTCTCCATCACTCTCAATTATATCTGTTAGCACCCAGTAGCACTTCTTACCTGCAACCATCTACTACCACCCATTTCCTCATCCACAATTCACAAACAATTGCATCCACTTATCCACTATCTACTGACCCGGCTCCTGTGCAGAGCTACCATGACAGCTGCCTACAAGCAGTGCTCCACAGCTCCAGACACATAAGTATAACTTTAGTTGCAGGTTTTACTAGGTAGAGGAACCCATGTTAGCAGAGCATGCACACACTCTCCCTCTATAGATAAGTGCAAAAGCATACCTTATGCTGTTTATGCAGCATTGCCAGGAGACGATCTAATGTAATGATTGTTTGTTGTAATGATAATCCCAAGAAATTTTACAAGAGCCAGTAATAGGTACTGAGGACCTCATTCAGAGTCGGTCGTTGCGGACGCACGGACGTACGGCACGATGTTCGCTAAACTGCGCATGCGTAAAATTCGCAATGCGCGTGCGCAAACTAGCTCTTACGATCAGAAATTGCTCTCTCCTTGAACACAGCCAGGTCGTTAGTTTGAGTGACAGGATGAGGCGTTTGTGGGTGGTAACAGGGGAAGGTGCTTGTGAACGGGGGAGTGGAGATCCGAACGCAGGCGTGTCTGACTATGCAAACGGCGTTTTATGGGAGTGCATAATTAACTAAGTAGTGTCATGGCATATGTGACATGGGAGGTTTTTACACTGACTTGATCGTAGTGCTTAAGAGAGGGTATGGTCAACCTTAAGCTCTACGAACAGGTCCGATGGTTCCCGATGGTCTCAATTAATCCTTATATGCCCACATCCTCCCCTCGCTCGTCCAGCTAACGATCCCATCTTAACGACGCAACTTGCGAGCGCTTCATTTGCATATCCGGCCCCTTTTACCTTACGACCGTGTGGCCGCAACGACCGACTCTGAATGAGGTCCTGAGTCCAATAGTGCTGTACAATTTTCTGTAATGAAAGAAATCACAATTTAACTGTAAGCTTAAATTAAATCCAACATCATAGCGTAATCTAGAACTGTTAATGAACCAGTATAGAAGTTAACACAAATTCAAGAGGGTAATCAGCACAGTGCGTAGCCAATATTAAAAAATATTGCTGTCCTAGAGAAGAATTACAACAGATTCATTGCTGTTTCCCGGTTCATAGTGCACTTCTGTATGGCTGAGCCCTGCGGCTCGGCTCTAGTTGAAATGGAATAAGACTCCAGATATTTGCTTCTTTAGTTACTCAATCTACATAAGAATAATTTTGTGACTTTGTAGAAAAAAGACAACAGGATGGAGCCAATTTGGTGTAGACAGTTGGCGCAAGCCTAAAGCTTTACAGAATCTAGGTAGATCTTCAAAGTCTCCCATGATGTGAAGTTTTCCATTATCAGTAGCTTGGATTCTAAGACGGAAGCCCCATATAAATTTGATGTTCATATTTTTGAGTTAATCTGTGAGAGAGAAAATAATCCATCTCTGTTGTAGGGTAGTCTATGAGAGGTCTTGAAAAACCTGTATGGGATGCCCTATGAATTCCAAGTTCCCAGCAGATGTAGTTCTTTTAAGGATATCTTCCTTGTAGTAGTGAAGCCTGCAAATTATATTGTAGGGTTTTTGAGAGGGCAGGCCCTGTGGTCCCACAGCCCTATGTACCCTGTTAAAAGTTAAAGTGTACATGAGAGTCTGGGTCAACGTCCAGAAGCTTGTTGTGAGTTCATCAACCAGCCCTGGAGAATGGACGTCTTCTGGGATGCCTCTGACTTCAAGTCATCTATATGCCTTTGATTTTATCTATCAGTTGTTTTGTCTGCTGAGCGACTGAACCTTGTAGTTTGTTAAGGCGAGCATCTACCTTTTCCCATGTTCTTCTAAGGAGACCACTCGATCTGTGACTTTAGAGAGATCAATTTGGAGGGATACAACATCTGAATAAATTACCTCCTGATTTTACTTCTTCAAGGACTGGAGGTCCTGTTGGATATCTTGTCTTATTGGGAATGAGTGGAGGTAGTGCAGGACTGTTCCCAAGTCCTTTCCATCTGCAGAGGAGAAAGAAGGTGGAGGAGATCAAGAGGTTGGGTGTCTCTCAGAGCTTCCAGAGGCCAACGGAGGCATCAGTGGGATGTTATCAGGGGACAGATTAGTGGAGGAAGCATCAAACAAGACTTTGAAGGCAACATCAGAGGAACTTGTTGTAGAATTATTTATTGGAGAAGCCTCATTTGTAGATCTAAGGATAGGCCATCCGAGTGAAGCCAAAAAAAGGAGAGCTCAAAATGTGGGGCAGGTATCACATGTCATGTTCTCCCTAGAATTGTAAACATTATTGCTTAATGAAAAAAAACAGTCACATGGGCATGACCAACACTTTAGTGACAGGAGGGCAGGGTGATTTACACCATTACATTACAGATACTAGTCTTCGTCCACAAGGGACAATAAAACAATAGTAGGAGAGTAGTAGTAGGACTTAGTCCATGGTCAATTATATAACATAACAAGAGTTCCCACAGTATTATTATTGTGGGAGAGACAATGTTGTAATCCAATGAAGGCACCAGATGGAGTAAACCAGCAGCACTGACAGATCAGTATGCAGTGTGTGAAAGTGATCTGGTGAGGTAGAGGTTTGTAATAGGTAATAGTGGGTGGTAATAAGTGATCAGAGATCAGCTCCTGGTAGGGCGGAAACTACCCCAATGAAGGCCTTAAATATCCCTTGGATGGAAAAAAATCCTCTAATAAGCAGGTGTGAATAAATGCTGGAGATATGAATCTCTCATGGCAGCCCAAAGAGGTTAGGACTGACAGTCAGCCTCTTCTGCAGATGTCAGGACACAGCAGAGTGCAGTACCCAGCTGCAGTCAGCATCAGAGTTCAGGGAAGAGCAGCAGCGATCCACATGTAAGTCGGGGAGCTGCAAGTGGGATAGCCTGACTGGTATAGAGCAGGAGGTACCATCAGTGTGGCCAGGCTGGGGATCCCGGCTGGTGTAAAAAGGGAGATCCCGGCAGGTTCAGGTTGGGTTGTCCTGACAAGTGCAAGATGGGAGGTCCTGGTAGGTGCAGAATGGATGGACCCAGAAGGTGCAATCAAGCAGGGGATCCACGTGGGCACACAAAGGGGAAATCCCGACTGGTGCACAATGGGAGGTCCTGACAGTTAAGAGTTCTGGAGGTCGTGGTGGATGAAGAGCAGGAGAACTTTGCGGAAGCAGCCATGGAACCCCAGACAGCACGCACTCAGCACTGCTGTCACGGTTACCTCACAGTTTCGATGGCACTGGACAGCTGGATAATTGAGCCGATGAAGGTACAGTAGGCTTCAGGACCATATGGCGTAATGATGTGAAACCACGTCTCTGGGGCAAGAGCAGGCTGGGTACATCCATGAATAGTAAATAAAAATAACTAACCTCAGATAGCCGGTGTCAGGCTGGTTTAAAATCGATAATTAGATGTCCCCCAAGTACGACAAGTGAACAGGGAGGTTGAGTAGAAAGGTTGAGTGTAACTAAGCTCTCACAGGATGTGAGTGTCTATCTTGACTGCTAATCCACACCCCCTAAACATTTTACTTTATAGTTGGAAATATATTAGTTTCTTTGATCTCCTTGGTCAAAAATCTATATAATAAAATTGACTGCTGATAAAAGTTATGGCATCATGCTGGTATGAACTCTAACCAGAGTCAGTAATGTTACAGCTAGGAGTTCCAGCATAACAGCTATCTACAGTCTCCAAACACTGTTATTCCCATACTTGCTCATCACACACCACCTCATGAGGGTAACACAGATACTTCTGAAAATCACCCAACAACATCACAACATTATCCACAAACAGAAATGTATAACAGTATAGAAGAAAACAAAACTGCACAGTGGTATAAACAGACCACATACAGAGAAGAAAAAAGTGAGTCCCAAAATGTACATTAGTCAAGATGAAAAGAAAAAGTAATACTAAGGGTAATCTATATATAAAACCACCTGCTTAAACAAATTATGTCATCACATCGAACCTAATGAGTATGCACATACCGCCAAGTCTTATTAAAAAAAAACTTCCAGACACTCTGAATACCCTGCACTCCCACTCATCCGTGAGAGAGAAAAAACAGAAAACTAGTGACATGGAAACTTTACATATTTAGTAGAATTGTTTAGTTCAAGTCTAACCATTTTGAAGAGATCTCTTTAGGAAAATGAATTATAATTTTTCGATTTTTTTTTGCATGTTTTGAAACAATTGAGTTATGATCTTACATATAATGTTTTTTCATGTATATAGTAGGCTTATAGACGATATTTAATGCTGCTTCTCAAATGAGACAAGGTAGTAACCCTGGCTCAGGCATCACTATTCTAGGGATTGAAGGAACAATGTCTTACCTTGCCTCGTGACTCCTAACATTCCCCTCCTCGCTTACCTTGGCGTCACCTGACTGCAGCAAGGCTTTTTTACATGTAGGCGTTCCTCAAGGAGGAAATTTAAGTTACTCAAATTAAAGAAAACTATGCAATTAACAATGCTAATATTTTATTATACTGAAAGAACATTGCATGATGACAAATGAATGACAATATCAAACTATGTGCATAAAGTTTCTTTATATAATAATTGCTGAAAACATTTTGAAGAACTAACATATGGATCTTCATACGTCAGACTGTTTCAAAAGGAGAGCAGGTTGTACATTAAGGGGCATATTTATCAAACAGTATTTGCAAGATAAATCCCCCCCGAAAAGATTTCTATACAACTAATTAAGTCAGACATATAATTACAATAGCAATCAATGACCTAGTGCCCTGGAAGGTCAGACAGAAAGCATCAGAGACGCTAACTGTAGGGTTGTATATCGGGAAACCGGCTGCCTTAATACCGACAGCCGGCTTCCCGACTGTCTTATCCCGGTGAGGGTGAAATGCTGGGCGTCTAGATGTAGACGCCTGACATTTCCCGGGCGCCGCGAGCGGACAGGTACGGGGGGGGAGGGTTAGGTTTAGGGCACCCGGAGAGGACTTAGGGTTAGGCACTCCCCCGGGAGGGTTAGGGTTAGGCTAGGGGGAGGGAGGGTTAGGCACTCCCAGGGGGGACTTAGGTTTAGGCAGCAGGGAAGGGGGGGTTAGGGTTAGGCACTTGGAGAGGGGATTAGGCTTAGGCACTTGGGGGGGATGTTAGGGTTTGGCACCCCTAAGGAGGGTTAGGGTTAGGGGGTTAGATTAGGTTAGTTTATACTTACCTTAGCGACGATCGGGATTTCCAGCGCTGTTGGGCTTCCGCTGCCGGGCTCATCTGTCGGCCATGCGGCCGGCAGTATTTCATAACGATTCCAACTGTAGTGGGGGTGCAATGAAGAGAATGGTAGTGCAGGGTGAGAACTTAGAGGATGAAAGGCTATGGTGTTTATTTACTAAGCAGTGTTAGGAGACAGAGTGAAAAATAAGATGCCAGCCAATCAGCTCCCATCTGTCATTTTTCAAACACAGCCTATGAGATGGCAGTTGGGAGCTGATTGGCTGGCACCTTATCACTTTTCACTATCTCCTAACACTGCTTAGTAAATAGACCCCTATATTTTAAGTAAAATAATACTTTTAGATCTACTATTATGATGTAGATAGCAGTGTTCTGTCTATCTAGACTCTGATTTTGAGCCACTTTGCTTTTATTATTTTGGTCTCCAGCGACTATTAAAGTATGTGCGATTGGCCGACTGTGTAGTTTAATGAAGGATGGAACAAGTGATCGTTCATTCATTCATTAAATCTTCCTGGTGTGTACTGGCAATCCTGCATGGTCCAGGCATCAGTAAGATTGCCGGTCATTCTAGTGTGTACCCATACTTCCTATGTAGAACTGATATCACATGTCTAGGCTTTGAGTTCTACTGCACATGTGTGAACCGGGCAATGTACATGTATCTATCCCCTGACACTGGCCCTGGTTAAGTTTTACAGTACCATTCCGGGTCAGTGTTGATGAGCCAGCTGACTATAATGGTAAATTATGGTGATAGGTATCATTGCTATAAGCAGCAATAGAAAAATCTTCCGTATCAGTGGATATTAATACCAATGATGTTTTTATGTGAGCTGGTATATACAGTCAGGTCCATAAATATTGGGACATTGACAGAATTTTCATATTTTGGCCTCTATTCACCACCACAATGGCTTTGAAATGAAACAAACATGATGTGATTTAACTGCAGACTTTCAGATTTAATTTGAGGGTAATTACATCCAAATCAGGTGAACAGTGTAGGCATTACAACGGTTTCTATATGTGCCTCCCACTTTTTAAGGGGCCAAAAGTAATGGGACAAACTAAACAATCCTAAATCTAAGTTTCACTTTTTAATACTTTGTTGCAAATCCTTTGCAGGCAATTACAGCCTGAAGTCTGGAATGCATAGTCATCACCAGATGCTGGGTTTCATCCCTGGTGATGCTCTGCCAGGCCTCTACTGCGAATGTCTTCAGTTCCTGCTTGTTCTTGGGGCATTTTCCCTTCAATTTTGTCTTCATCAAGTGAAATGCATGCTCAATCGGATTCAGGTCAGGGGATTGACTTGGCCATTGCATAACATTCCACTTTTTAGCCTTAAAAAACTCTTTGGTTGCTTTTGCAGTATGCTTCGGGTCATTGTCCATCTGCACTGTGAAGCGCCGTCCAATGAGTTCTGAAGCATTTGACTGAATATAAGCATATAATATTGCCCGAAACACTTCAGAATTCATTCTGCTGCTTTTGTCAGCAGTCACATCATCAATAAATACAAGGGAACAAGTTCCCTTGGCAGCCATACATGCCCACGCCATGACACTACCACCACCATGCTTCACTGATGAGGTGGTATGTTTTGGATCATGAGCAGTTCCTTTCCTTCTCCATACTCTTCTCTTCCCATCACTCTGGTACAAGTTGATCTTTGTCTCATCTGTCCATAGGATGTTGTTCCAGAACTGTAATGGCTTTTTTAGATGTTGTTTGGCAAACTGTAATCTGGTCTTCCTGTTTTTGTGGCTCACCAATGGTTTGCATCTTGTGGTGAACCCTCTATATTCACTCTTGTGAAGTCTTCTCTTGATTGTTGACTTTGACACATATACATCTACCTCTTGGAGAGTGTTCTTGATTTGGCCAACTGTTGTGAAGGGGTTTTTTGTTCACCAGGGAAATAATTCTTTTGTCATCCACCACAGTTGTTTTCCGTGGTCTTCCGGGTCTTTTGGTGTTGCTGAGCTCTCCGGTGCGTTCTTTCTTTTTAAGAATGTTCCAAACAGTTGATTTGGCCACACCTAATGTTTTTGCCATCTCTCTGATGGGTTTGTTTTGATTTTTCAGCCTAATGATGGCTTGCTTCACTAATAGTGACAGCTCTTTGGATCTCATATTGAGAGTTGACAGCAACTGATTCCAAATGCAAATGTCACACCTAGAATCAACTCCAGACCTTTTACCTGATTAATTGATAATTAAATAACGAGGGAATAGCCCACACCTGTCCATGAAATAGCTTTTGAGTTGATAGTCCCATTACTTTTGGCCCCTTAAAAAGTGGGAGGCACATATTGAAACCATTGTAATTCCTACACCGTTCACCCGATTTGGATGTAATTACCCTCAAATTAAATCTGAAAGTCTGCAGTTAAAGCACATCTTGTTTGTTTCATTTCAAAGCCATTGTGGTGGTGAATAGAGGCCAAAATCTGAAAATTTTGTCAATGTCCCAATATTTATGGATCTGACTGTATATATTGTTACATTGGTATTGTATATGTAAACTTTTACTCTACACTTACAAGATTTTTATGTGTTTGTTTCACTCTGGATAAGCAATGTACAATTTCCTGGGTGGAATTTACTCGAGCTTCTTGCTTGTACGTTCCTAATGATAATTGATATTCAACCTCTAAGACTCTTTGATTAACAATTGCCACTTGAACTCATGGGGTGGTATTTGCAGTTTGGCATTGGTTTTCAGGGAAGTGTACCATTATTTGGATACAAAGTTATAGACAAATATATTTTGTATTCAAATTATGTAACAGTTACATGAATAAGTATGTGTTGTGTGCATAACAATCGCAGTACTATGTCAGTGTTACCTCTATTTCACAGGTTCTCAAACTCGGTCCTCAGGACCCCAAACAGTGCAAGTTTTCCAGGTCTCCTCACAGAATCACAAGTGAAATAATTAGCTCCACCTGTGGAACTTTTAAAACATGTCAGTGAGTAATGACTACACCTGTGCACCTGCTGGGTGACCTGGAAAACGTGACCTGTGTGGGGTCCTGAGGACCGAGTTTGAGAATTTCTGCTCTATTTCTTGTTTCATCTGTGGATTTCTCTGCTGCCCTGTGACTCTTGCAACAAGAGACGATGTTGGTAAGCTTGCCAGGGTGGTAAATGAGGGTACACGCTGGGGAAAACTAAAAATAATACTTAAAATTATGATGCCTCCATATAAGCAGAATTATTGTACACTGTCTTGATAATTAGGCAACTGGACAAAATGGCTGCAGATTTATTTTCTCAACCAAGGAAGAAGTATACCTACTCCAACTACTATTAATAAGAGCATATAGTTACAGAAATTAGTTACAGTACTTAAATCAGAATGCATTAAATATAGATATATTTTATTTTTGTCAATACTGTTGTAATTGTGGAATCCTTCTGTCCTTCTGATTACCTAATAAGGTTTAATTGCAAAAAAATATATATAATAATTTGGAAATAAAAAAATCAGAATGCATTCTACTTGAGTGCTATAAAGCTAAATTATGTTATAAATTGTAGCACTTTGTAGTAGATCAATTTTAGTACATATACCATACTGGAGGAGACTAGGGATTTGACCAGAAGTTAAATTTTTTGTTTAACACAATGGATCTATTTAGTGGGCTAGTATAATAATGGGGCAATGATAGTAGAGACCCCTCTTTGCCCCACATGTACGGTCTTTTATAGGGTATTACTGAGGAATTGACAAACCCATGGTATTGATGTAACAGAGAAAAGAGTGGAGAAGTGGACCAGTGGATAAGATGTCCATAGCAAGCAATGTATTTAATAACTGCTACCTCAAAGCTGATTGGTTGCTGTGGGCATCCACTCCACCGGCCCACTTCTCCACGCTTTTCACTGTTTGATACATCAACCCATCTATATCATTGGCAGATAATCAGTATTATAAGCTAAACATCTTACAAAACTAGTAACTGAGAGCTAAGCAGGAGTTAAAACATCTTTCACAACAAAATAGCTAAAGCTGTTTATATATTTGTTTACTTCCATCAGTTGTGTGCACTACAATGTATAGGTAAACAATATTAGGCCTGCAAATATGGATTCTACCAAGTAAATATGTTTTGTAAGTTTTAACACGATGGGCTGTATTCAATTAGATTCTTTTTCGCCGATTACATCATTTCTGGCGGTTTCAACTTATCCCCGTATTCAATTGTAGAGTCTTTTCACCAGCGTGATAATGCAATGCAATGTAATAGGCAAAAAAGTTTTGCCTATGAATTCCTGGCAGAAAAATGTGCAGAATTGGGGTTTTGGGGTGCATTGTTGCAGGAACAACCCTGCACCCTTTAGACACCGAGAAAAAAACACAAAGGACACCCCAAAAAAGCACTTTGAAAAAATGGGCCAAAAAAATCAAAGTGGGGGTACAAATTCAAAAACTAGCGAAATAGCCTTTGGGGGGGTCTGCAAGTATGGGGGAGGTGTATTTTTGATTGCAGGTGTTTGCTGGTGCATTTTTGGTGCTTTTAATGCAGGACTTTAGCAACTTCAGAATATGCTTGCACCCATTTTCATGTACCCCAACTTGATGGAACTACTTATTTTACCAAAAACAAATTGCAAAATGCTATACTTCACCCCTATCCCAAAGATGCCAAATAGCGCCTACTGAAACCATTCATAGACCCCAAATACCTTCAGCAGTGTTAATCGGGGGTACCCATAGTGAACTCCCATGTCAGAGCATCTTTTGGGGGGTGTCAGGCTGATTTCCCTAAAAACTACAGGACTATTTCGCCTGTTTGAGTTTCGCCGCGTCCCATTTTCGCCGATTTGGAAATTAATATGGGGATACGCGGATTGCGCACAATACTTTTCTGCACCTGAAACCAGCGATGATGGTGAAAAGTCCAGCAACTGACTTCTCGCTTCTAATTGAATACGGGATTATGTCCATTTTCATACATGTGGCTTAATTTAAATATGCCCTGAAACAGATCAACCAAAGCAATCCAGGGGACCCACGCCCCAAAAATTAACCAAAGTTGCTCTACAGTATATAACTTTTAGGACTTACATAGAATTGTGCCTAATACTAGAGTGCATATACATTACCATTTTGGGGCGTGGGTCCCCCTGGTTTGCTTTGGTTGATCTGTTTCCAGGCACCGCATATAACACTTTTCTCTTATAACACATTTTAACCCTTCACTGTTTGTTTATTATACATGTACTTCACTTTTTTATTTTCATTCTTTATATGCAGCTGGGGCTGCTCTTAACTATCTCTTTTACACTGCACTTTTCTTACTATGGTGGTGCCCTGGGGCAGCTTAGCTGGGCTAGTTTGGGGGTGTCCTGCGCTCTGGATTTTAACCCTAGTATGTTAGGGACCTACCCTAAAAAGGTTACCTGGATATGGTGGGTAGGCCCATAACCTTGGCCATGATTATGCTAAAAACCTCTATTGATTGCAAAATTTTATTGCATTTATATATTATTAATAATTTGGAGTTGTGCATCTGAGATTTGTCTGTTTCTGTGCCTGCAATTAGTCTAATCAGGTAGCACCTCCCATTATATATATTCAGAGTGTACAGTCCAGGAACCTTTCCTATATACTTCATTTCAAACGTGTCAAAAGTTGAAAATTACACAATTATCTCTAGAAGCAACTCTAAATTCATATCTAAACACATCAGAGGCATTTTGTATGCAATTTTACTTGCATTGTAAATGTATTTTAAATGCCAATGAGTACTTTGCTTACTTCATTCATTTTTTTTTTTTCGTATATAATACTTTGAGGTCTATTCATGGAGCAGAGAAAAGTCCTACTTTGCGGTAAACAGGGCTTTACTCTGCTTTGTACTATTCACAGGTCGGGTTACCGTGGAGAAGTACATTACATCTTCAGCGACACCCCCGCTCTGTGGCTGAATCTCCTCATAATACTTTAGTGTGTTTAGATTCGCCATCTCAGGATAGCGTAATCTGAACTGCAGTGCAAAACTGGCAGGGAAGTTGCTTACTTCCTTGTCTTCTGCTTGGCACCCGGTGCTTGCTCCGCTCCTTTGATCTACAACAGCCAATGCAGCCTCCCCTGAGCTCAGCCGCCAGTGCATGCGCAGAGAGGACCTGCCTTCACCTCTACGCTACTCCCCTGGGTCGAAGACAGGACCGCCGGAGCACTGGATAGATGAATTACTACTTAACAAAGCTATATATTGCCTCGAACCAATGAGATATACAGTGAAAAGTAACAATTCGCTTTTCATGTTCTTTATGAATAGACCCCACAGTGCTTTACAGAGAATATTTCACTCATTCACATCAGTCCCTGTCCCAATGGAAATAAAAAAATATCTATATTCCCTATCATATGTACAAGGGCTAATTCATTTGTCTGAAGCCAATTCACCTACCAGTATGGTTGTGGAGTGTAGGAGGAAACTGGAGCACCTAGAGGTAAACACATGCAAATGAAGGAAGGGGCATACAAACTCTACACAGATCAGTCATGGGAATTGAACTCAGGACCTGAGTTCTGTAAAAGCAGCAATGCTAAACACTATGCCACCATGCTGCCCATTTCTATTTGTTTTAGCTCAGAGACAGCGTTGGTCAGGAGACTACGTAGTACTTACACTTGAAATGCGGCAGCAGTTGAGGGAGAAGCACAGACCGCCTAAGCCTGGACTAGAAACGTCAACAATATCTTGTAGAAACCTCCTGTACACAAAGCTACGGGCTTAACGCAGAATAGATGCTATACTGTATATCTGTCAGCGTGAATAACATCTAGGTAGCACAGCAAGAGCAAACTGGAGTATGAAAGTGTCAGCAGGAAATGGGAGGAGATAAATACAAATTATTTTCATGGAGTTAAAAAGACAGTGGAAAAATAAGCCAGGGAAATGAGCGCAGATCATGTACTGAATACCTTATCTGCCTTTGCTGTGTTAAATTATAAATTAAAGGACGTGCAGAATGTACAGCGTTTGGAGACTGACGAGTGTAAAATGTGATACAGTATAGAGAGAATTCTTCAAATAAGTTAGAATGTAACATCAAATACATCAAAAGGGGATTAGCGCTTGATTAGTTGAGAATTTGCTTGTCTGAGCTGGAAGCATAGGAAATCTATGGGGTTTAATGACTTCAAATCTTTAAATGCTTTGCTGACCATGTACCTTTTTATACAGAAATGAAAACCACTTCTTGGTAAGGAGAACTAATTAACGAGTGTAAGATCATTTTCCCAGGCAGTAGGAACAAAAGTAAATACAATAGGCTGGGATTAGCTCATTATCATGATAAGAAATGGAGGGCAGGTATTAGGGTCCCAGTAAAATGTACCACTTGTGATGTGCATTTCACAACATCCTTTGAAACTAAATACAGTATGCTGCATGTCATATGTGAAGTACTGGATCTAATCCCCAGCTGTAGTGTGTGAGGCGCAAGGGAGAATATAACCAGGGAGAAAAAAGTAGAAATGAGTAATACTGCATCAGAATATGGGCCAGATTGGTAGTCAGACGGTTCTCCGTTCATAGACACAAATGGACAGTTTTTGCCTGCATGCTTATTTTGCGTATGTCTGTCCTTTTGTGAGTTGGACGGAAGTTGGCCAGATCTAGTGATGTGTGGTGAGGTCAATGGCTGGGGAGGCACACATGGAGATGGCCCAGAGTGCTGGGAGCCTGGCTCACCCCCTTATCACTGTAACTCTCCCCTCACTAAGCTTTAGTATCCATTGATTCTCCTACCTGCATCACCGTGTCTTCTCTTGCTGCTGCTGACTGAGCTCCAATCTCTAAACACTGCAGGGTACTTTCTGGTCACATGACACATCAAAGGTGTCCATCAGTGCTCAAGGCACACCCCCATACTCAGAAACATGTATCTATTAGCTCTCTTTCTGTGCAGCTTAGTGTCCATGGTGTGGTCCCGCCCACAGCTCTGCAAACTATCTCATACATGCCTATCCTCCCGGGTTTTCAGAGGAGGCTCCCGATTTCTACATGAATCACATAATTTGGCCCTGCCCCCTATGTAAATTCTAGCCAATCAAGACAATTTTACCGTGAGGGGGCAGGCTTAATTGCGCGAATCGTCAGGCCCTGCTCCCGTCGCCACCCTCCTGCTTCTCTTACCCGGGCTTCTCCTGGGAAGAGATATTAAAAGGTAGGCAAGTATGCAGTATCTGACTATACAGAAGCGAGGCTGACCTGTTACTGCCTCATCTCTCGTCTCCCTGTAGTCCCAGGGAGCTCCACAAAGCTGAAGAGTGTTAACTAGAAAAATGATTACAATAAACAATGAAAATGTTTATAAGTTCTAAATATCTTTTTTTTCTTATTCTGATAATTTTTATATCAAATCTCAGGAGTATGACAGGGAGCTACCCTGACTGCACGTCCCTGGCCAGATCTGTTTTTCCGTGAGATAGTATATTTCAGGGCATGAACTGGATGGCTGCAGGAGACGCTCTGCCTTGTGGGAGTGATATGGGAGTGTTGTGGGCATGTATCAAAAGCTCCATGCGATTCTAAATGGTGCGTACGGGGAAGGGAAGCCTGTGTCCGCTGGATCTGGTGCTAGTGCACATGCTAATGGTGACGGAGGCGGCAGCTGGCGCAATCAGATTTCCATTTGCATGCGCATGATCACCCGTATTAGCACTATGGATGCTCGCATCAGCATAAGGCAGTAAACCTGGCTACTGCGTCTGCCCACAGCTACTGCTACTGTGCCTGAGACTCGGAATCAGCTCCACTGTATAATATGCAGATCACGTTTTTTTACCAAAACAGACAATTTGGCTGAGTTGCAAAGTTCCAGCTATGGAAAGTACCTGTTTGCTTGTGTCTTACCCTTCCACACTATGGGCCCGGCACAAGGTGTATGCAATTCTATTTTGTGGATGATTCCGTTGTTTTTATTATTACAGTTGTACTATACATGTTTTGTATCTGAGTGCAAGCATCTATTGGCATACTTGCCTACTTTGTAATGTATTGAGAAGCCCTGAGTGGAGATGCCGGTGGGTGATGATGGGGGGGACGGGGCCAGGCTATCCACGTCATTAGGCCCCATCCCCTCATGGTAAAATGAGGGTGAATCCCACATATTTAACTAGAGGGATTCTCAGAATCACATCATTAGGCTCCTCCCACTACTGACGGACCGCCGATCCCCGGGAAATTCTCCCCATTTTGCACACTTCACTGAGAAGTGGGCGGGATGCGGGAGATGTGCCTACACTTCCGGGGGAGTAGGGGGTTATCCGAGAAAATTGTGATCCTCTTCCAGGTTCCAGAAGAGTAGGCAAGTATGATCTGTAGGTGATTCAGCGGTATGCAGTTGGGAAGCCGGTGGACCTAATCCCGACAGCTGGCTTCCCGACTGCTTAATCCCTGCGAGGGTTAAATGACAGGCGTCTAAATCTAGACGCCTGTCATTTTACCGACGCCGGCATCCCGATCGAAGTGATGCTGCGGGCCGTGCGCGGACAGCCGCCGGGGGGAGGGTTAGGTTAGAGGCTCCCGGGGGGGGACTTAGGGTTAGGCCCCCCTGGGAGGTTAGGGTTAGGCTAGGGGGAGGGAGGGTTAGGGTTGGACACCCCCGGGGGGATGTTAGGGCTAGGCACCCCCGTGGGGTACTTAGGTTTAGGCGGCGGGGAAGGGGGGGTTAGGTTTAGGCATTTAGAGGGGGGATTAGGGTTAGCCACTGGGGGGGATGTTAGGGCTAGGCACCCCCGTGGGGTACTTAGGTTTAGGCGGCGGGGAAGGGGGGGTTAGGTTTAGGCATTTAGAGGGGGGATTAGGGTTAGCCACTGGGGGGGAAGGTTAGGGTTAGGCACCCCTAAGGAGGGTTAGGGTTAGGGGGTAGAATTAGGATAGACAATACTTACCTTGGACGATCGGGATTTCCTACTCTGCCGGTATGCCGCTGTCGGGATTCCAACCGACTCATGTCTCCACCAGTGACTGAAGTGGAGTAACTGAGTGACGACGGGGAGGTCACACATACTGAAAGTTTAGTGAGGTTGTGTAAGTGGAACAGCGGGCTGTGCAGAGTTGTGCATACAATTAAATCTGTCTGTATTGCACCGTTCATTTTATTGTGTGGTCAGTACGAAATAGGAACATTTAAGGCAACATTCCACTGGGAAAACAAGCCAAGCTGCACAGCCGAATATGGAATGAAGGGAATATTTTGTGGAAAAGTTTGGGAATTTATGTTAATCTTTAGAATAGAGCTATAAGCTATAGTTTGTTGTACTGTGTTCTGTAAGCATGTGCTTAATGCTTCTGTGATATTACTTACTCTTTGTTGGGAATGCACCTTGGTTTGCGCACATGCATAGTGCATAGGCACATGGAGCAAGCTGGCACTGTTTGCAAAGGGTCAGGAGGCGGCACAGGTTAACAGTGACGTGCAGTGAAGTAAATGGCTGGGGAGGCACTGGCTAGTATCAGAGCAGATTTAAACATACATGTGTGAACCTGAGGGTTCATGTTGGTATTATAGAAAGGTGCAGCAGTATATAGTGCTGGAAATTTGGTGTGTTAAACTTATGATCAGGGCTGTGTGGAAAAGGTAGACAGGGGAGGCAGTGCCTCACCTCCCATACACTTTTTACTCCAGAGTTTTGACTATAAAAATGATCAGCATAATACAAAGCATGTTTTCTTTAATTTTTTCTTATCATTTTTATAGTCAAAACTTTGGAGTATACCTACAGTAAGTATTACAGGAAAGTCTCTGCTAACCTGCCTCACAACTTAGAAGGGGCATCATATGGTGTTGAATCCATGAGATTATTGGGTGTTGCACACATACAGAAGCAATATAAATATTCCAAAAATATTCCAAAAATAAGTCAGAGAAAAGGCAAAAATAGACACCCCATGGGGTTAGCATAGTTAACAAACAGCTGGGATCTCATTAGATGACTTATCAAACATACAAGACAAAGTGGGGGTGATTCAATTGTTTTTGCTAATGACTGGTAGTGCCAGGCGCCCAGCAAAACAATTCAATTGATGCTCCTTTAAAGGCGCAAACAGCCGCCGGTACTGGCATTTCTGCTCACCCCCTCCTGAGGAGGCAATCAGAAACTAGCGATAATCCTGGTTTTCCCATTTGGGCACCCTAACCTGGACTTTAGATGGGTTTAGCAGTTTTACGTGGCTGCACCAGGTCTAATTACCAGTGAGGAGAGCAATAATTAATGGGCGCCCAAAACAATTGAATTGTAAAATGAGGCACCCATTAATTACCGTGACATAAAAAACAATTGAATTGCCCCCAGTGATGGTTGCACAGCCCTTCTGGGCCACAATATCATAGAGGCTTTGCGGTAATTTGTGCAGAGCCTTCACTGGTAACATGTGGTGGTGGGACCTCCAGGGGTTAAAATTTGAGTGTAACAGCCCTCCTAACTGGGACCTCTGGCAAGTGTCATCTAGGCCAACTGATAGTTATGGCCCTGGACCCAGCTGCTCATTACAAACATTGAGAGCATAAACACATCACAGGTCATGTGTAATACAGAACTACTCATGGTCCAAAACAGTAAAAATGCAAAGTGCACACTTAGGCCCTCAATTCAGAGCCAGACGCTCTGACAGAGCGCTCGCTCTGAATCAGGGCCGGGCTATTTTTTTTTTAACGGCCTCCTGCCCGCTCGCATAGCTGTGGGTGACCACCCACAGCTATAGCGAGCGGGCAGGAAGATGGTCGCGATGGTCAAGACCATAGCAACCATCGGGCTTGCGACGGGACCCTTGTGGTACAGAGCCGAAAGCACTCCCACTGACATGCCAGGGGCGTGGCTGCCTCCGACTGGGCAGCCACGCCCCTGGCATGCCCACCAAAGGGGGCGTGCTGTCACTCACCATCGACCGCATGCCCCCTTTGGTATGAGACCCGGAGTGATGGCTTGCCCGTCGCTATCCAGGTCTTGCGCATGCGCCATGACGGAGCCGGCTCTGTCATGCGCATGCGCACAGGGCCACCATCGACCCGCTTGCGAGCGCTCAGCACTCGCGAGCGGGTCTGAATCAGGCCCTTAGATCCATGCGATTAATGCAGTTAGCTGTAGCAGAATGTCCAGCCTGATTGAACAGCCAATATAAACATTTAAGGGCCTATTTATCAACACTAAAATAAAGTTTTTAAGAACATTTTCCTTAATTTATGTTATTTTAGTAATCATGAACACACTTAGCACAGGAGATATCACTGATATCTCCTGGTTAAATCCCCCTGCGTTAATTTTCACACTCCCCATACATTAGTATGGGGATATGGAAATTAGGCTATTCATCAAATTCCGAAAATTATGTATTTTTGGAATTTGATGGTGTTACTATTTGCCACTGTGAGGTGGCATATAGTAGGCAACACTTACCTGCTTTCAGCTGGGCATGTCCCCTGGCATCTTCCTCCATCGCTCTGGACTCTCCTCTGGCTCCGTCTGCTATGCTGTCATGTGTTCTCCCCAGCAGAACACAATAAAGTTTAGGGAAAAAAAAAAAGGTTTTTTTTTTTTCTAAACTACTGAGTTCTGCTGGGGGAACACATGACAGCATAGTAGACGGAGCCTGAGGCTGCTGCGCGAGCAGGTAAGTCGGGGACGGGGGGGAGGTGAGCGGAGGGGGGAGGGGGGCAGGTGAGCGGAGGGGGGGGCAGGTGAGCGGAGGGGGGGACACAAAAGTACCGCAGCTGTAGGTAGTGCTGCGCATGCTCAGGGTTAATGAATGTAACAGCGCATGCGCAGCACGGATTCCAGCTGTGGTAAGTTGGTGTAGATGGAGATTAAACTTTCTATCGTCAAATGATAGATGTGACCCATAAGCTTAAACTAAACTTAACTAAAATAAAAACACGAGACCAAGTTATGCCGTTTAAATTAACTGGTCAGCTTTATTTAGTTACAATGGTAGGTATGGTGGCAGGAGAAAGAACGGCAAATAACCAGCGTCCCCTTGTCTTAGGCCAAAAGTATATCACAACTTGTGAGGACCAACTATCCCACACAAGGGTAGGTGTGATCTTAAAACTTGCAAGGGCCAACTTTCCCTTTCAGAGCAAGTGATGCGGCCCCAACTCCCATGCCAATGCACCATTCACCCTGCTCGGTCGAGAGGTGCCGCTGACCCAAATAGGGTGAAATCAGCCTAATCAGTGCATTGAAGGGATGCACACCGCTATTACTGCCGCAAGATGGACGTTTCAATATTGCCGGTCTTCCCCTGCTATGAAATAAAGCCGACACAAGACACAATAGGGAGGGAGGGTGGGATATCAAATTCAAAGAGGCAGATTTACAACGTCAGATTCCCCACACCCTCTCACATAACACGCCCCCTAACCTCTCATCCTATCACCACACCCTCTCACATAACACGCCCCCTAACCTCTCATCCTATCACCACACCCTCTCACATAACACGCCCCTTAACATCTCGCCCTATCACATCTGCCTACTTACTGTAAACAAAAATCTTTAACTTTATTAACCCCCTCTATCCCTGACTAGAAGTTTATGTGCCCTCGTTTCTAGCCCAAACCTCCGTTATATAACTATCTATTTCCTGAAAAGCTGTAATCGAAAAAAATGACAGCTTTTCGGAATAGATAGTTATGGGGAGGAGGAATGATGAATTCCTCCGGTAATTAGGTAGAACTCCATGTGAGTTCTAAACCTAATTACCTCCAGAGAAAGTTTAGGTATGATGAATAGGCCCCTTAGAGAAGCAATTCCCTGATATACAATAGGGTAGAAAAATAAGCAAAATGTATCTGCATGAGAAGCACCAATATTGTTCCATGTAAGCACTTACACTCTTTCTTGAAGTGATGAACTGTAAAAATAATACTTATGTAATAACTAGCTGAAGTACCTGGCGTTGCCCTGGTTTAAATCTTCAAGTTATTAAGTTAGGCATCCCAGACCGATTGCCACCCCTCTGTGAAGTTTCATCCAAATCCATCCAGTGGAAGGCCCAGAACAGGCTCCCCGGGTCAAAGTTCTGCCAAGCGTACACCAGCAGGAGGTCCGACTGGGACCCTAGCAACCCCTAAAACCTGGCCAGGATCCAACTGGACCAACTCATGTTGGTTTCCCCCAATGGGTGCTGGGGTGTCCGAATGCATAACCGGACAGACAAACAAACAGACCAATGAATTTTATATATAAGATTAAGAATAATATATAGTGATTATTATTACAAACATGAAAACAAATAAAAGCAATTAAAATCAAAGACATACATTAGGAGACTTATTAAGACCAAATAGTTTATATTATAAGTAATAGTAATATAATTCGTCAATATTTTCTTTCCCATTTGAAATTAATATTCATAGGGAACTTTATCAAATCTTGGAGAGGGATACAGTGGAGAAGTTGCCCATAGCAACCAATCAGCTTCTAACTGCCATTTTCTAGCACAGCCTGTAAAATAATAGTTAAAAGCTGATTAGTTCTCTCCAAGCTTTGATAAATCTCCCCCTAAATATTATTTGTCTCATGTTCCTTTTTAATGTAAATCTCAAGAATTACCAGAGTACCCAAGTACAGCAGTGATGTGCTCACTGTACCCAGACAGGACAGTGGTGCAAGCTGATCCCGTTTTACAAATACCAATGCTGATGACAGAAGGCAGTGATCTTGACAAGGAAAAATAATGATGTATGGATTGTGCGTGTAATCCCTGACATGCTCTTTACAACACATGTACACAGTGACCTCCTCTATACAGTAAATGCTTAGCGAAATGTTGTCTTACAAATTGTTAAAAGCATTACATCATTTCTCACAGTGATTGTTCTGCCATTGTACAGACTAATGCGGATTTCTATTACTTGGTAGTCAAGCATAAAATTACAGTGTTTGTTTCATTAATAACTAAAGAACATCAGTATTAAGGCCATGTATTTATCTCCAGATTAATAGGACACACAAATGTCTTTCCATCAGGGTCGTATCTATAATGGGTGCAGGGTGTGCGGGGTACACACGGGCCCCTGGGTCCAGGAGGGCCCCGCACCACACACCCTGCACCTATTGCATACTTACCTCTCTGGAGTCCCACGTTGGAGCGGGGGTCCGGCGCAATAAAAACGACTGGAAAATGGCCGCCGCTGCCATTTTCCCGTCGTTTGTGCATGCGCAGTACAGGGAAAATGGCCCAAGTCTCTAACTCCAGCGCTGGCCGCACACAGCTCAGTACACTGCCGGCCGCCGGACAGAGAGGAGGGGGCCCTTGTTGCAGACTGCACATGGGCCCCCTCCTCTCTAGAAACACCCCTGCTTTCCATACAATATATCAGAATCAAAGTTCACCTTTTACTGGAGGGTAGTGGGGGCCCCTACCAATAAAACTGGCAATATGGTATACTGTACTGATGATGTTATTGAGAAGTATAATGTGTAAATACTCCCAGCACCACAAATGAGTTAAATACATTGTAGTGCCCCAGTTCACATTATGCCATCTATATAGAAACTCCAGTTCACATTATGCCATCTATATAGAAACTCCAGTTCACATTATGCCACAGTACCCCATCACCGGTGATGTAGATATGTGCTATATATATCAGAGATGTGTTGTAAGCACTGCGGCTCCCACCCTCTGGTTGTATACTTGATGTGTAGGAGTGGCCCTGCTCCCCACACTCATAGGAAAGGGATACCCTGTGGAGAGCTGTCAGGCTCTCACTAAATGGTTTTGTCAGAAGAGGAGCTGACCAGCTCTAGTTAGGCAGGTAGACAACACTTAAAGGGACAGTAAAATTCCCGTCTGTTATTGTGCTTGTTATTCCGTGCAGGGCAGATGTGCTAGAACTGTTAGTTGTTAAATGTTGTGCCGCACTTCACACACAGTAGGTTGACGGTGATGTTGTTGTAGTTAGTGTAGTGGTGTCACACACTTAAGTTAGGTGTTGGCCCTTCATGGCTGTGGTGTTTGGTTATCTCCTTACAGGGACCTGTAGGAGAGAGAGCAGATGAAGAACAAGAGTGGAAACGGTGAGAGACATCTGTGTGTGTACTGTCTCCTACTGTCTGTCTCTTCCTGTCTTTCTTTCTTCAGGGCGTACAGTGGGCCTGTGCAAGGTCGAGTCTTTACCTGGTGTGTGAGTATCTATAGGTGAAACTTGGGATCTGAGGGGAAAAGTGCCAGTGATGATCTTCACATAAAACCTGAATTCCTGTTTCAAGTGGTTCTCGGTCCGGTAGGGCATGTCGGTCTGCGTTGAGGAAGGACAGCTCTCACATCTCCTTCTTCCTAGGTCATTGTGTCCATGTCCAGTTTGGAGTACAAGGACCATCTGTTAACCATACGGCCTGAAGGTTGGATGGTATCATGCAAGGTAAGCTACGGGAGTACACCTGCACGGCAGCAGGCACTGCATCGCACCCCTCTTACAAGTACACAGTCCCCATTATGAGTAACAAATATTGCAGTCTGCAGCATTAGTTTACCTAATGCAGGAAATACACTAGCTCTGATTCTCCTGCATTGGGCATTTCTTACATAGCCCTGATACTTAAACCATGCAGAAAGTAGAAACTGGCATTTCTGATTGATTTTTAAGGTGGAATGCCCTTAATAAATAGGCCATCTGTGCAGGTATGTTTCAAGAAATGTTATGTTATTTTATCATACCTGTAATATTTATTTATTCAAGTGTTTAAAGCTCTAAGAACTTCACATCAAGGGATTTAGGAATTATATTACATTTATTCAGTCACCTTGTGCAATTTGTATTCAGTTATATTAACCAAATGCTACATGCTCTCTCAAAGTACTGCTTCTGCCCTAATTCCAGGACAGGGAGACAGGGACTGCTTTGAGCAGTTGTGCTTTTTACTTTCATCTTTCTTTATTATATCTACAATTATTGCCAGCTGTTGTGTACTAGACAGTCGGGAAAACTCTACCATTGCTCTCCTCCCCTTCCCCCATTGCCATACTACAGCCTGCCGAAGACTGCAATCTCTACAGGCGTAAGGGACTAGAGACTTTACAAAGGTGTCTACACTTCACATGATTGACTATCCTTCTAGCCTTATTTAATTTTCAACTAATATATTTATCGGTCCTTTGAAAATGGTATTGTAAGGAAGGAGAGGGATACAGGTGTTCTAGTAATATAAAAAGAAGGTGACCATTGCCTTATAGTTTTGAGCCAAAGAACAAAAACATATTTCCAACAGTTTTGTTGCAACTACTTATTTGATGTTTTACTCAAATGAGGTCCATGTGGCTTGGCGTGAATGTCTGGCATAGCAGCACCTGAAGAGGATGCTGCCCCTCTCTCTAAATGCACCTTTCTTATTAGAAAAGTACTTTCGATAATATAAAAATGATGAATGTGTTCTATTGGGTGACTTTGCTTCCTTCTGGTAGTTTTTAGGTAGTAAGGGGTAGATGTACTAAGCCTTGGAGAGAGATAAAGTGTATGGAGATAGTGGTCTTTCTACGCCGGGATTCCGACGGCTGGCATCTTGGCCGTCGGTAACTTGACTACATCCCGTCACAGGCTGTGTTTGAAAAATGACAGTTAGGAGCTGGTTGGCTAGTACTTTATCTCTGTCCACTTTATTTCCATCTAAGGCTTATGGTGGATACACACGTTCAGATTTGTCAGATGAACGATTGAACGTTTTACAACGATTGAACGATTTCATCAACGATGATCGATTGAACGATTTCTGACAGTATTAAAATGAATGAAATTGTTAATATCTGACTGCAAACTCATCAGATTTCAGAGATTCTATTATCTGACATGCGGGAACACACATCGTACGTCGATGCATGCCCCACATGTCAAAGATGTGAACAATTGAACTATTTTTACAATCGTTATCATTCATATCTGAAACAAAATCTGACCGTGTGTATGCACCATTACTACATATACCACAAAGTACCAAACAATCAGCTCCTGTCATTTTACAAACACTGTAAAATGGCAGCTAGGAGGTCTCCACTTTATTTCTCTCCCAGACTTAATTCAGAGCCGCTCGCGAGTGCACTGCTCTCGCAAGCGGCCCGATGTTTATTGACTGTGCATGCGCCGTGTCCGGCGTGCGTGAGCCCTGCTGAGCGACTGAACAAGATGGGGCGGCTGTCGATGGTGAGTAACAGCTCGCCCCATTTTGTGGGCGGGTAGGGGGGGGTGGCGGAGCAAACGCAGGCGTTCCCTTAGGAACGCCTGGCATTTGTTGGGAGGTATTACTGACATCACTACTGATGTCAGTAGTGGACTTCCTGCTCTATTAGAGCAGGAACTCCACTCAGCCTTGCGGCAGCCTAGACCCTACTATATGGTCTCGTCGCAAGGCCAGTGGTTGCGATTATCGCGATGGTCTCCTGGCCGCTCGCACAAGCTGTGGGTGGTCTCCCACAGCTTTGCAAGCGGCCGGAGAGAAAAAAAAACGCCCACAAACCCAGCGAGCGGCCAGCAGCCGTGAGCGGGTCTGAATCAGGGCCCTAGTACATCTTCCCCAAAGTACTTTACAAATCATACGTGATAACATGGAAATTTTGTCTGGCAATCTATCTTGGCCCTCCTTACAATGTAATAAGAGTGGGTAACTCTACCACCTCTGGTTTCCTGAGAACGCATTTCCCAGCAGAACATGCCAATATTGGCACCAACTTCCATACGAGGAAGAACCATCAGGGAGTTGGAGCCTCATGAGCAACTTCACTTTCTACTATCTGCAATGCAACTGCCATGATGTTCAGTAATTGCTCTCATGGAACCACCTCTACATAGGAATATACGGCTCACAGAAATGGCATGTTACTACTTGTAAACTTATTTTTGGGTGCACCTAATGGTATAGGTACGTTTAACGTACCGTGTATACTAAATACATTTGGGTGTTTAGGACTTTCCTACTGGACAAACCTGTGTAGAGTTTGTATGTTTGTGCCAGTTCCTATGGCTCTCTAAAGACATACTGGTAAGTTTATTGATTTATTGTGTTCTAATGAAATGAACCCTATGAAAGACTACAGACATTGGCAATCCAGCTGCAGAGATGTGTACCACTCTGCATACCTTATTACCTATACACATGTCTTATGTGAATGCAATGCAGGGCCAATAATGTCTGACTTGCATTCAACTGGGCATCCACTTGGATTTTTAAATCAAGAAAGAAATGCCTTTGTTTTTTTTTTCAGGGGAGGGGGATTGATGTTCAGAGTCCAACAACCCAGCAGCACCCTCCCCTTTTTATAAAATGTATGATACGCCCCCTCGCACAATACTCTTCACATATACAGTAACTGCTTGAATTTTTTCCCTTCCCATTTCTATCTGACACACAAAGAGGTTTGTAGTACTGTAGCTACTTTTTCAATTGTATTTTTTTTAATTTTTTGCATGGTGAAGAGCTAGCACTTATACAGTCAACACCAAAAATCCTGGCACCCATTAAATCAATATATTGGTTAAATAACCACTCATACAATGAGTGATATATCGGACGTAAACAAAGTGGTAAGCTGCATAGTTTCTATTTTCCCACTGGGTTTTGCAACAACAACAAGAAAAGCTTTCCTTTTGTAACACAAATTTTGGACTAAAACATAGGTTCCAAAAAATATTGGCAGCACTGTTATTAATATTTGGCGAAGCCTCGTCTGGAGTGAATAGCAGCACTGAGATGCTTCTGTAATGCTCAACAAGGTTGGAGAACATTTGTTGAGGGATCCTGAAACTCTCCCCCATACAGAATATAGGCAGTTCTTAAATTTCCTTGGGTCGTTGCTTGAGGATTGCCCTCTTCAATACCACAGGTTTTCACTTGGGTTCAAATTTGTAGACTGAAATAACAATTGCAAAACTTGGATTTGGTGTTACGGCAACCATTTCAGTCTGGATGTGTGTTTGAGGTCATTATCTTGAGGCCAAGATTCCGTCGTGTGGCAGAGGTAGACAATGTTTGGCCTAAAATTTCCTAGTATAGTGGAATTACTTATGCTATTGATTTTCATAGGAGTGCCTAGACAGCTAGCCGTAAAACAGACTTAAAGCATCAATGACCCACCAGCATATCGGACAGTGAGTTTCAGGTGCTTTTCTTTGTATGCAGTCCCTTTTTTCTCCAAACGTGACCTTAGTATTCATGTTCTAAAAAGTTCACTCTCATCTGACCACATCACACGATTCCATTTATAGTTCCAATTACATCTTCTGACCATATCACAATATTCCATTTATAGTTCCAACGACATTTTACAAAGTTCAGACACTGCATTTTGTGTCTTGCTGTTAGGAAAGGATTGTTTCAGTGTGCCAATAGATGCCTGGGCTATTGTTAAAAGCTGGACATGCAGGACAGCTCCAGGTCAGTGAGTGAGTAATGAAATGGTGGCAGTGACTTAGACAATTAGTAGTGCTAGCTCTGGCAGTTCCTGACAGGGTTTTTGCACTGTCGATGGGACCCCAGCTGATGATTTGTATATTTCCGTAGACCCCCCCTCTCTCATCCTCTTTTTTAGAGTCCAAGTGGTGTAGTGACTAGAGGACTTGGTTCTCCTTGAAGAGTAGGTGTCACAATGGCTATCTGTGAACTGTCATCCTGGTATTTCATTCAAGCTTACTGAGTAGGGCTGTTCTAAGGCATTTGGGGAGGCAACATCATCTGTGTCCAGTGCTAGATGATTTGTGCCTACAGATGTATGAGGTGGAGTTTTCGCAGCACAGTTTAGTAGAGGGGGTTTCACGCCCAAAAACACAACAGCTGGAGAGCCACAGGTTGGTCAGGTTTCCTCTTTAGGGATTGTTTAATTTCACATGCAGAGTCATTTCCATGGGCAGAGTTTATTGCAGGAGTAAGCCTTGTTGATGTTCGCAGACTGACAAATTTTATTAGGTTGTCTGCAGCGATGAGGAGTGATCTATTGGTCTGGAATTGGTTTGGAATGCCTATCTCTTGAAGTTTCATGGGATATATTTTTCGACTTCCTCTTCTCTCCTCAGTTCACATCTGCAGCTCTTTACCGACATGGTGGCTCTACTGGCTTTGTAGCCTGGTGCATGGCCATTTGGCCTGCAGAATAGTTTAGCGAAGGCTTGACCAGGTATCTTCTCCTGCTAGAGGTTCTCAAATTATTGTAACCTAGGAGTTATGAGGGAAGAGCTTTACGGAATAATAGTGTTATATGGTGGTTGTATGGCCTAGTGCATAATTCACTTAACGCTGTGACATATGAATCCGTTTGGATGGAGTGGGAGAATATATGTTGCCTCCAGGGCTGTAGAGGAAAGACTCAGCATTAGCAGGTGTTGTCTTTTGTATGCCTCATTTTAGCTAGCAATTCAAGGGCTGTGGTTGCTCAATGGTCTCTGGTAATTTTTTATTCCTGTGCATGTATCTCAGGCTTGCCGACTTTTAGCTCCCTCCTTCCGGGAGGGAGCTGTCGGGCTTTCAGGGCTGGGGGCGTGACGTGGCCAAAGGGGGCGGGGCCCGGCACCTGACGTGTTGTTGGGGGCGGAGCATGGGGCGTGACAGCGCGATCGCGTCATCATGGCTCCGCCCCCTCTGCACAATGCCGTGATTAATGGCATTGTGCAGCCGGGGGCGGAGCCACGATGACGCGATTCAGCGTGAATCGCGTCACCGGCCCCCATGCTGCCGGTGTTTTTACCTAAAAGTGCGGGGGGGGGTGCGGGCACATCACTGGGGCCGGGAGGATTGCCTGCCTTCCCGGGAGGTCGGGAGCGGCACCCGATTTTCGGGAGGCTCCCGACCAAATCGGGAGGGTAGGCAAGTATGATGTATCTATAATCACCAATGGGATGTTACTAAGAGTTTCCTAATTCAGAAACGTCTCAAAGGTTGGGCTTGAGCACCTCTTTCCACTGAAGACTGTAATTGCCCTATTTGTCTTGTTTTACTTGTACTTATTGTTGCATATAGTTGATGGGGTATGTTGTCCTCCTTATGAAGTGTTACTATTTTGTTTTGCCTTTTGCGATGGCCTTCCATGAGGCATTTTTCCGTGTAGGCAAGTTAGTAGTGCCATCAAAGACTGCAGTGCTCAAACATCCGGGTTCACAACACTTCTGTTTTGTGCAGGATGCAGCACTCAAAGACTGATCAGTTGAGTAGGGGGTGGTGGGTTTCCTTGGCCCACTTTAAAGACACAAGAAAATGTCCAATTTTTCTATTTATAGTGTTGTCAATCCATGGGCAGAGCCTAGTTGATCCATGCTATTGGCTCCACAATCCCCAAATGTAATTTCAGGTGGGTAGTTAAAAACTATGTACAGGCACTCAATCTTTACCCTGCAGAGTATGATACACATTACTTTTGGATTGTCACAGCTATATATGCTATGTCGGCAAGTGTTTTGATCTTTGAGATAAAGGCATTCGGGCACTGGAAGACCAGCAGTTATGAACGCTACATCCAATTAGATAAATGACTTGCTAATTCCTGCTCTCTCTAACTTGAGGTTAACTTTCGACTGCTCATCACCAGCTTCAAGGGATTTTTCTCTGTATTCCCTGTCTGAGAGCCTGATTGACTATCGGTTCATGGCAGGTTGCTACCTCCTAATTTAGTTGGAAAGAACCTGTGCACTCGTATGATTGTAGTGAGGGAAGAGCTGTATGTGACAGGGGCAGTGTCAATGGAATCAGTAAGGCTCCCCAATAGCACAGTCACCTCCATCATACTACTGGATATTGGAATCAAATTAGTTTTTAGATAAAGTAAAGTAAGTACATTTAAATTATTTCTATGCACATTCGATCATCCTGGGGAAACAGAACTATGCATTAAAAATTAATTGTATTACCCTTTACAGCTTTGCAGCACAGTTGGTATAATGGATACTACTGCCTGAAAGCACTGAGTTTGATTCCCACCATAGCCATAACTGTGTGGAGTTTGTATATTCTCCCCATGCTTGCATGGGTTTCCTTTAAAAGCTGGAGTCATATGTTTTAAAGGATACTTGTAGGTGATGTTTAATTTCTACAATAAACAAAATATGCTTTTTCAGACTGGTAACATGTCGAATAAACACATTTCATTGGAAATGTTTCAATCATAATTTCATCACACAGACGCAGGTACCAGCTGTCAAGTTGCGTTGACCCAGATTGCTATGGCAACAACATACGCTGCAGATAGTGCTGAATCAAAACACGTTCACAATCTAATCATGATGGGAACAGAGGGGTGATTGGCAATCTAAGACGAAAATGAAAACAGTTGCAGAATGGCGACATAAATTCCAGTTTTGCATTACATTGTATATGCATAATACTCCTTAAGTGATCACTAGCAAGTTCTAATAGAGCAGCATAAGAAATCACTAAGTATGTCCTTCTGTGAAACAGAGAAAGAAATTGCATGAAGGTAAAAGCACAGGGATAATTCTAACTAAAATTACATTGTAAAAGCAAGTAGAATGCCCTGGAGTCAAAAGATAAACTTGTAAACTGCAGACTCTCATTTATTACTTTGACAACTTGTCCATTAATATAATTTTGCCCATGCACCAAAATATATCCATCTTTCTGTGGACAATCTCTTTCCTATTTGTCTTTTCAAAACATTGGGTATGATCATGATGCAGAGTGAGAACACGCATATGTGCCAGGGCATAAATATAGAAGGCAATGGAAGGCAGTCGCCACCGGGAGCCAGACCTGAAGGGGTACACTAACCTCCATTGCTTCAAGTTTCTACTTTATGCACAGGAATAAGTAGGGAGCCTAGGGGGCAGGTGCAGCAGTCCTCCCTCTCCCAGGGCCCCCACCATGGAGTCAGGTCTCTAGGGATAGATCTCCAGCAAGCAACCACACCAATAAAAGGGGCATGGCAGAGGCTAGAGTGCATGGCCTCAGAGGTGTAGCTAGGTGCTGATAAATCTATTAAGCTATCCACATAAGACTCCATTTTGTAACAAGATGGATGATCTGAGCCTGTAAAGTTATTCATAAGCTTTGAATTGCAAAATATTACAAAGACTGATTTCTGCTGAGCTATGAGCCGAAGAACTTTGGAATGTATAAACATGCAGATAACATTATGAATAAGACTGTGTATCCTTACCACCCCTAACATTCCCACATGTACAGATAGTAATATAATGAATGCTAACAAAGACTGCTGTGTTGAGATGTAATCATATGTTGCAATTGTATGAACGCTGTGCTTTATATTATTGTCTACATGCAAATATAGCCAGAGAGAATCTTGAAGCCAAGTGTGGTGGTGGTGATTCTGTCTCCTGAGATCTCAGTAATGCAAGGGTCTGACATACACTAATGAACTTGGGCTGGTGATTAATTACAGAAGATTGGTTCACTGTCCACAGTATATACATCCCCCCCTCATTGATTGTAGCAGGTCACCCATACAGTATGTGAGTGAAGGGTGTAATAATGGATATTGTATGGTATGGGTCATACCATATAATACGCATTATTATACTCCTCTGTCAGTGACTGTATTGATTATATAGCAATGCCTCCCCCCTCACTGATTTTAGCAGGCCAGGCCCCATCCCATATAAAACCCCTCAGCCACTGCCAGTATTAAATATAAGTGCCCCCTTCCTCCCTCACTGAATATAGCAGGCCAGGCCCCATCCCCTATAAAACCACTCAGCCACTGATTGCATTAAATATATAAGTGCTTCCCCCTGACACCCCCCCATTGATTATGGCAGGCCAGCCCCATCCCCTACAAAACCCCTCAGCCACATCCTGCATTGAATATATCAGTGCTCCCCTTCCCTCCCCATCACTTATAAAACCCCTCAGCCACTGCCAGTGTTAAAGTGTCCCCCCCTGCCATCAGAAATCGCGGGGTCCGGGTCCTCCCTGTGTTTCTGCAACTCTAGCCCAACAGTGTCTCCTGGGCCAACACTCCTTCTGTCTCCCCAGCCAGCACCCCTCTGTCTCTATTCTGCCTCCCTACAATCCACAGATATTTACCATCTCCTGTATCTTCTGGCTGCTCCTCTTCGTGCTGCAGCTGGATCCTCTGTCAGTGGTACGGCTGCATGATGTAGTGACGTCACGCGTGCCTTGCCTCAATTAAAAAAAAAAAAAACTTTATTGTTCCAGGCAGCCGCAATCCTCCCCACACATCTCTCTCTCTCTCTCTCTCTCTCTCTCTCTCTCTCTCTATCTGTGATCCATTTCCCTCTCTCTCAGTGATCCCCCCTCATTCTCCGTCTGTGATACCACCATACTTCCACTCTCTCTATCAAGGATCCCCTCCACATACCTCTCTCTCTCTCTCTCTCTCTCTCTGTGACCCCCAATTACCCTCTCTCTCAGCAATCCCCTCCACAGTCCCCTTTCTTAGCCATCCCTCCACATTCCCCCCTCTCTCTCAGCGATCCCCTCACATTGCCCTCTATGGGTCAATGATCCGACTCTTGTTCCCTTCTCTTTCCCAGCAATGTCCTCCCACATTCCCCTTTCTCAGCGATCCCTCCACATTCCCCTGTCAGTGATTCCCCCCACACACACACATTATCCTCTATCTGTCGGTAATCCCCCTCACACTCACACAGTGCCCCCTACACAAACACACACACAATATCCCCTCTGTCATTGACCTCCCCACACACCACAGACATTCCTCTCTGTCAGCACCCCCCCACACACATACACATTCCCCTCTGTCTCTTTGTAAGTGCCCCCCCTACAAACACACACATTCTATCACCTCTGTCAGGGCCCCCACACACACACACGCACATTGTCTGTAAGTGACACCACCACCCCTTTCTGTCTGCCAGTGGTGCCCCCCGCCTCCCCTCCCCATTTACCTCCGTCAGTGCCTCACTGCCGCCTGTTGCAAGGGGGAGGAGTCAGACTGTCCGCATAGGGAGACTGGTGTGTGCTAGTCACACTGCTCAGGCATATGCTGAGATGATGATCTGGCCTGCTCTGAGCTCATTGTCAGATGGCTGGTCTGGGGAGGGGCCAGCCGCCAGGAAGTAAAGGAAGCTATGTTCAATGCCAGTCCCCCCATAATGGCAGCCCTGCCCCCCACCATACCCCTCTCACTCAGGCACCCTAAAAATTGTATTTGTGCAGCACTGTCTGTGCACAAACGGGCGCCACGCACCTCGGCTCGCTCTTTTCTATTTTTTTGTGGGCGCATCCCGGCTCCTCTATCCGTGCGTGAGACATCATGACATCAAAAGCACAAAGGCGCATGCACAACGCACACCTCTGGAGCTGGCACCCGGCAGGCTGTCAGCTCAGACAGCTGCCGGTTAGATTATAGACAAGTAGCCGGACGGAGCAGCATCAGGTGCCTCCTCACGGCTTTGGTGCCTGGAGCTCGAGCTAAACCAGGACCAGCCTCCCTACTCCCCTGCATGGCCTCTGCCTCCTTTGTTGGGTTGTCCCCTTCACACATGTGTGACATGCTCCCTCTGCTGTTTATGTGCAAGCAGAAAATAGCAAGAATGGATAACCCTGATCAACAACAGGTAGTATTTGTGTGCTGAGGTAGTTAATTGGGGGAGAAGTGTGTGTCTGGTTGCTGCTGCTGCGGTATTGGCACAGCAGTGAATGCAGAGAGGGAGAGTGTGTGGCTTCTGCTGGGGTGTTGGAAGTGAATACAGGGGGAGGAGAGTGTGTCTGGGTGCAGCTGGGTGTTAGTAGTGAATACAGGGGGAGGAGAATGTGACTTGATGCTGTTGGGGTGTTAGTGAATGCAGGGGAAGGAGAGTGAGTGTCTGGGTGTTTTGCTGGGGTATTGGCAGTTAATGCAGGGAGAGGAGAGTGAGTGTCTGGGTGCTGCTGGGGTGTTAGAAGTGAATGCCAGGGAGGAGAATGTGTGACTGGGTGCTGCTGGGGTGTTAGTAGTGAATGCAGGGGGAGGAGAGGGAGTGTCTGGGTATTGGCAGTTAATGCAGGGGGAGGAGAGTGAGTGACTGGGTGCTGCTGGGGTGTTGGAGGTGAATGTAGGGGGAGGAGAGAGTGTGACTGGGTGCTGCTGGGGTGTTATTAGTGAATGCAGGGGGAGGAGATTGAGTGCCTGGGTGTTGCTGGGTGTTTTTTGACTTAATTGCTGGTAAAGTTCTTCCTCGTGGAATTTGTAATGAATTTTGATGGACATAATCTTTTCCACATTTTGGGGAAGTTACCTCCTACGCTGATCACTGACAAAGTTCCCGGCTGCACTGAAAACTCTTTCAGAGTACGCAATGGTGGGTGGGCAACTTAAGTAAAGCAAAGCCAGTTTGTGTAAGGGACTCTAAATTGCTTCTTTTTTCTGCCAGTAGTGAAACGGACTGTCTGACATGCCTATTTGGATGTTATCCCTAAAATAATCATCCACCATTCTCTGAATGGTGACCATATCAGACAAAGTCACGGTAGACATGTCATTAATTGTAGACAGTTCTTTCAGACCCAACCAGATGTCATTAGGTTTGCTGACTGATCTGCATCACCAGCAGTGGGTCTCTTAGGAAAATTTAGTTTTTTCCTGGCAGCCACAGAGACTGAAGGAGGAGATGCTGCCATGTCACGTGCCGCTTGAGCTGACAATTTTTTCACCACCAGCTCTTTGCATCTATTCAGATTTGTGTCCATCGGAAAGAAAGACACAAAGTATGACTTAAACCTAGGATCAAGTATGGTCGCCAAAATAAAGTGATCTGATTTCAAGAGATTGACGACCCTTGGATCTGTCGAATCTGGTTCTTTGGACCTCACCAGGCCCAAAGAGAGCTCTGTATATGTGTCAGGAATTAGTTGTTTACGGCTGGCTTGAAAAGTATAAAAACACACAGCAAGGGGTGGTTTAAGATATTCTCTACAGTGTATTAATTTCAGTTACATTTTATAGCACTCTAGAAGTTGGTAAAAGTCTCTCAACCCCCACCTACTAGATATTCTCTCTAGCAATAAGATAAGCAGAAAGCTACAGTATGTACTTCTAGAATTGTTCTTGGTTGTGCACAGCCTGGCATTGGAATGTGCACGCAGTCCTATCCTTGAAATTGCTTCTCAGAAATAGCTAGCAAGTGAGTGAGAGTCTCTAATCTAAACATTTCTAAACATTTCTTGTTTCTTGCAAGTCATGTAGCTGAGAGTGAAATAGGTTCATGAATAACTTCTAGCACATAATGGTACAAGATGGCTGCCGATATTACAAGATGGAAGCTGAACATACAGAATATAATGTTAATTTTATCAGATCCTGGCGAAGCGAGTGAAGGGCTTGATCTACAAGTCCGACTTACTTAGCAGAATCACTGTTTCAGCTCCTCCATCAGTTTCTCCAGCTGCTTTTGCAAAAGTCTGAATTGGCTCAAGCTGGCAGTGTCTGAACTAACTTCACATGTGGCAAGTTCAAAGGGTTAGAGAACCTTGCACAACACAGAAATTATTCTCCACTGCATTTGACTAAGGTGCATTCCCGCTCCTTTCCCTATGTCATAGGCCGTTGTGTAGCTTTGGATGGCCTTTTGCCGCTCCTCCATCCACTGAAGCATATAGAGGGTAGAATTCCACCTAGTTACTACCTCTTGTTTCAGATGATGGCAGGGCAAATTCAACAGTATTTGCTGGTGCTGCAATCTTCGACACGCAGTTGCTGAATGTCAAATGTCCCGAAATCTTTCGGGCCACTGAGAGCATCTCCTGCATGCCCCTGACAGTTAAAAAAAATGCTGCACCACCAAATTAATTGTGTGAGGAAAACATGGGACATGTTCGAATTCACCCAGATGTAATGCTCTCACAATATTGGTGGCATTGTCAGAGATCACACATCCCGAGGAGAGTCCAAGCAGGGTAAGCTATTTTGCAATGATTTCCCTGAGTTTTTCTAAGAGGTTCTCAGTGGTATGCCTCTTAGTGAAAATGGTGATACACAGAGTAGTCTGCCTCTGAATGAGCTGGCATTTGTTAGATGCTGCTGCTGTTGTTTGCACTGTTGGAGGCAATACACCTACCAAGTGGGCCGTCACAGTCATGTAATCTTTAGTTTGCCCTGTCCCGCTTGTAGCTAAGAATCCTGGGTTTTTTGCTGATTAGCTGGCTTGACAGCCTTGTTGCTAGTCAGATTAGTTTAGGTTTTGCTCATCTGGTTTATTTTTTGACCAATGGGTTGATTGGAGGTGTGTTTATGAGAAACTGTATATAAGTTGTTGTTTTTTCCTGGGCACAGCCTCTTTTTCATTCTGGAGTCCTCAAGTTGATAAGTATCTGGCAATCCTGCCTCACTTCTACACACTTTTCAAACTGTCCCTCTCTCTTTGTTCTTACCTATTTCTGTCCATTTTCTTTACTATCTTTCTCCTTCATCTTTTTGTTCTTCCCCCTTTTTCCAGCGTTATTTTTTATTTATTTTTTCTCCATTTTGCAATATTTTATGCCCTGTCCCTGCAGGCCCGGTCCGCGCCCCCCTCCCTTATGCCGCTACAAAGTTTCCCTGCCCATTCAGTGCTGCACAAGCTTGTGAGCGCAGGGGCGGCGTCTCCCCCCTCCCCGCCTGGCGTTAACTTGTTCCCCTGGCTCGTTGCAGGGCCCGACATTTATGCCTAGCCTTGCGTCCCTTGCCACCTCTGCTGCACCAGCGGGAGCAACTTCTCTAGCGGCTCCCAATGGGCACTCTGCAATGCCCGATAGTGCGGTCACACTAGGTGGTTATAGCCCCGCCCCCTCAGCCGCTAGTACTGCGGCTGGGTTCCCGCTTGGTTGGGGATGTTCTTAGTGAACACCACAGGCTCACCGGTCCCCCCTTTGTGCACAGGGCCAGAGGCCATTTTCAGCCCAGTGGCCATTTTGGATCCCACTGCCACAGTGTGATCCTGCCAGTTTAGCCAGGCTGCTGGCTTTAGTTCATACCCCCTGCTTCTGGGCCCTCATGGTTCCTGCTTCCTCTTTGAGAGTCTCTCTCTAGGGGCCTGGTCTCTCCCTCTGTCCCTTAAGTCCCCTTGCTGCCTGCATAATTTTCTCCTGCCACTCTGAATGGCTCTACTCAGGTGGCCTTTTTGTCATATTCCTCCAGGCTCAGGCTTCATGAGCTCTGGTTTGCCCCCCCCGTGTAGCCCTTTGTTTTGGTGGCACCCCCACCTACCCTTCTTTTCCCCCTTTTTCACATATCTCCCCATGGTTTTCCTTTTGTATCCCTTCTCCCTATGTTAGCTCTGCTTCCTGGCAATTCATGCATCCACAACCACAAATGTTGCCTCATTGCACCCCTGCTCCCTGCCCTTGGTCCCTCCTCCTCCTGTTCCTGTCACCCCTTTACCTTCCCCTCTGCTTTTGGCTTTGCGTCTGCGGGCTTGGTCCTGTTCCCCGTGGTTTTCTTTGGTTTTTGCCACTGCTCACCCCCCCTCCCCTACCGTCCAGTCCCCTGCTCCCATTCTGGCTACTCACCTTTCTCCTTTAGTTTCAGGTTTGCTGTCCCCAGCTGTGGAGTGTACAGACGTTGTGGTAGCTCGTTCCAATGCGCGTCGAGGTGGCCTCAGATGTCGGTCCGGTGGGTTCCGACGCTTCGATTGGTGAGTATGATAAGCTTTGTTTTTCTTCCCTTGTCTGACTCCAGTTTTAGCTCTTACTCATCTGGTACCCCTGGATGCCCGCGTAGACTTGCATTGCGACACCACCACAATTCTTTGGCGTTTGCACATAAGTGTTAAGGATAAGATTTGTATGGGTAAATTTGTTCACCGATGAGATGAAGCAGGGTTTGGCACAGCATATGAAACCGGGGGGCATTGGGGATGGGGCTTGTTATTTTCATTTGTGGCTTAAAGGCATGCTGAATTTTGCAGCCTGTTATCTGGAGACACGTGCTGAGGAACATATGAATGTACTTTAATATATACTTATTTGGTTCATGATATAATATATACTTATTTGGTTCATGATATGTTCACGCGGTCCAAAGGACTCGCATGAAGTATTATGACTTGCGGTATAGGTGCAAGCTGGAGGTCTATTTGGTGATGCCGCTAGGCGTTAACAATGTTTAATTGTGGCTGCAAGTTTCGCAGCAGTGACGGCCTCCCTTGGTTTGGTTGTGGCCTCAAAGAACCCCCCCTTCTGGCAAGACCGGGTTGGCCCGGGAGTGGCGAAAGGGAAGTGTTTGGCTTTCAACGACTCTAGGTGCACACGGGCGCATAATGTCGTTTTGCCACTCCTGTTGCACCTGCTGGGTGTTCACTCACCCAGGGTTTGCCAACATGTATGTGGGGGTGGGTTAGCTGAACGTGGGGACACTGTTAAGAGCACTGGTTAGGCTGAGTCTCCCATTTGTGTAGCTGATCTTGCCAAGTCGTTGTATTTGTATACTCTTAAGGTTTATGCTGCCTTTCAGTTGCAAGGTTTCCTGGTTGGTTTTGGTCTTCCCATTGGCGGACCACTGAAGGTTAGGGCACCCCGTAATTTTTGCTTCGCCAGGGAGTTTCTGTAGGTTTTACAGGTTAGGCGGATGCTTCGGGTCTGTTGGGTAGGATAGAGGGTCCTCCCCCTTATCCTCCACTGCAGGATCTTTGTGTTTCTCCTTTGGGGTTTGTCCCTAAGAATGCCCCTGGGAAGTTCCGTCTTATTTAGCATTTATCTTACCCCATGGAAATTTGGTTACTGCTGCATTTCCTGAATCAGCCTGCATAGTGGTTTCTTTTTTTTTGGCATTTGGTTTTGGTTTATCAGTCATTTGTTGAGACCTTGTGGCTGATTCGTAGTTTTGGTTCAGGCATTTTGTTGACTAGGCTAGATATTGTATCGGTATTCCAGTTGTTGCACGTACATCCGGATGCATGCACTATATGGGTTCGTTTGGGATGTGACTTATTTGTTGATAAATGTTTACACATGGGCTGTGCGGTCTCCTGCACCAATTGTGAGAAATTCAATTCCTTTTACACTGATGCAATTCTGCTGGCACTGCCGGGCCCGTGTTGCACATTATTTATACGACTTTTTTTTTATAGGGCCGAGGGGAGCGATATCTTTGCTGACCTCCTCTTTTCCACCCAAGCTTTGTTTCGGATTTTGGGTGTTCCTGTAGCGCATAATAAAAGAGAGAGTTTCGATTCATGCTTGTTTTATCTGGGCATTTAGTTAGACATGGTTTCTAGTTGCTGTCATTTGCCGCAAGTAAGATGGTCGATTTCTTGTATCCTTCGCCACTGGGTTGTCGGCTTATAGGGTTAAGCTGTGCACTGTGCAGTCGTTACTAGGTTCTTTTAATTGTGCTTGTCATTTCATCCCTCTGGGCAGTTTGTTGGTATGTAGTTGGTAGGGGCTATGGGCTTAGTGCTCGCAAGCGGGTCGATGGCCGGGCAGTGCACATGCACGGCGTGCGCGAGCCCCGTAGCGAGCGAGAAATCACTCGCTCCGAGCTCGCATCCAAAAGGGGCAGCTGTCGATGTTGATCGACAGCTCGCTCAGTTTGGTAGGCGGGTCGGGGAGGGTGGCTGGCCAAACGGAGGCATTCCCGAAGAAACGGCTGCCGTTTGGGGGCGGCCCCACTGACATCACGAGTGATGTCAGTGGTGAGCTTCTGGCTCTATTAGAGCCAGAAGCTCACTGGGGCTTGCGGCAGACGTGACCCTACCACAAGGGTCTCGTCCCATCACCTGGCCGCTTGCAAAAGCTGTGGGTGGTCACCCACAGCTTAGCAAGCGGCCAGGAGGCTGGCTCCAAAAAAAAAAAAAAAAACAGCCCTGATTCAGAGCGAGCACTCTGAAAGAGCGTCCGGCTCTGAATCAGGGCCTATGTACGGTGTGAGCAAGCCTCATCACCACGTGCGGTTGTCTTCTGAGATTGAAGATGACCTCCGCACTTGGTCCAGGTCCCTAGTTCAAATTAATAGCGACCACATTTGTCCTTCAGATCCGGCCGCAAATACTACATTACAGCTTTTACCAAGGCAGCTGGCTTGTGAGATTTGGGAATTTTTTGATGGTGACTGATATGTAGCACCCTGGCCACTGGAATGACATGCGGAAGGACTTATTGGCACTTTTTTGTTGTTGGAACTGTTTTCGATTGTCATGGCAGATGACCTATGGAATGGTCATTTAAATAATCGGCAGATGGTTTTTCTGGTGCGACCCTCTGGGCACTGTGCATGCCGTGAGCAATCAGATGGTTCCCTTTACTCCAGCTTTACGGCTGTTGAGGCATTTGGTTTTGCGTGGTCTGGGGGCCGATATTCGATTCCAAGCACATAATGTGCCCGGTGTATGTGCTGCAATATACATATGCTTTGTCTCGCTTTAATTTTGCCTGTTTTTCAGATGCTGGCTCCAGTAATTTCTGCAGCGGGGTTACCTTGCCCTTTGTTTGCATGGAAGATTATCAGGCCAGCATGGAGGGTGCTTGCGCCAGCAACTCTGCAGACTAATTTAGTGGCCTGGCAGGCCTGCTGCACACAGGGCTCACGGGGTTAGGTCTTCAAGGGGCATGCTTTTGTCATTTGTATGAGAGTATTACCAGTGTGGTCACTTTAAGGCTTCTGTGGTCACAGCGCTGTCTTTCCTGCTATCCGAGGCCCGTAAATGTTGTTGTAGGGGTTTCCTGTCCGTGCTGGCTCCCACAGACCCTTTGACTTTCAGCTGTAGGGGAGGTTGCTTGGGTTATGACAAGGTGGCTTCTGTCGATTAAAGAGTTGCTCTTTTCAGTTTGGCTTTTAAGTTGCAATTTGGAGTTGTTCGGGTCAGTGCGATTGTAGTGTCCAGCGAGACTTCGCTTCCCTCGGGTTTATTGTTTAAATACACTGTGTTCAGGGCTTCGGTCATATTGCGCAGGCTTAGGCTTTCCAGGCCTACCGATTAGGAAGGGACCGATGGCTTACCTTACCGAGGCTGGGGATCCCTCTATTTTTCCTGTGCGGGTCATTCCTTGTACATGGGGTGTCGCCCTTCAGACGGGGCCCAGTGGTTAGTACGTGCCATTTTAACACCTCTCTACATTTTAGTTTACTGTTGTTCTTAAGTGAAGTTTAGCTGAGCTGAGTTTAGATGGTGCTTGTCATGTAACTCATTCTTTAGGGTTGGGGTCGCGTCTGACGCAGCTTTTGCATGGGTGTCTACTGCTTACATTCAAGGGATTGGTGGGTGTGAGTTTTGGTAGTACTCCCTGCGTCAACCCGAAAACGTTGTTTACCCACCAGTTTTCGAATGGCTAGCATTCGATAAGTGGGGGTGTGAAAGAATTTTTACACTTTTCCTCCCAGGAACCTAGATCTGGCACAATTTGTGTTCACGGGAGGTTTTTTAGTTTTTCTTTTTCCTCGGGTTACCTGTTTCCCCATTTTTGCGTCCCTGCTAGTTAGTTGCTATGTTTTTCAATTCTGAATGCTTATGTGGCTTGGTTTTGGTGCGGTCGCTCCCGATCAAGGTTTTTTTCTTCCGGACAGTGGAGGAAACAGGAGACGAGCAGGTTTGGCTGTTGGGCCATTCCTACATGTTTTTGGGCTGAGAGTCATGGTTTGACACGAATTGCCAGTTTGTTGCATGGTGGACAGCATGTTTGGTTGATTGGCGGGCGTGGCATCTGTTAAGGTTTTATTGGTTGGCTCGGCAGTTCGATGGGGTGCGTCTGGCTGATTGATGTTGCATGTTGGCTATCAAATTTGTATGTGAAGGGCATGGAGCTGATTGTAGGACTGCGTGAGATTCTGGATAATGTCAGTTTGCTGTGGCCGATTTGCGCATTGTCTGAATATGAAGAGCGTGGAGCTGATTGTACGACTGCGGATGACATTATTTGCTGTGGCCGACTGTCCACATTGTCTGATCAGAGATGGTTCTCTGTGTGGTACGGCAGAGTGTCTGTAATCATAAGGTCTTGTTTAGGGCAAGGTAAAAGGTAAGCGCAGCTTTGGCCAACCATGTGTGGTCATGTGTAAGCTTGGTGGTTAGGCATAGCTTTTTAGGGCAGGACCTTGGTTGATCTTTGGTCCTGATGGAGTACACCTTAATGCTTCGGGTTTAGGGTGTTTATTATGGACTTGTTGTTTTCCTTGGCTAGTTTATTTCTTTTATGGTTTGTGGGCCAGTTTTCCCTTTGAAGCTGGCTTTGGCAGGAGAATGCTGCATCTCAGTGACTTTATGTGGCTCAAGAAAACATTGTGAGGGCGCCTGCCCTCGATGTACATGGCGAGTTTGTCCTTCTCTGTTCGGGGGGACCCGGGCGCTTTTTGTACAGAAGCGTTCAGTCTGTGCCCAGGAGGGAGGCAAGTCCTTCGCAACGTAAGTGCTTCTATCGGGGGGACGTTTCAGTCGTCCCCCGATTTGTTCGCATCTAGAAGGCTGGAACTGAGATTGCAGCGTCTCTTGGCCACCTCGGTTAGGTGAATTAATTTAATTGATAAATAAAAGTTGTGACCTTTTAGCCAAGCTGTATTGTGTCCATGTCTTTATTTATTAGTTTAAGTCTAGTGTTAAACTAAGACAAGGGCCCTCATTCAGAGCCACTCGCAAACAGCAGTACGCTCGTTGCGTTCCGATGTTGACTAACCGCGCAAGCGTCGGTGTAACACTGCGCATGTGCGTACGGCAGATTGCGAGTTTTTTTGGTCTCGTTCGTCAAATAGCGTACAGGAAGTGACCTGTCAAATGTGATTGACAGAACAGGGCGTTTTTGGGTGTTGACGGGGGTGGAGATGGAAAAACGCAGGCGTGGCGAGGCGTTTTTGGGGCGTACATACATTAGCAGATGCGAGCGTAAAATGTGTACGGACCGACTCATATGTCACTGGATGATCCTCTTTCCCTTCAAAATGCTCGCACAGCTTAGGGTCTGGATTAGTCGACCACATTGGCGATGGCCTTCACCTCCATCCCGGCACTCCTCGATGTTGCTGCGATTAATCGTGGGTGGTCTGAACAGCAATTAGTGGTGGATTGAAAACCGGCTTGGTATGTGTATTGAAAGTAGTTTTTTGTGTTAGCACAAAAGCGTACGCAGGTGGAAATCATAGCTGCTAATGTGATGATTACACAATCAATTTACGTACATTTGTAGTAGTTTCTTTGTGGCTCAATTTGTTGGTTAGGGCCTATTGTAACAATAATGTCATCATGTTTTTTTGGTTTTTCCCTTTTTCTTTTGGCCTGTTGAATTTGCCTCGTTATGTTAAATTTGAAACGTTTCTTAAAGAGCCCTTTTTTGGGGGGGCATGTAAAATGTGGTTCTTGCCAGTTTGTGCCTTTTGGCCCAGGATTAAATGTAATCCATTGTGACAATAATGTGAGAATACAATGTCAGGTTTTTTTTTTTTTTTATTGCTCAAAGAAAAAATCACAATTCAAAAATTTTTGCCCAAAGTTTTTTTGCAGGGTTCATTTCCAAAGTTACAATAATTGGGCCAAAATAAAAGATTTATGAAATGTAGAACACAAAATTAAAAACAATTCACAAGAAAGGAGAGGGAAGTTTTGACCAGAAAGGAATATGAGCCAAGCACAGAAGGAGTGTGGGAAAAGTCGCCATTGCTTTCACCGTTTTTTCACCCGTTTGGCTGGGGGAGGGAGGGCGCCAGACCGGGTCCGGGATGTCATCGGGCTTGCCTGTCCAGAGGCAGATGTTGTGGCCTCTGGACTAGGCACAGGGCTAGGCACATTTGGAGGATTGGCTGATGTTGTGCCAGAGGTGGAGGATCCTGATGTTCCGGCAGGAAGGGAGGTCGGCTCCACCATGTGCTGGCGAACGAGCTGCTCCAGGGCATTGGCGATGCGGATGTTGGCCCTGGTATTTTCCGCCAGGGCCTGACCAATGGTCACGTTGGCCGCAGCATTTTGCTCCAGGGCCTCAGCCACCCGTAGCAGACTGGCGTCCATCCTCTGCAGAATCTCCGTATGGGAATCCGATTTGAAATTGAGTTCTGTGAGGAGGGCCACTGCCTGCGAGGGGGATTGCCCTGGACTGGCTTCTGCAGGGTCCTCAGCTGGATGTACTGGTTCCTCCCCTGCAGAGCCAGCAGAAATTCGGGTTTTTGGGTGTTGACGGGGGTGGAGATGGAAAAACGCAGGCGTGGCGAGGCGTTTTTGGGGCGTACATACATTAGCAGATGCGAGCGTAAAATGTGTACGGACCGACTCATATGTCACTGGATGATCCTCTTTCCCTTCAAAATGCTCGCACAGCTTAGGGTCTGGATTAGTCGACCACATTGGCGATGGCCTTCTGTGAGGAGGGCCACTGCCTGCGAGGGGGATTGCCCTGGACTGGCTTCTGCAGGGTCCTCAGCCGGATGTACTGGTTCCTCCCCTGCAGAGCCAGCAGAAATTCGGCGGCCAAGGCTCCCCTCTGGAGCAGACTCATCCACCTGTGTCTCTGTTAGGAAAAATGAGAAAAGACTCACATTAGAATCTACATATTGGCCCACTAACATTTCAGAGTTGGTGACATCACAAGATTTACCTGGGACAACATGAGGAGCCGCAAAGTCTGGCATGTCCGTATCCATGTTGGACACGCCAAACACCTCCACAGGCTGCACACACCCCTGTGCCAGCTCTTCTAAATCCGTCAACTCCAATGACACAGGGGTGGGACCCCCACCTGTCCCCCTTGCATGCCTAGCCCTGTCCGCGAGTTTTTGCTTTAGGCGATATTTGAAGTCGCCCCATCTGTGGGAAAAAATGGAAGCCATTATCCTTTTGTTTAAAATGGTGTTTGTTTTTAGGGGGGGCAAGTGTTTACTTACCGCCGTTTGACACCCCGGGCTAGACGGACATAATCACCCACCCTATTGACAGCAAGGGCTACCTCTTCCCACATTCTCCACTTCTGGCTTATACTCATATTCCTGTCTGCCTGTGGCAGGATGTCCACACACTTCTGAATCAAAACCTCCATCTCCTTTCTTGTGAAATGTGGCTGCCTTTTTTTTTTGCAGCTTTGGCCGGAATACTGGGCCCAGCAGCCTCTTCCATGTCATCCTCCTCACCTATTTGTGTAAATATTCAGATTTCTCTAATTCACAACTTGCCCAATCTTATGTTTCAAATTAATCATTGATACAAAATGCATGAAAGACTTACCGCCTGACTCTTGGCCATTGTTTCCCTGGTCTGTAGCCATGTCTGAGGTCCAAACAAGAAATACACCAGAATTTAAATGTGTTTTCGTGACGTATTTATACATGCGTCCTTATTTTGCGGCCGCATCATTGATTGTGCGTTCCTATGATCCCTCCTTAATTTGTGCGGGAAACGAAACACTATTTATGGCTTGGTGTGTCTCGAGTCGAGGTGGCGTTTTTGGATTGTTGGAGGTTACCTTGGTTGGAGTTTCTTGTTTGCGGATAAAGGAGTTGGCGTTTGGAGTTTATTTTGTTTGCTAGATTTGCGTTTTTATTTTCCGTTCGCTTTTTTTGTATATTTCTTGATTTGGTAAGTTTTGTGAAGTCTAACTTTGGTTCAATTGGTGTCTCATTGTGTTTCTTCTTGTTTTTAATTTTTTGATCCCTAATTTCATATCTTTTAGCTTTTTTTTAATTTCGGACCCAAAGACCTTTTGATTTGGAATCTTATATATTTGCTCTTGGTAAGTCCATTTTTTATCTTGTATTTGCGAACTAATTAGCGCATTTTTCTCAGTTTGTTTATTAACTTGTATTTGCGAACTAATTAGCACATTTTTCTCAGTTTGTTTATTAACTTGTATTTGCGAACTAATTAGAAAATTTTTCTCTGTTTGCATAGTGACTTGTATTTGCGAACTAATTAGCGCATTTTTCTCAGTTTGTTTATTAACTTGTATTTGCGAACTAATTAGCACATTTTTCTCTGTTTGTATAGTGACTTGTATTTGCGAACTAATTAGCGCATTTTTAAATGCTTATTAATCCTGTAAAATTTTTTGTGGTTGCCCTTTTGCTTTTTTGGCTTACATTTCAACCCATTTTGATGTACTGTGTGCAATGTCGTTTTGCTCTTTGGCCAAATGTGTGTTTCGCATATTTTAAGTTTTGTCTAGCACAAAAGTTTGAAACATAAATGCACAGACTAAAATTTAACAAATTATTTTTGGGATTAATTTCAGTTTGGACGTATCATGACAATACCCCGGCATGTAAGCAGCAATGGATGGTATCATCAAGCTAAGTTGTTCTTAATTTTCTTTTGGGGTGGGTCCAAAGCCTTACATTCCAATCTTGCCATTTCAGGTTGATCTTGGGCGGATTGTTCTGGCCATGCTCCCGGAAGCCGACCAACCTCAACCTCGTCCCAGGTGTAGGCATCGTAGGCGTGCAAGGCCCCAGATATTTTGAACACGTGTCACCCTTTTTGGAATGCCCGATGATGAGGTTTTAAGACGCTACCGTCTTCCTTCCAAAATCATCATAGACACTCTCTCATTAATAGAGAGTGATCTTGAGCGGCAAATTGACAGTCCAACAGCAATACCACCACTTACGCAATTTATGGCGGTGTTACATTTCTGTGCCTCAGGATCGTTTCAAACAACGGTGGGAATAGTGGCGGGCATCTCACAATCCTCCTTTTCCAGGATCCTGAGGGCAGTGATGGAGGCACTTTTCAAGCACCTCCATCATTTTATTAAAATGCCTTTGGATATGGGTGCCCTTAGTGTGGCCAAGGCCAATTTTTACCAAATAGCTGTCTTCCCACACATCATAGGGGTTGTGGATGGTACTCACATACCACTTCAGCCTCCAGCACGGCTGGAGGCAATATTTCGCAACCGTAAACACTATAACTCCCTGAATGTAATGGTGGTATGTGATGCCTCCCTCCAGATCCTGTCCCTGAATGCAAAATTACCAGGAAGTGCACATGACTCCTTCGTCATCCGGCAATCAGGGATATGGCACAAATTAAACAACCTCCAAGCTGGTGATGCGTGGCTTCTGGGTAAGTGTAGACCATTAGTACATAACAATGTTAAGCTTGATACACAGTGATCCTGATGTTGTCTATTCTTTTTCACAGGAGACAGTGGATACCCTTGCATGCCCTGGCTGCTCACTCCTTATTTGGCTCCCACACCAGGTCCACAAAGTGAGTTTAATACCGCACTTACAGCCACCAGGCAAGTGGTGGAGCGCTGTATCGGCCTTTTAAAAGGCCGATTCAGATGCCTCCACCACTCTGGTGGTGAGCTCATGTATTTGCCGGATATGGTTTCAAAAATTGTGGTCCTGTGTGGGATCTTTCACAACATCGCCATAAGGAGTGGTGTTCCAATGCAGCCAGAGGATGCCTTACCTGAGGATGGCCCCCCCCGAGGTTGGTCGGAGGTCAGTATGTGGGGGGGCCATAGGCGATGATGTGGTGGCCCGATATTTTAGGTAATTATTGACCAAACAACAGTGTGTATACCCAATGTGTTACGGTTTTTTAGCGTTCATCTTTTTTTATATTAATTCTTGCACCATCTTCTGTTTGTTTGCATAATCTTTGCCACTCCCACGATGACTACTTCCTGCTACCCTTCAAAAACCTTTATGTGGAAACTTCTGGAATATATTCTGACACCAATATTGCAACGCCATATTTTTGAAATCATGTGGGCATGGACCTTCGTCAACCAGTTCTTGATTTGTTGTGTGTTTGTTTCGTGTTTTTGGTATGTGGTGTATTTCTGATTATCACTGTGTGTTTTGTTTGTGAGTGACCACTTTGTATTTTGATTTCTGTTGTGAATAAATATTTGGAGAGTGTAATTTGTTTCCTTTTTGGGCACGTTAGAAGCAAGTGTAAATAAACTCCCAAACGTTAATTTTACCTAAGGGGTAACCCAGTAATGAAGCAAGTGGAGCTAAAATGTAATATGTTTTCGGTGTACTAACCAACACACCAAGGAATCCTGTACAATCAGTTGCCTTCGTAACATTGTCCTAAGCAGTTTGGCCACCAAATAGGAACCTGAAAAATGGTGTAAACTATCATGTTGACCACCACAAAAAAGGTAAATGACATTGGTACTGGGAGGTGTTTCTTGTGCCTGTTTGCATTCAAAATACAACACACAATCTGTAGTGAGATTCTGTGGCAATCCTTGCTTGAAGAGTCTACTTATGTCAGTGTAAAGAATCTTGGATTTACTCCAAACGCATGAGACAGAGCTTGATTTAAAACTGATTTATTATGAAACAATTAGAAAAAAAAAAAAAAAAAAACTAATTCCGAAGGAGGACCAACAGATGGTCAAGGCCCTGCAGAAGCCCGGTGACCTGCTCCCGCATACGGGCCACACAATGAAAGATTTGTGCCCGACGCCTCTGTTCCTCTGTGGGTGACAAAAGTTTGGGGATTAATAAATCGATAATGAAGCAACATCCTAAAAAAACACAAAACAAGCAAACCAAAACTTAAAAGCTTGTGGGCAAAAAAAACATTACACAGAAAAAACCCAGCACCCCAAAATGTCGTAGGCCAAAAATACAAGGGCCCTAAAAAAATGCACACAGGTGTGATATGTGTATGGTGACATCAGCAGGAACAGGTAAAGACAACCCCCAAAAATACCCTAAGGCGACAGAAAGCCAACAAAAATGGGGACGACACATGATTACATACAAACAGTTTGTGGTGGGCAAAAGAAAATTTAAAAACATACCGTTCTCCAAAACGCCAGAACCAGAAGCCACTCCCTGGACCACCTCGGAGGTGGCTACATTCCCCAAACCTAGGGGCAGGGTGTTTGAGGAATCCTGGGAGGGGGTATTTGGAGGAGGGACGGATGGAGGAGAGGGGGAATTGGGCTGGAGGGGAAGTAGACCTGAAATCTCGGCCACAGGGTCTGGGGAGGAGGGGGTAATTGAGGAATTGGGGGTTGGAGAGAGGGGCCGGGACCGGCGTCTTGTCTGGCGATGCCGCCGTAGTCTTTGCTGTGCCCCTAAAAAATGAAAAAAATATTGTGGTTAGTTTCAACAGGAATCCAAAATAAAAAAAAACAATAAAAAAAAAAAAACAATGACTAAATAGGACAGACATGAAAACATGCACATGCAGATATGACTACAAGGACTCAATAGGACAGACATGAAAACATGCACATGCAGATATGACTACAATGACTCAATAGGACAGACATGAAAACATGCACATGCAGATATGACTACAATGACTCAATAGGACAGACATGAAAACATGCACATGCAGATATGACTACAAGGACTCAATAGGACAGACATGAAAACATGCACACGCAGATAAACTTGAAAACCACAGTCCAGAAAACTTACTTTCCGCAATCTGCATGCGAAAGCATGCCAGCAAGCGGGGCGTCCGCCGGTGCAGGTCCGACCACCTGCGCTCCAGCTGGCCAATATGTCGGCGTGAGCCGAAGGAGTGCAGGTGGCGACGTACCTCCGCATATGCGGAACGCTTTCGCCTATTTGAGATGGGTGGAGGCTGACTGGTGATCCGCCTGTCCATCACCTCCGTCAGCACCAGCAGTTCGCGCCTGGTGAATGCGGCGGATCTCATGATGGCAATGGTGTTTTTTTGGCAAAATATTTTTAATAAAGTACCCCCAAAAAATTTGATTGGCTAATGAATTTGGGAAATTAACAGGACAAATTCTATTGGTTAGTGTATGAGTCATGTGTTCGACAGGGCCACAAATCTCTTGAGAGTTATGATAGGCTTGATGCAGTGACATGCGTAAGCAAATTTAAATAAAGAAATGAACCACAGAAAATTTGTGGGGAGACAAACAAATAGAACAATTGTTTAATAGGGGCTAACATGTCTTTTGAACAATAAAAGCGAAGGTTTCAGCCGCACGTATTCTGCGAGCAAATACAAACACGGACAAGATTAAAGTTTATTGCATTGTGTTGAAAAAAAAAAAAACAATTAAGCTAATTGATACATTGATTGCCATGATACGATTGAGGGAGGTAGGCAGAAAAAACGAGCAGGTAATCGGAATCTGACATTCCCACTTCCGGTTTGTACTTGTGCGTGCGTTCCCTTCAAGCCATTTCGGGGATGTACGCTCGCTATTTGGCACGCTCGTTAGTTAGAGGAGGGGTCGGCTGAGTTTGGGGCGGAATTTTTGCTGCGTACGAAAATACGAGCGAGTGCTTGAATTTAAATATTTTTTTACGTACGCCGAACGTGCGTACGCCCAATTGCGAGTGGGTCTGAATCAGGGCCAAGGTTGGTTTAGAAGGTTAATTAGCAATAAACCAATGGAGGTCTTATTAGTATCCTTTATTTATATGGCACCACAAGGGGTCCACAGCACCTTTAAATGTACATAAACAGGAACATTATGAACACAAAAAAGTGACTTACACTACAAAACATTGCAGCACAAGGTCTGCTTGTGAGAGCTTACAATCTAAAGGGAAGGGGGCTGCTGCTCGGCACACTGTGGGGTCTATTCTGGGTGCATGGTGTGTGGCATACCCATTATAGACACACCACTGACTGTTGTGCTGGGAAGGGAGGAGGGTGTTATAAAGGGTGATGGAATAATGAGGGAAAGCGATTATGTTGTTTCCACTTAGGCAGTGTAAACTGCCAATATTAATTTGTGTTATTTGTCAATAGTATCACAGGATCTCTATGAACTGACCTTAGAGCAAAACAGTTCTTCTCTCTCACAACCTATTCAGCAGGAATTCATTCCCCTCTATCTATCCCCTTCTTCGTATTGTTTGAATGAAGTTTTCCTTGATCATCATTCTCGTTTTCACATGAGTGAAGTTCCTTTGCTATCGTTGAATGAGTTATTTCTGTTACATCCCCTTATTCCTATCGTTTACACCCAGTGACCATTATTACTTCACCCACTATAAGACTTTCTCCATCGATGCTTTGTTGATGTTTTATTTCAGGGTATGGCAGACATTTAGCACCGCCTAAACCTCAGTATGGATGTTATTTTCTCTAAAATTGGTACCATGATGAAGGTAAATTGTAGTACTTTGCATAGATAAAGAATATAATACAGATAATTGCATTCCATTATGTGATAAAAAGAAACAAGGCCCTCAATTCCAAGCTTCAGCATGAAAGGTAGAAGGAAAACATGGCATGTGTAGGAAATGACATTCGATTGTGTCAGTAACCTTTTAAAGTAAACTCATTGTCCAAAGGCGGATTTAGGGGTCAGGCCGCCCCTAGGTACAACATTATTGCCCCCCTAATTGTTTTGTGTGGCCTCCACTAATAACATACAAGATCGTTTATTAAGTATGTGGCCACCGGCCTGCTGCTTCAATACATACTATCCATTTACAATATTTAAATTCCAATAATAGTAAATTCAAGTCATGGCTGGCAGTGTCACGAGATGGGGATCTATGCTTCAACATCTCTGGGTGCCAAAGCCTTCAACTGTGACTACCAAGCCAGCTTTCCGGGCACTAACGTTCAGCATAGCTGCAGAGCTGACAGCCGTCAGCAGGCTGCTCTGCCTACGCGGCTCCGCCTGACACAACATCGTGATCACATTACTGCTTAGGTTCCACATTCTTCATGAAGGGGCTGGCCTCTCTGAATCAAATGCCTCTGGAGTCCGGACAGGCGGACAGCAATGGGGGAGGGGTCAGCTTCAACCTCACCCCCACTTCCCTCACATCTCTGTCCATGACCCCTTTACCCCCCTCAGCAGTGGTAAATACAAAAAGGGCCAGAAACCCTGATGCAGGGTGGGGAGGAGTAACCTGCTGTGCCTCCCCCAGCAAGTGGCACCCCTAGGCAAAGGGAAAAGGGAACTATTACCTCTCCCACTATTGCAGAGAACCCCTCAGTGCAATCCCCGGTGCCACTAGTGTCTTCAATCCCCTGCAGCTTGTTCCTCCCTCAGGTGCCGTTGAGAATCCTGCTGAGTACCTGTCAGTAGGGGGGAATCAGAATGTTTGGTGTCCGTTGAGCATGCACTAGATGGACACCATACAGAATTATATAATAGCATGGCCGTAACTAGCCTGTAACAGAGCCGTAATTAGAGATGTGAGTCCTGTGCCATTGCATGTGGCTTGCAGGGTGTCTGGAACGGCAGGCAGAGCTCTACTTCCAGAGCCCAGAGTCATGACATCACAGGTTTAGGGGTGGGGCCGGCATTCTCACTTTGTTATGGTGCTGTATAATAGATATCTTGTGGGCATGGTTGTAATGCATGTGTGATGTCATTTAATGAAAGGTATGCTATAGTACTTGGAAGTGTGCAATGTCAGAAAAATACAGAAAGTCTAAAAACTCAACCCAACCACCTGGGTTTGCTTATATCAGAGAAATAAATGTTTAGCATATTATTTAATTGTGGCTAGACTACAGTCCCTTTAATTTTGAATCTCACCTTATTCCAACAATTGATGTTACAGTATATAAAATTATGTATAACTCCTATTATGGTTATGACTTCAGTCATTTAGGTGTGGTTCTACCCTAGTGCTTGTATTGTTTTAATCCATCATAGCAGCATAGCACCTTCTGCAAAATAGTAAGTATAGGCAGGTTTGCATCACATGACAACATGATGACATCATCTGTGATGCAATTCAGCCACTAAGGGGATGATTCAATTACACGTGTTGTGGTCAATATAAAACCTCACATGTGTATGATGCTTCAACTGCCTAGCATACATACGTCTTTAATAAATTCATTTAATTTTCCCAATCTGTCAATTATTCTGGAAATGTGTTCATCTTTGCATTGACAATCGAAAACTGTCCTTTCAGTATTGATTCGGTTATTTCTCTTCAACTCAGTTCATCAAGGTTATTTGCATTGCATTAACGTCTGTGAGTGGAAGTTTTTATTTTCTGAGAATGATCCCTGATTTTTCTTTAATCACAATATTTTTGGAATATAGGCTGAATATCTGGGGATATATAACCTTTGAAAAGCTTAGAATGAAAAATGCTGAATTTAATGTTGCAAATAAATTTCTCTCGGGATACATAAGAGTCTGCAGCTATCAATATTAGTCAGTTTATAAATGAAAAAAAACCTGAGATATTCATACTTCAGATATCTGCAGTACTGAGCTTAGTTAAAGGTTATAACTACAGAAATATGAAGCATTTCTACCTAGCGTGAATATCAAGTTTTCATTTCAAAGTCAAGCTTCTGCCGCCCCCTGCCTGTAGCAGGAGTTATTTTATTTGTATTTAAAATTAATTTACTATATTTATGTTTATACAAGATCTTAGGGCCTGATTCAGACCCACTCGCGAGCGGCTGTACGCTCGCAAGTGGGTCGATGGTCTGCACTGAGCATGCGCACGACGGAGGGAGCTCCGTCGTGCGCATGCGCCAGACACGACGAGCGAAGGACTTTCCTTCGCTCGTTGTGTCCGATCAAAGGGGGCGTGCTGTCAATGTTGATTGACAGCACGCCCCCTTTGGTGGGCGTGCCGGGGGCGTGCCTCCCTGACGGGGGCGTTCCCACGGGAACGCCTCCCGTCAGAAGCCGGCCCACTGACATCACTAGTGATGTCAGTGGGAGTGATTTTGGCTCTGATAGAGCCAAAATCACTCCGGAGCTTGCGGTTGAAAACCTCAACCGCAGGCTCTGGCTCGCAATTTCGATGGTCGCGATGGTCACGACCATCGCGGCCATCAAAATGCACGCTCGTATAGCCTGTGGGTGGTGACCCACAGCTATACGAGCGTCCAGGAGGACGCTCCATGAAAAAGGAGCCCGGCCCTCATGCAGAGCGTGCGCTCTGCTCAGAGCGTACGGCTCTGAATGAGGGCCTTAGATCCTGTTTGGTTTTCCATTATTCTGTGTATTTCGATTCAATAAAATTCTTTGTCAACACAAAACCAAATCCAAACCTACTTCCTGTATGCATTTGAAGACATGCCTATTTCATCTTACAGTGACCAAGATACTGGCACCGTTCTAAGAGGAACAAAGATTTTTTCAATGACTTTAGCAAAACCATGGAACCAATTTCCCCCTGTATTTTCAAGAACCAGCACTGGACTTTTTCTAGTGGGGGTCTGATGCTACTGCCAGGGGAGCCCTTTCACCGGGCCCCCCACCCAAAGCATCAACCCTGAACGCTAGTCAGCCTAGGCCGGGGATCCCTGGGGAGCTTCGGACCCCCCCCAATAAAGTGGTCCCCCCCTCCAGGGCACCCAAGGCCCAGGCTGATAGCCCAGGGCTTTCCCCAGCACCTCTGTGCGGTGGGTGTCGGGTTGATAGTGTATAAGTGTAATGTAAAAAAAGAAGTGCAAACATTGTCTTTACGAGTAGAACTTCAGGTCCCAGCAAGCCTCCCCCGCATTCTGGTACCAGCATGCGGGGCATTAAGGGCTCGCTGGTACCTGTAGTTCACCTGTAAATAAATGTTTAAATAAACATAATACACACACACCATGACAGTATTGCCCTGGAGAGGGGGGCCCCTTTATTGGGGGGGTCCGCAGCTCCCCAGGGATCCCCAGCCTGGGGGATCCCTGGGATCTTCGGCTGGGAGGCCCGGTGAAAGGGCTCACCAGACTGTTGCATCAGCACCCCGCTAGAAAAAGTCTGGTGCTGGTTCTGGAAAATACAGGGGGACCCTACAAATTTTATCCCCCTGTATATCCAGAACCAGATCAGAGCCCAGTGCTAGCTGCGTAATTTGTCCTCCGTAATTTGGCAACCAAGGCTGGTTCTGACTAGCCTGCTGCTGGTTGTGCTTACATACGGGGGACACTTACATTGTTTGTCCCCGTATGTTGTACAACTAGCACTGGGTCACTAAACACCCGGGGCTGATTGCTCTTTAGGGGGGAGGGGCACACCGTTTTTTTTATTTTTGTGTCACAGATGCACGGATGGTTCTCACTGAATCATCCCTGCATCTGTGTTTATTTTATTAAAGACAATTACATGTATCACGGAACTCCCCATGCGTGCATCAGTCTTTTTTTTTTTAACAAATGACGCCACTCGGATGGTCGGACACACAATGCATCATACATGAGATCGTATGAACATCATGTGTCAATATTGCAGATGGGACTGCCAGGGAGCTGCTGGGGAGTTCAAGGGAAATAGTAAGATGAATCTTATCTTATGCTGTTTGTACTAGTATATGGCCAGCATAAGAACTCATAATCCCAATGGGAAGGATCAGGTGCCTTTTTACTCTTATTAGTGAGAGAAGCCCAGGGGCAGAACTATGGGAGACAATGGAGGCGCCTGCCGTCGGGCTCCAGCTCTGAAGGGGCACCTCCTCCATTGCCCACAACATATTCACCCCACTTAGGGCTGTTACTATGTACCCGGAGTGTACCATCACGGCCGCCCAATACATGGCACCCCTTCCCGCCACCTGAGAAGCCACCATACACATGGCACTCCTTCCCGCCACCTGAGAAGCCACTGTATACTACACCTGAGAAGCCACCTTTGTCTATCTATAGCCTGTCTGCATGCGAATTGCTACATTACAGTGTCAGCAGCTGTGTTGAGGGAGGGGCACCAAATTATAACTTGCCTCCGGGCATCTGGGATGAACTTACGCCACTGGAGAAGCCACCACTACAGAAAACCCCTTAATGAATCCTAAAAATCTTTGAAGTGCCTTAATATTGAGGGGTTTGGCCTGGATTTTAACATGACCATAGAAAACCTTGCTCCGAAATAACATACCCCAGAAATGACATGTGTGACTGTTCAAATTCACATTTTAAAATTTTAGCATAAAGGCTGTTATCACGTAACTTCTGCAGCACTTGACGCACATGATTCCTATGTTCCTCAAGATTCCTGGAATAGATCATTATGTCATCTATCTAAATCACCACAAATATGCCTAAAAATCCCAAAATACAGCATTTCTAAAACCCTGAAACACAGCAGGTCCATTAGTAAGCCCAAATAGCATGACTAACGACTCATAAAGACCAGAATGAGTAAAGAATGTAGTTTTCGTTGCCCTCACTAATGCAAATCAATGTATATGCGCCTCTAAGGTAAATTTTAGTAAAAATGGAGGAACCTTTAAGTCATACATGCCTACTCTCCCGGGAGTCGCGGGAGGCTCCCGATTTTTCGGTTAACCCCCTGCAACCCCAAAAGAGTAGGCATATCTCCCGCATCCCGCCCACTTCCTAGTGAAGTGGGCAGGATGGGGCAGATTTTAGGACAAATTTGCAGGTCCGTGTGCAGGGGGCGGGGCTAAATGACGCGATACGCGTCATTTAGCCCCACCCCCTCCTCACGGACCCGCGAATCACAGGCTTTCTAGCAAAGGGGGCAGGGCCTAATGACAGCTGAAGCCTGGCCCCACCCCCCGAAACTGAGATGACCGGGCTGCTCCCGGAAAAGAAGTAAGAAAAGTCGGTAAGTATGCTTTAAATTGATCAAATAATTCATGAATAAGGGGCAGAGGGTAACCGTTTTTGACCGAGATCTTATTTAAGCCTCTGTAATCCATACCGGGTCTCAACCCCCATCTTTTTTAGAAACAAAATAAAGACCAGCGCCCAAACATGACCTTGATGGTCTAATAAAACACTTTTCAAAGTTTTCCTTAACAAAGTCCTCAGCAGCCATTCTTTCAGGAACTGTTAAATTAAACAACCACCCCTTGGGTAATTGACTACCAGGAATAAATTCAATACTGCAATCATAGGGGCGATGTGGTGGTAAAACCTCAGCAGCCTGTTTATTGAATACATCCTCAAAATCATGATAAGTACTGGGTAACCCAGCCAGATTGGAGGAGACAACTCCAACCGAGAGAGCAATACAGCACTGAGTAATCTGACCAATCTTCCAATCAATAACCGGGTTATGCTGACGTAACCGGGAAACCCCAAAACCATAGGGAATAAAAATGAATCAATGACCAAAAAATGTATGGATTCCCTTCGTAAACGCCCCAGAAACATTTCTACTTGAACGGTATCAAAATAATCAGTTTTTGAACCTCTTGTTGATCAATAAAATTACCTGCAGCCCCATAGTCAATCAAAGCACTCAGAGCAACAGCCTCCTTGTCAGGGGACAGAAGTTTGATGGTAAAATGCAGGGAGTTAGTGGCTTGAATCTTCATGGTGCCTAGGGGGCACTCCCCTTCACAACCTAGGCTCTGAAGTTTTCCGCCTGTTGGGGACACTTCCTAACCCAATGATCTTTACTGCCACAGTAAAAGCATAACCCACCAACCTTCCTCCTATCTTTTTCTTTTACAGGAATATGGGTTACCGCAGTTGCATAGGCTCATCTTGCTCATTCTTTACATTGCTAGAATTACCTAATTCAAAACTTCTCTCTGATCTATGTTCTCTGAAGCATCTATTAATTTTAATAGTGAGGAGTCTAAGGATGTCTCCTGTGGATATTGAAGAAGAGCATCCCTGACAGTCTTAGTTAAACCCCAACAAAATTGACCTTGTAAAGCAGCGTCGTTCCAAGTGGAATCAATGGCCCACTTACGAAAATTTAGTAGCGTAATTCTCAACTGACCCAGAGCCCTGCCTCAATGACCACAGCTGCCATTCCACTGAAGCGACACTATCAGGGTCATCATATAAAATGCCTAGTAAAGTACTAAAAAACTTCTCTACAGAGGATAATGCCTCACAACCCGATTTTATCCCAAAGGCCGAGGTTTGAGGATCCCACTGTAATAGTGAAATTATTATACCAACTTTCTGAGTCTCAGAACCTAAAGAAACAGGTCTTAATTTAAAGTATAAAATGCAACTATCCTTAAAAGTTGTTAAATAAACTGCAATGCCCAGAAAATCGATCTGGCAACTTAGTTTTAGGCTCAGGAGGAGATAAAGGCCCTCATTCAGAGCCGTACGCTCTGAGCAGAGCGCACGCTCTGCATGAGGGCCGGGCTCCTTTTTCATGGAGCGTCCTCCTGGACGCTCGTATAGCTGTGGGTCACCACCCACAGGCTATACGAGCGTGCATTTTGATGGCCGCGATGGTCGTGACCATCGCGACCATCGAAATTGCGAGCCGGAGCCTGCGGTTGAGGTTTTCAACCGCAAGCTCCGGAGTGATTTTGGCTCTATCAGAGCCAAAATCACTCCCACTGACATCACTAGTGATGTCAGTGGGCCGGCTTCTGACGGGAGGCGTTCCCGTGGGAACGCCCCCGTCAGGGAGGCACGCCCCCGGCACGCCCACCAAAGGGGGCGTGCTGTCAATCAACATTGACAGCACGCTCCCTTTGATCGGACACAACGAGCGAAGGAAAGTCCTTCGCTCGTCGTGTCTGGCGCATGCGCACGACGGAGCTCCCTCCATCGTGCGCATGCTCAGTGCAGACCATCGACCCACTTGCGAGCGTACAGCCGCTCGCGAGTGGGTCTGAATCAGGCCCAAAGTCTCAGATGCACTAGAAGCAACTTCCTGAACTGCAACCTTCTTAGGGCCTGATTCATTATGGATTGCAACTGCGAATACAATAGCGATTATGCACGCAGTTCCACTGAGATAGTATGCTAATCCATTGCGGTCGCTATTCCCTCGCAGCACAACATAAGGACGCCCACTTTACCTTAGACACATCTGTAATACTTAGCAATACTGCGAAACCATCGGTAACATCGAGTACCATCGCAGTCTCATGCACACTGGCACAAGCTCTGACCTTACTCAGGAATTGCTAACCTCAGCGCAGGCAGTGAGAGCTCAGGCTGCGTAGGGCATCACAGTGGATAAAGTAAAGTAAATAGATCACTTAGCGCTCACTCGTAGGGTTAACCCAAGGCAGCAAGTAATTGCAAATGGAGGTACCCCGTAGTCCTCCAGACACAGTAGAGAAGATATAAAGTATGCAACATGTGCCACAAGAACCTTGCAATGAGTGAATCGCAGAACAAGAATGCTCTACAGTGGTATGATGAAAGAAATGTTTACTGTTAATGTCTATACACAATTATAAAAGCAATGCAAAAACGACTCCAAATGCACGTCTAACAAAACAAAACAAAAACAAAAAACAAACCACAAAAAAACAAAGCCAGAAATGGAATAAATTCCAGTCACAACAGAACAATGACACTGAATGAGGAAGATAAACTCCTCGAGGTAATGCAGTAAGTCTAGTGCCGCGGTTCTATGACACAAAGGTGATGGGGTTCAGTGGCAACAGATAGCCAGCCACTGTATGGAGAGTTCTGATGAACCCTTAATGGAGAGTGGCGTCCCACGGCTCCAAAATAGGGTAATGCGTGTAGAGTATTGAAGTTAAAGTTAGTACAGCTGCTGCGTCAATGTAGAGGTGATCTTGTTAAAGATGGCCGGCATGGATGTATCAGGGATAGGGTCACTCACTGCGAACATGTCACAATATATAGCAAGCTTTGTTTTTTGTGGTTTGTTTTTTGTTTTTGTTTTTGGCTTCAGTGTGTCCATTGGGTGTACCAGACCCAGCTTCCTTGCTACTCTCCAGCCTAAGCTGCAGATCATCTGCACCAGCATAATAAATTGATATCTTGTTGTCTCTTTCCATTTCAATATTATTTGTTGTAAATTGCATCTTTGGGTTTGCTACAACCCTGACTCCTAGATTACAATCACAGATCAAAAGAAACTGCAAAAAGAACAAATGTATTTGGGGTAGGGATGTGCAGGCTCGGTTTTACTCGGATTTACTCGGTTCTTATCGCCACTTTACCGCAAATTCGGATTTATTATATTGGCTATCCAAAACACATGATAGGCGATAGCCAATAAAATGCCGTCTAAAGATCCGAGTAAATCCGAGTAAAACCGAACCCGCTCACCCCTAATTTGGGGCATACCTGCCAGCTCTCCCTCTTTGTCAGGGAGACTCCTTGATAAAGTAGCAATCTCCCTGTTTCCCTGAAGAGTCTCCCTGATTGTGCCTTACTGCCATTATGAAGCTGTTATGTTAAAAAAACAATGATATATACGTTAAAATGGGATCATTAGTATAATTTCCCTGCATTGGGTATAAGGCACAATGGCCCTCATTCAGAGCCACTCGCTATTTGCGGTCGTTCGTTCTAAAACAAGGGGTGGCTATTCAAATGAACCGTTCGCTGTTTGCGGTCTGTTCACGCCTCTATGTCTGAACGAGCGAGCAAAACTTGCGTTCGTTTTTTGGAAAAATACGCCCCCTGGCCACTCGCATCCTACGTCATGTCCGCTATTTATTAGATTAATCGAGTACATCGACAAGGGTATGAACTGCTCGCTATTCTTGTGGTTGGTGTTTGCTACCACAATTTTGCGACACCCATAAAACGCCCGTTTTGACCTTTAAGCACGCCTGCGTTCTGATTTCCACTCCCCATTTTCAAGCACCTTCCCCTGTTACCACCCACATACGCCTCTTTCTGTCACTCAAAATAGCAGGCATTCGCTATTTTGCGAGCACATGAATTTCGGCCGCACTGACTGGTTAGCGCATGCGTATAACGATCCGTACGCATGCGCAGTTGGGCTAACATCGCTCGGAACGAACGAGCGGCCGCTTACGAGCGGCTCTGAATCAGGCCCAATGATCCCTATGGCTACATGCATTTTCTGGACGGTATTAGTGTGTTTTCATCAACAAGTAGATTTTATTAACTGCTTTGGGGCTCATTTACATTTGGATGTAAGGCAATTATATGGCACGCTCCTCAGATGTAACAGTAAACGCCCACTTTAACGCCGCGCTCATAGGTGCTGCTTTCATTTCACAATCTCCCTGAAATGCTTTTTCAAAAATAGGCAAGTATGATTTGGGGTTGTGCATCATGAGATCTGAAAACCTTTCTATTACAATAAATCAGTGCTAATAATGGACAACATCACTACTAAAGAACTTTTGAGCAGATCACTAACTCCCAAGGAGACAATTCATATGTAAAAAATAGATATTTTAAAAAATTGCACTCCTCAGAAGTCAAACACATGCTGTAATTTAATTACGACACAATGTGAGCTGATTGATTAATAGATGATAACTCTGACACTCATAAAATTCAGAATAAAATAAAGCTACTAAGGACAAAGGGCCTGATTCAGATCCGGTCACAAGCGCTGTGCGCTCGCAACTGGGTCGATGGTGGCCCAGAGCGCATGCACACAACAGAGACAGCTCCGTTAAGCGCATGCGCGAGACCCGGATAGCGACGGGCAATCCGTCACTCCGGTTCTCGTACCAAAAGGGGCGTGCTGTCGATGTTGAGTGACAGCTCGCCCCCTTTGGTGGGCGGGCCGGGGGGGTGGCTGCCCAAATGGAGGCGTTTCCATGAGAACGCCTACCGTTTGGGGCTGGCCCTACTGACATCACAAGTGATGTCAGTGGAGAGATTCCGGCTCTGTTAGAGCCGAAGTCTCTCTGGGGCTTGCGGCCACAAGACCCTACCACAAGGGTCTCATCGCAAGCCCAATGCCTCAAGACCATCGCGACCATCATCATGGCAGCTCGCTGTAGCTGTGGGTGGTCACCCACAGCTATGCGAGCGGCCAGGAGGCCGTTCTAAAAAAAAAATAAAAACCCGGCCCTGATAGAGAGCGAGCGCTCAGTCAGAGCAAGCGGCTCAGAATCAGGCCCCGAAGAGCCTGATTCAGGGTTGTACACTAATGCTCCCGCAGCTGCAATTTTCCTAGCTGTGGATAAGTGAAGATATGCTATTGCAACCGCGGCCAGGACTTGCACTGAGACGCCCACCGGAGGCATCGTAGTTGTCCGCGGGATGCGGTTAATATCCTGGCAATCGTGATGCCGACTGCCAAAATCCTGACGCTTGAATCCTGATTACAGAGAGAACACCGGCGTCGGAATCCCAACATGACTGGGGATGCCGACGTCGGAGTCCCGGCAGTCAGCATCACGACCGTAAGGAGACTGGGGCAAGGTATGTATTAGCCATGGTAGGGGGGGGTTAGGTCTAGCCTCCCCGGGGGGACTTAAGTTTAGGCTGCGGGAGGGGGGAGGTTAGTGTTAGGCTCCAAACGGGGGGGGGTTAGGTTCAGGCACCCAACGGGGGATGGTTAGGGTTAGGCACTAATGGGGGAGGGTTAGGTTTAGGCACTTACTGGGAGGGTTAGTGTGCTGGATAGGGAGGGTTAGTATTAGGGTACAAAAAAGGAGGGTTAGGGGTAAATAGGACAGGGGAACAGTACTCACCGTTCCCGTCAGGATTCCATCGGGATGTCGCTGTCATTGTACTGACAGCCGGCATCTCCTCTGTCGGTATTTCATACCGATTCCTTGTCCGCAACTGTGTACACATACCCAGCGTCAGACACTGGAGCCTTACTTTCAGCGTTCAGGATCGCAGACGCAGGATGTGATATGCCCCTGAAACGGATGAGGCACATCTGCGTTTTTCCTCGTTGCCACTCCCAAACGCTCAATGCCTGTCAATTATACTGCGATGAAAGACTTGCAGTAATGTACCTTCACGCATGCACAGTGCGAATCAGACGCATGCGCAGTTGCAAAAAAATCGCTCCATTTGCAAAAACATTGGCATAGCGTACAACTCCGCATCAGGCCCACAGTACATAAAACAACTCTTACATTTTAACTCACACACAACTATTTTTTATATTTTATATGGTGGGGCTGCAGCACAGGTCAAAATTCAAATAGTGGAGCCACACCAACTGCCAGCGAGTCCCGGCTGGCATTGTTGGGCAGCGTTTGGGGTGGCAGTTGGTGTGACTCCCCTATTTGAATTGTGGACTGTGCTGCATCTCCACCTCTGGAGCCACCACTCATGCTAAATAATATTTTAAATGAATTAATAAAAGTTATGTTTTATTATTATCAGTGGAGGACATTATTCCAAAAGGGACTATGGACCTGATTCAGACCCGCTCGCTAAGGCGCTATCGCTCGCTGCGAGCGATTTTCGCCCATCTGCGCAAGCATATATAATTCGCAGTGCGCGTGCGCAATCCATTCATTGCGATCTGATTTTGGTAGCTTGTAAGCCACTATCAGGTCGCTGCTTTGAGTGACAGATAGCGCCGTTTGTGGGTGGAAACTGGGGAAGGTGCTTGTGAACGGGGGAGTGGTGTTGCGAACGCAGGCGTGTCAGTCCGCCAAAACGCCATTTAAAGGGCGTGCATAATTAGCAAAGTAGCGTTATTGAACACGTTACCTGCATGTATTTCAGCCTGCACTGATCGCAGTGCTTGCGGCGGGTAAAGGCGTTTTGGGGGACTGACATGCTTGCGTTCGCAAAACACCACTCCCCCGTTCACAAGCACCGTCCTCTGTTTCCACCCACAAACGGCACTATCTGTCACTTAAAGCAGCGACCTGATAGTGGCTTACGAGCTACCAAAATCAGATCACAACGAATGGCTTGCGCACACACACTGCGAATTATACGCATGTGCAGATGGCCGAAGTTCGCTCACAGCGAGCGATCGCGCCTAAGCGAGCGGGTCTGAATCAGGTCCATGGTCTCATGTGCACAACCCTAAATGCACTGCTCTTTATTTTTCTTTTGGTCTATTCTCCAGCTTACCATGCTTGGAACCAACTCAAAGGGCAAATACCTGCGTGCCGGGCACAGTGAAGCCCAGGCCAGCTTGCGAGGATCCCTGATGATAATCACTGACATGTTAGACTCAGCGTCCCTGTTATTGGTAGTGCAAATATTCACTGGTGGTATGAATCCTCATATCTGAAGCCAAACCTGGACCAGAAGATTGGGTATGACAGTGCTTAATGTGCAGAGCATGTATTGCTCCTTAAAGCTCATTCTATTCTCAATTGCCTAGATATAAGTGCTCATTTGAAGATGTGCTGTGTAAATTATGGCACTTCATAGATGACTATTTTATCTAATATTATTTATAAAAAGAAAAATGATATAAGCAAATGAAATGGTATGATTGGTAAATGCATGACTGAGCAGCAGCATACACAGTGGAATGTGCACATCTTAGCTGTCTGACTTACATTGAACATGAGTTAATTAATCAAGGGGCCAATAAACTCTATACCATTTGAGAATCTCAGAGTAATTAATTTCTGAAGAATTGAAAGAGGTTAATTTAGATTTGGGGATGGAACAATAAAAGTGAATGGTGGCTACCGGTGTCCAAATTAAATTACAGCAATTTTCTAGCAGTGTATTTCCCATGAAAACATCTCAGCTTACAGTTCCCGGTTTGATGAAAGTGGAGTTGGCATGATACAGTACTTTAATAAATAGATTAGACAATGAAAGCAAATGGCCTGGAAGTTACTTACAGCAATTAAAAAAATGCCCAGAGAAAACTAAATAACAAGTACAGTCACTATTGGACACTGCTATAAAAAGGTTAATTTCCGTAACTTATATAATGTTTCCCTGTAGTGTACATAGTCTTGTGATGTCATGTGCCTATTTTTGAAAGATTGTGCCCTTTTGTAAGGGATTGCTTTGATTTAGCACTTGAAGATCATGGCTATTGCCCTGGTGCAAAAAACTAGAGATGTGTGCGTTTGGATTCCTGGAATACGAATACACCCTAATTTAGGGGTTATGAGTCAAATCAAGCCCCGGCTCGGGTCTTCCCACCTTGATTGGATCTCAAAACGAGGCAAATCGTAATCTTCCCAGAGTCGGATCTTGCATGTTTTGGATTCAATAACAGTCCGTGGTTCGAGCGCCATTTCGCACAGGACGCCAGCACTGTGGTGGTTAGGGTGTGTGGGGTGGCCTGCAGTGCGAATGTGACTCTGTGATTAAGGGCTTTGGACTACTGTGTGTCCCAATCAGTGTTATCATCAGTGAAGGGCTGTCGGCTGCAGCACTTTCTGTGAGATGTAGTCATGTGACCTTTGGCCTCACAATCCTGACAGCGGAATACCGGCTAGGGATTTATGATAGGCGTTGAAATACCGACGCCTATCATAATCCCGTCGCCGAAACACAGAGGACGCCATCTCGAATCAAGGGAAGTCCAAGATGCCCTTAGGGTTAGGCACAGTGGGGGGGAGGGTTAGGGAGCCTAGCGGGGTTAGGGTTAGGTTTGGAGGGGGGAGATTAGGGTTAGGCACCCCAAGGAGGGAGGGTTAGGTTTACGGCGAGAGGTAAGGGGGGGTTAGGGTTCGGCACCCCCAGGGGTAGGTTAGGCACTAAGGGGGGAGGTTAGGGATAGGCACCACTAAGGGAGGGTAAGGGTTAGGAGGGGGGCAGGGGAGGGATCTTGATCCTGTCGGGCATCCACTGTCGGGATTTCAATTCCCTTCTGTGACTGTCAGTGTCTGTCATCAGTGAAGGGCTGTGGGCTGCAGTGGGACTGTGACTAAGGGCTGTGGGCTACTGCGTGTCACACTCAGTGTCATCATCATCAGTGAAGGGCTGTGGGCTGCAGCACTGTCTGTGATTGTGTCAGTATTAGGCAAACCATCATTATAAACATTTTTTTATAAAGTGTGTTCAGGACAGGTTTAGGTACTGTTAAAAAATAACATTCAGTAGGTGCCACCATTACTAATAGCTCTGTGAATCACAGTGTTTAAAAATATAAAAGTATGTGTTGTTCAGGCACTGAACTTGAACAAATAGTTTTCAGTAGGAGCCACGTTACTAATACCACTGTGAATTGCAGTGTTGTTCAAGCACTGTGCTTACAAAATAAATTTCAGTAGTTGCCACCGTTATTAACAGCGATGTGAATTGCAGTGTTAAAAAAAAAAGTTTGTTGTTCAGGCACTGTACTTAAAAAGTAACATTTAGCAGGAGACACATTACGTACTGCAGTGTTTTTAAAAACAAAATGTGTGTTTTGTTCAGGCATTGTACTTAAAAAGTAACGTTCAGTAGGGGCCACCGTTACTAATAGCGATGTGAGTCGCTATGAATCAGTCGAGGAGGATCAGCAACCCAGTACTAATGCTGCGGCTGCTACCAGTCATGACAGTACTTCAACATCTACTAAAGGTGGCCCAGGGGACACAAAGTTTAAGAAAGGGCACCTGAAATCTAAAAAAAATTTTAATTGCCAACAAGCCATACACCACACGCAGTGGCAAGGAAAGGCTCAAGCCACAGCCTTTGTTTGTGAGTGATTGTCCTGATAGGGTATACATTTGGGAAACCGGCTGCCTTAATACCGACAGCCGGCTTCCCGACTGTCATATCCTGGCGGGGGTGAAATGCCGGGCGTCTATATCTAGATGCCTGTCATTTCCCCGACGCCGGGAGACAGGCGCCCGCCATCCCGATAGAAGGGATGCTGGCCGCCACGAGAGGACAGGCGCGGGAGGGGAGGGTTAGGTTTAGGGCACCCAGGGGGGACTTAGGGTTAGGCACCCCCCCAGGAGGGTTAGGGTTGGGCTAGGGGGAGGGAGGGTTAGGCACCCCCGCGGGGGACTTAAGGTTAGGCACCCCCTTGGGGGGCTTAGGTTTAGGCAGCGGGGAAGGGGGGGTTAGGGTTAGGCACTTAGAGGCAGGAATAGGGTTAGGCACTTGGGGGGAGGTTAGGGTTAGGCACCCCTAAGTAGGGTTAGGGTTAGGGGTTAGGTTAGGTTAGATTATACTTACCTAAGCGACAATCGGGATTTCCAGCGCTGTCGGGCTTCCGCTGCCGGGAACTCTGTTTTTGTCGGCCAGGCGCTGCCGGGAATTGAACCGCCGGCCATTCATACCGATTCCCCTGATAGTACTACTGCTGTTTCATGCACTAGAAGAATGCCTATTGCGGAAGATGGGGCCAACGCCAACGCAGTCAGGCATCTTCTTCAGTAACCTCATATGATGGCGATGATGCAACACCTTCTCGCTCTGAGTTTAGTATAGATGTCACCTTTAAAACAGACAAATCAGCTTTTGCCCTAAAACCATCTAACAGCAGGCGTCCTGGCCCTACTAGCACCTTCAGAGGATCTGCCAGATGATTCAGAAATTTAGCTAAGATCGCGGCTGCTTAGTTCCCAATTTCCAGCAGATGCTTCCCTGCTCTTTTGCTTGCTGCTGTGACCTCGGCCTGCACAATTCTCTGGAACCATCGCTCTCTATGTGCCTCTCAGCTCCAGCTTTCAACTGCTTTTTTTGGTGGCTCCCCTTTCTTGAATTCCTGTTCCCTTGTGCCTCTTCCCAACTATATTTTCACACTCCTCGTGACACCAAGCTTAGGACTGCCGATGCTGCTGTTATGTGTGTCACAATTAGGGGTGTGCACCGGCCACTTTTCGTGTTTTGTGTTTTGGTTTTGGATCTGGATCTTTCTTCGTGTTTTGGATCTGGATTGGTTTTGCCAAAACCACCCTTCCGTGTTTTGGGTTCTGGGTTTTGTGTTTTGGATCTGTATTTTTTTTTAAAAAAGCATAAAAACAGCTAAAATCACAGAATTTGTAGGTTTTTCTGCTCCTATGCTATTATTAACCTCAATAACCTTAATTTCCACTCATTTCCAGTCTATTCTGAACACCTCACACCTCACAATAGTGTTTTTATGTCCAAAAGGTTGCACCGAGGTAGCTGGATGACTATGCTAAACGACACGAGTGGGCGGCACAAACACGTGACCCATCTAGGCGTGAAACTGCAGTGGCAGACAGGATGGCAGTTTGAAAAACTAGGCCCCAAACTGTACATAATGCAAAGAAAAAAAAGAGGTGCAAGATGGAATTGTCCTTGGGCCCTCCCACCCACCCTTATGTTGTATAAACAGGACATGCACACTTTAACAAACCAATCATTTCAGCGCCAGGGTCTGCCACACAACTGTGGCTGAAATGATTGGTTCGTTGGGCCCCCACAAAACAAGCTGGCAATTAATGTGTCCCTGCACAAACTGGCTCTATGGAGGCAAGATGTCATCCTCATCCTCCTCATCCACCGATTCCTCACCCTCTTCAGTGTGTACATCCTCATCCTCACAAAGTATTAACTCGTCCCCACTTGAATCCACCACCACAGGTCCCTCTGTACCTTCTGGAGGCTGGTCTCCCTGGAAGAGCTGATAATTCATTTTGATGAACATCATCTTCTCCACATTCTGTGGAAGCAACCTCCTACGCCTTTCGCTGACAAGGTTCCCGGCTGCACTAAACACTCTTTCGGAGTACACACTGGAGGGGGGGCAACTCAGGTAAAATAGAGCCAGTTTGTACAGGGGCCTCCAAATTGCCTCTTTTTCCTGCCAGTACAGGTATGGACTGTCTGCCATGCCTACTTGGATGCTGTCACCGATGTAATCCTCCACCATTCTGTCAATGGTGACAGTATCATATGCAGTGACAGTAGACATGTCAGAAATTGTTGCCAGGTCCTTCAGTCCGGACCAGATGTCCAAACTTGGTCCTGCCTGCCCTGCATCACCGCCAGCGGGTTGCTTAGGATACCTAAGTTTTTTCCTGGCAGCCCCAGTTGCAGGAGAAAATGAAGAAGGAGCCGTTGACGTGTCACGTTCCGCTTCAGCTGACAGTGTGTTCACCAGCAGGTGTTTGCACCTCTGCAGGCTTGTGTCGGCCGGAAAGAGAGACACCACATAGGCTTTAAACCTAGGATCGAGCACGGTGGCCAAAACGTAGTGGTCTGATTTCAACAGATTGACCACCCTGGAATCCTGGCAAAGCGAATGAAGGGCTTCATCCACAAGTCCCACATGCCGAGCGGAATCGCTCCGTCTTAGCTCCTCCTTCACTTTCTCCAGCTGCTTCTGCAAAAGCCTGATGAGGGGAATGACCTGACTCAAGCTGGCAGTGTCTGAACTGACTTCACGTGTGGCAAGTTCGAAGGGCTGGAGAACCTTGCACAACACGGAAATCATTCTCCACTGCGCTTGAGTCAGGTGCATACCCCCTCCTTTGCCTATGTCATAGGTGGATGTATAGGCTTGTATGGCCTTTTGCTGCTCCTCCATCCTCTGAAGCATATAGAGGGTTGAGTTCCACCGCGTCACAACCTCTTGCTTCAGGTGATGGCGGGGCAGGTTCAAGAGTGTTTGCTGGCGCTCCAGTCTTCGGCACGCAGTCGCTGAATGGCGAAAGTGGCCAGAAATTTTTCGGGCCACCCAAAGCGTCTCCTGCACGCCCCTGTCGCTTTTCAGAAAATTCTGCACCACCAAGTTTATTGTGTGAGCAAAACATGGGACGTGCTGGAATTTGCCCAGATGTAATGCCCGCACAATATTGGTGGCGTTGTCAGATATCACAAATCCCCAGGAGAGTCTAAGTGGGGTAAGCCACTGGGCGATGATTTCCCTCAGTTTCTCTAAGAGGTTGTCGGCGGTGTGCCTCTTACTGAAACCGGTGATACACAGCGTAGCCTGCCTTGTAACGAGCTGGCATTTCTGAGATGCTGCTACTGGTGACGCTGCTGCTGTTGCTGCGTAAGGTGATACATCTACCCAGTGGGCTGTCACAGTCATATAGTCCTTAGTCTGCCCTGTTCCACTTGTCCACATGTCCGTGGTTAAGTGGACATTGTGTACAACGGCATTTTTCAGGACACTGAGGACACTTTTTCTGACGTTTCTGTACAGTCTCGGTATCGCCTGCCTAGTGAAGTGGAATCTAGACGGGATTTGGAACCGGGGACACACTACCTCCATCAATTGTCTAAATCCCACTGCACTAATGGCGGATACCGGACGCACGTCTAACACCAACATAGCAGTCAAGGCCTCAATTATACGTTTTGCTTCAGGATGACTGCTGTCGTACTTCATCCTCCTCGCTAAGGACTGTTGGAGGGTCAATTGTTTAGTAAAAGTAGTGGTGTTCCTACTTCCTCTCTGGGATGATGAACGACTCCCAGCAGCAGCAACAGCAGCAGCGGCAGCAGTAGGCGTAGCAATGCAGGATCCTCCAGAGGAATCCCGGATAGGAGAGTCAGTCATGCCAGTGACATGGCCTGCAGGACTACTTCCGATCCTGACTAAGGAGGAAATTGACGAGGAGGGAGTTGACGGTGTGGTTTGCAGGCGCTTGGATACAACAGGACAACGGGATTTAGGTGTCCCTGGACTGCTTACGGTCTTAGCCAAAGTTTCTGAACTGTACAGTAACTTTTTATGAACGCGCTGCAGGTGCCGTATAAGGGAGGATGTTCCTAGGTGGTTGACGTCCCTACCCCTACTTATTTCACCTTTACATATGGTACATATGGCAAGACAGTTGTTGTCCGGATTTGGATAGAAATATTGCCAGACCAAAGAGGTGGAATGTTTGGTCTTCTGCCCAGGCATGACCGTGATGGGCTTTTTCATCCCACGGACAACAACTGTCTCCCCCGGAGCCTGATTTAAACAAACCACATCACCATCAGAATCCTCCTCGCCAACTTCCTCCTCAGCGCCAGCTACACCAGTATCCTCATCCTGTTGTACTTCAACAGTGACATCTTCAATTTGCATATCAGCAAGTGGACTGTGGGTGCTCCTTTCAGCACTTGCAGGGGGCGTGCAAATGGTGGAAAGAGCCACCTCTTCCCGTCCAGTGCTGGGAAGGTCAGGCATCGCAACCACCACCACACTTGGACTCTCCTTGGGGATTTGTGATATCTTCTTAGAAAGCACAGTTCTTCGCTGTGCTTTTGCCAGCTTAACTCTTTTGATTTTTTTAGTGGGAGGAGGGCTTCCATCGTCATGTGAAGCTGAACCACTAGTCATGAACATACTAGGGATCGACCTTAGCCGTTCCTTGCCACTCCGTGTCGTAAATGGCATATTGGCAAGTTTACGTTTCTCTTCAGCTGATTTAAATGTCTTTTTCAAGGTCATTTTCCTGAACTTTGCCATTTGGGATTGTATGTGCCCTCTACTATGACATTGGGCATCGGCCTTGGCAGACGACGTTGATGGCATGTTATCGTCTATGTCATGACTAGTGGCAGCAGCTTCAGCACTAGGAGGAAGTGGTTCTTGATCTTTCTCTATTTTATTTTTATCGGAGAAAGTTTGGTCCTCCATTTATGTTATATCGATTTGATATATACGTGCGGCTAAACACAGAAAATAATTTTTTTTTTGGTTTGGACTGGAGTGTACTTTGTGGGTTACAGCACCCTTTAACGGTCAAGCCAGCCGGCCCTTTACTTATGACACAGGCGCACGCTTGGCACTACTTTGTTGATGCACGTGCGGCTACTGCGCACACAATTCACAAACACAGAAAATAATTTTTTTTTGGTTTGGACTGGAGTGTACTTTCGGGGGTTACAGCACCCTTTAACGGTCAAGCCAGCCGGCCCTTTACTTATGACACAGGCGCACGCTTGGCACTACTTTGTTGATGCACGTGCGGCTACTGCGCACACAATTCACAAACACAGAAAATAATTTTTTTTTGGTTTGGACTGGAGTGTACTTTCGGGGGTTACAGCACCCTTTAACGGTCAAGCCAGCCGGCCCTTTACTTATGACACAGGCGCACGCTTGGCACTACTTTGTTGATGCACGTGCGGCTACTGCGCACACAATTCACAAACACAGAAAATAATTTTTTTTTGGTTTGGACTGGAGTGTACTTTCGGGGGTTACAGCACCCTTTAACGGTCAAGCCAGCCGGCCCTTTACTTATGACACAGACGCACGCTTGGCACTACTTTGTTGATGCACGTGCGGCTACTGCGCACACAATTCACAAACACAGAAAATATATTATTTTTTTAGCACTTGGGGGGAGCACCCCTGATGGACAGAGCACCCCCTGGACAACACTACAGCACTCCTTTAGGACTGGGACACTGCACAGGACTTTGGAGTGGACACAGCCCCTATGGAGAACTGACTGCACAACACAGTCCAGCCAGCCCCTATGGACTTTGAAGTAGTGGACACAGCCCCTATTAACAACAGCAGCACAGCACAACACAGCCAGCCCCTATGGACTTTGAAGTAGTGGACAACAGCAGCACTACACTACACTACACTACACTACACTACACAGCCCTAACTCCCACCCTCCCTCTTCACTGTCCACAGCCGAGTGAGAAAATGGCGCCGACGCGGGTACCTTATATAGGATCCAAAACCCGCGAGACTCGGAAGGCGGGATGATGACGTTTTGCCTCGATTTCAGATCCGAGTCAGGCGGGAAAAGTCGAGCCTGACTTGGATCGGACTCGGATCGGGGGGGCTCGGGAGGGTTCGGATTTCAGAAATCCGAACCCGCTCACCCCTAGTCACAATCAGTGTTATCATCATCAGTGAAGGGCTGTTGGCACTTCTTTTGATGGGTGAATCCCTGTAAGTGATCTGTGACCTACATGCAAAACCCTCGCTGAGAACCACACAGAGCCAGCCATCTCGCAGAACAATTTAAATTTGATCTCATGACAGCGTGTTTGGTAGCACCCTGCCTGTTCCAAGCCCTTCATCAACAGGTGTCTCTCAACCCAATTCTACCATCTGGCTTGGTCTCTGCAGAGCCGAGGCACCACTCATACCTTCACATATTATGTCTTCATGCCACCCCCATGTCACAAGTTTAAGATATATTTACATGTACTCTGAAAGCAGGATTCCAGAGGCTATGTATATAAAAATGTCAAGAAGCAAAATGCCAGAAAGGTTGCACAGCAGACACAGATAATTAGAAAGTGTAGTAAATGGATGCTGCCAGTGTTCTGTATACAGCCATCAATAGGGGAAGCAGTCGGGAAGCCGATGGACGTAATCCTGACTGCCGGCTTCCCTACTGTCTAATCCCAGCAAGGAACTAATGACAGGCTTCGAAATTCTGATACCTGTCATTAGACCTACGCCGGGAGCCCAACACCCGGCTTACCAATCGAAGGTAACCGGGTGCCGGGCATGGACAGCCGTGGGGGGGTTAGGTTAGGGCTCCCGGGGGTCTTAGGGTTAGGTTTAGTCTAGGGGAAGGGGGGTTAGGGTTAGGCACCACCGGGGGGAGTTTAGGGTTAGGCACCCATCTGGGGGACTTAGGTTTAAGCTGCGGGGAAGGGGGAGTTAGGTTTAGGCACTTAGTGGGGGATTAGGGTTAGGCACTTCGGGGGGAGGATAAGGTTAGGCACCCCTAAGGGAGGGTTAGGGTGTAGAATTAGGTTAGTGAATACCTTTTGACAATCTGGATTTTCACCACTGCCGGCTGCTGCTGTCGGGATTTGACATCGGCCGGCGGTAAATCATACTGATTCCGTCAATAGTATAGCACGACACATAAGGACTGAGTTATGCGTGGTCAGGAGGGATTAACAGGATTCAGTACACAGGAATTATTATGGTAGTGTAGGAGACAATGTATTAAGCAGAGCATATAGTCACTGCAGGTTACAAAGGTTCAGTACACTAGAGTCAGTTTGGCAGCACAGCAGGGATTAGACATGGCTTAGACATGAAAAAACCTGCAATAATCAACGAGGGCGAACTCCATTACAAAGGACTGAAGTCTGATGACAGCAACAGAGGTTACAAGACCAAGAGCAGTGCACATCTGGCTTCTGAGACCCAGCTCGTATTTAGAACCTAAGAGTGCACTGATGAGCAATGGTTAAGAACTGCCATAATTCATAACGATGACCTAACCATGCCATCGGAACTGGACAGACTACAACCTTTCTACTGGGTCTCTATGTGCTGCTTGTAACACCAACAATAGATCCCTGACTTCAAGATGGGGGAACCTGGATTGCCCTCTGCAAGGCTTTGAATTATCTCATTGTCCTGCTCACTAACACCACCTGCTTTTGCACTAACCTTTTGATATTACTCTATAGCTGCCTCGAAAAAAGATCAAACCAAGCTTCAGGACATTGGAACAACACCTGAACCATTTCCTCAAACATGGCGACCCAGTGGATGATGCAAAAGCCTCATACTCTTCCCATGTCTCCCCTGTTTTCTGGGAGTGGCAAGGCCAGGATCTGTGTCCACGGATGAAGTTTACTGTCCTCGCAAGCCAGCCAGCCTGTGTACGCTGAGGCTTACTCAGCTGTCATGTTATCACAGACTGCAACCTTGGCCACAGAGCTGGGATCACAAATGTAGCAGGGGGTGTCAGACACCTCCTGATGCATTTGCATATTAGCAAAGACTCCCTCGGTCCAACAGGTCTCGATAGCCACCTCCACTGCTATCTTGCTCCTCATATGTTGAAAAGGCAATTGTTCAGGTTGACTGGCTCTTTATGTCTTAAGTACTGTAGCATTTGGGTATGAGTTTATCATGTTGCTCTCATATTCTATCTCTGGATATCCAGACACTGTTTCAGCTGCATTTGCCATATCAAATGACGCCTGAGTTGTTCTTTATCACCACTGATTTTCATTTTATACCTGTTGCAATCCATATTCCCCATCAGTTTTTCACTGAACTTCTTGAGACAGAATATTATTTGGGGGGCCCAAAGACCCTGAATGTTGGTCATTCTGTTTAGATGCAAATCCCAAGGAGGTCTGCAACTCGCCAACTTTCAAATCTATTTCTATGCACCTCAAGTGAACAGGATACTGGGCTGGATGCACCAGTGTGGTTTGAGACAATGGGAAAATATAGAGGGGACCAATTTCAACATCTAAATAGAAACCCTTCCTTGGACTATAGTCCTCCCCATCATCACCTTTCCAAATAATGTTCCAACTTTATGTTGTTAGGAAATTTTAGAACACTCAATTTCCTCTGCAATTCTATCACACCCCTCATATACAATGTCCACCTGGTCTGTCACCGTTTGCTATAAAGGTTGGAATTCAGTGGTTGTACTTACAGTTGCCCAGCCAGTGGTCAGGAGATGTGTTGTTCAGGATTGTCTACACCTTCCTGACCAGAAATGTTGAATTTATCTACAAATTAGGCACTTCTTAGGAATACTTTACAGAGGACATGATCTTGGTAGGAGCCTCACTCAGTAACTGATTCAAAGGTGGTTGCGATTTTTTGCAGAGTTGTGGTAATGTGCAAATGCTATTTTCGCCTTTCCGCACTTGTGTATTAGTGTACCCTGGGCAGTGCAAACTCTGGGACACCCACTAATAAAGTTATTTTTGAAAAAAAACAAAAAGTATTATGTTGAAATCATTCACTTTTTACTTTCTTGAAATGTCTTCTGGTTACGTCCTAAAGCTGTAAATTATGTCACGGAGTTCATGGCCTTTATTTTCCACATGACTGAAGACTACAATCTGTAAAGTGACTTGCTGAAGAACTTAGGCATGCTGTGTGCATCCTCTGGTAGATATATATATTCTGTCAGAAAGTTATGAACTGCACCACTTAAGGGCTTTCAAGCTGTTGTAATAAAATCTGTTCTATAAAGAAAAGCTCTCCTGCTGAAATAAATTACGGGTCTCTACAAAGGATTTCAATTATTGTTAAAAATTAACTTTGTTGGTCTATCCTTTATATTTATTACACTTAACACACTGAAAAAACTATTGTTTCTTACTGAAAAATACAGTGGGGAGCTGGGATATGTAAAGATACATTTATTCTGTCAATATTACCAAACAGCTAAAATTAAAGTAAATTAGTAACCTTCAAGCTATCAAACCTTTGTTCAACATAATGTTCAATTTCCTTTCAACGATGTAGTCTAAACTGAGTCTTCACAAGCACAATAGTTGCTAAGTGATATAATGTATCCATCTGCTTTCTCAATGCTGAAAGTTTAATAAATGTTAAATAAATGTAATAACAGTTAAAATACTAGTTGTACCAGGGACATAACTAGGTATTTGAAGGCCCCATAGCAACACTTTTTAAGGGCCCCTATGTACCACCCAATTATAAAAAATGTATATAACACATGTAACTTTGACATGTAACAAGATGGCCCCCCTATGGTAGTTACGCCCATGTGTTGCATTCAATGCCAAGCTAAAAAAAAAATTGAGGCATATTTTGTCAACAGCACTCTTGCCTAATCCATGTGCCATTACAATGATGAAGCACATAAATGTATATGTCTGATCTCCATCTAATGCTGGACAAACCAACTCCAATATCTATGGCCATTTCAGCAAACTGCCCTAATATTGGCACCTCCATGGCCACAAAACTAGGGTTAAAAAAAATTCTAGAAAAACCCTTATAATAGTCCAAAGCAGAGACAACATCTGAAAAACAGGGTTCCAGCCCTAAATAGTGCAAAAATAATAGCAGCACTAAATAGATTATTGTAACTGAAAACTGAATCAGAACTATTAATAATCATAAAATAATAATAATAATAATAATAATAATAATGATACATTGCAAACAATACAATAGTAAACATAAAATAAATTTGATTCTCCATTAAGAGAAGAGAAAAAAAAGAACAGGTAAAAAACATTGCTAATAAAATCTGGATAAACCCACTTTTACATATACAGTAGTTTACTGATAAAGTGCACAAAGCATAAAATATCACTAGATAATTAGATCAATCAGAAGATAAAACTACATGTATAAAATGATACAGTAATATAAATGATGTAATATAGTGTAGGAGGTAAAAGTTGGTCATTATTAGGCACAAAGTCCTGTGACCAATTGTTAGATAGGAACACACAAAAAAATTAAGCTGCCAGCTGCCAGAGGCGTTTTAAGAAATAGGTGGACCTGTGTGTTAAGCCGGATACACACCTGGCTGACGGGTCGGGCCAACCCGCTGACCTAGCTAACAATTGGTATGTGCATATGTGCTGTGGGCGACATATTGGACGGTTGGCCGTACAGACAGCCAGATTAAAAAATATATCTGATAGATATATCGTCAATGTCTAAACAGTGGGGACAATCAGATATGTCTGTGAACGACATTGTACACACCTGCCGATGCACCATCGACTTATTGATCGTTACTCGATATAAGGTTCAGGTACCACCACTGGGCCACACACCCGGTACCCCCAAAGCACAGAATTTACGTACAAGGGTGGTTCAATAAATAAGGTAACGACCTCTCATTGCATACATTTATTCAACTCATACATATATGTATAATCAATAATATGGCCTTGGTACAGATTATTTTTCCACATAGTCCCCATACTTGTCTAAGCACCAAGGCATCTATCCCTGCAAAGAAGAAATCAATGTCAAGTGCCTGAAGCCAGGGCATGACGGCTTTCTGAACTTCACCATAAGTTGCGAATCACGTTCCATCCAGGTACTTCTTCAATAGTCCAAAGAGATGGAAATCACTCGGTGCCAGGTCAGGCCTGTAGGAAGGATGGTCCAGTACGTCCCAATGGTAGCGCCGTAACAACTCACGAGAGCGGTTTACTGAGTGTGGACGTAAGAATCTACGTTGTGTGAGACCATAAGCACACTCCACTGTTTGACAGTTTCCAACACGGATATTGTATTTGATAAAGTAGTGTATTGATCTCTGCTTTGATCATTTCATTACCACACTAATCAAGTACAAAATCAAACATAGCTCTAAAATAAAAATACCACAATATAAAAGGAAGAGTACATGAAATAAAGTTCTTAATTTTCCACACTGAAGGCTGTAACATCTTACAGGATAAGTTTGAAAACTGGAAAAAGCAGGTACAGTCCTTGCTCTCAAGTCCAGGACCAAGGCCAGGTATGAATTTGACCCTATATGTATATGGCCAATTTAAGCAATTCGTTGCTCAATGTGGAGTTGTCAAATCTCTTCTTGTATTCCTGGGAGCTGTTAGTGGAATCAGAATATAACTGCACACACAGACACAGACCTTTCAGCTGCAGTAATCTTTAAACACATTAACCAACATGTCATATAATGAACCAATCAATGTCGATTAGTATTATTAGCAGGCAAGAGGGTTGCTTTGTGACTTAAATAGCTGTGATAGCAAGTCAGTTGTTCAATCTTGCTGCAGATATCACATGTATGGGCAACACACGGTGGCATAGTGGTTAGTATTTCTGTTTTACGTCACTGGGGATATGGGTTTTGCTCCATCTAGGAAATTATTTGTGTAGTGTTTATATGTACACCCTATAATGGTTTCATTGTTGAAATACAAATTCTAAATGGATTTACAAATATAACATTAATTATGTCTATGATGAAAATGTATTATAAGAAAATACTTTTTTTTTTTTTACTATTGAAAGGCGAACAGTCTCAGAATCTTATTCACAACTCTGGAGCTCCCTCTTCTGTCTATTTCAGATATAGTTATTCATTTTGATTTATAAGTAAATAATTTATCCAGCATTTGATGCCGTATTTTACATCAACAAACCTTATGTTTGACAGATCAGATTAGTTGGAGATCTGTGCATAGAACAAATGCAATCTGCAGCGAGAACTTCATCATTCCTGGTCAAATGTTGATGGAGATTGCTGGCACTTTTTATCCTCCATAAAATTAACAAATTGGCCAATGTGGTTTTTATACAGGCTATAAGCTTTTGTATTTATACAAAATGTCAGCTAAATACACAAGCCAATCTAATTTGAATCAGGCAAAAATATTCTACTGTGGCTAATCAAGTCAAACGATTTAGTCATCAGATTTTGGGCCTGATTCAGCATGAATTGCAAGTCGGCAATCGCACGCACCCCGCCGCTGCGAAAATATGCTAATGAATGCATACGCGCTGCTACCGCACCATAATATGAGGTCGCCCAGGACTTCATAAAGACACCACCTTACCTTCACTCACATCAGTAATAATGTGCAAGATTGTGAAAACATAGGTACAATCGAGAACCATCGGACTAAGAAGCAGAATAGTGGTTGACCTGACCCTACTGCAGGAATTGCTAAACTTCCTGCACGCAGTGAGTACTCAGGCTGCGTATGGGTTGTGGATAATGTATGCATGCCCCTGCAACGGCTTTCGAACGCACTGACATGCCTGTGTTCGCACGACCACCCCCCATCACCACCCACAAATGGCACTTCCTGTCAATCAATGAATACTGGTTCTGAATACTGCCTGCGATCGGCATTCCCGATTGCAGCACCTGGTTCGTGTATGTGCACTGCGTCTTTTATGCATACGCAGATCGCGAACATCGGACGACTGTGTGCGACTTAGCACTTGTAATCCGTGCTGAATCAGGTCCACAGTGTGTTAAGGCCACACAACCAACATTGTTATTGTAATCGGATCATCCAAAAACTATATTGGACGCATTTAACCAATCAAATTGTTTTATGTGGCATACCTAGAAACAGGTAGATTTGTTGAACAATGTTATACATTCAGCTTCTCTTTGGCGCGGTTTGTTTCAGAGGTATCTTTTGTTTAAGGTTTTTAGTGGATAGCCAGACTAATAGGGGTATTCAATATGGGTGCGATAACATCGTTTTTTGCGTTAATATCGCACTTTTTAATGTTTTTGCGTTAATATCACTTGTTTTAGTTTTACACCGTATTCAATTTCAAAGACATCGCGGTTTTCAAAAGTCTTTGATAAAAAACGGTGATAACTTTTCACCATTGAATAGGTGTCGAAAAAAAGTGCAGAATTGGGGTTGAGGGGTGCAGGATTAAAAAAAGTAGCCTGCACCCCTGAGATTGACATTTAAAAAAGAACTGTGTCAAAAAAAGTTTTTAAAAAAAATAGGGACACCCCAAAAAATGTATTTAAAAATTGGGGTGCAAGAAAAAAATGGGAAAAAATTGTTAAACAATAGGGAAATAGGTTCAGGGTTATTCTGCATGTATGCGGCAGACGTTTTCTAGAATAGAATTATAGCGGCAGGTGCACAAATGCAGAATTTTTAAAAACTTACTTTAGGGACATCAAAATATGCTAGTACCCATTTTCATGTACCCCAAATTTGATGGGACCACTTAAAAACACGAAAAAATTAACCTAAGTGCTCTTCTGCATCACTTCTTCAATGTCGGGAAAAAAACACCTGCTGCGGCTATTTAAAGCCCCGACTTTCAATTAAAGGCTAAAACGGGGGTACCCATAGTGTTCCCCCATGTTTTCACAACTTTAGGGGGGTCTTACAATTATTTTAAGGAAAAATTCGTAACTTTACGCAAATCCAACTTCGGAGTTTCCCGTTTTCGTTAATTTGATATTGAATACGGGGATAAGCGGGAGCGCGCACCATACCTTTACGCAGAAAAAAACTCCGATATGAAACTTTGGCCCTCATTCAGAGCCGCACGTTAACAACAGTACGCTCGTTGCGTTCCGATGTTGACTAACCGCGCATGCGTCGGTGTTACACTGCGCATGTGCGTACGGCAGATTGCGAGTTTTTTTTCTCTCGTTCCTAAAATAGCGTACAGGAAGTGACATGTCAAATGTGATTGACAGAACTGGGCGTTTTTGGGTGTTGACGGGGGTGGAGATGAAAAAACGCAGGCGTGGCGAGACGTTTTTGGGGCGTACATACATTAGCAGATGCGAACGTCAAATGTGTTCGGACCGTCTCATACGTCACTGGAACATCCGCTTTCCCTTCAAAATGCTCGCACAGCTTAGGGTCAGGATTACTCGACCACATTGGCGATGGCCTTCTCCTCCGTCCCGGGACTCAACGATGGTGCTGCGATTAATCGCGGCTGGTCAGTAAAGTAATTAGTGTTGGATTGAAAACCGGCTTGGTATGTGTTTGGAAAGCAGTTTATTGGGATAGCACAAAAGCGTACGCAGGTGGAAATCAGAGCTGCTAATGTCATGATTACACAATCAATTAGCGTACATTTTTGGTGTTTTATTTTGGACACAATTTGTTGGTTATGGCCTATTGTAACAATAATGTCATCATGTTTTAATTAACTCCCCTTTTTTTTGGTTTACTGTGGAATTTGCATCGCTATGTGATTTTTTAAACGTTCCTTAAAGAGGCCTTTTTTTTTTTTTAAGAGGGTCAATTTTTGCCTTTAGGGCCAGGATTAAATGTAACCCATTTGTACAATAATGTCCCAATACAATCTCTGTTTTTTGTTTTAAATTTATTGTTTAAACACAAACAAATTGGCCTAATATTTTGTTGCCTTTTTTTGTGGCAAAGATATTTGTTAAAAAAAAAAAAAAAACCATAACTGCTAACATAAACGTAAATACAAAATTTAAAAACATTTCACAAGAAAGGAGAGGGAAGTTTTGACCAGAAAGGAATATGAGCCAAGCACAGAAGGAGTGTGGGAAAAGTCGCCATTGCTGTCACCGTTTTCTCGCCCGTTTGGCTGGGTGAGGGTGGGCGCCAGACCGGGTCCGGGATGCCATCGGGCTGGCCTGTCCAGAGGCAGATGTTGTGGCCTCTGGACTAGGCACAGGGCTAGGCACATTTGGAGGATTGGCTGATGTTGTGCCAGAGGTGGAGGATCCGGATGTTCCGGCAGGAAGGGAGGTCGGCTCCACCATGTGCTGGCGAACGAGCTGCTCCAGGGCATCGGCGATGCGGATGTTGGCCCTGGTATTTTCCGCCAGGGCCTGACCAATGGTCACGTTGGCCGCAGCATTTTGCTCCAGGGCCTCAGCCACCCGTATCAGACTGGCGTCCATCCTCTGCAGAATCTCCGTATGGCAATCCGATTTAAAATTGAGTTCTGTGAGGAGGCCCACTGCCTGCGAGGGGGCACGCCCTGGACTGGCTTCTGCAGGGTCCGCAGCCGGATGTACTGGTTCCTCCCCTGCAGAGCCAGCAGAAATTCTGCGGCCAAGGCTCCCCTCTGGAGCAGACTCATCCGCCTCTGTCTCTGTTAGGAAAATTGCGAAAAGACTCACATTAGAATCTACATATTGGCACAATAGCATTTCAGAGTTGGTGACATCACAAGACTTACCTTGGCCAACATGAGGAGCCGCAAAGTCTGGCATGTCCGTATCCATGTTGGACACGCCAAACACCTCCACAGCCTGCACACACCCCTGTGCCAGCTCTTCTAAGTCTGTCAACTCCAATGACACAGGGGTGGGACCCCCACCTGTCCCCCTTGCATGCCTAGCCCTGTCGGCAAGTTTTTGCTTGAGACGATATTTGAAGTCTGCCCATCTGTGGAATGAAATTGGACCCATTATCCTTTTTTTTACAATGGGGTTTGTTTATAGGATGGGAAAGTGCTTACTTACCGCCGTTTGACATCCCGGGCTAGACGGACATAATCACCCACCCTATTGACAGCAACGGCGACCTCCTCCCACATTCTCCACTTCTGGCTTTGGCTCATATTCCTGGCTGCCTGGGGCAGGATGTCAACGCACTTCTGGATCAAAACCTCCATCTCCTTGCTTGTGAAATGTGGCTGCCTTTTTTTTTTCGCAGCTTTGGCGGGTTGACTGGGGCCAGCAGTCTCTTCCATGTCATCCTCCTCACCTATTTGGGTAAATATGCAGATTTAGCCACTTCACAACTTGACCAATATATTTGTTTTAAAATAATCATTGAGACAAAATGCATGAAGGCCTTACCGCCGGATTTTTGGCCATTGTTTCCCTGGTCTGAAGCCATGTCTCTGCTTCCAGAATGAAATCAACCAGAAATTCAATGTGATTTCGTGACGTATTTATACATGCGTCCTTTGTTTGCGGCCGCATCATTGATTGTGCGTCCCTATGATTCATCCTTAATTTGTGCGGGAAAATAAACACTATTTATGGCTTGGTGTGTGTGGAGTCGAGGTTGGGTTGTTGGATTGTTGGCGGTTAAGTTGTTTGGATTTGGTTGTTTGCGGTTGGAGGATTTGGCAGAGTTGGTTTTTTGTTTGGTTTTGCTACAGTTGTTTTGGTTTTCCGTTCGCATTTTTTTGCTTTTTTCCCCATTCTTTCCTGATTTGGTAAGTTTAGTGCAGTCTAATTTGTGGCCAATTGGTGTCTACTTCTGTTTTTTGGTTAGCTATTTTTTTTTAACACTAATTTCATCTTTTTTAGTTTGTTTTGGCTTTCGGACCCAAAGACCTTTTTTTTGGAAATCTTATATATTCGAGTTGGGTAAGTCCATTTTTTTTCTTGCATTTGCGAACTAATTACCGCATTTTTGACTGTTGGTGTAGTGACTTGCATTTGCGAACTAATTACCGCATTTTTGACTGTTGGTGTAGTGACTTGCATTTGCGAACTAATTACCGCATTTTTGACTGTTGGTGTAGTGACTTGCATTTGCGAACTAATTACCGCATTTTTGACTGTTGGTGTAGTGACTTGCATTTGCGAACTAATTAACGCATTTTTGACTGTTGGTGTAGTGACTTGCATTTGCGAATTAATTACCGCATTTTTGACTGTTGGTGTAGTGACTTGCATTTGCGAACTAATTACCGCATTTTTGACTGTTGGTGTAGTGACTTGCATTTGCGAACTAATTAACGCATTTTTGGCGGCTTATTCATCATGTAAACCAGTTTTGCTTTTCCCTTTTCCATTTTTGGGGTCCATTTGAACCCTATTTGACGTACGGTGTGCAATGTCATTTTCATCGATGGCCAAATGTGTGTTTCGCCTATTTTATGTGTTGGCTTGCAACAATTTGAAAAACAAAAATTCACCCTCTAAATTTTTGATGTCTCATTTTTGGCTTTTTTACAGTTTATACGTATCATGACAATACCCCGGCATGTAAGCAGCTATGGATGGTATCAGAAAGCTAAGTTGTTTTTTGTTACTTTTGGGGTGGCTCAAAAGCCTTACATTGTAAACTTTGAATTTCAGGTAGATCTGGGGCGAATTGTTCTGGCCCTGCTCCCGGAAGACGACCAACCTCAAACTCGTCCCAGGCGTAGGCATCGTAGGCATGCAAGGCCCCAGATATTTCGAACACGTGTCACCCTTTTTGGAATGCCCGATGATGAGGTTTTAAGATGCTACCGTCTACCTCCCAAAATCATCATAGACACTCTCTCATTAATAGAAAGTGATCTTGAGCGGCAAATTGACAGTCCAACAGCAATACCACCACTGACGCAATTTATGGCGGTGTTACATTTCTGTGCCTCAGGATCGTTTCAAACAACGGTGGGAATAGTGGCGGGCATCTCCCAATCCTCCTTTTCCCGTATCCTGAGGGCAGTGATGGAGGCACTTTTCAAGCACCTCCATCATTTTATTAAAATGCCTTTGGATATGGGTGCCCTTAGTGTGGCCAAGGCCAATTTTTACCAAATAGCTGGCTTCCCACACATCATAGGGGTTGTGGATGGTACTCACATACCACTTCAGCCTCCAGCACGGCTGGAGGCAATATTTAGAAACCGTAAACACTATCACTCCCTGAATGTAATGGTGGTATGTGATGCCTCCCTCCAGATCCTGTCCCTGAATGCTAAATTACCCGGAAGTGCTCATGACTCCTTCGTCATCCGGCAATCAGGGATATGGCAGAAATTAACCAACCTACAAGCTGGTGATGCGTGGCTTCTGGGTAAGTGGAGACCTTTAGTACATAACAATGTTAAGCTTGATACACAGTGTTCCTGATGTGGTCTATTTTTGTTCACAGGAGACAGTGGATACCCTTGCATGTCCTGGCTGCTCATTCCTTATTTGGCTCCCACACCAGGGCCACAAAGTGCGTATAATTCCGCACTTACAGCCACCAGGCAAGTGGTGGAGCGCTGTATCGGCCTTTTAAAAGGCCGATTCAGATGCCTCCACCGCTCTGGTGGCGAGCTCATGTATGTGCCGGATATGGTGTCTAAAATTGTGGTCCTGTGTGGGATATTTCACAACATTGCCATAAGGAGTGGTGTCCCAATGCAGCCAGAGGATGCCTTACCTGAGGATGGCCCCCCCGAGGTTGGTCGAAGGTCAGTATGTGGGGGGGCCATACGCGATGATGTGGTGGCCAGATTTTTTAGGTAAGTTTGAACAAAACTCCAGTGTTTATACCTAATGTGTTTGTGTTTGTTTGCGAACATCTAATTTTTTTTTTTTTTTCTCACCATCTTCTGTTTGTTCACATAATCTTTGGCACTCCAACGCTCACTACTTCCTGCTACCCTTACCAAACCTGGATCTGGTCCTTTTGGGCATATATTCTGGAACCCATATCGCAACGCCATGTTTGTGGAATCATGTTGGCATGGTCCTTCGTCAACCAGTTCTTGATTTTTTGTTTTTATTTAAATATTTCTTGGTATGTGTTGTATTTGAATTTATCACTGTGTTCTTTTTTTGGGAGTGACCACTTTGTTTTCTCTGTTATGTTGTGAATAAATGTTTGGAGAGTGAAATGGTCTTCCTTTTTTGGGACGTTAACAGCAAGTGTAACCAGGTTAACACAAGTTACATTTGACTAAGGGGTAAACCAGTACTGACGCCAGTTGAGCTAAACTGAAATATGTTTTCAGCTTCCCAACCCACACCAAAAGGAAGCCTGGCCCAACCTTGGGATTTGTAAGATTGGCCTAAGCAGCTTGCGCACCAACTAGGAACCTGGAAAATGTAGAAATATGTAATTGACACTACACCCAAAAAGGGAAATGACATTGTTACTGTTATGTGTTTCTTGTGTCTGTTTGACATACAAAGACAAAACACAATCTAACTTTTAAAAAAGGGAAATCCTTGCAGGAACAGTCTACTTATGTCATGCTAAACTATCTTGGTTTTGGTTTTTAAAAATGAGCCACAACGTATATTTGTCTTATTAAATTTATTTGGAAAATATAACAAAAATAAAAAAACTACTGCCGAAGGAGGCCAGACAGCCGGTCGAGGGCCACCAGAATGCCGATGACATGTTGGCGCATCTGCCCCACACAATCCGCCACCTCTTGCCGACGCCTCTGTTCCTCTGTGGGTGAGAAAAGTGTGTGGGTTAATACAACAATAGGGAATCCACATTAAAAAAAAAAAACACAACCAAATCACTCCTAAACCCAAACCAAAAAAAAAAAAGGGGGGGCTGGCAAAAATACAAGGCCTAGGTACAAATTCCCACAGGTATGATATGTGTATGTTGAAATCACCAGGAAGAGGTAAAGGCAAACCTTCAAAATCACCAAAAGTCAAGCCACAAAAACACGAAGAAAGGCACGACAGATGATTACATACAAACAGTTTGTGCTTTAAAAAAAAAAAAAAAAATACATACCAGGAGACAAAACGGGAGCTCCGGAAATACCTCCATGATCCTCCTCGGAGGATCCGTCATTACCCAAAGAATGGGGAGGAGTTATGATGGACTCCGGGGAGGGGGTAATTGGAAGAGGGGTGGGTGGAGGAGAGGGGGAATTGGGACGGAGGGGAAGGAGGCCCGACATTTCCGGGAGAGGGTCTGGGAAGGATGGGGAGGAGTGGGGAATAGGGGAAAGATTTGGGGTGGAGTGTTGGCTGGGGGTTGGGGATAGTGGCCGGGAACGCCGTCTGGACGGACGGTGACGGCGGAGTCTTGGCTGTCCCCCTAAAATATGACAAAGAAATTGCGGTTAGTTTATGGACAAATCCGGGCAACAAAACTAAAAAAAAAAAAAAAAACAACAAATAAGCCAAATAGCAGTAGAATGAATAAATCAGAAATAGAGGGGAAACATGCACACGCAGATATGAGTACAAATAATAAATAGGACAGACAGGAAAACATGCACACGCAGATATGAGTACAAATAATAAATAGAACAGACAGGAAAACATGCACACGCAGATATGAGTACAAATAATAAATAGAACAGACAGGAAAACATGCACACGCAGATATGAGTACAAATAATAAATAGAACAGACAGGAAAACATGCACACGCAGATATGAGTACAAATAATAAATAGAACAGACAGGAAAACATGCACACGCAGTTTGCCCCACAAACACAAACATTAAAACCACAATACATAACACTTACTTGCCAGGATCTGCATGCGAAAGCATGCCAGCAAGCGGGGCGTTCGCCGTTGCAGGTCGGACCACCTGCGCTCCAGCTGCCCGATGTTGCGGCGTGAGCCGAAGGACCGCAGGCGGGACCGTGCCTCCGCATACGCCGAGCGCTTTTGCCGGTTGGTCATGGGTTGAGGTTGGCTGGTGATCCGGCGATCCATGACCTCCGTAAGCACCAGCAGCTCGCGCCTGGTGAATGCGGAGGCTCTCATGATGGCAATGGTGTTTTTCTTAAAAATCATTTTTGATAAAGTGTGTAAAAATTTTCTGATTGGCTAATGTATTTTGGAAATTAACAGGAGCAATTTTATTGGTTAGTGTATGAGTCATGTGTTCGACAGGGCCAGAAATCTCTGGAGAGTTATGATAGGCTTGATGCAGTGACATGCGTAAGCAAATTTAAATAAAGAAATTAACCCAGGGAAATATGCGGGGATCCACAGCAATAGTACAATTGTTTAATTGTGGTTCACATGTTTTTTGAACAATAAAAGCGAATGTTTCATCCGTACGTATTCTGCGGGTAAACACAAACACGGACAAGAGTAAAGTTTCTTGCATTGTGTTGAAAAAAACAAACAATTAAGCTAATTGATACATTGATTGGCATGATACGATTGCTGGAGGTAGGCAGAATAAAGGAGCAGGTAATCGACATCTGACAAGGCCACTTCCTGTTTATACTTGTGCGTGCGTTCCTTTCAAGCCATTTCGGGGATGTACGCTCGCTATTTCGTACGCTCGTTAGTTAGAGGAGGGGTCGTCAGAGTTTTGGGAGGAATTTTAGATGCGAACGAAAATACGAGCGAGCCATTGAATTTAAATATTTTTGTACGTACGCCTAACGTACGTGCGCCCGCTTGCGAGTGGGTCTGAATGAGGGCCTTTAACTTCGCCAGGGAAGTTAACCTTTCATATTGAATACCCCTCTTTGTCTCCAATCTGAAAATTGGGTACAGCGCTGCAGTGTCTGTCTGCAGCTTGTTCATAATGTCACTGTCAGGAATGGTGAAATGTATCTTTCGACATCTGTTTTAACATTTGGCCACCAGAAGGAACGTGCTAACAATTCTTGAGTGTTAAATACTCCTAAATTTCCAGAGGTTTGGAATTATGGACTAAGTTGAATACTTCTTCTTGTACTTACTTAGGCACATGAAGGCGATGCAGTAGCCATTATGATATGTTAAATTAACATCTGTAGGGGGAATCTCTGAAGAAAGTGTCAGTGTCATAACCATTTTTCAAAAGAAAGAGTAAATCTGTAGAAACCAGTGACGTGTGGTGAGGTAAATGGCTGGGGAGGCACATATGTATAAAAAGCAAAACTCTGGAGCATGACAGGGAGTAGGTTAGGGGAGGGAGAATAACAGGGGAGGCTCTGTCTCCTCTGCCTACCCTGACCGCATGTCCCTGGTAGAAACTATGGCCCCTAAAAAGTTGTGCTCACGTTGAGTTGTTTTTCGAGAATTAGCTTCTTGATGGGGTCAGAAAACATTATCGAGAGTGCATCTGTTTTGCCATTTCTGGATCCAGGTTTGTAAAAAATTATGAAGTTAAAATGAGAAAAGAATAAAGTCCGTCTGGCCTGTCTAGGGGACAATTAATTAGCAGTGTAGCAGAATTTCTGTGATCAGTGAGAACTGTCACTGGATGGACAGCATCCATTCCAAAAAAGCACACTTGATGGCCAGTAAGTCCTTGTTTCCAATATCATAGTTTGTTTCCACTGAGATCATCTGGCAAGAAAGGTAGGAACACGGATGCAACAGCATCTTCTCATTGATACATTGAGAGAGAATTGATCCCACTGTGGAATCAGAGGCATCAACTTCGACAACAAAGGGTAGTTCAGGATTTGGAGAAATCAAAATTGGTTCTGACGTGAAAAGAATTTTAGGTCGACTAAAAGCTTCTGGTGTTTCACGTGACCATTCAAAAGGAACGCCTTTTTTGATAAGTTGCGTAATAGGAGCAATTATTCCAGAACATTTTTTATGAATTTCTGGTAGAAATTTGCAAAGCCAATAAACCGCTGTACTTCCTTTTCAGTCGTAGGTACCTGCCAATTAACAACTGCATCAATCTTACTGGGATCCATTCTCAGACCATCAGGGTAAATTATATAATCTAAGAATTATATTCAAACTTGCTTAAATTCACATTTTTCCAATTTAATATAGAGTTGGTTATTCTAAAGATTTTAAAATACAGTACAGACATGTTTGCGATGTTTCTTTAGATTGTCAGAAAAAATCTGAATTTTATCCAGATTGGTGACAATTTATTTATCTACTAGATCTCTTTATACATCATTGATGAAATACTGGAAGGTAGCAGGGGCTTTACAATAACTCAAAAGGTCTGACTAAAGACTGAAAATGTCCATACCTTGTCCTAAAGGTGGTCCTCCATTCTTCCCCAGGTTGAATACGAACAAGATTGCATGCCCCATGTAAATCAAGCTTCATGAAGATTTTTGCCTTCATTAACAATTAAGGAATTAAGTGGAGTGGATAACAGTTCTTTATCGTAATCTTTTTAAGTTCTCTATAGTTAAAACAGAGGCGTAGAGCAGAGTCTTTCTTTTCAACAAAGAATAAAGCTACACCCGCAGGAGAAGTAGAATGGCAAATGCTGTCCTTTTTTAAGTTTCCATCCATACATTCCCACAGGACTTTGAACTCTGGTTCGGACAAGAGTAAATCCGCACAAATGGTGATGATCCTGGTAACAGCTCAATGGGTCAGACATAGTGGCAATGGCATGGGTGTAACTAAGGGGTACAGCTGCTACGGGGCCCAGAGCTGGAGGGGGGCCCATCTTCCTTGTCAAAGTTACATGTGTTATATACATTTTTCACAATTGGGTGGTACATAGGGGCCCTTACAAACTTTTTCTATGCGGCCTTCAAATAACTAGTTACGCCGCTAGGCAATGGGAAAGTCAGATATATATTTATCACATGCATCCCAAAATTCCCTATATTGCAGTGGCAATTTTTCCAAATCTTTAGAAGAGAGTTTAGTAACCTGCTTGACAATACTCAGAGGAGAAGGATAAAGTTTAATTATCCCAGTTCACAGACGGATTATGAGTAGACAGCCAGGAGATTCCCAAATCAAGGAAAATTCAGGTGAAGCTATCAAATGAAAACTTATATTTTCATAATATCCTAGTTCTATAGCCATTTGGAGCTGGATGGTTTCATGAGTTACTGGCCCAGAAGACAAGGTTGATCCATCTACAGTCTCCATATCTACAAAAAAGGAGCTTGTTTACTTCTTGACTCAATATGGTTTTCCTGTGCAAAGATGATATCCATGAATTTGCCACCAGCACCAAAATCGAGCATGGCCAGACTGGCAATTAGAAGAGACCCATAAGAAAGTGTTATTGGAAAAACAAAATGCGATTGTTAAGGCAGTGGGTCTTCATTTCCGTGACTTAGGGGTTTTATTGGTATTGAGATGGAATTTAATTAACTAGACTCAGGTATGAAATCCAGTTATCTAAAGTTTGTCATGGCAATGGTTTGATGGATCTTATTTGGGCAACTGAATACAAAATGTCCTTGACCATTACAATATGAAAAAAGATTCTCATCACAACCATCATCATTAAAGCTGAGTAGTTTCCTAATGACATCAACTTGCATTGGTTCAGGTGAGTCATTACAACTGTCTAATGGTGGGGCATTCTGTAGGACTATAAAACTAACACATACAGTCAGGTGCATAAATATTGGGACATTGACAGAATTTTCATATTTTGGCCTCTATTCACAACCACAATGGCTTTGAAATGAAACAAACAAGATGTACTTTAACTGCAGACTTTCAGATTTAATTTGAGGGTAATTACATTCAAATCAGGTGAACGGTGTAGGAATTACAACGGTTTTTATATGTGCCTCCCACTTTTTAAGGTGCCAAAAGTAATGGGACTATCAACTCAAAAGCTATTTCATGGACAGGTGTGGGCTATTCCCTCGTTATTTCATTATCAATTAAGCAGGTAAAAGGTCTGGAGTTGATTCTAGGTGTGACATTTGCATTTGGAATCAGTTGCTGTCGACTCTCAATATGAGATCCAAAGAGCTGTCACTATCAGTGAAGCAAGCCATCATTAGGCTGAAAAATAAAAAACAAACCCATCAGAGAGATAGCAAAAACATTAGGTGTGGCCAAATCAATTGTTTGGAACATTCTTAAAAAGAAAGAACGCACCGGAGAGCTCAGCAACACCAAAAGACCCAGAAGACCGCGGAAAACAACTGTGGTGGATGACAAAAGAATTATTTCCCTGGTGAAGAAAAACCCCTTCACAACAGTTGGCCAAATCAAGAACACTCTCCAGGAGGTAGGTGTATTTGTGTCAAAGTCAACAATCAAGAGAAGACTTCACAAGAGTGAATATAGAGAGTTCACCACAAGATGTAAACCATTGGTGAGCCACAAAAACAGGAAGACCAGATTAGAGTTTGCCAAATAACATCTAAAAAAGCCACTACAGTTCTGGAACAACATCCTATGGACAGATGAGAAAAAGATCAACTTGTACCAGAGTGATGGGAAGAGAAGAGTATGGAGAAGGAAAGGAACTGCCCATGATCCAAAACATACCACCTCATCAGTGAAGCATGGTGGTGGTAGTGTCATGGCGTGGGCATGTATGGCTGCCAATGGAACTGGTTCCCTTGTATTTATTGATGATGTGACTGCTGACAAAAGCAGCAGAATGAATTCTGAAGTGTTTCGGGCAATATTATATGCTCATATTCAGTCAAATGCTTCAGAACTCATTGGACGGCGCTTCACAGTGCAGATGGACAATGATCCGAAGCATACTGCAAAAGCAACCAAAGAGTTTTTTAAGGCTAAAAAGTGGAATGTTATGCAATGGCCAAGTCAATCCCCAGACCTGAATCCAATTGAGCATGCATTTCACTTGATGAAGACAAAACTGAAGGGAAAATGCCCCAAGAACAAGCAGGAACTGAAGACATTTGCAGTAGAGGCCTGGCAGAGCATCACCAGGGATGAAACCCAGCGTCTGGTGATGTCTATGCGTTCCAGACTTCAGGCTGTAATTGCCGGCAAAGGATTTGCAACAAAGTATTAAAAAGTGAAAGTTAGGTTTAGGATTGTTTAGTTTGTCCCATTACTTTTGCCCCCTTAAAAAGTGGGAGGCACATATAGAAACCATTGTAATTCCTACACCGTTCACCTCATTTGGATGTAATTACCCTCAAATTAAATCTGAAAGTCTGCAGTTAAAGCACATGTTGTTTGCTTCATTTCAAAGCCATTGTGGTGGTGAATAGAGGCCAAAATATGAAATTTCTGTCAATGTCCCAATATTTATGCACCTGATTGTATGTTGGCCACTCCAAAAGCTCTTATGCTCTAGTTATTCCTTTCACTTAAGGGTAAATTTACTAAGATTCGAGATGGTCATGATTTTCAAGGAGATTAATCTAGCTGGAACTCGACAAAATTTGGGTGATTTAATCCCTTGTTTTTTACCAAATTTACCAACAGGCAATTTGAGGCTAAACGAGTTGGCTGATGGTGAAGCAGAACGAGATATCCCCCAAAAGTCTAACCAGCCGCTTGCCAACCAGTCCTGGTTCTTAAATTTAAAGGGAAAAAAATGTGTAGGGTTCCACTGTAAATTTACGAACCAGCACCAGGCAGCAGGGACAGAGCTGGTTTTAATATACAGAGGAAAAAAATGGCGTGAGGTTCCCCATATATTTAAAACCAGCCCTGGACCCTTTCTAGCGGGGGACTGATGCCACAACCAGGGGAGCCCTTTTACCGGGCCCCCCAGCCGCAGCATCAGCCCTGACCGCTAGTCAGCCCAGGCCAAGGATCTCTGGGGTGTTGACTATCCCTCCAATAAAGGGGTACCACTCTCCAGGGCACCCCTGGCCTAGGCTGACAGCCCAGGGCTATCCACGGCACCCTAGGGCGGTGGGTGCCAGGTTGATAGTGTATGTGTAATGTAAAAGAAATGGTTAAATATTGTCTTTAGTTGTGGAACAACACGTCCCAGCAAGCCTCCCCCGCATGCTGGTATTTGGAGACCCACAAATACCAGGATGCGGGGGAATTGTAGTTCCACAACCAAAGCAGTACGTAAAAAACACAACATACACCGTCACAGTATAATTTTATTATAACATACATGCACACTCACACTCACTATTACACTCACTATCACACATACTCCCCTAGTATCCGAAGTAATCCATAGGGGTACCTATAAAAAAAATCCATACTCTTCTTTCCTATGTGGAAACTCATAGCTTTTCTTAGTCCGTTTGGATTCGGAAACACCTGTTTTTTTGTTTTAACCCTTTGGATGCCTACATGGAGAAGAGGACGTGAACTACGCATAGGAGAGGTGAGTATGAGTTCCACAACTAAAGACAATATTTAACCATTTCTTTTACCTTACGCATACACTATCAACCCGGCACCCACCGCCCTAGGGTGCCGGGGATAGCCCCGGGCTATCAGCCTAGGCCAGGGGTGCCCTGGAGAGGGATACCCCTTTAATGGACGTGTACTCAACTCCCCAGGGATCCCTGGCCTGGGCTGACTAGGGGTCAGGGCTGATGCTGCACCTGGGGGGCCCAGTTAAAGGGCTCCCCTGGCTGTGGCATCAGTCCCCCGCTAGAAAGGGTCCAGGGCTGGTTTTAAATATAGGGGTAACTCACGCAAATTTTTTTATCCCTATATTTAAAACCAGCTCTGTCCCTGCTGCCTGGTGCTGGTTCTTAAATTTACAGTGGAACCATACACATTTTTTTCCTGTAATTTTAAGAATCAGGACTGGCTGGCAAGTCCGGGGCTGGTTAGTGTTTTTGGGGGGAACCTCACATATTTTTTTTTACAAATTAACCCTATTTTAACCATTTACACAAAGAAACATACACAAATCACAATGATTTGTGTATGTTTCTGACCATCTCGCAGCTCAGGGGGTTGAGAGTTTGAAAAGTGATTTTGACAGAGAGTTTGCTCCTATCTCACCCGAGCTTGTCATCCCGATTCTCGGTAAATTTGAGAGATGTAAGTTTTAGGTGAAAAGTACTTCCGATTTGGTCCGATGGTGATTTGATTCAAGATTGTTATCTCACCCGAGTTATACGAGTGAGATGAGAGAAATCTCTCTCTAACTCACCCGACTTTGCCTTTAGTAAATTTGCAAACAGGAAAAAAATGAATACATCACCCGAGATGGTCAGCTTGACCTATCTCGATTCTTAGTAAATTTACCTTAGACTTTGATCAATCTGAATACACATCAGTGGTGTCTACTCTGGCCAGTTCATCTTTTACTTGTTCAGAAAGACCAGAACAAAACTGGCTTTTTTGGGCAGAAGCATTCCTTGTGGTGTCTACAATCAAACATCGGAATTCAGTAGTATACTCAGCCACAGAGTATGTCTTTGGAGCAGTCCATGGAGTTTAGCTTTAGCGGTGGCATATTGGTTAGTATCATCAAAAATTTGACCCACAACAGAAGTAAAAGAGTCCATATCTTGCAGGATATCGCTGTCGTGTGCAACATAAAGAGAGAACCAGGCAAAGGCTTCTCCAGTTAAAATGTTAATGATGAAGAAGACTTCATGTTATCATTAATTACCTATGCAGGTTGCTTCTAAAAATAAATGTAGAACTTATTTAGGAAACCTCTATATTAGTGACGATCATTGCTCAATTTTGAAGGTTATTTAATGGAAATTTGAGCAGCAACAGCATCTATACTTTAAATATTTCACAATTTAGCTATTTGGTCCTTAGTTACCTTATCTTAATCTGAAAAATGCAAGCAAACTCTTGCAACTCCTTTCATTGGTTCTTTAGAGTATTTTGCAGATATTTTCCTGCAGACTCCGTTTTTCAGCCAGATTATTCTGTAACGGTCTGGAGACTAAATTGGACTCCGGTGACAGGAAGGAAGGTGGGACACTAGAGGATAGTGCAATAAAGAATGGTCAACAGCAGGTGGGTCCGATACACAGTGAAGCACATATGGAAAAGTGTTCAGGCAGAGGTGTAGGTGTGGACAATCTGAGGTTGGTACACAAATAGTAAATAATAGGATGCAGCAACAGAAACTAGGGCAAGGAAGACAGGAACAGGTAAGGCTTACATAGGAAGTCTAGGTGGCTGAGCTAGAGCGTGCTGGAACATTAGTAGAACAGTTAAACTGAGCTAGAACCCAGAGTGAAGGAAGGGAGCTGTCCAACAGCCAGTACAGCTCAGTCAGCAGAGTAGCAGTTTCCAGAGGCTGAAGCTCAGAGTTTGAATACTGACTGTGCTCCAATACAAACTGGAAATCTACAGGATATGCTGTGATGACAGTTAAAATCCTCACCACCATATTACAAGATCACAAGTGCATTATCCCGAATTAGAAGAAATGGGATAGCCAAAGCCAACATGGATGAACTTTTATATCACAACGCTACAGACAATTATCATGTCTGTGTAAGATTAAGCACACACAGACACAAATATTGCAGTCATCTGTGGCACAGACACATTGGACAGATACACAGACATGATGGGGCCTACCCAATTAGGTGCGAGGTTACCAAAAATCTTGCATCCAATTGGGTGCAGGGTTTTGATTTATTTTTCCTAAAAGCCATTTTTTATGGAAACATTGGGCATAATTTAGTTGCACCATCATAGTACACGTCACCTGGCTGGTTTATACACTGAAGTGCTCGCAGTACTTGCGGTAGGGTATGGTCAGCCGCAAGCGCTGCAATCGCATCCGATTGTACTCGATGGTTGCATACACTTCCTGGAGATGACGTCCGCAAGTGGGTGTCTTTAGACTGACTGGTGGGCGTCTGCATACACAAAGCAATCGCATGCCGAGACATAGTGGGTGTGCTAATGCCTTGCTGTGCGATCGCCTGCCCTGCTAAATTTGCATACGCATCGGCGAGCAGGTCTGAATCAGGTCCAAAATTACTTGTGTGTTTTGTTTTTGGTATTGATAATAGATTTCATTAAAAATAATCAAAAACAGGTAAACTGTAAGTCATTTGTATTTTTTTTTTCATTATTTCCTACATTACTAGAACATAAGTGTCATTTCTAGTCATTAACAGTCAATTTTAGAAATTAACACCTCAAAACTTTCAATATTTTTATTTTTGATCAATATTGTCCAAAGGCTGCAGGGAGCTGGCTGTCTAAACTCAGTGACAAACACACGGCAGTTTAATATTAGATATGACATCTATAGAATACAATAAAAATAAATAGAAGCTTGGCCCTTTGGTGTAATGCACAGAAATTAAATGATGGCAGATTTAGAGGCCAGTAGATACTAATGATGTTGAAAAGACTCAAGAATAGATAGAGGCCTTATTATTATTTATATGGTAACACAAGTGTTCAGCAGCGCCTTACAGAGTACATAAACAAATAGGTTGACCAGTGACTTACAGTACAATACAGGACAAGGACAAGGATAATATATATTGCTACATTAGCGACCATAATACCCAGATAAGCAACAGAGCATAAGCAACCAAGTCTTAGTAAGAAGTAGATAAAATTAATGCAAGGAGAAACAAGAGGGTAGAGGGCCCTGCTCGCAAGAGCTTACATTCTAAAGGGGAGGGGCAGACAAACAGGTGTGACACAGATTGGGCAGACAGGGAGAAAGGAGCATGTAGCAGCAAGTTAAGATGAGAGCTGGAAGGCTTTGATGAAGTAGTGGGTCTTGAGACCCCGTTTCAAGGATTGTAGAGAGGTGGGGTCTGATGTGAAAGGGAGAGAGTTCCAAAGGTGGGGAGCAGCATGGGCAAAATCTTGGCATGAGAGGTGGCGCACATTTGTTGAATGAAGAGGGCAAACAGGAGAGTGAAAGAGATGAGGTCAGAGATGTAAATGGGAGATGAATGGGTGAGGGCTTTGTAAGCGAGTGTGAATTGGGTTCTGAAGGGGAAGGGGAGCCAGTGGAAGGCTTGTAGAAGAGGGGAGGCAGATGTAGAGCGTTTGGAGAGGAAGATGAGCTGAGCAGCAGAACTGAGGAAAGACTGGAGAGGAGAGAAATGGGAGTTGGGGAAGCCAGATAGGAGGAGGTTACAGTAGTCCAATCTGGAGATGACCAGTGAGTGTATGAGGGTTTTAGTGGAATCCTGGGTAAGAAAGGGTCTAATCTTGGAAGTAATTCAAAGATAGAAACAACAGAACTGCGAGAGGTTCTGGATATGTGGTTTGAAGGAGAGGGATGAGTACAGGATAACTTCAAGGCAGTGCACTTTGGGGCTAGAGGAGATAGTTGTGCCATCAACTGATAAAGAAATGGTGGGAAGTTCGGTTATGTTGAAGGATGGGAAAATGATCAGCTCAGTCTTAGAAATATTAAGTTTAAGAAATCACTTGGACATCCAGGAAGAGATAGCAGAGAGACAGTTGGAGATATGAGTGAGGAGTGAGGGGGAGAGGTCAGGGGAGGTAAGCTAGATCTGAGTATCATCAGCACAGAGATGATAATGGAGGTCAAAAAAGCTGATGAGTTCACCTAGAGAGGACATACAGAGGGAGATTAGGAGAGGTCCAAGAACAGAACCTTGGGGAATACCTACTGCAAGAGGTAGTGGGGGGGAAGAGGAGTCATGAGAGGAGACAGAGAATGAATGGTCAGAGAGGTAGGATCATAGCTAGGAGAGGGCAGTGTCACATAGACCAAGGGAGTGAAGAATTTGCAGCAGGAGAGGGTGGTCCACAGTGTTGAGAGCAGCAAAGAGGTCAAGGAGAATGAGCAGAGATTAGTGGCCCTTGGATTTAGCAGCAAGGAGGTCATTGCTGACATTTGTGAGGGCAGTTTCAGTGGAGTGGGGAGAACAAAAGCTAGACTGAAGTGGGTCAAGCAGGGAGTGGGAGGAAATAAAGGTGGTAAGGCAGTTGTAGACAATACGCTCAAGGAGCTTGGAGGCAGAAGGGAGGAGACAGATGGAACAGTAGTTGGAGAGAGTGTTAGGATCAAGGGTAGGTTTTTTAAGAATGGGGGAGGCAAGGGCATGTTTGAATGCAGAAGAGTCAGTGCAAGATGAGAGGGAGAGATTGAGGAGGTGGGCAAGATGGGAACAGGCACAAGGAGAGAGGTAGCGGAGGAGACATGAAGGGATAGGGTCAAGCGGGGAGGTGGAAGGGGGCAAGGGCTGGATGAGGGCCATGACATCCTCTCCAGATACAGGGGAGAAAGATTGCAAATAAAATAATATAGTGGTCGCTCACATCAGCTTAATGATATTGCACAGGGGCTTGTAAAGGGCGGGGTTTACTCTGATCTACAGAAGAAAAGGGTATTCCCTCCAGCACACTGCAACAATATCAGCAAAAAATAGTTGCATAGTTGCATACATTTGCAAATATATGATTAAGCGCTGGGCCAGCATCAAGGCTCTTCTATACCATCATCCCTAACATTCGGGGGTTCATGTCTGAGGCATCTATACATCTATACTTTACACTTCACTATCACCTTCTTTCCCTTTTTCGTGTGATGCCCTGGGGATGGTCCTTGGCTAGATTTTTTTGGGGTGCCCTGCACCTCAGACGTGAACCCCTGAATGTTAGGGATGCCACTATAAAGGAGCCTTGACGCTGGCCCGGTGCTTAATCATATATTTGCAAATGTATGCAACTAATACCTCTGTATTTCTATTATCATGTAGGGTTCAAGTATTCTTTGCTGATATTGTTGCAGTGTGCTGGAGGGAATACCCTTTTCTTCTGTGGTAAAGGGGAGAAGGATGTCAGAGTCTGTAAAATGAATGGGGAGGAGTGATCTGGGAAAGGAGAAGGTGGAGAGCTGGTGGACTGGTGGGATATGATGTCCTGACATGGAATCAATTTTAAATGTAAAGTAGGTAGCAAAGTCAAGGGCAGAGAGCAAGGAGGGGAGGCAAGGAGGGGGTGGGCAGAGGAGGGAGTTGAAGGTAGTGAAGAGACGCTGGAGATTTGAGGACTGGGAGGAGATGAGGTTTTTGAAATATGACTGTTTAGAGAAGGAAAGGGCAGCACTGTAGGAGGAGAGCATAAATTTGAAATGGAGAAAATCTGCCATAGCGCATGATCTTCTCCACTGTCGCTTGGCATTTTGTGAACACTTTTGCAGGTATCTGGTGCATTTGGAATGCCAGGGTTGAGATGTGGATCTGCGAGGGAGAGTAGTGATCACTGGAGCAACAGAGTCCAGAACAGAAGTATGGGAGGTATTGTATAGGGAAGTGGCTTGTTCAGGGCAGGAGAGAGAGAGGATAGGGGATAGAAGTGAGTCAAGCAGGGAAGAAAAGGAAATGGTGTCAATAGCCTCAATGTCACGATTAGTGATGGTGGCCTTAGGAGGTAGAGGAGGGAAAGGAGAGAGGGATAGGTTAAAAAAGAGAAGGTGATGGTCAGAGAGAGGGAATGGGGAATTAGAGTATTCAGAAATGGCACAACTTGAGTGAAGACCAGGTCAAGCGAATGCCCACTCACATGGGAGGGTGAGGTCCATTGGGAAAGACCAAATGAAGATGTGAGGGTAAGGTGTTTTGAGGTAGAGAATTCTGTGGGAATATCAATTGGAATATTAAAGTCACCTAGAATAATGGGGGGAAGGTCAGAGGAGAGAAAGTGAGGGAGTCAGGAAGCAAAGTTGTCAAGGAATTTGGAGAGAGGGCCAGGGGGATGGTAAATGACAACTACTTGCAGGTGTACTGGTTGGAAGAGGTGTATAGCATGAACCTCAAATGTAGAGAAAGTAAGGGATGGTTCAGAGGGTAGGAGTAAGGGATGGTTCGGAGGGTAGGAGTAACCTGGGGACCGAAGACCGTAGCAGTGTGTGAGGAGGCTGTGGCAGTTGGAATAGTGCTGCTTCCTTCACAGAACATGTGGGCACTGTGCAATGTAAACACCCATAGATTAAGCTGATAAAAGCTTTGAAGTAGCATTTATCAAGTACATTCTATAAAAATAATATGCAGAAACTGATCGTTTTTTAACATACATGTACAATAGCAAATTTAGTTTTTTTCTTTTTTTTCCATCAATAAATTTTTATTGAGTATAATGCAAAATATTTATGGGGGTACAGAAAAAAGTAAAAAGGGAAACATACATAAAATAAATTATAAGGAGGTGGCAGTACATTCAAAGACATTAAGCAAAAACTGAACGCCACAATTACCAGAATAGATAATTAAATTAAAGTGTTTTGGTCCCCCTGTGGAATCTCATTCAGATCAAAAGGAGAGGCACTTCGAGGGATTGGACATGGTAGGGACAGGGGTGCGACCCCTCCATCTGTAACATAAAGATGCCAAGGATGCCATTTAACAATAGGGGATGAAGTAGCCGTAGAGTAATCAACCTCCCTCATCTCCATTTCAAAATGGGATTGTGTTTTAGTTATAACTTTGGCAAATGGGGAAGGGGAAGGGGACTTCCAATGCTAAGCTATAGTGGCTTTGGCAGATATAAGATTGTGGCCAAAAATGTACCGGTCAGATTTGGGAACAGAGATTGGATACCAGTGGAGAAGGGCGAGTGAGGGATCTAGAGTTAAAGTGAGACCTAGGACATCTTTAGTAAGAGTGAATACTTCTTCCCAGAAGGGGCGTAACAGAGGGCAATCCCAGAAGACATGGAAAATAGAGCCTTCAGTGACAGAGACGCCAACAGAACTTTGAGACTGTAGGCCAGATTTTGTGTAATTTAGAGGGTGTCAAATATAATCTATTTAAAAGTTTTACATACATTTCAATGTGATTAGTACATTTAGATATGGAGAAGGTAGAGAGATAAATAGTCTCCCATTGTGAGAAGGTGAAAGTACGTTGAAGATCTGTTTCCCACCGGAGTTGGGCAGGGGATTTAACTGTCGGAGCTATAGGAGATAGTAGGGAATACCAGAAAGATATAGCCCCACTAGAGGAAGGTTATTATATTTACTCAGAATTTGGTGTGGTGGAGTCTGGAATACGGTAGGGCCGGTGTTCATCAAAGCATACCAATGTGTAAATGGTGATAGAAAAACCAGGTTGGAGGTCCCAATGGATACTTAGTGCAGAGGTCTAAATACGATAGAATAGAGGATGAGGAAAAAAGCCTGCTAAGGACACAATACCCAAAGTCATCCAGTAGGACATATTAAGACTAGGTAAAACCTTGTTCAATGCCTGAATGGAAATATTTCTGGTGGGCAGGGTAAAATCAAAATGGGCCAGGAGATTATAATCCCAAACTCTTAAAGTATCCAAGATTGTTTTAGGGAATAGGGGGAATTGTGGTCGCAGTCTATGGGGTATCCTTAAAAGGACAGGAAGGGGAAATTGCCGGAGGAGAGCATGGCCCTGATTCAGAGCCGGACGCTCTGACCAGAGCGCTCGCTCTGAATCAGGGCCCACCTCCATTAATATGGAGCGTCCTCCTGGACGCTCGTATAGCTGTGGGTCACCACCCACAGCATATACGAGCGTGCAACAAGATGGTCGCGATGGTCTTGACCATCGCGACCATCGAAACTGCGAGCAAAAGCCTGCGGTTGGGTTTTTCAACCGCAAGGCCAGGAGTGATTTTGGCTCTATCAGAGCCAAAATCACTCCCACTGACATCACTAGTGATGTCAGTGGGGCCGGCTTCAGACGGTAGGCATTCCCTTGGGAACGCCTCCGTCTGGCAGGCACGCCCCCGGCACGCCCACCAAAGGGGGCGTGCTGTCAATCACCATCGACAGCACGCCCCCTTTGATGAGACACTCCGAGCGAAGGAAAGTCCTTCGCTCGTCGGGTCTCGCGCATGCGCACGACGGAGGGAGCTCCGTCGTGCGCATGCGCAGTGGGGACCATCGACCCACTTGTGAGCGGACAGCCGCTCGCGAGTGGGTCTGAATGAGGGCCCACCCATGTTCCAGATCTACCCAAGGTTTAACAGAAGGGGGGAGAAACCAGTCGCATATTTAAGAGAGAAGGGCCACTTCATGATATCTGGTCAGGTCAAGGAGATTAAGGCCTCCCTGAGGTTTAGGACGACCATACGACTATAAGCCATTCTATGGGCTTTACCCTTCCATACATAAGAAATCATCAAGCGGCGCATCTGTTGCAATAATTTACCTGGGATAGCATACGGAATAGCATGGAATAGATACATCAATTTTGATAACAGCATCATTTTGAACGCCGCTATACGGCCCAACCAGGAGATCTCTTGGCTCATCCAAGCAGTAGCTAGAGAAGACAATTGCATCAAAAGGGGAACATAATTTTCAGTAAAAACATAATTAATGGAGGATGGTATATTAATTCCCAGATAGGATAGGGAAGACTTCTTCCAAATAAAAGGGAAACTACTCTTTAATGAATGTAGAGAGAAAGGTGGAATATTAATGGGTAAAGCTTCAGTTTTTGTAACATTCAATTTATAGTAGGAAGCTGCACTTAGTTGTCTAAAATGCTGTGGAGCGATGGCAACGAAATCTCCAGGTCGGTGACAAACAACAAAACATCATCTGCGAACAGACATAGTTTGTGAGAGGTGTCATAGATAGAAAGCCCTGGAAACTCAGATGATTGGCGGATTTTTTGAGCAAGGGGTTCTATGGCCAGCACATATATTAGTGGGGAAAGGGGGCACCCCTGTCTGGTGCCATTGGAAATTGAGAAGGGTGAGGAGAGAAACCCGTTACTAAAAACACGAGCAGAGGGATCAGAATAAAGGGCATTAATGGACTGGAGAATGTCACCCCGGAATCCATACCTATATAAAACCTGACGCATATATTCCCAGTGGAGCCTGTCGAACGCCTTCTCAGCGTCAAGAGATAAAAGGAGGCATTCTAATTTATTGAACGACACCCATTCAGCCAAATCTAAAACCCTTCAGGTGTTATCGGGAGTCTGGCGTCCATTAACAAAACCCACCTGAATGGGGTGTAATAGCAAATTTAGTTTGGGTGTTTCTGGGATACAGGTATGCTGTGAGTTGGGGGTATGTTCGCATAGAGTGGGGGGGGGCAATATGGGGTGGATGTTAATTGTTACAGTCTGATATTTATATTTTGGAGATAATGGCCAGTGTGTATATTGTTAGTTTCTTTGTATTGATTTCATATTTGTTTGTTTCACTCCAGACTTCAATAGACAGGTCCACATTAGGGTGGCACCGGCTTTAAGACAGGTGCTGTGGTGCTTTGCCTTGCTCCTCTCCCTAGAGCTGGGTTTAACTTTATCACCATACTACACATTACCTCCTGGTTTCATGTTGCGTGGGCCTGAATGGCACCTTCGGGTACCCACTTGACTACAATTATACTGTATGGGGTTTTATTATCTGTAAATTATATTACTTAACAGGTCTTTTTTTGTTTTCTTTGAGTAACTGAATGCACTTGAGTTGCTCATTTTCATGCTTTATTTAATATGTATTGCTATTATTTGGTCTGTCATAATTTATAATGTCTTATCCTCCTTTTTCTAACATGTCTTTATTAGCCTTAGACTGTTCTATATTAATTATTCTACTACTGTACACTGACCATGTCTCCTGGATATGTTGCTTAAAGTATTTTTGCGGGTGTAAACTAAAAAACTCAATAAATATACTTAAATTATTTTATTTTTTTAGCTGATGTGTATATTCCTGAGCTTACAAACCAAGGGTGATATAATAATAATAATAATAATAATAATAATAATAATAACAGTGTATTTAATCACAAGTTTTAAATGTACAGATACAACAATATAAATAAACTGTATAAAATAACAATAAATAGCTAAAATCTCTCAAATAACCATATAACAGAAAGCAGTAAATATAATAACTGGTGTGTGCATTTTGTATAAACTGCAACATATAGCTTCAAGTGTGTTTCATGCTTGATACAATGTGATGGTGTATTAACCAATGGAAGGGATACCCTGTATATAAGGCAGGAAAAAATTAACAATATAAAGTCTGTTCATACTATATAAAACAACAGCATCTGGACCGTAATATGCTCATCACTGGTACCGTAATATGCTCATCACTGGTTTGTATAAGAGTGTACCCAGCTTTAGCAAGAAAGTCAATTTGGCTAAAAGGATTTTGATCCCCAGGAATTATGGACCTGATTCAGAGATGTACGCTAATGCAATTGCAACTGCATCTCTCACGGATCTCCGTAGCCAAAATATGCTGTTTCCAAAGCCCCTCCAAGCATAGGGACGCCCACTGCTGCCTTCTCATATCCTTCCGACGAGGTGCAACAGCATAAACATCGGTAACATCGATGCAGATCAGGCAGCCATGCAGCATTCGCTGCAAGTCTGACCGGCCACACAACACCGCAGCTCTCCTGACACGCAGAGAGCTCTCATGCTGTGAAGGAGATCACAATAGCTATTTTATGCACGCCCATGAAACAGCGTTTAAACTGTCAGGAACGCTAGCATTTGCCTAACCACCCTGTTACATCCCCCAAACGCTGACTAACTGTCACTTACTTTGCAAGTGGATCCTTAGGGCTTGATTTAGCAGTGCATGCAAGTGTACTGCTGAATGCAGATTCCCGATTATCGGGAATCTGCGCGTGCGCAGAACCCATTCTGCCAGTGAGTATAAAGGGATAAAGCAGTGTAATATGGAGGAATTGATGAAAGTGTTTGCTAAATTGGCTGTGGGGCAGCAGACCCAAATTCAGCTACTATATGCAGAGTTAACTGAAGTGAGGAAAAGTGGGCAGGAACGAGAGGTGTTACAGAAGCTTATTCCATCTGATGACATTGAAGCTTTTCTGTGCACCTTTGAGCATACTGCCTCACATTTAAATTGGCCTGAGGAGGAGTGGGCTGCCAGACTTGCTCCCTGTCTGACAGGGGAACCTCAGAGAGCATATGTTGATTTAAACGTGACTGAGGCAAACTCCTATCCGCACTTGAAAAAGGCCATATTAGACAGAGTTGGAGTGACTGGACCTAGCAAAGCTCAGGAGTTTCAGGAATGGTGGTTAAAACTGTCTGAAACTCAAAGCGTCCAGCTGGCCAAATTAGCCAGGCTGAGTAAGGAGTGGTTGCAGACGGATAAGAATTCTGCTCAGCATATAGTAGATATGGTGGCTTTGGACCATGCTGTAAGCTCCTATGAGCAGGGCCCTCTACCCTCTTGTGCTTCTTCTTACTCTACCTTCATCTACTTCTTACTCTCTACCAGGGCACCTAACACTTGGTTACTTTGCATTGTTGCTTATCTGGGTGTTATGGTCGCTTATGTAGCAATGTATATTATCCATGTCCTGTAATGTATTGTATTGTACTGTACTGTAAGTCACCGTAAATCAATCTATTTATGTACTTTGTAAGGCGCTGCAGAACACTGGTGGCGCTATATAAATAAACGATAATAATAATAATAATGCTGTGCGGGTACTAGATCGTGTGGTGTAACAGTGGGCTCTACAGTCTGATCCTCAAATGTTTGAGGAGTTAGCGGTAGTGATTGAACAGTACCTGACTCTTCGGAAGTTAAACAAAGCCAAACATGGATTCCAGCCAGTTCACAAGCCTAGAACCCAGGTCCCAGTTGTTAAAGCCAACAACCCACCTCCAGTTGGGTGTTTTGACTGTGGCGAGCCCGGTCATTTGCATCGGCACTGCCCAAAGCAGGGCGAGCGATGGTCTGTAGGACTGGAAAAACAACTCGACCAGTGGTCAGCATGGCTGCTGGAAGCACTTCCCCAGTGCAACCACCTTGTTTTGTTTGATGGTACGAGTGGATGGCTTGAAGGTTTGGGCCTTAGTGGATACTGGCAGCGAATTAACCATCATTTCTGCCAACCTGGTTCCACCTGGGGTTGATCAGGTGCTACCCCCGGTAAAGATTATATGTGTACATAGAAGAATGCCCCCGAGTGCACCTCCCAATAGTGATCAAAGGGCGATCCCTGAAGGTGATTGCCCCAGTAGCCGCCAGGCCATCCTACCCATTGATCCTAGGTTGGGAATTTCCATTGTTAAAAGAGGTGGTTACGTGGCAAGTTGACAGCAGAAGGTCCACATCAGAGGTGTCCCAGGAGCCAAGCTCTGCTGTTTCCCAAAGATGGTGGCTGTAATGCCCTCCTTGGACAGTGAGCAACCAGAGGGGAGTGAGACCAAGACACAGTGGGTTCCCACTGGCAAGGAAGTGTCCTTGCAAGACTTTGGCCAGGATCATCAGAATGATGGGAACTTGATAAATGCATTTGAAAATGTTGTAGAGATAAATGGTAGAGTAATCACGGCCTTACCAGCAGAAAGTTTACCATACTTTGCATTGAAAAATGATTTGTTATATTGTGTAACATATTTGCAGGGTGAGAGAGTAGACCAATTGTTGGTTCCCCCGGAAACATGAGCAGTTGGTGTTAAGGGCGGCTCATACACACCTGTGGGGTGGCCATTTGGGGGAGAAGAAAACTCTCCAGCGTATTCAGTTAATATTCTTCTGGCCCGGCATTCATGGAGCAGTAAAAAAGTATTGTCAGGAATGTCCGGTGTGTCAGAAGACAGCACCCTGGCCAGGGTTTAGGGCACCCTTGGTTCCCCTCCCTGTCATTTCTGTACCTTTTGAGAGAATTGGTATGGATCTGATAGGGCAGGTGGAAAAATCTGCTCGTGGGCATCAATACATATTAGTGGTGGTAGTTTATGCCACAGGGTACCCAGAGGCCATCCCGCTACGTAACATGAAATCTATCACTATTGCCCAGGAATTATTGATGCTATATACCCACTTGGGTATACCAAAGGATGTATAAATGGACCAAGGTACCCCTTTTGTCTCTAAACGAATGAAAGATATGTGCCGACTGTTAAAGGTGGATAGGATTACTACCTCAGTTTACCACCCGCAAACATATGGGCTCGTTAAATGCTTTAACCAGACCCTTAAAGAAATGATAAAAAGGGCGGTGTCTGAGGAAAAGCGAGGTTGTGACTTACTCCTACCCTAATTAATGTTTTCAGTGCGAGAGGTACCCACAATCCTCTATGCGATTTAGTGCCTTTGAACTCCTCTATGGGTGGCAACCTAGAGGGATTTAAGATCTGGTGAAAGAAGGGTGGGAACAACAGTTATGCCAAGAGCCTAACATCGTTCAGTTTGTGACCCAATTGTATGGCCATTTAAGGCAAATTGCGCCACTCATGAACAAGCACATGGATAGGGCACAACAGTATCAGGAAGTCAGTGATCTGTCTCTCCCTAGGCAGCTGGCTCCCTCCCTCAGTGGGCTGCACTCTGTTGAACGCTGCCACTTGGACACCAGATCCCTTGTACTGAGTCATGCCTTCTGCATAGGAACCACCTCTATGGACTTGTACTGAGTCGGCCCCTCTGTCCGTTTCAGTGACTGACCTCCGGTATTCCTGAGGACAGTGCTGCAGCCTCCCCAGGTGGCAGGAAGCACCACCGATAACCACACATAATGGTACCTGAACATCAGATACACCAGCGCTTTTGAAATGGGTCTTCTCTGGTGGCAGCTGTCCTATTTTGTTTGTTGGAAGGCTTGCCACCTAGCAACAGCTGGTAGGTTAGGAAACTTTCACTTACCATCTCACACAGGCTGGGGGAGGGGGCAGCGCTGGAGCCGTGGGTCAGTCAGGTTGTGGAGTCTCCTTCCCCTCTGCCATTTTCTCACAGAGTGGAGAGAAAATGCACTTCTAAAAAGAAGCACATAAGTGATGTTTCTTTAAGAGATGGCTGTTCAGGAAAAACATCATTCCCAGGTAATGCCCACAGCTGGAATACCTCTAAGGTTCGCAGCAGACTGCCTTCTCCTGCCCATGGCCGGTACACCTTCCCTGCTTCCAACAGGTATTATGCTCAACAGCGCTCTCATAAGTGGGCTAGTAAGCACTGTTCATTGTCCCCTGCTCACTCATATAAAGATAAGTCACCCCTCTGTGGACTGGGAGTCAAAGGAGGTCACGAGAACCAGTGCGTCCTCTCGCAGAGGTGAATACAGTGACCAGCAGATGGCCAGGGTAGCCTTAACAGTCAGAATGCCACCTTCTAAATTATATATGTCCCATTGGGCTCTGAGTGAGCGCTTCCAGGTATATTAGTTCGCCCAACTGGCCTTTAGAACCGCTCTCATTAAGGAGGATGAGATGGTTCTCCGCAACCATACTGGCATTCCAGACATTCCTTCCCTGTACGCTCCGGACAACCCAGAGCGACACTTTAAATAAATTGCTGAGAAAAATATAATTTAAAGTCTCAGACGTTATCGGCCCACTTTGATTTGTCTTAGACAAGGCAGAGAAAGAAGGAGTCTCTAGCTGCTCCCTAGACTCCCTGGTAACTTTGAAAATGCATTTTATTGGGCTACTTTAATGATTGACCAAACTTTCAACTTTATATCCAATACCAGCAGAATGCACTTGTTAGCTATTGCGGGTCTGACCAATCTAGCTCTCAGGCCTGTGGACGTTCCTAACCTGACAGACTCTGACCTGTTTGGTCCTGACTTTATAGACGAGGTGAAAGTCTGCTATAAAGCCCATAAATCCTTCGCAGATCTGCGGGGCCCCAAGCCTCCAAATTAACTCTTTTGTCAGGAGGGTAGTTCTGCCTGAGCCAGTAGTTCAACCCGAGATCAGCGAGGTGACTCAAGAGCACCAAGAGGAGGTTTCCCTCGGACACAAATGGCAATAGGTGCAGTGTCTGGCAACCCCAAATCCTCCAGAAATGACAGAGGATACGGTAAGTCGCTCATGTACAACCACTTCTCCCTGTCTTTCTCTAGCAATAGATGTCTGGAAGCAGATTACAACAGACAGGTGAATGCTAAAGATCATAGAAAAAAGTTTGTCCCACCCCCTTTTTCGGTTTCCACACCAGGGGTTTCTACACCAGGGGCCAAATGTAATAGGGTGAGAGTTTAGAAAATGTGAGAAAACTCACACATATTTAAACTCAGCCAATGTAATAAAGTCACAGAACATGCAAACTTGCATATTTTTCAGACTCTAAAAACTCTCAAGATATAAACTCTCATCCTGGTGTTTCCTGTTTTGAAAATACAACTCGGTCAATGTATTAGTGTGAGAGTTTTACTGCTAAACTCTCACATTTTCTAAACTCTCACCCTATTACATTTGGCCCCAGGTATTTCCCTGCACAAAGAACGACAGGCTTCTGCTAGACGGGGTCCTATCCCTTGCCTTGCAACAAGGCAAGAATGACCTAACGGAAACAGGACGGTTCCTACCAGCAAGTTTTAAATGTCAAATCCCTAAACCAGTACATAAAGCCTTGTTCCTTCTGTATGAAGGGCCTTGTAAACGTGCTTTTCCTGCTCGGCAAAAATGATTTTTGTATCAGAATAGATCTCAAAGAGGCCTTTCATACAATACAAGTCCACCCGAATCACAGGAGATTCCTGAGATTCCTCTGGAACGATGCGTTCTATCAATGGATGGTGATGGTGTTTGGCCTGTTCAATGCCCCTTACATGTTCACCCGCCTCATGAAGGCCATAGTGACACAGCTCCGTCAGAAGGGAGTCCGCTGTGTCATTTATTTGGATGATCTCCTGGTAGTCCACCCAGACAGAGAAGTCCTTCTTTCTCACAGCGACATCATTTTGTCTCCTACAGAATTTAGGTTTCATCGTGAACCTAGACAAATCAGTATTGACACCTTCTCATTCAATAATTTTTCTGGGGTTCCTCATAGATTCCCCTTCTTTCTCAATTTCAAACCCTCTAGACAAATGGAGAGACAAAACTTTGTAACCCAGGTCCTTCACGGACAGCTTTCCCTGAGAGATTTAGCCAAGGTCATAGGGAAGATGAGAGTGCTGGATCCAGGTTTTACCCATGCTCCCCTCATATGGAGACACTCTCAAAACCTTTCACCTCTCAATCAAGAAGGGTATGTTTGGTCAGACGTCATCCTCCTACCTCCCACAGTTCACAGGGAGATTCTCAGTTGGACAACCCTTAGCTACCTCATCCCAGGCCCCTTTTAACCACTCCCCTAGAAATCATCATTAACTCCGGCGGCTCTCTCACAGGCTGGGAGCATTCACAAAATGAAAAGCTGTAAGAGGAAGATGGTCTGCAAGGGAATCAACAGCCCACATCAACCTCTTGCAGTTAAGGGCTGTAAAACTAGCCCTATCCTCTATAGTTCCTTCAAATACTTGGGAGATCTCGGTTCAGCTTTGCCTGGACAACAGGACCGCAGTCTCTTACCTCTGTCAAGAAGCAGTAGACATCTAGAACTCAGCGGTGCATCGATCCATACTACTGTCTTCCATATATGTTCCAGGGGAGCTGAATGAGCTGGCCAATTTCCTGCCCAGAAAACCCCTCACATTGGATCGTGTAAGTCTCAGGCCAGAAATCTTCCTTTTCATAGTAAAGGCCTTCGGCCAATTGGATGTGAATGTCTTCGCAACCCCATCCAACGCACAGGTCCAGGACTTTGTATCCAAAATCTGAACTCAAAGTACCCTTCACATGGATGCCATGTCCTTTCCATGGACCGATCTCGTCCTTCCATTCGCTTTTCCTCCTCCCGCCATGCTACTCAAAGTGCTCCTCAAGGTCAAAGTGGAAAAAGTGTCTCACCTCATTCTGGTATATTCTGTCTGGCCTTCCATAATCTGGTTCCCCTTGATTACTCAACTCCAGAAGGGAAACAAACTTCCCCTAGGACTGTCCAGGGACTGTTTTCAGGAGACTTCAGATCTACTGCAAGGGCTCCCACAATGCATGTGGATAGTGACATTATTCGGCTGCTAGCTCACGCCAGTCTCTCAACCTCTGCCAAGGCCTTGATAAATGCTTCCCTCAGGCCAAGTACAAGGTCTAGATACCAGTCTATCATAGATGAGTTTGTTTCATGGCGGAACTCACATGCTTCAACCTCGGGTTCCCATTCCGAACTCAAATTGGCAATAGATTTTCTTACCACTAAATTCGAAACAGGCCTAGCCTTAACCACGATATGCTCAAATGGCTCAGCCCTGGTGCTTTTAATCCATGGCCTTACAAACAATAAACTATACCGTATGTTGCTCAAGGGCATTTTCTTTTCCAGGCCATCAAGCCCATGCTACTCTTCCACGTGGGACATTAATCCTTTCTTAAACTTTTTAGCTACTATCCCTTCCTCTGTCCACATTTTCTGCCTCTCACGGTAGTTTGGCTTCTTTATTGGCCTTGGCTGCCAGTGGCGCAGAGCTTTCATTGATTTACACTCAGAGCCATGGATGACCCCCACATCAGAGGGGTGTCCTTGAATGACAAACAAATACCAGTTCTATTTGAAATCCCCTGGTGGAATTCGACCTTGCCAAGGACCAATCCGATCCCAACCTCTGCATAGTTGAATGTCTATCAACTTACATCACTTTCATGGCACCGATTAGAGGCGTCATTTCCAACTTATTTATCACGTGTCGTATACGCCCTTTCGCCCCGCTGGGCCTTCTAAGATCAGGAGCCGGAGTATTTCTGCCATGCTTAGCTTAGAGATAGACACCTCTGTCTTCAAGGGTCACTCCCTATGCGGAGCAACTGTTACTTCGGCTGCCGCTAGAGGTCTTCCTTTGCAGTCCATAATGCAAGCTGCACGTTGGTCTTCCACACGTATCTTTGTTAAATATTATTGGACACTCAGTGGATAGAATTTCTTAGAGCAATTACCAGGTATGTGGTAGTCTGTCCACCAGCTGTTGCTAGGTGTCAAGCCTCCCGACAAACAAACACTATTTTGCAGGAATCTATGATCTGCAAACTCTCTTTGTTCTGGGAAATAGGATTGCCACCTAGCAACAGCTCTCACCCTACCCACCCCTTTTACCTTGCTAGGTCTGTTGGTTGTGTTCTCTAAACTTGAGTATTTTTATACCTGATCTATCTCTGGTTCCAGGTGCTCCGAGAGGACAGAAGAAGCAGCAGGCCCAACCGCCTAAAGAACAGAAATAACCTAGTCCTTCTCTTTGGACGTTCCTCCAAGTTCATGGAGTTGTTCCTGGTCCAAAGCAACATAATGTTCCCTCCTTCTACCCATTCCCAGTTGGTCTCTTAACATGTTTATGTTCGAACTTACAAAGGTTTCGAGTAAACTTAGTTTTGTGCATCTACATGGTCTCCTGTCTCCTTTGTCGGTAGGGTACAGGAGTCAGGTACACCTCAGTCTCGTTGTTCTACTCAGGATTGCCATCTGTAAGCCAAAAAAAAAAATCTGATTTAGGGGATGGGGCTAAGCGCTAGTGTAATCTGCACACGCACATGTGACCAGCGTATGTGCGCGACCTGCCGAGCTGTGCACATGTCGTGCGCGGCGGTAACGCACATGCGCAGTGCAGAGGAGCCCCGACCACAGCCCGCTGATGACCGATCCTTAACCTAAAACCTGCCTGGGAAAATTACCTAGACAATGGTGAACGCATCACAAACAGTCATTCTCATTTATAAGAGATATACAGTGACGTATCTATAATGGGTGCAGTGTGCGCGGGGCACATGGACCCCCGGGTCCAGGGGGGCCCCGAACCGCACACACTGCACCCATTTTTTTGTTAAACTTACCTGTCCGTGGTCCCGCGTCGGGTCTCAGCGCTGCTCTGAACACTGGAAAATGGCCGCCGCTGTAGACTCCGGGCACGCTCTAGTGCCCGGAGTCTACTAAGGCTCCGGTGGCTGGCCAGCCGTGTCAGTCGGCTGCCAGCCACCATGGAGAGAGGAGGGGGCCCCACACGGTGAGTGCACACGGGCCCCCTCTTCTCTTAAGATGCCTCTGGAGATATAGATAGATAAGTCATTTTTGTGGTGTGACCAGTGTGTGTATTGCATGTACAACTTTACTGAATAGAGGAGCTCTCCGTCCAGATATGACCAGAACTAAGTTTAAATGTTTATTTGACATACCACCCCTTCCAGATACAGTATAGTTTTGATAATAGTCAGCTTTAAAAAAAAAACACCAAATGATAGAAGAAGAAGAGTACTGAATCTCCTACTGTGATGTTTTGAGCCAAAACTATAAATAAAAAGAGAAATGTCAGGCTGGGCATCAGAAAATAAGTTAGATTATAATCACTGCAGGGCATATTGTTCAGTACTGGCTTTTGACAAATGTATCTCACCTATCTCCGCTGATGATCTATTGTGTGACTGGAATGCAATGTATGCTGGTCATTGTCATGGCCACTGTCAAAGAAGTGTCTGCTGGCTGGTAAGAAGATTGCACTTTTATGTGCATCCGATTTTGTTTACAGTCTGTTGTGACTTTTCTTCATCTCTTAGATGGTCCGTATAATGTATTTTCTTATCGTAGATGCTCACGCTATACCAGGGGTGGGGAACCTTTTTTCTGCCGAGGGCCATTTTGATATATATAACATTATTCGTGGGCCCGGTGCAGACCACGTCCCTATGTGTGACGTCACACGGGGCGGGGCCACAAATGCCGGTGATTATAGCAATGCCCGGAGCATCCTGAGGATGCTCCAGGAGCAGTAAGGGCAGCAGTGTGACCGTCTGACGCTCCAGGCAGCACTGCTGCATAGATTCTGGCTGCAGGGTGCCATTCTAGGCACCCTGCTAGCCAGATGAGGCTACCAGAAAAAACCCGGAGGGCCAGACCAAATGATTCTGCGGGCCTTATACGGCCCCTGGGTCTGAGGTTCCCCATCCCTGCTCTATACCATACTTGCCTACTTTTGAAAAAGCATTTCAGGGAGACTGTGAAAGCAACACCTATGAGCGTGGCATTAAAGTGAGGTGTGTCATGAAATTGACTTACATCCAAATGTAAATGAGCCCAAAGCAGTTAGTAAGATCTATTTGTTGATGAAAAAACACTGATACTTCCCAGAAAATGCATGTAACCATAGGATCATTGGGCCTGATTCAGAGCCACTCGTAAGCGGCAGCTCGTTCGCTCCGAGCGATGTTTGCCCAACTGCGTATGCGTACGGATCGTTATACGCATGCGCGAACCAGTCAGTGGGGTCGAAATTCATGTGCTCGCAAAATAGCGAATGCCTGCTAATTTGAGTGACAGAATGAGGCGTATGTGGGTGGTAACAGGGGAAGGGGCTTGAAAACGGGGAGTGGAATTCCGATCGCAGGCGTGCTTAAAGGTCAAAACGGGCGTTTTAAGGGAGTGCATAATTAATCCAGCAGCGTCATTGACCACGTCACTTGGTTTTTTTTAACTCAGAACTGCTCGCAAAATAGTGGTTGAAAAAACCAACCACAAGAATAGCGAGCAGTTCATACGCTGGTCGATGTACTCGATTAATCTAAAAAATAGCGGACATGACGTATGGTGCGAGCGGCCAGGGGGCGTATCTTTCAAAATTACAACCGCATGTTTTGCTCGCTCGTTCAGACTTAGAGGCGTGAACAGACCGCAAAGTGCGAACGGTTCATTTGAATAGCCACCCCTTTTTAGAAAACGAACGACCGCAAATAGCGAGTGGCTCTGAATCAGGCCCATTGTTCCTTATAACCAATGCAGGAAAATTTTACTAATGATCCCATTTGAATATATATAGCTCTGTTTTTTTTTAATATAACAGCTACATAATGGGGGTAAGATGCAATCAGGGAGATTGCTAGGGGTAAATTTACTAAGAATCGAATTTGGGTGAGTTCGCAAAATCATGCAAGTTTAGCATATTTTTCAAACTCGCAAATTTAGTAAGACTAAACAGGAGTGAGTTTGGAAGTTAGTTTTCTCTTCTCACTGTTAAAACTCATGTGAGTTTGCAAACTCGACTAAACTCACCATCGGCCAAACTAGGAAGTACTGTACATGAAAAAAAAGTTGGAACTCGCAAATTTACAAAGAATCGAGTTTACAATCTGGGGTGAGATTGTAACAAATTCACTGATAAATTGATATTTCAAATAGACCACCTCCTGAGCTGTGAGTTTGACAGAAACATAGATACATCAGTGTGATTTGTGTATGTTTCTGCCTGAATACCTAATATAAAGTCTTTTTTCATTTTAAAAAATGACGTAGTGCCCCCCAAAAGCCTAACCTGCCCCGGACTTACCAGCCAGTCCTGGTTCCTAAAATTACGGGGAACAAAATGAGTAGGTAGTGTCTCAGGAGTGCTTCCTATTTTTTATATACTTATTTCAATAGTCCTTATGTAGCTTGTCACTTTCTTCAAAAAAATCCTCTTCCAATACTCGATATTTAAAACGCAAAGAAAGCACAAAAAAACATATGTGTAGAATCGTTAAATTGCTGTAAAGGTATAGTTTTCTATAGAAGCAGTTCAAAAGAAGGATCAATCTTTTCTTCTCAATTAGAAGGTATAATTACGTACCATACTCACATAAATTATGTATGGTATATGACATATAATGGTTTCTTTATAAACAGATTTCTACCGATAATCCATATGGCACAACATACAGCAAATAGAATTTCCACGTACCCTACTCACATAAAATAGAGTGGGATCAATCATATAAAGGTTTCTTTTCTCAAATTAATCACGTACCACAACTCACTTCAAACAGATGCGGCATCAACATATCAAGGTTTCTTTATGTCCAGTTCTCCAAAAGACTCCAAAAATATTACTTGCTTAGTAATTGTCAATGTTTATTAAATATACAAAAATTAAAATTAAAAGGCAATTTGCCAGTCTTATATGGAAAACATCCAAGATAAGGGACAGTTCACACAAACTTCCAGGTATAGTTTTTACAAAGGTGTGTAATCCCATGTTTTCTCCGTGGCCAAAGCTGGTCAGGCCAAGCCAGGGATCTCAGGGGAGATGGGGACCCCCCCAAGAAAGGGTCCCCATCCCCCGAAACCCCAGGCTTGATCTGAAGCCCGGGTCTGTTGCACGCAACGCTGGGCTATGGGTACGGGGGTAATAAAGGGTTAATTTGTTTGCAACTATTGTATTTTACAGTGGAACTATAGGTGCCAGCATGCCTGCCCTTTGGCACTTGTGGAACTACAAGTGCCAGCAGGCGTCCAACACCCGTACCTCCACTGTAAAATAAATAGTTAAATAAAGACAGTACATACACCGTGACAAGTAGAAGTTTATTACACACCTACCCACTTACACATACTTACCTTCTGCCAGGTGATCATGTCCCCTTGTCCAATGTAGAAATCCATAACGAGTACCTGCAATAAAGATCCTGTACTCACCTCCTCCATCGCGCTGGTCTCCGTAGCATCCAGGAAGGTCTTTGCAACAAAAAAAAAAAGCGGACCCGAACCATTTACTAAGGTTAGCGCTGTATGTGTGTGACCACATACAGCTCTAACCAGCTCCCGACTGATCAGTGAGTCAGGAACCGGCAGCCAGAGCGGATGCTCACACAGACAAAAAATAGGCGCTGGACTATAACCACCTCAGTGGACCAGGATAAATGTAGGGAGTGTGTAGAGGACCAGGAGATTAATTAGTATAAAGAAGCCGTCATAGAGGTGGAGGAATCTGGACCCTCCCAACAATTACCAAGAAATCGAAAGCACAGATAGACAGGCGCTAAAGATACTAATATTTAATAAGAAGACCACAGTAAATAGTAAAATTAAACACTCAAAAAATGAATAAAAATACATATAGGATAGGAAATGCTAAAATGACATATTAATGGGATAATGAAAATAAAAATAAAAAATAAAGAATAAAAATATATATATATAAATAAATTAGAAAATTACTTCAACTAAGACAATAAAAAATGAATAGGAAAATAAAAGCAATACTTGTTGTAATTGCATACAATCTGCACCAAGCAGAGAATAATAAACCTGCAAGATAAATTGTAAAAATGTAGCAACAATGGCAGTGTATAGTGGCTCCCCACTTATCTTTCACATGCAGTGGCCTCACAGTAATCCACGGAGGAGAGACAAGCCGCCGATGTTTCTAAGGCGGAGAAACGCGTAGAGAGAAGGACGGGACGTGAGACCGCAAGCCGGGCAAGTGAGTCACTGACCACTCTACACTGACCACTTTACACGGAGGAAGAACAGTAACGCTGCACGCTGCACACCGACGGGTGATTGCACCGGAGCCGATCCCTCTCCTCCATGGATTACTGTGAGGTCACTGCATGTGAAAGATAAGTGGGGAGTACGGTATGACTTATGGTCACAACTGGATCGTGAGTGACAGACCCTATAAAGCATGCATGCTTGAATGTGCACTATTCTAAAAAAAATTTTTACATTTTTATTCTCTGATATATTGAACAGAGCTGTCTGCAGCTGTGCGGTCTACACGTATTAGGAGTGGCTTCAAATGTTAGAAACAGCCAATGCTCCTAGATGAACAGTCTATAAGCCCAGCTCCTAAGGGCTCAATTTATATTCTAACTTTTTTTCAGAATATCACTGGACATCAACAGTCCCCCTAAAAATCTGTTGTGCCACATAGGCTGGAATACCTTTATTATGGTGTACTAATTAACATTCTCCTACAGTCTCAGATGTGTGAGAGACATTAATATATATATATGTCTACACGGACCATCTAAGAGCTATGTAAACATCAACACCTTTAATGTTATTTGTGATTGTTTATATGCAAGCCATTATACACTGCCATTGTTGCTACATTTTTACAATTTATCTTGCAGGTTTATTATTCTCTGCTTGGTGCAGATTGTATGCAATTACAACAAGTATTGCTTTTATTTTCCTATTCATTTTTTATTGTCTTAGTTGAAGTAATTCTCTAATTTATTTATATATATATATATTTATTCTTTATTTTTTATTTTTATTTTCATTATCCCATTAATATGTAATTTTAGCATTTCCTATCCTATATGTATTTTTATTAATTTTTTGAGTGTTTAATTTTACTATTTACTGTGGTCTTCTTATTAAATATTAGTATCTTTAGCGCCTGTCTATCTGTGCTTTCGATTTCTCAGAGAGGATGCTGATTGGCTCTGACTCCTGACTCACTGACCAGCCCAGGTGAGAACTGTCAGAAGCCAGAGCCAATCAGCGCCAGCTCTACAGTTAGATAATAAGATAATACAATTAGATAATAGCTAGAATCTGATTGGTTGCTATGGGCAACATCTCCACTTCTAAAAATCCGCACTTTAGTAAATATACCCCTTAGAGGTGTAACAGTGACTGACAGACAGCCAGGAATGTATTATAGAGGAAGGCGAGGTGTGTTGCAGCATAGGACACATACATGCAACTCAGCCAAAACAGACCATCATATAAAGTAATAATTTTCACTCTATCCCATTCCCTACCAATCCTAATTTCTTGACTCTGGCATGGCCCAAAAATAAACATATCCATATAATATTCCAGGATGACTTGTCCCGTCTCTGTATATAATACAAGTGATATGAATACGCTGGGATAGATATGTCTTTATGCGTCTATAACTATGTCTATAAGTAGGGTGGTCGAGCGTTGCCGTCACCCTGGCCGCAGGTCTCTGGGGGCAGCACCGTCGATGCCCTACAGCACCTGCATTTGGCTTTTAGGGTGTCTGGATCTGCACCCTGCAGTCTGTGGCGCTATAGCAAAGCTACCCGGGCACACACCCTGTAGCCTGTACAGCCGCCTGATGGTTCCTAAGGACATTCCGGGCTGTACTGTACTTCCTGATGTAACTTTCTGATGTTACTTACAGCATCTCTACCTCAGTTCTCTTTCTTCATCAAATTTGCCTTGTCCATACAAACCACATTAGCACCATAAATGAGCCTGGCTCTCTACCGTGCAGTCTCAGAGGTTTTCAATCCTTTCTTAGTGTGAGTACCCATGAAGGGGATGTAGTCAGCTTGCCTCCACACGGAATGCCAATGGACTATATCATGGTGCCGGAATCCCGACAGCAACCGGTATCCTGGCTCCAGAATACTGACCGCAGGCATGCGAAGGAAAGCATGGGGGGGGGTTTGGTTTAGGGGTTAGGCACCGGGGAGTGGGAGATTAGGATCAGGTACTAAGGGGGGAGGTTAGGGTTAGGCACCAAAGATGGAAGGTTAGGACAGAGAGAGGGTGAAGGTTAGCATACCGACCAACAAATGTCAGTTTATTAACCCTGTTGGGAACCCGGCGTCGGGATTCTGACCACTGGGATCCCGGCTATCGGCATTACATACCCATCCCCCCGTCAAGGCATATATCGTATTGTGTTAGCACTATAGTCAATTCTCCATTAGACCTGCTTCCCAATAGTACTAATAATAATAACACAAATATGAACATAAAGCACACATACAAAATATAAAACTACAATAATATAAACAAAGCAAAGAGTAAATATTTAATTAGATATTTGGCCTTGATGTGATAATTAGGAGTGTCTAGTACCCGCACAAGAGCAGTTTAATTATTTACATATTATATACTGCACCCATACATATGATCTAGTAAATATTTTTATATTTGATTTCTCATGGGAGGTGCACCCTGATAATTAGGAAGTCAGATTTCTGGGCATACTTTAAAATTTAAATACATTTTGGAAACTAATGCCGAGTACACACTGACCGACATATCGGCCGTACAACTGAACGGCCGATATATCTTGTGAGTGTCGGCCATTGTGTACAGACGATATGTCTGTGAATGTTGTTGATCATAGACATATCATGTCGACTGTGTAGCACAGCCGATTCCCAATACATCTTCCACCCATACACTTGCTGCAGAGGACGACAGTGAACGCCCGTACACTTGCTGCAAAGGCCGACGGTGACTGACAGCTCAACTGGACAGGCACATGTAAATGCCTGCCCAGTTGTGATGTCAGTCGCGACACATCGGGCCGGCGATTGGTAAATGTGTATGCACTTATCAATCGTCAGATAGGACATCGGATCGCCTGGATGGCCGATCCGTCATCCTAGTATGTACCCAACTCAAGACTAAGGCCTGGGTACACACTGGAGCAATAGGCATTCGTTCCGACATTGGAATGAATGCCCGTGAACAGTGATTGTGCGCCCACGCAACGATCACCGTTACGTCATTCATTAAGAATGCACTGGCCACTAGCAATACTGCTAGGTTTGATATGCAGCACATCAAACTTGGCGACCGTCGCTAGCGACCGGGGGAGTGCGCAATCATGCGTACACACTGAGCGATGTAGGCGATATGTCGTTACGAAATGCCATATCGGCCCGACATCGCTCCAGTGTGTGCCAGGTTTAAAGGGGTCTAATTAGTAAGAATTATGAAATAGTGAACAAAAGTTTTGTCAAGTTTTCGCAGATTTTTGCTTTCTGAGTTCCTCTGTAATTATAAAGTAGTCCTGCATAAACCTATCACTCCCGCGCGTCAGTTTCGCTCTAGAGAAGACTTCTGTGGAATGGTGGAGAGGGCAGAACGAAGGGTCCCAACAGCAGAGAGGAGCAGGTAGGTAGATCAGGAACCACCCTACGCTCGATTAATAAAGTGGAGGCCGCTGTGGCTATAACAACGTGCATCCTTCTCGGTTCACTGCGAGTCCATGCCAACCCGTCTAATGTCTCTCAGTGCAGTGGCTGGTCTCCTGCCACTGGGGCCCCCAGGACCTGCTGGCAGCACCCTAGGGTGTTGCTGCTCCTTGGTTGAAAGCCACTACATTAACCTGTAACATGACAGCTGATTGTCTCAGCTTTGACTTACTCTTAATAAAACAATAAAATAAAATCATCTGGCTATGACACAGTGCTTTTGAATATCGAATTCCTATGACTAGGCTTCCCGTACAAAGAAAGCACTGCCATTATTTCATACCCATCATGTTACATGTCTGAGGGGGTCTATTTACTAAGCAGTGTTAGGAGACAGAGTGAAAAGTGATAAGAAAGTGATAAGGTGCCAGCCAATCAGCTCCCAACTGTCATTTTTCAAACACAGCCTGGGAGATGACAGTTGGGAGCTGATTGGCTGGTACCTTATCACTTTTCACTGTGTCTCCTTACACTGCTTAGTAAATAGACCCCTGAAAGTTTTGTTGTTAGCAACCACGCATCCTACTGTATATAACTACATACATTACAAAGTGGCCGCTAGAGGGCGCTGCAGTGCGGTACACGATGGGCAGCAGGCTGGCCCCGTTGACGTCACGTTACCAGGTGACGGGAGAGACGCTGAGATTAGCAGAGATGCGGAAGCTGTGAGCCTCTGCGCATGCGCGGTCGGGGCGCCTGGGACACTCTCCGCACGATCTGGATGCAATAACCGGGGAGCTGGCAACGCTGGTATAAGGCGCGGGCAAGTGCTGCGTGGGTAATGGAGGAGGCCGAGGAGGTAGACATGCCGGAGTATTATGAGGAGGAGGAGGAGGAAGAGGGAGACGGCAAGGAGTTCTATGAATTCCAGCCTCTCCCCACATTGCTGGAAGATGAGGTGAGGGGGACACACATCCATGTAGCCATAGCCAGGTTATATACCTCCCCCCATCCACCCCCCCTAACCAGGCAGATGCAGCCTGGGGATCTCTAGCTGTGGTGGAACTACAAGACTCAGCAGGCCTATTCAGCCACATACTGGCATGCCATCCATCACTGGTACCTCCACTGGCAGCCCTTTGGCCTATAGCTGTTGTAAAACTGCTTACATTCCACACATTTCGGGGGTGGTGGCGGTGTAAGCGGTGGGTTCTAAATGACAGCCCTGTTCTATTCTATCATTTGTTTTGACGTTGGTTTTGCAGCGGTTTTGGCCTTAGTAAATCTGCGGATAACAAAACCGTCACCAAACCGCAAGGGTGTAGAACCTGCCACTTAGTAAATTTTGCTAAATCTCTCAAACCTTAAGGTGCATACACACACAGTGATATTTTACCCGATCTGGCCGATTCCGATGTATCGGAATGACCATGTAAAATATGCCCAAATCGTGAGTCCCCTCTCACAATCACGATGCGATGCGCGTCCCCGCTGATCATACATCGCATCGTCAGATCTGCCGTGCTATAGGGCAGATCTGCCAATATGGGACACAATGCACTGGAAAAAGTCTGGATGCACGATAGGTCGTTTGTAAATTGGACACTTTAAACACCAAATCGTGTGTAGAGCTGCCGGGGAGAAGTTTTAAGGGAAATCGTACACATCGTGGGATCGTGTGTAGGCAGGAAACTAGTGAGTCCTGTCCGTTGCAAATACTATTTCTACTTTTATGGACGGAACCTGGAGTGTTGTTTGTTATGCTGGGAGTGCTGAGTGATCTATCTATCTAGTCATCTCTGGGTATGATAAATGCCATGATACAGGTGTCATGTTTGCTATTACCTGCAATGCTTGGTTTTTCGTGCTTACAATGGGGCTGTTTCTGAGTTGGGAGCAAAGCAAATATAAAGGCAGTAACTTTGCACCTGGGCAAACTATGTTGCAATGCAAGGTGTGCAATTTGTATTTTTTTTGCTATTTAATACTGACTGCTTTTGCATGTAGCCCCTAAATAATAGACAGCTTTATTATTAGACTGCAATTTAAATTTGAGTTCGAACACATCCCCCCCCAATTATAAATCACTGCATATTTTAAACCTACCCACCTAGAGTGCATGGGTTTACCAAGGTGCAAAGATACTTGCTCTTTTTCTTTCTTGTGCTTTTTTTTTCCTGTTGCTTTGCTCCCAACTCAGCCCCGATATATCACATTACTGGCTCTGTGGTACTGCAGTGCAAAAGATGCCATACTTCTAGGGGGACTTAGAGGATCTTGGGGTACCTTGCTAGAGTAGGAATGTCGCTCTGGGTTTGTGTGTAGATAGTACATACTGTGCGGTCTCTTGTATAATTCATGTATACGGAAGCACTGTGCCTGATTCTCGTTTGTTGTTTGTTCTTTGCTTTACACATCTGGAAGAGAGTAATGTTACTTTTACTGTTTGGTTAATCGACCCTCGCTTCTGTTGTGTTACAGGTGCTTTGGGGTCGATTCAATTAGACTCGACCGGTGAGCCCGTGCGAGTAAGTGCGACTATATGCTGCACTTCCAGTAGCTTTGGACTCAATGATTTTTGTTTGCAGCCCCATAGACCTGTGTCCAAAAAAGGGCAAGGTCGGGCCACTAGGGGGGTAAATAAGGGTCTGTTGCATGCTGTGATGACAATAGAGCTGTACGTGTGCACACGTGATGACAATAGAGCTGTACGTGTGCACACGTGATGCACTAGTATCCCCAGGAAAAGATGATGTATAAGTACAGATGTATCCTACCTCATCTAGTCTCAATACGCCACGTGGCATGAGATGCCTGGAACAAGTGAGCTGCTTGGGTTCCGTGCAACTCTTATAGCAACAGGCATCTTCTTTTTTGGGGGGAGGGGGGGGGGGGCAAAAATGCGTCTTGGTTACAATTCGATGCAACTAGTACGTACAAGGAGACTTTACTGATTAATTTGATATGCGACCCTTGTATATTGTATACGAAGCACAATGGAACTTTGCATGTAAAAGAGCTGCGGCTGCTGCATCGTGGCACTTCGTACATTGCATACAGATTCAGAGACCTATGCTAGGTACGCATTAGATGACTTGCAAACGATGCAATGTTGTCAACTATTTCCCTTGAACTCTCGGGAAACGATGTATCATGTGCATGATGGCCAGTCCGGCCCTGATGATGGCCATTGTGTACAGACGATATGTCTGCGAACGACGTTGCAGCTCAGCCAATGGCAGATATATCTGCTCATCATGCTGTGTGTACGGGCGGTCAGCCGACCAACCGTACACTTGCTGCAGAGGCAAGTGCACATTTTGCACTTGCGCTCAAAGAGGCGGTACAGGGGAGGGATGGGATGTGCAATGATTGGCCAAGTACAGTAAGGGCGTGTTCTCTGTAAAGCGCTGCGGAATTTGTGTGCGCTATATAAATAACTGGTAATAAATAAAATAAATAATACAAATGTTTCTCATTTGCATTGAATGTTTCCCGCAGACTATGGCACACACACCTGTTTGCCAGCAAGTGTATAACTTGCGCGTACTTGACTCCTTGCACAAAAAACACACTGATAATGATCGTCAGCCTCGTCTGATTGTGCTCGATCCCTCCCACTGATACTGTTATTATTAGTATGGCAGCTGCAGCCTGTTTACATATATTTACAGTCTGTCTGCTACGGCAAAGCAAATTCTAATTTTGAGTCTACTTAATTAGAATTTCTGTGTTGTGTCTGTACTTCTATGTATTTTATAAGGTAAATGCTACTTGTTATGTGTTAATAATACTGTCCGGACACAGACAACCAGCCTGCCTTATGACGTTTCATTAAAGTACTATATTGTGTACAAATTGAGTACTATAAACCTTAGCGTTTACACTGTCATGCCACATACTCTTAGAGGTAAATTTACTAAAGTGAGAGTTTTTAGAAGTGAGTTTTAGAAGAGATGTTGTCCATAGCAACCAATCACATTCTACTTAACATTTAACTAGCACCTTCTAGAAGATAATCGCTAGAATCTGGTTGCTATGGGCAACATCTCTTCTAAAACTCACTTCTTAAAACTCTCACTTTAGTAAATTTACCCCTTAGTGTTCACCCTGTACCTGTCACAACCTGTGCAGTTCCTCTTTCCTGCCTGGGGTGTCGTTCTCTGCTCTAGTACTTGTAGCACACTCTGGCCCTGATTCAGAGCCGGACGCTCTGACAGAGCGCTCGCTCTGAATCAGGGCCGGCCTTCTTGTTTTTTAGAGCGGCCTCCTGGCCGCTCGCATAGCTGTGGGTGACCACCCACAGCTAATGCGAGCGGCCAGGAAGATGGTCGCGATGGTCTTGTGGTAGGGTCTCGTTTCCGCAAGCTCCAGAGAGATTTCGGCTCTCTCAGAGCCGAAATCTCTTCCACTGACATCGCTCGTGATGTCAGTGGGGCCACCCCCAAATGGAGGCATTCACATGGGAATGCCTCCGTTTTGGCAGCCACTCCCCCGACCCGCCCACCAAAGGGGGCGTGCTGTCACTCAACATCGACAGCACGCCCCCTTTGGTACGAGACCCGAAGCGACGGTTTGCCCGTCGCTATCCGGGTCTCGCGCATGCGCACGACGGAGCCGGCTCCGTCGTGTGCATGCGCACTGGGCCACCATCGACCTGCTTGCGAGCGAATAGTGCTCGCGAGCGGGTCTGAATCAGACCCTCTGGTCTATAGCTCAGCAGTTTGTTGCAAGTACTAGATCAGAGAGCGACACCCCAGGCAGTAAAGAGGAACTGCAAGGGTTGTGACAGGTGCAGGGTGCTAGAATGAACACTAGCGCTCTCCTCAGAGCTTGCCCTAACCAATTTGGTGCCCTAGGCAAGATTTTCTCTGGTGCCTCCAGCAGAAAATCCCAGGTTATCCTCTCGCAGCACCCCTCTCAGAACACTGCTGTAATTAAAGAAAAAAGGGACAGATTTTAGGGGAAAGTTCCTTATACCCCACCGCAGAAGGCATTCTATAGGGCAAATTCTACCCTCACAGCACTCCTCTTCCCTCACTGCACAGCACCCGTCACCCAGCACATTACCCCCGACAGCACAGATTATAGTACAGCACCCCTCACAGCACAGATTATAGTACAGCACCCATCACACAGTACAGTGCCCCTCTCCCACCACCCCTCACCCAGCACAGTACCCCTCACAGCACAGTTTACAGCACAGCACCCATCACCCCTCACCCAGCACAGGTCACAACACCCACCACCACTCTCCCAACACCTCTCTCAGCACAGCAACTCTCTCCCAGGACAGCATCCCTCACCCAGCACAAATCACAGCACAGTACCCCTCACTCAGCGCAGCACCCATCACCCCTCCCCAACATCTCTCCCAGCAAAGCACCCATTACCCGTCACCCATCACTCACAGTACAGGCAAACCCCCACACTCCACCTGCTGCATATAAGTTTACAGGACACCCATGTAGGCTGCTGCAGCACATCTCAGTAGAATGGTAGCCGATAATTGCACCTTGTTGTTACTTCCCACCCCCTTCTATCCTGGTGACATCATCATCATCATCATCACTAGTCCACACACTGGGTCCCTTCTTAACAATGTGGATGATGGAGTCCACCTGAGCGTTGTCCTACCCCCCCTGGGTCCCACGCCCAATATCTCTCCCCGTGCCCCCCAAAGCAGTGTCATAAACACCCTGAGCCCCCACTCCCCATGTGTTTCTGCCTTCTGCCCTCCCCCCAATAGCAGTGTCCTCAGCCTTGAGCTCCCGCACACCCTTGCCCCTACTCCCCATGTCTTTGTCTCCCCCTCCCATAGCTGTGCCACCAGCCCCCATTCCTTATATGTATTTGCCTCCCCCATAGCAGTATCATCAGCTCCCTGAGCCCCTACTCCCCATGTCTTTGTCTCACCCTCCCATAGTAGTGCCATCTGCCCCCACTCCCCAAATGTATCTGCCTCCCCTCATCCAGCTCTTACCTTTATGCTGTGTGGTGGAGCCGGGTCTGTCAGCAGCTCCGCAGGTGTTACCTGGCTTCTCCTCTACACTCTGCTCTGCAGTAGCTCGCGTCAGCCTCACAGGCAAAAAGTGAAAGTACATACACTTCCTGCCTAATTCAGACCCGCTCGCGAGCGCTCGCAAGTGGGTCGATGGTGCCCTAATGCGCATGCGCGATACCCGCATGGCGACAGCCAAGCTGTCGCTATGGGTTTTGCACCAAAGGGGGCATGCTGTCGATGGTGAGTGACAGCACGCCCCCTTTGGTCGGCGTGCCGGGGGCGTTGCTGCCCAGATGGAGGCGTTCCCATGATAGAGCCAAAAGCACTCCTGGGCTTGCAGCAGCGAGACCCTACCACATGGTCTCGTCGCAAGCCCGATGGTCGCGATGGTCATGACCATTGCGAGCGTCCAGGAGGCCGCTCCATTTTTAGGTAGGAGGGCCCTGATTCAGAGCGAGCGCTCTGGTCAGAGCGTCCGGCTCTGAATCAGGCCCTGAGTGTCCTGCTGCTGCCTCCTGATCTCTCCTCCTGGGCTGGCTGCCTTGGATTGCCGAACCCGAGCAGCTCATAGAACAAAAAATTACATCTGGCCCTAGGCTTGGGATGCCGCTAGGCCGGCCCTGTCTCTCCTAGAGTAAAACTGGCGCATATGCTACCTTGAGATGCATCCTGTTCTGCAAACTGCACAAAATGCATCTTTATTATCGGGCACATTTGACACCTGCCTTTATTCCAACATCATAAATGGATAAACTCTTAAGGTACATACACACACGATTTTTTGAACGATAATCGTTTGTAAAAATTGTTCACTTTCTGAGTAAAACGATGAACGATTTTCGTTCATGCGCGTTCACGTTTGTAGTTCAGTCAGACTTGTCAACTCAACGATTTTCAGTAAGGGAATATGCAAAAATCGTTTGTAGTTCTAAAAAATCGTTCATTACATTTAAATGAACATAGTAAATGAACAACTGTAGTAAAAGATTTTAGTTCATTTTTTCAGGGGAGAAAATCGTTTACTAAGAATGTCAGGATAAACACGTAATATTAACCAGTTCTTTCCTGTTTGCTGTTAGCGTCTCTTTAATGTTTCGTAAGACCATGCAATGCAGTTTGCTGAGGAATTTAGGAAACTTGAAATGTTCTGTGTCAAATTAGTAACTTTTGGCCAAAATAAATGGTAACTGGACTGTCTCTGCATTTTGTTTCTACCTTTTCCCACTTATACCCCATTTACACCGGAGCTAAAACCCGGGTTTTTGAAGGGTTAACCCGGGCAGCTCCCTGGTGTAAAAGGGCAGAGAGTTCAATCGCCGGGTCGAGTGATCCGGCAATCCAATCCAGGTAACTAGCAGGGTTTAACACGGGCACTCCGGGTCACGAGAACAGAGCACTCCGGGTCACGATGACCTGGAGTGCGCTGCTAGCCGGCCGATTGGTCCGGCTTCAGTGGCGCTTGGAGATGACGTCATCTCCAAGCGACCACTTTCACTCCGCAAAAGCCGGGTCTATGCAGACCCGACTGCGGTGTGAGCGGCACTGACTCGGGACTATCCCGAGTCGGCAAATTCCGGGTCTGATCTGGATGGGAACTTTGTTCCAACTCCGGGTCAGACCCGGAATATAGGTGGAAAAGGGGTATTACTTGAATACCTGTTTGATAAGATTGTTCAGGAAGAAGATGAAATTCTAAATAATGAGAGTGAGAGCTGCTGGCAGTTAGTTTGAGGACTCGCTCTAGGATTGTCAACTCATCGGTTTAATAAGGGACACCTTTGAATTATACATGTTTTGGAGCTGTCTGATTAGCGTCAGATGAGATGATTACCTTAAATCTACCTCACTATCACACCTGTTCCCAATAAGCTAGCCGTGTAATTCATGTGTGCCTTATTAAAGAGATGAGCTGGGAGCTTGGCTCTATCACACGTGGAGAACACGCTGCAGTGATGATCAGCAATCTAATAGCCATGGCATTTGCAGCCTGCTCTGGCCAAATAAGCTCCTTTATATCTTGACCGAGAGGGTTATTTTAGTATATTGACGACAGATTTCAGAGTATACTGTAATCATTTCTTAAAGTATAAAAAAAAATATGAATGAGTTTTATAATACAATGCAATAGGTCCTCTATAACAGTCCAGTAGATATAGAAGAATTTGGTAAGTTATTACATTGCTTTGTAAGGAATTCTCTGTTCTGGACACATAAGTGCCTGCCACAATGCTGTTAGCGCACGCGTTAAGCCGGACACCAGCATTGCAGCCCTAGTTTTGTCTGATTTCTCGTCGGGAATAACTCATTCCTGGTGCTATTCAACATTGCGTTCAATTGAATTCCCACCTGTGTTTGGTATTCCTGAGCTTTCATCATTAATGTCAATATTTCACGTTATGCTTTTCAAAATTGTCTGACCCAAACTAGAAATGCAGAAAGGGCATTCATAACAATGTGCCTTAACCTTAATTCATCCAATCGCACACATCCTTTCACATCAATGTGGGTTAATGACTGTTGGCTTTAGGCCCCCATACATCTGTGATGGATCGTCGCGATTCTGCAACCTGGGATCGCTGAAATCCAACATTTTGGATTTCACAGATATGCCGATCACGATCATAAAATGATCGTGATTGGCAGATCTGTGAAATTTAACATGTAGAATTTCACAGATCCTGCGACGGATCACAGAACATCGATGGCTGCCGGCTCGCATTTCCGACCAGCGGATCGGCGTTTCCGATCCCATCGCGATGATCCGTCGCAGATGTATGGGGACCTTTTGACCGATGGATTTAAAATGGAAACAGAAATAAATGCTAATCAGCCTTGTTTAACATTTATTTCTGTTGCCTTTGTAAAAGCATTGGTCAGAGCTAGTGATCATGAGCTTCTCTGACAAATTGTGGGTCAGTAAATCTACCCCATAGTTTGAGTAATGTTGCCATTCAGTGACCACTGGACCCTATGTGACGATATTGATTAATGGATGATCCATCTCTGAATCTCATCAAATCATACAATCAATTGTTCATCTAACTGCAGGTGAGGTGCTGAATAGCACTGGATTAACCCACCACTCCTTTGTATGTTCGCTCCTTTGTATGTTGTATCGCGCTATGTGTCTAGAAGTAATGTTTGGGCATTTGCTTGTTTGTTTTCTTGGAGGAAGTTAACTTTGAGTTATCTTAGAAAGCTGTGAGATCTGGGAGAAGTTGGTGCAGAACCCTACAACATCGACCCGCAATGTTGTTCTTTTTTTTTTTTTCCCCCCTTTTCACTTTTACTTGTTTGTACCTAAGTCATTGAAAACGCTCCCTACTCCCCGTGACATCAACCATGCAATTCAATAAACTTTACTGCTTAAGTGGTGAAATTTGGAACAAATCATACGTGATGATTCAAATGTTTTCTAGCGCCTGTTCTCTTGTTTAAAGTGACGGGAGATCAGGGTGCAATATTCAATTATTTTGGCCGCCCGTGCCTTTTAGTTCATGTTGTGCCCAAATAGACTGTCTAAAGTCCTGGTTAGTGACGTGTGGGTACTTAGGACCAGGGCTTTTCACACATTTCTCCCTGCCACCTCAGGAGGGTGCAAGCACAAAATGTAATTACTCCGTTGGGCACCCATGAGTCACAGGTAAAAACAATTGAATTGCCCCCATAGTGTTATATGGAAAATTCTTTGTTGTTGGTGCAGTCTACAGTGACTGCAAACCTGCATTAAAAGTAATAATTTTGCCAACAAGGACAATGGGTATTTTTTTTTTTATCTCAGTTGTTTTTATTGACACAAATTACAAGAAGAGGAAGGAAAACAATAATTAACAACAAAAAGAACATAAAATAGTAAAGGGAAGGTGGGGGTACCATAGGCTAATGATGGCAGAAGTAAATACAGAGAAAGAGAAATAAAAATCACTGCAACACAAGGGAGACACAAGGTTCAATGGGTCTAGAGTCCCAGGGGTCTCATTAATGTTAAAAGGAAGAGGAACTAAACAGCAGTCATTGGGAATGGAGCGGCCCTCACCATCAGTTGTAAACTAATTCCAATTGTACCATCTCATATGAGGGGAGGAGGCAGAGGTGGAATGAGTGACACCAAGGGGGCAATTCAGTTGTTTTCGCTCATGGCAGTGAGAAATTGCCTCAAAATGGAACAATTCAATTGTTGCTCCGTTTGGGCATGAATGTCGTGGACGCGCAGATTGCTGCTTGCAAACTCAGGAGGGTACGACCAGAAATCTGCAAAAAGTCCTGGTTTTGGACCCGCTAACCAGGTCTTTTAGATGGGTTTAGCCGTTTTACACGGCTAAACCTGGTCTATTAAGGCGGGTCATGTATGAAAAGGTATGGGGTCCCAAAACAATTGAGTATCGCACCCTGATCTCACGTCATTTTAGACAGGAGATTGGGTGCAATTAAAACAGTTCAATTGCCCCAAAGAGATTCTTTTTCAAAATGAAATCTAACCTTATTTTTGGAAGTTGACTACTGATGGAGGTAGATGATCCTTCCATTTTTGGCCCAGGGCAGCACATACCACGATAAGTATGCGACCCAATACATAACTTCTGTGGTTAGGAATTTTTAGAGAGTATAGATGAAACCGTTCAGGAGAGTGAGTGATTATCGATCACGTTAACCAATATGAAAACCTCTGACCAGACATGTCCAGAAGACATTCTAATAGATAGTTGGTTTTCAAAACTTGTCTCTACTGTCCTTAAAATATTTAACTTTTTTTTTTTTCATCTGCCTAAAGAAAAAAAATTTTGATATATTTTGTAATTTTTTTTTGTTTATCTGTGTATTTTATTTCTTACATTTATATGACTGAGGCAATAACTAACAATGTAACAAGCCAGTTATCCTACAATATAGGTAGACCCGTCCTAGTGACTGGGACTGCTGTCAGTGCACAGGATGATCTTGTTCAGGCCTCCATACTCACAGTGGTCAATTCATGTCAAGTGGACCAATTTTGATCGTCCTCACCTGTTGATTGTGCACTGCGGAGTTGGTGAAAGGCACCCCTCCCCCACCTCTAGTGTTGCTTCTATAGCATATTGTGAACCAACATTTTCCCATAGATAGTCTGACATATACATGGAAAGACCCAGAAGACCTTTTTTCATAAAACACATTTGAGTGCTTTGTTCTCTCTAACTTAGGGCTGTCTGTTTACCCCATTACCTATCATCTGACCTTCCCTTTCTCATTCTGGCTGGGTTTTATAACCCCATGGATGCCACTGCTACCAAGCTACTCCTCTATCTTCCTTGTTTTACCTCATCCATTGGATCTCCTCCCACTGTCACTCATTGGTTTAGTGTTCCACCGGTATGAACTTTCTACTGCACTAACTTCAATCACCCTTTTTCTAACCACCATCTTGTCTCCTTTTGGCTTTTTCTTTCCTCTGTCACCGTCCCCCTCTTAAGGATGCTCTTACCAAGTGCAACCTTGATGACCTTACCCTTTTCTTCTCATCTCTAGATACCCTTCTCACTCCCATGTCCACTCTCTCCTGCCGTGAATGAGATCTCACTTTACATTTCAACCCTTGCTTCTGCTCTTGACTCTGCTGCCACACTCTTTCTCTTCATTCTTTCCTCTATGCCCTTGACTTCGCCAGGCACTTTACTACCAAAATGAAAGTAATCTCTAACACAATTTCCTCCACTCAGCCTACTCCTACTGCAACACTTCATCCCACTCTGGCCTGACCACCTTTCTGTCTTCTACCCCACCACCAAGCACAGAGTCCACATCCTCTTATTTTCATCACCCCTCCACTTGCCCCTTTGTCCCCACTCTCTCGTACTACGTCCGATCCCTCTCTCCTCTGCTTGCTCCCAGCTTGCTCATCTCTTCAACTTGTCACACTTTTCAGTCTCCTCCTCCTTTAAACACCTGTGCATCACCCATTCTTAATTAGGGGTGAGCGGGTTCGGTTTTACTCGGTTTTACTCGGTTCTTATCGCCACTTTACCGCAATTTCGGCTCGATTTCATTCGCTATCCAAAACACGTGTTCGGCGATAGCCAATAAAAAGATCAGAGTAAAACCGAACCCACTCACCCCTATTCTTAATAAAACCTCTATTGAACTTGACTCTCTCTCAATCTACCATCATATTCTCTCCTCACATTTGCCTCCAAGCTCCTTGAGAGTATTGTCTACTTTGGCCTTAACACATTCCCATTGCACAGTCCCTTCTCAACCCTCTTCAGTCTGATTTCTACTCCGTCAACTCCATTGAAACTACCATGGTCACCAATGACCTTCTCACTGCCAAATCTAAGGGTCACTTCTCGCTCCTTATCCTCCTTGATCTGTCTGCTGCCTTAGACATTGTTGACCACCCTTTCCTTTTTCAGACCCTTAATTCCACCAATGAAACATCCCCAGATCCTCTATGCTTGCCTGTAGGCTGATTGTCGCACAACAAAACTTGCGCCTCTTGGACCCAAACACGTCAAACTTTGTTTTGTCAGTGAAAAGAACCTTCCACTGACTAGTGGTTGAGCTCCTGTGCTTTTCTTTGCTCACAATAGCCTCTTTTATTTATGGCCCTAAGCAATGTTTTTCGGGCTGCAATACATCAATTCAAGCCGCTGGCTACAAAGCGGCATTTGGCGGTCGCCATTGGCACGCTTCAGAGCAGCACGGATCTGATGTGCTTTTTGGAATCTGTCCCATTTGGAGAACACTCTGATAAAAAAAATTTCGCCAGTGACATCATTTCACCAGACGGAAACTTATTCCTCGTATTCAATTCCAAACATTTTTCGCCGGTGCGGGAAGTCAATGCATTGGAATGGGCGAAAAAGATTCGCCTGTGAAACCAGGTGGGAAAAAGTTCAGAATTGGGGTTTTGGGGTGCAAAGGTGGGAAAACCACCCTTCACCCTTGGGACAGTCCCCCAAAGGTAAACTGTGTCAAAAAAAGTTTAAAAAAAACTAAAGGACACCCCAAAAAAAGTACTTTTGTTTTGGGGGTGAAAAAGACCAAAAGTTGGGGGACAAACTTAAAAACGAGTGAAATAGACTCCAGGGGGGTCCTCAAGGATGCCTCAGGTGTTTTTATGATTGCAGGTGATTGCGGAAGGTGGATTTTTAAGTTTTTTTTTAAAACTTCACTTTAGCAACTTTAAAATATGCTTGCACCCATTTTCGTGTACCCCAAATTTGCTGGGACTACTTATGTAAAGACGCTAAATAGCACCTATTTAGAGCATTTAAGTACCCCAAATACCTCCAGGGGGGCTAGCCGGGGGCATCTATAGTGATACCCAATGTTAGTTCATTTTTTGGGGGGTGTCAGACTGATTTCCCCAAAAGTGACAGCACTTTTCGCCTGTTTGAGTTTTGCTGGGTCCCGTTTTCGCGTCCTTTGGAATTGAATAGGGCGAAAAGGGACCGCGTGCACGGAGAGTGTTCTTCGCAAAAACACGCGATGTAGGCAGAAAGTCCAGCAGGCAAAAAGGACGGGGCTTATCGCGGTTAATTGAATATGCCCTTATGAGGCTTTTTTTTTTTAAAGGGGTTTTTAAAAGTTGTAAATAGATGTTCTTGACCTAATTAAATCATAAAAAAACCCAGACAATTTCTGAGTTTTTTTTTTTGTTTGTTTTTTTTGTTTAAAAAAAAAAAAAAAAAAGATTAGCCAGTTAAGTTGTTAATATTGTTATGGGCGTTAATTCACTGTGATATCTAAATGTGGCCTCATTGTTTGATTAACGACTGCTTTTCAGTAAAATTTCAATAGGAAAACAAATTTATTATTTTTCTAAAATCTTATAGTCTGTGCTTCTGATCTGTGTAAGCTGTGGTTTATGCTCCTTCCGATGGCATTCAGCGGATCGGTTCAGTAATTCGTTTTTGACTTGTTCATTGATCTAATTGTTGCCTATTTCTTTATGAATGGGTTGCCTTCTTTGTCTTCTTTCTCCTGTCACTCTGTAAGTTGTGCCAAGTGTCTTATAGAGCTGTATAAGTCCCATCATTTAATGACCTCATCTATGTAGAAAGTTCATGTCCTCATCATTCAGTACATTCTGAGATGCATTGTCATATTGTTTTGTGTTAATGACATGTAGAGGACAACTGACCGCATGCAGAAGGTTGCACTAAAAATATGATCATTGCATATTTCCAAAGAGCTGTGTGATTTGGTTGGTTTCACACTTGAGCATTGATCTCTGATTTATAGATCTAAGTCATTCAGAAGTGTACTCATAGGGATGCGCACTGGGTCCTGCGAGCCGTTCTCACTGCAAATTCCATTTGTAATCCAATTCCAAACTTGCGTTGATTTTTCAGAGGAATTTCAGGTATATTTGTGCACAGCCCCCTGAGCAGATGAAAAGGTAGGGAAAAATCTTTAAGGTAACAATGTCGGGACACCGTGAATAACCTCTGGTAACCTCTTCCAATGGATAATCATGCACTTGGAAGGGTTTAAATAGCATAATTTGCCAATAAAGACATGTCAGTTTTTAGGTGAATTTCTGTGAAAATTAATTTCCACCACCGCACACCTGTCTCGCATCATTAAACCCATTTTTCCAGCTGGAAAATGGGTTTAATGACGCGAGACAGGTGTGCGGAGGTGGAAATGACGCGAGACAGGTGTGTGGAGGTGGAAATGACGCGAGACAGGTGTGTGGAGGTGGAAATGACGCCAGACAGGTGTGTGGAGGTGGAAATGACGCGAGACAGGTGTGCGGGGGTGGAAATGACGCGAGACAGGTGTGCGGGGGTGGAAATGACGCGAGACAGGTGTGCGGGGGTGGAAATGACGCGAGACAGGTGTGCGGGGGTGGAAATGACGCGAGACAGGTGTGCGGGGGTGGAAATGACGCGAGACAGGTGTGCGGGGGTGGAAATGACGCGAGACAGGTGTGCGGGGGTGGAAATGACGCGAGACAGGTGTGCGGAGGTGGAAATGACGCGAGACAGGTGTGCGGAGGTGGAAATGACGCGAGACAGGTGTGCGGAGGTGGAAATGACGCGAGACAGGTGTGCGGAGGTGGAAATGACGCGAGACAGGTGTGCGGAGGTGGAAATGACGCGAGACAGGTGTGCGGAGGTGGAAATACTGTGGGATAGTTATGTGGAGGTGTTGAATTGGTGGGAGAGGGGATTTAGAACTTGCAGATGAGACGTGTTTGCTTTTACTTTATTCTTATCTTTTAAACTTTTTTTATTGAAGAAAAAACACAGTTGACAAAATAGCAAGGCACCTGCGTACAGGACAAATATAACAACCAGCGTTCACATTGTTTATTGTATAATAATTTTCAATCTTTAGCGCATGTCCATAAACGCACAGTGTGTGAACATAAATAAGAAATAAAATTGTAAATACAAAAAGATAACAGAAGTAAAAAAAAACAGTTGAGTATAGGACATATACAGTATATCTGAACTCGTGGAACTCAAAACTTGTGTAATATACAAAAAAAATTAGAAAAGGTGTTCTGGCGCTCGCCTGCCGGACAACGAAATAGTGGATCACCCAAGAGTATTTGGGTTTCATACAATTGGGTTAGTCACAGACTGTGATACATCTGAAGCTGTGTTGAGGTTGATAAAGTTGTAATAAAGCTTTCCAATGTCAAATAACGTCTTCACCCAATCCATGCAAAATATGACGTTAAATTTCTCTCTATATACTTGAAAGGTGATGGGGGTTGGTCAATCCACTCTTGTAATATTGTTTCTGTGGGGGCCAGCCAATGTTGTTTTTTTCTGTGGGGGCCAATGTATGTGTTTTATTCCTCTGGGGGCCATATTATATGTGTGTTTTATTTTTCTGGGGTCAATGTATGTGTGTTCTATTCTTCGGAGGCCAATGTAGTGTGATTTATTCCTGCGGAGGCCAATGTAGTGTGATTTATTCCTGCGGAGGCCAATGTAGTGTGTTCTATTCCTGCGGAGGCCAATGTAGTGTGTTCTGGGCCTGATTCAGACCCACTCGTGAGTGCTGAGTGTTCGCAAGCGGGTCGATGTGGGCCAGTGAGCATGCGCACGACAGACCTGGCTCCGTCGTGTGCATGCGCGAGACCCGGATAGCGACGGGCAAGCTGTCGCTATGGGTCTCGCTACAAAGGGGGCGTGCTGTCGTTGGTGGCCAGGAGGCCGCTCAAAAATCAGGAAGGGCAGCCCTGATTCAGAGCGAGCGCTCTGTCGGAGCGTCCGGCTCTGAATCAAGGCCTCTATTCCTGCGGAGGCCAATGTAGTGTGATTTATTCCTGTGGAGGCCAATGTGTATGTTTTTTCATTTGTCTCGCACACCACATTGTCAGCTGGTGTGCCTTGGCAATTTTAAATCTTGCGCTGTGTGCCTCAAGTTGAAAAAGGTTGAAAATCACTGACGTAGAATATGCCAGAGGCATCTAGTCATCATTATTAGGGGTTTTGTCACTGAACTCTAATGGTACTTCCTGATCGTGGTTATGAAGGAAGTATTTTAAAGCCATTGTGGTTAAAAACTGATTCTAGGGACGTGTTAGCATAGATTTCTTGATCTTGTAGCCAATCAGAAAGAAATCTCAACTGAGAGGCGTGGTTATAAACAAGGATGTTGGGGAAGTTTATCCCACCCATTAGATTTGGGTTGATATACCTTTCTAAGGCTAATACGAGCTCTGCCTCCCTGCCATAGAAACAACCAAAACAATTTGTTGATTAATTGAATGTCCTACGTGGATTGGCAATGAATGCAGCGTATAAAAAAAGATGGGGAAAAGTCATCTTGATAAGGGCGACCCTACCAAGATGCGAGAGGGTCAAATGTTTCCAACCCCTGAGCTCCTCAGTAATAAGTCAATTCATCCAAGGTACTTTCATCTCATATAAAGGAGCTGGATTCTTAGGTAAAATAATAGGGAAACAGTCGGGAAGCCGACGGCCGAAACCCCGACCGCTGGCTTCCCGACTGTCTAATCCTGGCAAGGTACTAATGACAGGCGGCGAAATCCCGACGCCTGTCATTAGACCTACGCCAGGAGCCCAACACCTGGCATACCGATCGAAGGTAAGCCGGGTGCCGGGCGCGGACAGCCTCTGGGGGGGAGGTTAGGTTAGGTTAGGGGCTCCCTAAGGGGAAACCTAGGGTTAGGCTGCGGGGAAGGGGGGCCATGCGGCCGGCGGTATATCATACCGATTCCAAATAATACCTAGGTACTCTAAATGGGAGGAAGCCCAGGTGAACAGGAAAGATGAGTCCCATAGAGGAATAGTGGTGGTATGGTGGAGAAACCGTGCTCTCGTTAATGCCTTTTGTCTGTATTACATTTTAAGCCAGAGATGTTGCCAAACTGCCCAATTTTATGCATAATGAAAGGGAGCGAATGCTGGGGGTCAGCAGTATAGACTGTATAAGGATGTTGTCTGCAAAAACAGTGATTTTAATGCTACGGGTACACACTCGAACTCCTTGGAAAAAGACCACTGTTGTAAAATAAGGAATAGGGGATCAATAGCAAGGTTGAAAAGAAGAGGGGATGAAGGACATCCTTGACAGGTGCCCCAACCCATCTCTATAGGCATTCCACATATGCCATTAATCAACAATGACGTAGAGGGAGAATTCTAGAACAAAAAGCGAGGCATCCGGATAAAGGGCCTGATTCATTCCGGATCGCAGCTGCGATTACGCACGCAGACCCACTGCGAAAATATGCTAATGAATGCAATAGCAATGCCATCGCACAGTCTGCATAGAGACGCCCATTACCGCTATCTCACATCCATAATACTTGCAATCCTGCGTATACGTCAGGAACATCTAGTAACATCAGCCCCTCACGCACAGTTACAACAGGTCTGACCTTACTCAGAAATTGCAAACCTCATAGCACGCAGTGAGTACACAAGCTGCGTATGCCGTCGTAGTGGCTAATTTATGCACGCCCACACAACGGCGTTCAAATGGACATACACGCCTGCGTTTCTCCAACCACTCCCCCGTCACCACCCCCAAATGCTCACAGCCTGCCGCTCACTCTGCGATGGATTCCTATCTGCGCAATGCTAACTCGTGCATGCGCAGTACGCAACATCGGCCAATCTGCGTACGCTGTTGCAAATGCCCTACGGTTCAAACCTTCAAATAGATGGGGCCAGATAATCGTTTCAAATGTCTTGTGCATATCAAGGCTTAAGAACATGTTCTGAGCATGGGGGTCATTGGTTGAGGCAGTTATAGTAGCCAAAGCTACGCGAATACCCCTGACCGAATGCTGGCCCTCTACGTATCCTAATTGGTGTTCTGTCGGAACGGTAGATAAAATTGTCTGCAGGCTGGTGGCCATGATTTTAGTGAGGAGCTTAAAATTAACGTTTAACAATGTATTGGGATGATGGGAACCAAGGAGAAAGGGGGTCCCACTCCGGTTTGGGTAAAAGGATTGTGTGAGAGGCATTAAAAGACTGACAAAGGAGGGGAATTGCTGTGAGATCCAGGAGGAGCGGGTATAGTTCATCCTGTGGGATTTTGTAATACTCTCCCATTTGGCCATCGGGACTGGGGGCCTTATGGTCAGGCAAAGTTCTAATAGCGTCACTGAGTTCCTGGTCAGTAATGTCCGTGTCTAAGATGTCACATTGATCTACAGTGAGTTTAGGTAGATGGGCTTCATCTAATAAAATCCTCTGTTGTTTAGGATGAACTGGTTGAGGGAAGTACAATGTAAAATAGTATGTATTGAGAGAGCGGCCTTGTGACTTATTGATCTGGGGGTCAAGAACTGTATTAAAATCCCCTCCCATAATCAGTAACATTTTCCCTCTGTTGCAGTAATCTGGTTCTACTGAAACGAGAGTGCAAGATTTCAACATCAATAATAATAATAAACCACGTTGAAACAATATGGCGACACTGCTGGACTTGGGGGCTAATTCAGCATGGCACACAAGTGTAATCATGATTGCAGATACCCGATTTATTCGGAATTTGCTTGTGCAGAACAGAATGTTCTGTGAATGTGCAAAACAGGTCCTGCAAGAATGCAGTTTCCTGGCCTCGCAAGCTGGGAAGCCTGAGTAAGCTTATTCAGCTGGCCGACGTCCCTGCGCCATCCACCATTGCAGCCGATGGTTGCAATGCTGATCACAGCCTGCGACCTCCTGCTGCGTTTGCATATTAGCAAGGACGGGTTTGCAAAGCTGCCTGCGTGCAGCTTTGCAATTTTGTCTTAAGGTGAATAACCCCTTTAGTGCGGAATGAAGCCACAATACAAGAATCCACCCATGGGGCATGGAGAGTAGTAGTATCACCCCTACTCCAATGAGTTTCTTGCAAAAACATTCAGATCACAACTTTAGATGAGTGAGTACCCTCCTGCGCTTTATAGTGGAGTTCATACTCCCAACATTCCACGAGGCACGGCGCAAATGTATCGGACTACAGGAGGCGATAGAGTTTGCTATAGATACATGTGACTCTGCAGACATTTTTCTGTATCCCAAAATGCTGGTAAGAATGTAATTTGCTGAAATATTTAGTTCTTGAAGTTCATGTGTTAAAAGCAGGAAAAATGGCCAAGCGCAAGGATCTGAGCGACTTTGACAAGGGCCAATTGTGATTGCTAGATGACATAGCATCTCCAAAACGGCAGGTCTTGTGGGGTGTTGCCAGTATACAGTGGTTAGAATCTACCAAAAGTGGTCCAATTAAGGGCAGCCGGTGAACCGGCAACAGGGTCATGGGCACCCAAGGCTCATTCATGCGTGTGGGAAGTGAAGCCTAGCTCATCCTGTCCTAACCCACAGAAGGGCTACCGTTGCTGAAAAGGTTAATGTTGGCTATGGTAGAAATGTGTCAGAACACACAGTGCATAGCCACAAACCAGTCAGAGTGCCAGTGCTGACCCCTGTCCACCGCCGAAAGCGCCTACAATGGGCACTTGAGCGTCAGAACGGGACCATGGAGCAATAGTAGAAAGTATAAAAGTAGATGATGTAAAAGAAAAGGTGATTCATGTGGACGGCCATGTGAATTGTTTATCTGGGAAGAAAGCATGTCGACCGAGGCACTGTGATGCTCTGGGCAGTGCACTACCAGGAAAGCTTGGGTCCTGGCATTCATCTGGATGTTAATTTGGCACTTACCACCTACAGTACCGTTAACATTGTGGATGTGCTGGAAAAACAAGTCCGGCCTTGGAGGCCCCATCTTGCACTTTACAGGACTTAAAGTATCTGCCTCTAGTTTTGATGCCAGATACCACAGGACACCTTCAGAGGTCTTGTGGAGTCCATGCCTCGATGGATCAATATTATCAAAATGAGCACTATATTCTTGCCTAATCAATGCTTGGAGTTTGTCAGAATTTGTGGGTTTTTTGCAATGATTAGGCAAGAATGGGCAGCCATCAGTCAGTATGTGGCCCAGAAGTTGATTGACAGCATGCCAGGGCGAATTGCAGAGGTCTTGAAAAAGAAGGGTCAACCCTGCAAGTATTTACTCTTTGCATAAACTTAATGTAATTGTCAATAAAAGCTTTTGACACTTTTATGAAATGCTTGTAATATAACTTCAGTATACCATAGTAACATCTGACAAAAAGGTCTAAAAACACTGAAGCCGCAAACTTTGTGAAAACCAACACTTGTGTCATTCTCAAAACTTTTGCCCATGGCTGTATGTCCAAGCAAGGTCTTCATAATTAAGCCCGTTGCTGCAAAGATAGCAGCTCTTTATGAGAACAGTGATAAATATTTAAGCCAGTGGTACCCAAACTTTTTTGAATCGCGGCGTCCTAGTGTATCAGCGTTGTTTACACAGCACCCTTAAGCTAAAAGTTTGTTATTGTGAAATTCAGAAAAAATGTAGTGAAGTACTAAAGTGAAGTAAATTGTGGTGGGCAGGTTTGTGCTTCTGTTTGTGCACATATTTACATTATATTGACCATAAAGAATTTGATTTGGTGCTGGACCACCAACCTTAGGCACCCCTGCAATTGTCCCGAGGCACCCCGGGGTGCTGTGGCGCACAGTTTGGGAACCACTGATTTAAGCTGAGTATATTGTGCTGCGTCATTCATTCATTGAGAGCAGGGGTGGGGAACCTTTTTACTGCCGAGGGCCATTTTGATATATATAACCTTATTTGCGAGCCCGGTGTAGGCCACACCCCTCCGTGTGACATCACACAGTGGCGGGGCCACAATTACCAGTGATTACAGCAATGCTGTAAGGGCAACGGTGTGATTGTCTGAAGCATCCTAAGGACTCTCCAGGCGGCACTGCTACATAGATTCTGGCCGCAGGGTGCCAGATGAGGCTAACAGAAAAAAGCTCCGAGGGCCAGACCAAATGATTCCATGGGCCTTATACGACCCCCAGGCCTGAGATTCCCCATCCCTGATTTAGAGAGTCCCTTTATAACGTATAGGGCCGTATTCAATTAGGTGTGAAAGTTGTGTTTGGTGAAAAGCGTTTGACGATGCAAACTTTTTGCGCATATGTGCATATCGCGCTATCCAATTGCCAGAGTTTACGCATGTGTGAAAAGTCCATAGGCAGAAACCGGCGAAAAAGTTTTCACCACATCAGAGGCAGGTGATAAAATGTGCAAAATCTAAATTTTTGGCTAAAAATGTGGTGACTTGGTTCAGAACTCTTTGGACAATGACTAATTAGGCAAAATAAATTTGGCTTAACTCCCCCCTAATATGTCTCTCTTTTTGGGGTGAAAATGAGTTTAAAGTACTGGGTCAGGTATTTGGGGGGCGGTATGGATGGGACAGGTGTTTTTAGGATTGCAGGAGGCTGCATCAGGTGTATTTTAACATTTTATTAAAACTGCACTGTATAGACACAAAAATATACTAGCACCCATTTTAATGTACCCCCAATTTAACTACAATAATTCTATTTTTCAAAAGAAATTGCTTTATATTATTTTTCCACACTTATGCAAATATGCATATTACAAGCCATTTGACCCAATTTAAGAAGGCAAAATACTTTTATTAGGACTATTAATACACTTCTATTTTGATTTCCAATGTCAGGCTTTTTATGGGGTCCAGACTGATTTCCACAAAATGTCCTGTACTTTTCGCTAGCTTCGCCATGCGCAATTATCGCACATATGCGTTTTCACGTGTTTTGCAATTGGATAGGGCGAAAAGCGGGAGTGCGCATTCATAAAAAAATGGCGAATGCTGCCATAACTTCGCAATGCGAACGCTCTTCGCGACTTTTCGCACCTAATTCAATACGGCCCTTAGACTTATAAACATGGCTCCCTTAAGATATTATTCTGTAGCCTCTGTTGAAATTTCAGAGCTGCAATGAAATACGTGAAGCTATATTCATGTCTCACAGCGAATAATATCTTGATACCACTATATAGTGTTGAAACACACTGGTAAAAATTTGGATCAGAATGTAGCGCTTAGTGGGGTGCGGCACCCTTCCTGATTTGAAATCTGTGAAATGCGTCCTGCACTTATGTTGGCGCCCTGCGGGAACTGCCGTCCCCACCCGCGGACTGCAGTGTTCCACATGGGTGGGTGTAAAAGTTCCAGTGAAACAATCTCCGACAAGTGAATGCGCACGGCATCTATTCGCGCTATGGGGAGAGCTTGGGGGCAGCCCAGCATCTCCATGAATGCTGGGTACGCTACCTACAGTGATGAAAAGGGGGCATGTCTCAAGGCCACTCCCTCCTTTTCAAGTAACCACGCCCCTGTTTATGATGCAATTGGACCTTCGGCGTGCGCAGGGGAGTGCCCTTCTAAGATAGCCGCCCTGTCCACCCTGAGTGAACACTAAGGGGGTATATTTACTAAAGTGAGAGTTTTTAGAAGTGGAGATGTTGCCCATAGCAACCAATCACATTCTACTTAACATTTAACTAGCACCTTCTAGAAGATAATAGCTAGAATCTGGTTGCTATGGGCAACATCTGCACTTCTACAAGCTCTCACTTTAGTACATTTACCCCTTTAGTGTTTGTGACTTTTTTTTCATACACGAAATAGAGAATTTGTATTCGCTTTCATCTAACAGTCTGTGCAGATATTTGTCAGCACCTTCTGTTATTTATATTTACAACTGTAAATCTGTGAAAACTTCTTGCAGTTTCGCCTCCCTCCTCCCACTTATCAACATGGTTTTGCCAAAATACAAAAATTCTGCCTTCAGAGGGTTTTACTCCTGACTCTAAATTAGGCCCCTCATTCTGTAGTAGTGTTTTTTTTTTTTTTTTTATATATATATTATTAAGTTTCCGTTTAAAACTTTATTGGCATCACAATACATGCATTTACAACGTATGTAAATGTGAGTTTCCAATGTCGCCATACCAACGCCTTTGTGCTTTCATTTGGGAGTGTTGTGTTTGTGTTCTGGCAAGGTTTTTAAAGGCTTTAAGATGCATGGTGTCAGTCGACCTCCCCGAACATGTGTACTCATTATTCACTGCATATCAAACACGTTCACGCTTGATATGCTGAAACACTGTTCAAACGTGTGTTTTCAAATAACATTGCATATACGCTTTTAGAATTTTAATACAGGTACTTTAATAGGATTGTGCAAGAACTGTTGAAGCTGCTGGCATTTGTAATCTTGTTGTGTGTGTTAAGGGTTGGCATTATTTACTAAAGTTCGGGTTTTTAGAAGTGGAGATTTTGCCCATAGCAACCAATCAGATTCTACTTAACATTTATCTAGCACCTTTTAGAAGATAAATATTAAGTAGAATCTGATTGGTTGCTGTGGGCAACATCTCCACTGTAAAAACCCGCACTTTAGTAAGTATACCCCTAAGGGTATGTCTCTGCAGCGCTAGCTGTTCATGTCTCTTTTGCCTGTGTTACAACTTCTGAACCAACAAATGTGTTTATTATCTGACTAATCTTTGATAACTGGTCTTTATTAATCCCTGAGATAGATCAGTAAGCTGTCACAAGGAGACGCACTGAACGGGTAAGGATTTGTATCCGCCGGTGTTAAAATCATAATTAGGGATTTTTATGACTGTTCGATTAAACCAAACGTGAAAATATAGCTCATTCTTTGTAATACCTATCTACGTCTTTATGTGCGCTTACATACAGAAGATGCGTAGCAGGGGGTGCCGCGCCCCCTGATGAAGAAATATGCAAAACCGTGCCTATCAAGGGACAGGAGCATTGTTGCAGGAGGACATGACAGTGATTGATTTTCTTATTTACCACAATGGCATCACTGTGTGAACTGACATGCTCTGAGGACTAGCCATGCATGGCTCACAGTTTGGCTAAAAATATACACCTGGTTTATTTTGGCAAATTGGGATGTACTTCTTGTCTCCATTCTAGCACCCCGCACTTGTCACAAACTGTGCAGTTCCACTTTCCTGCCTGGGGTGTCGCTCTCTGCTCTGGTGCTTCTAACACATTCAGCTAATGAAAAATAAACACTGAGATACAGACCAAAGTTTGCTAGAAGAACTAGAGCAGAGAGCGACACCCCAGACAGGAAAGAGGAACTGCACAGGTTGTGACAGGTGCAGGGTGCTAGAATGAACACTACTTATTGTAGAATAATCAATACTTAGAATGTGCACTGTTAATACTCATATACTGACACTGAAGCGACATTTAGGGGTTTGTGTTGCTTAATACTGTTTCTATACTGTGTGTGTGTGTTTGGGCGGGGTGTTAATGTTATGCCAGCGTAATTATTGATGTAATTTGGATGCAATACTGTATTTACACTGAAGTGCCAAAAGTCATGGGATAGATGCCTAGTATTGTGTAGGACCCTCTCCAGCTCAGTGAAGTACAGCAACTCGACAAAGCATTGATTCCACAAGTGGACGGAAGACCTCTGGCAAGACATTGACCCATTCCATCTGGATAGCTTCTCGCAACTTCCTGATATTTGTAGGTGCAGGATCTTGTGTGCGAATGGACCTCACCACCTCGTTCCATAAATGCTCGATTGGATTCACTTTGCGCGAACGTGATGGCCACACCATTTGTCAGAACTCTCTAGAATACTCCTCGATCCAATTCTGGACAACTTGGGACCGATGACACGGTGCATTATCTTGCTGGAATATTCCCTCGTTGTGCGGGTATGTGAAGTCCATTAAGGGCTGCAAATGGTCATTAAAGCAATGCCACGTAGCGGTTACCGGTCAGTGACGTGTTCAGGTGGACCAGTGGACCCAACCCATGCCACGTGAACGCACCTCACACCATTATGGAACCACCATCAGCCTTCACGGTGCCTTGTTGACAACTGGGATCCGTGGCCTCATAGGGACTGCACCCTACCTGAAACCTACCATCAGCCCAAAACAACTGGAACTCATCAGACCACACCACATGTTGCCAGTCCACGCCACTAGCCCAGCTAAGACTCTGTGTCCAAGTCATAGTATTAAAATGTGGCACTCTGATTGGTCTTCTGCTCCCATGGAAGCTAAGAACGCTGCACTGACCTGCTGGATGTGCATCTGGTATCTCCTGTATTGAATGTAGATGCGATTTGAGCCAGTGTCTCTTGTCTGTTACCACGGACAATTCTGGCCAGATGCCGCTGGTCACGATCATTAAGCACCCGTTGTCAGCCACTGCGCTGCCCACGGTGTGTGGTAATGCCTTCCATGAGGTATTCCCAGTACATGTGACACTGTAGATTGAGTAATGTTGAGTGTCCGTACAATTTCGGAAATGGAATGTCCCTTCCGTTTAGCGCCCACTATCATGTCCTGTTCGAACTCCATAATTCATGTCTCCTTGCCACGAGTAGCTTAGTCAGTGTTCAAACTGACTCACGAGATGTCAAATTACAACTGATGCAGGTCTGGGCCTTTTCAAGATGTCGCAGTACGGTGACACCACCTACCATTACCTTTACATACTGTTATTCCATGACTTTTGTCACTTCGGTGTAGATGTTGATATTTCGATTTTAGACCTGGGGTCCCATTTTTTTCCATCGCTGCTTCCTCTGAAGTCAAAATCTGGCTACGCCACTGACCTACAGTTGTACTGTTTTTTGGTTGTTTGGTTTTGGGCATTTCTTTTTCAATTTCTGCATGTTTTATTGTGCTTTCAAAATTAATTTAATCTCTGTAATAATGCATTATAAATTAATTATAAGTTAACAAGGTTACTTATGTGTTTTTGCATTTGTTTAGCTTGGGGAAGATGAACACTTGTTCATCTTTTGTTACAAATATTTACAGATGTTTCATATGTAATTCATGTGAGTGTTAAACATATGTGTGAAAGCTTTGCATTTAACATGCATTGTCACTCAAGTTTTCAAAAGAAAATAATGTCAACAAGAGGCCGTAAGCCAGAGAAAAGGATTCCAACTTGTCACGCCAAAGGTATCCTCTCTGAACCAATGAAAACTGTAGGGACAGTGACAGAGGTAGACAACATTTTGTTAATATGTGACATTGCAAACCAAACAGATTATATTTAGTAGCTGCTTCAAAAACATTCTAGTAGTAAGTTAAAATAATGTGTGTGTGTGTGTATAGATAGACAGACAGACAGACAGGCAGGCAGGAAAAGTCCGGCACTCATACATACAGAGAGACGCGGCACTCAGGGCTTAGAAAAGAAACAAAACACTGAAACGACTCAGAGCAGTGTCAACGTCTCAATGTCAAATTAACATTTTTGTGATTTATTTTTTTTTTTTTCAAAGCCCTGAGTGCTGCATCATAGATATAGATATATCTATATATATATATAATTATATATATAGATATAGATATATATATATATATATAATCTCTCTCTCTCTCTCTCTCTCTCTCTCTCTCTCATAGTAGATTAATACTGAAGACATCAAAACTATGTAATTATGTTGTGAACAAAAAAAAAGTGTTACACAAATCAAAATATGTTTTATATTTTAGATTCCTCAAAGTAGTCCCCTTTTGCTTGGATGACAGCTTTGCATTCTCTCAATCAGTTTCATGATGTCTCCTGGAATGGTTTTCCAACAGTCTTGAAGGAGTTCCCAGAGGTGCTGAGCACTTGCCTGCTTTTCCTTCACTCTGTGGTCCAACTCATCCTAAACCAGCTCAATTTGGTTTAGGTCGGGTGATCGTGTGGGCCAGGTCAACTGATGCAGCACTCCATCACTTTCCTTCTTGGTCAAGTAGCCCTTAGTTTTGAGGTCATTGTCTTGTTGAAAAACAAATGAAGGTCCCAGTAAGAGCAAACCAGATGGGATGGCATGGCGCTGTGGTAGCCATGCTGGTTAAGTGTGCCTTGAATTTTGAATAAATCACCAACAGTGTCACCAGCAAAGCACCCCCGCACCATCACACCACCTCCATGCTTCACAGTGGGAACCACACATGCAGAAACCATCCGCTCACTCATCAGATCAAAGTACAGATTTCTACTGGTCTAATGTCCATTCCTTGTGTTTCTTGGCCCAAACAATTCTCCTCTTCTTGTGCATCCTCAGTAGTGGCTTCTTCGCAGCAATACGACCATGAAGGCCTGATTCACGCAGTCTCCTCTGAAAAGTTGATGTTGAGATTTGTCTGCTACTTGAACTCTGTGAAGACTTTATGTGGTCTCTAATCTGAGGTGCTGTTAAGTAGCGGTTTCTGAGGCTGGTAACTAATGAACTTATCCTCTGCAGCAGAGGTAACTCTTGGTCTTCCTTTCGTGGGGAGGTCGTCATGAGAGCCAGTTTCATCATAGCGTTTGATGGTTTTTGCAACTGCACTTGAGGATACATTCAAAGTTCTTGAAATTTTCTGTATCGATTGATCTTCATGTCTTAGTAATGATGGACTGTCATTTCTCTCTACTGAGTTTAGTGGTTGGTGCCATAATATGGATTACAACAGTAGTCAAATAGTGGTGTCCACTGTGTTCTAACCCTACCTCTGCACAACACAACTGATGGTCTCAAACACATTAAGAAGGCAAGTAATTCCACAGGTTGACTCTTGACAAGGCACACCTGTTAATGCAAAACCATTCCAGGAGACTACCTCATGAAGCTGATTGAGAGAATGCCAAGAGTGTGCAAAGCTGTCATTCAAGCAAAAGGGGGCTACTTTGAGGAATCTATAATATAAAATCTATTTTGATTTGTTTAACACTCTTTTGTATACAACATAATTCTGTATGTGATTTTTTTTCATAGTTTTGATGTCCTCAGTATTCATCTACTATGTTGAAAATAATTTAAATAAACAAAAACCATTGAATGAGAAGGTGTGTCCAAACTTTTGACTGGTACTGTATAATATATATAATTTATTTTCATACAAAGTGAAGGGAAGGATGACGAGCTCCTACTAGTGCTTAAAGTAGTTAGTGAACAGTGCTTATCTTAGAGCTTTGTCTCCAAACCGAATACTCTTAGTCGTCACCCACGGACTTCTTATGGATCCAATATATAAGGGGATGAAGTCTGAACAATAAGACGAAACGTGTTGGGTTTATACCTATCTAACTGGAGTTCATCGAAGGACAGAAAAGCTGATTTGTTTTCTTTTACGTTTAATACTTTTTCTTCCCTGCAATTGGATTTCTGTAATAAATGTATATTTTATGAAACATACTTACCTGGAAATTTGTATGTATCTAAAAATTATATGGGACTTAAGTTCCTAAAAAATGAGGGACTGTTGTCTTACCCTTAGAATGCATTAAGTCTAATGACTAAGGGCCTGATTCAGCTTGGATCGCAGTTGCTAATACGCACACAATCGGCTGATTGTTGCGTTCTGCGTATGCAGTAATAGGATATTTTGGCTGAAAACGCATAGGTCCGTGAACTTATCACCGATGCTATGTTTTTTCGCCTTTGCGGCTGCAAAAAAAATGCACTTTTCCTGGATTTTTTCTCGGGACACATCAGGACCCTACAAAAAAAACAAGATAAGTGCCAGTGTCAGGCAGCACTTCGGGGCTAATTGGATGGCCCCGGGGGATCCATTAGCGCCCAAACAACGTTAAACGCTAATTGGATACTGCCCTAAGTACTATTTTTGTTTTTTAGCTGTATTTTGGATCCATAAAAAGTCTGTGGGTGGCCCAATGCGATCCACTTAATGAACAGTGCTCATCTTTAACCCTGGTTTCCAAACTGTTTTTTTTTTGTTTTTTTTTAAAGCATCGGTCGGTCTCTCTCTCTCAAGTTAATTAAAAAATATTTAAATTGTGTGGTTTCACTATTTGTCAATATACGTGTTCACTTATACTAAGATATATTAAATACACTGGGTTCTGGTATTCCTTTTTGTGTGTGTATATATGCCTAGAACAGCAGAGAGTGGTAAGTGACACGTTTGCTTTTGTTGCAGATATATTTCACGTGAGTTGTTCACAAGCAATATGGAATTTGTTTACAAATAAACACACCGTAAAACGCTGAGTGTTTAAACCATTACTATGAAATGTCTTGGCAGGAAAACGTGTCCTTGGCTGATATTTTGTCACTACGAGATAACAGTCTGGCTGAGCAGGATATTTGGGCAATCTGCCTGGAGTGCTGCTATTCCATGAAGGACATCTCTCACGCAGCCATCTTCCAGACGCTGTGCATTACCCCAGATACACTGGCGTTTAACACCAACGGCAATGTCTGTTTCATGGAGCAGCTTAGTGGTAAGTCTCTCTTTCCTCCTCCAGTGCCAAGTCCCGTGACAGCTTTTTCAATGACAACAGTGCATCAATTATGAAATGCTCTTGAAATGAGTACAAAACAGCAGTGTTGCACAGCAGAATACAAGGGTATAAGCAGAAAAAAAGACCCAGAGAGATATAAGAAATTTAATGAATCATCTGAAATTTGACCAACCACACTTGTATAACACTAGGTTCTTTTAAAGATCCACGATAACTGTAAATAGATTATTTTCCATATTTGCCTATATGATATTAAGCCTTATTATATTGTGCTCTATTTAAGTTACATGCCTTTTCTTTAATTGTAGAATTTTTGAGAAAATTTCAATGCAATACAAAATGTTTTTCGTTTTTTTAAATATTCTTCTTTTAAATATTTTTTTTTTTTTTTATGTTCACTACCGGTCAGAAGTTGTCTGTGTACAATGAAATTAAAGCAGAGAACAAATTTAGAAAATTGGAGATAAAAAAGCTCATGGAATCATTTTGTTAAACAACAATTTTATATAAATTTATAAATTGTCAAAATAGCCACCGTTTGCAGATATAACCACAGAACACACTTGTAACAACCTTTCTACAATGAAAATCAACACCCCTGCAGAAGTTTCCACAAATGTGTGGCACTTGAAGGTTGCTTTGCTTTCACCCTTCTGTCCAGATCATCCCAAACCAGCTTGATGGGGTTAAAGTCTGGAGACTATAGCTGCCATTCTATGATTTGATACCTTTTTGAAAATGAATACCGGTATGTCTCTGGCACTTAAATAGATATTAATCTTAGATCATGGTCTAGAACTGGTATAATTGTAATGTGGGAGTTGTGAATAGACAGTACCGTACTCCCCATCGAATAGGGAGTTAAAAGTTTGAACCTCTATCAGTGTGAACTACCAGTATGGTAAAAAAAATTACCAGAAAATATTAAATCTAATTTGTGCTTTTGTTAATAAAATAAACTTTAGATTACTATCCTGGAGGAAAAAAAAAACATTTTCACTTTCAATTTTCAAAATTAAGTATTGTATAAAAGTTGTAAAGTATAGATTTAAAATAAAATAAAATATTGGCACTGTATCACAAGATGAAATAAAGCAAATAATTGATAAACCTAATATAAAGCTTAAAATTAAAGTCTCGCTAAATTACTGCTTGCTAAGACTTTTTATTTAATTTTATGCTTTATTTTTAATATGGTAATTTCTTCCAAAAGGACCATATAAACAGTCTATATCTATAGAATTCATCAGTCAACCACATATGAAGTTCACAGTTGTTAGTCAAGTCACGGTATATTATAATCTATATAGCTGGTCCACATAGTTTAAACTAGATAGATTTCACTATTTTCTCTCTATGGCAGAGACTAAGGGCCGGATTCAATTTGACGTGATAATTTATCGATTTATCGCCGGCAAATTTATTGCACTTATCGCCAAATTTGGTGCGATATTTTCACCTAGTCCGGCAAGCCAGCTCACGTTTTTCGCCAAATCCTATTACAAAACGGGCGAAAACACATACGTGTGATAATTTTTCATGACGAAATTTGTAAAAGTTCTCCATATTTTGATAAATCAGTCTGTACCCCAAAAAAGCCTAACTGAAATAGGAAATCAATATATAGAAGTATATTAATGGCCGTAATAAAAGTATTTTGGGTTTTTAAATTGTCAATTAGCTCTTATATGCATATTTTGCATAAGTGTTGAAAAATTATAAAAAAAAAAACCACTTTTTTGAGAAAATAACTGCTGGACGTAAAATGGGTGCAAGTATATTTTGTGTCTATAAAGTGCACTTTTCATTTTTTTTTAAAAAGTACACCTGCTGCAGCCACCCGCAATGTTTAAAACAACTGTCCCATCCATACAGCCACCCAAAATACCAGGCCCACTACTTTAAACCCATTTTTCACTACTTTTTATTTTTTTTTCGACCTCCAAAAAAACTTTTTGGCTTATTTATCATTATGGCTGGTGTCCAAAGAGTTCTGAAACAAATCCCCACATTTTGCATTTTTTTTTTTCACCTGATCTTAGATGGTGAAAACTTATCGCTGGTTTCTATCTGTGCAATTATCGCACATGTGATAATTAAATTGCACGATTTTGAAATGATTGTGAAAGCGATAATTTATCATGAAATTGGGACTTATTGCGTCTAATTGAATCTGGCCCTAAATGTCATGCGAACAACTTGAATTAGTAGAAGCAGTTGCTTCCACACAGTTAGTTCGTAACTAGATAATTCGGTATCCTGTAGATAATTGGCCATAGACTGTAATCCAAGGAGGTCATTGATGCTAATAATTAGCTTAGTCCAAGCAATTGTGTGGTTCCAATATACATAGGTCACAGGAGATACTATTAGTTATAGTTTAATGCATGCAGGATCACCATAACCTACCATTGTCCCAGTTAACTTTATTCATACATTGTCTGTTACCTCTCTGCTGCTGGCTCTCAAGAGGGAGAATTAAACTTTGGCAAATAGCGATAACTCACAAAGTCTCTGATCTCCCGCAAAAGATTTCACTGCCTGGGCCATAGATTAGCGGAATCCTCAGAAGATAGATTTGCAGTCGAGTTTGACATGTGGTTAAAAATCACTTGTGGATGGGAGATTTGGGAGTAAGAGAAGCAAAGCGTACTTACCTTTCATTCATCTTTCAACAGATAAAACCTTTAGGTATTTTTACTAAAGATCAGCTGCCTTTAAAAGATAATATTAATACATGCAAAACAAGACTGATTTTCCAGAGAATTGTTGGCTTTGAAAAAATGATCTTTAGTAATTATCTACCCCTTTGTGCCGCATAGCTATAATAATTCTTTCTAAACCTAACGCTTCACCTTTTAGTATTTGGCTGAGGGGGTTTTGCTATCTCTCCCTGTGGACTTCCCACGTGGTGGGCGATCTTTAAGTGGAGTGTGAGACTATTACTGTCCTAGGATACCTTGGTGGTAACCATGGCTCGCAGATTTAGCTTGCTTTCATTGTTGCAGAACTCTTCAACTCCACCCAAAGTAAATGTTTAAGCTTTAGGTAAAGTTATACTTTTGTTTCAGCTTTTTTTGGGCTATTTTTGGTTACTTTATTATGGGAGATATCATCTTTCCACCAGGCAGGCACATATAAACATCCCGGGGAGAGAGATACCTATTATTTTTTTTTTTTAGTGTTTTTGTTCCCTTTTTGAATCAAAGGGGTCGATTTCAATGGAATGGGTATGTAATGCCGGCTGTCTCGATGCCTCCTGTCAGAATACTGACAGCGGCATCCTGATGGTTGGTATACTTACCCTCCCCCTACCCCTCCCTTCTTGCAGCCTAACCCACCCAGCATCCTAATCCTCCCCGTTAGTTCCTAAACCTAACACTCCCCCCTTCATGCCTAACCCACTCTAGTGGTCCCTAACGCTCTTTCCTAGGGGTGCCTAACCCTAACATCCCCCCCAAAACATAACCCCGCTACGCTCCCTAAACCAAATCCCCCCTCCCCCCGCCGCGTGCGCGGCTAATGCTAAGGGCGCCCTGGACTTGCCTTGTTTGGGTTGTCTCCCTTCGGCCTTCCGGCGTAACGATTAAGAAATACTGAAATACCGACAACTGACCGCCAGTCTCTTAACTACATCCCATTTCAGTTAGGAGCGATGTACCACTATAACTGTGTTAGATTGACATCAACGGCATCTTTTCCCAGAGTTTGCCCATAAATCACTAATTTTAGTTTGCAGCCCCATAAAGGGTGCATATTAAGATGCACAAATTAAGACTACTATATGTACGGGTTTTGTGCCCACTACATATTGCCCATGCATTGTGAGCGATTTTGCATCTTTCCTAATTGAAGTGACCCCTAGATGACCAAAGGCATAATTGTAGGCTTTTATATTTTATTTGTGAGCATTTAATTTATTCAAATAAAAATACACATTTAAGTGTGTTCATAAAAGAAAGCCTTAGGCAGGTACACTTTTTATTTTTCAAAAGGAAGGAAATTTGACATTATTGGCTTCTATTTATAATAAAGATGTTGATTTTTTTTCTGTTTGATCTGGTTTGGGTAAAGCATCTATGCTGTAAAAATGACACAGACTACAAACAATTCATCCAGCTAATTATCAAAACTGGGTTACACTTTTCAGATGATCCTGAAGGTGCTTTTGTACCTCCCGAATTTGATCTGACTGGTAACACGTTAGAGGTAAGTGACTTTTCTGTGGGACCCCCTCCTAGGAATAGCAGGGGACTTCTTTTGAAAAATAAACTTTTAAATGTTTTACATTTTTCTTAACAAAGTTGCAAAACTTCATTTTATATGAAATGGATGGAATAAATTAAATAGGTATTTTAGGCATTTGATACACTTTCTTATAGTCTATGAAATGCAGTTTTTACTATGACAGCCAGAAAAGTAATGTAAGGAAATAGATTTATTTGCACACAGTCTGCAACCAGCGTTTGCTTTGCATCAATTTTGATTTGGCCTCCAGAGGTGTAAAATACAATAGAGTTTTATGGCATCCCTCATTACATAGTGTACATTTGCCACTTTGCTTCAGGGAAGTTTTGAAATACTTAATGACCATGTTTCTAACACTCTGTTAAAGTGAGGACATTGTACAAAGTTTTGTTTATGCTTTTAACTGGCATTGTGTTTTATTTTTCCTTCAACTCCCCCATGAGCAAGCCCTTAAGATGTACATCTACGCACAGCGATAGCAATTACGTTAAAAATTTAGTTTCAACCAGTAATTTTATAGGTGTATTAACTACATGGCTCCTGTATTCTGTCCAACTAAACATTAAGGCAAGTTGTTTCAGGGCAGAATATTTTTATTAAGCTATAAACCTGACAATGACAGCAACAGTTAGAATATTGACGGCTAGATCGGATAATTTGACCAAGATGATAATGTGTGTGGCAAGTACATTAGGGTGGTTCACAAATGAATCCTGTAGAACATAATTTCTCCTTCACCCACTAGGGGACACTGGAGTCTCATAACAGTGGGGTATAGATGTGTGTTAACCGGGAGCTGGCACTTTAAATTTAGAAAGAGTGACTAGCTCCTCCCCCTCTATACGCCCCTACAAGCCAGTCTTAGTTTTATGCCCAAGGGAGCTGGTCTTACTTTGGGCTTCTCCTTACAGGCATAGTTTAATGTAGTTAAAGATAATGCGGATACAAGCATTGAGGACATGACAGGCAGCTACTGCCCCTGCCTGTGTGCGACGTTGGAGCTGCTGGGGGGACTCTATTGCAGCTGCTTGCGGCTTGCACAAGGGTCCTCGGCTACAGAGACCACTGTCTCTGGGGTTGACCAGGATGCGCTGCACGTCGCGGTCCCCCATTAGCCTCACCGCCATCGGCAGTTACTGTGAGTATAGCCTGGCTCCCCGATTAGCAGGGTTGCCAGGCAGACAAAACGGCGGTGTTTGCTAGCAGGGCAGTCCGCAGAGCGCCATATACAGCCCTGCTCTAGACATTTAAAATGGGTACCATAGCGGAGGCGCGTTGCTTAACTTGGAGTTCTGCTTCTTGCACCCAGCTGTGCCAGCGCTTCCAGAAGTAGAGCCGACGGCCATTTCATGCTGCTGCTAGCTGTGCTGAGCAACAGCGCTAAGACTGACACAGCCTCCCCAGGACTCGTGAGTGGATCAGTGGGGTTTAGGCTAGATAAGGAGCACTGTGTAAATTTTACTGCTGTGATTATACACAGTGCTTTTGGCACTAACAGCGCTGTTTGGGCGGGTGTGGCTCTCCCCTCCCTCTCTGCTCTTATCTCCTTCCTCTCTATATAATATCTCCATATCTATTATTATACTGTCCTCTACATTACTGTATTGTTTGTATGTCAGTGTTTGTGTACCATGGCTGGAGCGGGATCACAAAAGTCCTTTTCTTGCAAGAACTGTGCATAAAAGTTTACACAGGGACAATCCTCTAGCTCCCTGCTGTGTGACAAATGTGATTCAGAGTCTCAGGCTCAAGGATCACCCCAGACACCGGAACAGCGGACTTGGGCGGCACAGTTCACTTCTGTTATGTTACACCTGTCTGCAGAGCTGAATGCTTCTCGTAAAGAAAGAGAGGTTTCCAGATCTCAGATGTCTACTATTTCTCCCCCTGAACCAGCCTGGGCTCGTTCACTAGCTAAATCAGTAGAGGGGCTCACAAAAGCCATGACGTCCCGTGTCCCTTCTGCGGGGACTTCCCCACAGTCCTACAGTCGGATGACTCTGAGGATGAGGAAATTCCCCCTCTAGAGGAGGGCAAGTTTCATGATTCCGGAAAGGAACAGGTCCTGGAGGATCCGGAAACCTTTGTCCCAATGCATAGAGGCGTTTATTTTAGCAATCCGACAGGTATTAAATGTGGAGGAAGCGGACCAAGGTTCCGCTCGGCTGTCTCTCTTAAGTAAAAAGCAAAAACCTGCTTCAGAGAAGCTGGATTCTATCCTCCCCTCTGCTTGGAAACACCCGGATAAAAAGTTCCAGGTATCCCGTAGACTTTTGTCCTTTTATCCTTTTCCTACAGACAGCAGGAAGCTATGTGAGACATCACCCTCGGTAGATCCCCCAGTGTCTCGTCTGTCCAAAAAGACGGTTCAGCCAGTACCAGGGGCCATTTTCTTAAAAGAAGCTATGGACATGAAGTTGGAGAACACCCTAAGGTCCATCTACACAGTAGCGGGTGTGATTCTTCGCCCTGCGCTAGTAGGCTGCTGGGTCAACAAGGGGATTGAAGCCTGGACTAGACAGCTAACTGAAGGATTAAGGACAGGACTCACAGCTGAGGATCTTATTCCTTTCGAAGAGCAGATTGGGGAGTCGGCTGCTTATCTGGGCGAGGCGTCAAGAGGTGTGTAATCTCGCCTCTAGGTCTTCGGCTCTAGCAGTATCGGCCCACAGAGCTCTTTGGCTGCGACAGTGGCAGGCTGATGCAGAATTAAAGAGGGCGGTGGAAGCACTTCCATTCACTGGTGATGTCCTGTTCGGACCCGAACTGGATAAGTTGATGTTTCAGACTACTGGGGGTAAGTCTACATCAGGACCGTCCTTTCGTGCCCTAGGAAGATTCAGGGACCATTCCATCAGAGGACCTACCATTTCTCATGGCTCCAGTGGTAGGGGTAGTGCCACAGCAACCTCTACACACCAGGAGAATAAGCCGTCTGCCAAACCCAGTGCATGACTGGTTTCCCTCTCACCTGGGGGACCCCAGGGTGGGAGCTAGTCTTGAAAATTTCAGGGTAGTGTGGACACAATCCTTTCCAGATGCCTGGGTCCGGGACTTCATCATCCAGGGGTACAAACTTGATTTCCAGATCCAGCCACCACCTCTGTTTTTCACTACAGGTTTTCCAGAAGGGTAGTGACAAACTGCTGACCTCTCGAGTGTTGGTACAGGTCCCCAAACATCGGCAAAAGCAGGGGTTCTACTCCAGCTTGTTCGTGGCTCCATAGCAGGATGGATCTGTCAAACCTATTCTGAACCTGAAGGATCTCGATCCCTACCTGAAAGTATTCACGTTCAAGGTGGAGTCCCTTCAATCTATCATTGCAGGGCTCAGACTGATTCGCTATTTAGGACTCTAATTCCAGGCCTTGCCCTTTGGCCTGTCTTCGGCTCCCAGGGTATTCACCAAGGTCATGGCTGTATTGATGGCTCTCCTTCGGACTCAGGGAGTCACAGTTGTCCCTTACCTGGACGATCTTCTCCTGAAAACTCCTTCCAGGAACCAATTATTGCAAAATATACTGGTGACTCACAGGCTCCTCATACGACACGGGTGGATCCTGAACTTTCCCAAGTCCCATCTGCAGCCAACACAGAGGCTTCAATTTCTGGGAATGTTTTTGGACACTGTAGGTCAGAAGGTCTTCCTTCCTCAGGAAAAAACAACTTCCTTTCAGGAGATGGTGCGTCTGATATTACAACATCGATGAGTATCGCTGCACCTGTGCATACGACTTCTCTGGTAGATGGTTGCGACCTTCAAGGCCATAGAAGACACCCATTTCCACTCCAAGTCTTTTCAACTGGAGTGGAAGTAAGCTGCATTCTACTCTGGGAGGAGGAATTCGCTATGGCAATATAAGCAATATTCATTCCAGGTATGGAAAATTGGGAGGCCAACTACATCAGTTGTCAGGATGTTCATCCTGGGGAGTGGGTGCTCCATCCCCAGGTGTTTCAACAGCATAAAATCATCAACTGCCCAACCATTAACTGCCTCTGTTCTGCTCTCGAACAAAAGATCTGGAGGCCGTGGCAGTGGATGCACACTCTCAACACCCTGGAAGTTTCAATTTGTTTACCTGTTTCCGACTATTCCTCTTCTGCCTCGACTTCTGCAACGCATCAAGAGGAAAAGGGCCACTTTTCTCTTAGTGGCTCCAGAATGCCCCGAAGAGCTTGGTGTTCCAACCTACGTCTACTGCTGATAGACAATCCGTGGCCTTTATCGCTGCGAGAGGATCTTTGGCAACAGGGTCCTTTTGTCTATCCAGACTTAAGGCGGCTACGTTTGACGGCATGGCTGTTGAAAGGGCTATAATAAAAAAAAAAATAAGGGGGATCCCATCTACTGTGATCCTTACCATGCTCTGGGCCCGGAAGGACGTCACTTCAAAACACTACCACCATATTTGGAAGGCTTATGTGATTTGGTGTGAACGGCGGGAATCTCCTCCTACAGCATTCAAGGTGTCCAGGCTCCTACTTTTCCTGCAAGCAGGATTCTCAACGGGCCTACGTCTTGGATCCTTGAAGGTTCGGGTTTCGGCGCTGTCCATTTTCTTCCAGCAGAGACTGGCCTTGCTCCCGCATGTTCAGACGTTTTTTTTTCTCCAGGGGGTTTTCTGTTTACAACCTCCCTTTATTCCTCCCATGGCTCCGTGGGATTTGGATCTTGTTCTCTTTCCTGCAGTCTTATTTGTTTGAACCGTTACGGACTGTTGAGTTGAAGTACCTATCATGGAAGGTGGTTCTTCTCTCTTAGCCCTGGCTTCTGCCAGGCGAGTGTCGGAGCTTGGGGCTCTTTCCTGTCGCCCTCCGTTCTTGGTAATCCATGCGGATAGGGCTGAACTCCGTACGCAGATGGCATTCCTTCCTAAAGTGGTATCTGCGTTCCACATAAACCACCCTATTGTGGTGCCGGTTCTTCCAGAGGACTCTCCGGCTTCCAGATCCCTGGACGTCACTAGAGCCCTCCAGGATCTACGTGGATAGGACTGCATCTCTCAGGAAAACAGATTCCCTGTGTGTCCGGTATGATGTAGCTCGTCTTGGTTGGCCAGCTTCCCAGCAGACTATTGCATGCTGGATTCATCTAACCATCAGGCAAGCTTATGTGGCCGCCTCAAAGGAACCTCCCGGCTTTCATCACGGCATATTCTACGCGCTCGGTGGGTACCTCATGGGCGGGTGCCCGCGCGGTTTCCATGGCTCAACTTTGTCGTGCGGCCACTTGGTCGGGCCGACATAGCTTTTTGTAAAATTTTATCGTTTTGATACATTCGCGGCCTCTGCCTCGCAGTATGGCCATGCTGTTCTGCAGGGTTCTCAGCACTCTCCCGACCGGGATGGGAGCTCTGAGACGTCTCCACTGTTATGAGACTCCATTGTCCCCTAGTGGATGAAGGAGAAAACAGGATTTTGGGTACTTACTGATAAATCCCTTTCTCCGATTCCACAGGGGACACTAGACGCCCACCCGCGGCTGTTCTTCCTGCCATGGTTGATTTATCATTTTAAGTTAGGACTGGTTGTTTTCTTTGTTCGACTGTTTATTGCAACCTGTTTACACATGTTATGTGTTTTTTGTCCATTATGTGTACTCGCTTCACCTCCTCATCTGCAGTTTGTTTCTTTCCTCGGGCACAGTTTCCCAAGACTGGTTTGTAGGAGGGGTATAGAGGGGGAGGAGCTAGTCACTCTTTCTAAATTTAAAGTGCCAGCTCCCGGTTAGCACACATCTATATCCCACTGTTATTTGACTCCAGTGTCCCCTGTGGAATCTGATAAAGGGATTTATCGGTAAGGCCAAAATCCTGTTATTCTTAATAAATCTCAGACAACATAAATGTTGTTCTTTATTGTTCATCTCTCTCTGTTTCTTCCCACTTACCATGGGCACTGTATCTAAATAAAGAAGGAGACAGATTGAGCATGCATTCTATGACTCCTGCTATATCTGTAAAGTGTTTTAAACTCCTCCCTTTTTTTTTTTTTTTTTCTTCTTATTACTTTTGTGTGTCCCCCACTGTTGGATGAATTCAACTTGGCACCCTGCAATGGTGCCTTCGTATTTCATTTTGAATGTCAGTGGAGCAATGGATCTGCTTATAACTAAAAATGGCAGTTGGCTTCTGATAAGGCGGGCACTACCAACATCTTTTTGGTAGACAGCTATCATTTGTAGTTATGTAGGTCCTTTAGCACTCAGGAGCTTACAAGACTTACCAACAGAAGTTGTCAATTGCTAAGGTAGTGCTAAATTCAGCAAGTGGTTGGCGTCCTTTCAGATGATAGAGACCAACCAAAGTGCTAGTATGGAGGACATAGTTACAAAAGAGGGGAAAGAAAACTTGGTGCAAGGGGAAAGAAACCCCCTCTAAGAGCTAATAAATCAGATGTTTAAAAACAGATGCTTTTGTAGCATGAATTGTATAGAGTCATTTTGTATTTGATGTGTTTTTTTTTTTTTTTTTTTACGTGTCTAAAACAAGCCCATGTTACACGTTACTTTCCTTTTGTCAGTTAAACTTATTGATTTATTTTTTTCATGCAGGCACATATATATTCTCTAGGTGCGACTCTGAAAGCAGCGATAGAATTTGTGGTAGACCCTGATTCAGAGACCGCTTTTTGTCAAGACCTAAATTCTTTGCTAGATTCTATGCAACAGGAAAATCCAGGAGACAGACCAGACATTGAGGTATGAGTGTGCTGTCTGCTATAATTAAATTTTTTGGGATTAATTTAGTGTAAATGTAGATTTTCCTGAGTCTTGACTTAACCAGGAAAATAATTAAATGATAGCTGTTTTGGGTACTTATGTGTTGAGTTTTAATCAGTTCAACAGTCTGTTGTATAATAATAGGCACAGTATTGTCAACCTAATATACAATTTCTACTTTTGCTTTAAAACCAAACTGATCAAAATTAATTTGTTCATTATGCCTCTAAAGCATTTTTTAACTGTTCTTCAGGACATGGTCATACACAGTTTACAATCACCAGTGCAGGCTTACAAAGTCTGCAAATATTTGGTCACAATAAATATCTATTAAAACGTATTTACAATAGATCTCTTTTGGCCTTCAGACCACAAAGCAAATAACTATTTAGGGCTCATAGATTCCTTGTCAGCTATTCATTGACCAGGGTTTCCATTACTCCTATTTTGTTGTATTGATTTCAGAATCCAGCAACACCAGTTCAAACATTTAGGGACCAAATTCACAAAGTTAAATCACAACCTATGTTAATAATCTCACAAATTATTAAAAGCATTTAACTGCATATTCACTATAGTCTAACCTCATATTTATAGTATGATCTTCATATTGGGAAATTTCTAAAGTTCGTTTTTTCAGATTAAATTACAAAAATGTAAAAAATTTAGCGTATGATATTGCAGAGCTCGCAAGCGTGTCGATGTTGGCCCAGTGCACATGACTGAGCCGGCTCAGTCGTGCTCATGCGCGAGACCCGGATAGCGACGGGCAAGCCGTCGCTCTGGGTCTCGTACCAAAAGGGGCGTGCTGTCGATGTTGAGTGACAGCACGCCCCCTTTGGTGGGCGGCCCAGGGGCGTGGCTGGCCAGACGGAGGCGTTCCCATGGGAACGCCTACCGTCTGGGGCCGGCCCCACTGACATCACAAGTGATGTCAGTGGGAGTGCTTTCGGCTCTGATAGAGCCGAAAGCACTCTAGGGCTTGCGACAACGAGACCCTACCACAAGGGTCTCGTCGCAAGCCCGATGGTCGCGATGGTCTTGACCATAGCGACCATCTTCCTGGCCGCTCGCTATAGCTGTGGGTGGTCACCCACAGCTATGCGAGATGCCAGGAGGCCGCTCTAAAAAACCAGGGGGCCGGCCCTGATTCAGAGCGAGCGCTCTGTCAGAGCGTCCGCCTCTGAATCAGGGCCTCAGTCTTTAGAATATTAACTTATATATTTTAATGCTATCTATTTATCCAAATCCATAAACATAGTCTGCCAGTACATTTTTACGAAAGCCATTCTAATATATAATATAAAGATAAACTGTTCTGTAGATTTGATAACTGAATTTCTATGTTGCATAGCCATGAAGTTTATTTATATCTATATATCTATATATCAAATAACGGCTAAAAATGGGATGGCACTCGATGAGACTCCAAAACGACCAAATAAATACAGCACTACTTTGCTTTACTTGTCAACGTTTCAGTGCTTGCACACTTTTATCAAGACATGATAAAAGTGTGCAAGCACTGAAACGTTGACAAGTAAAGCAAAGTAGTGCTGTATTTATTTGGTCGTTTTGGAGTCTCATCGAGTGCCATCCCATTTTTAGCCGTTATTTGACATATCTACCTAGGGAAGTGCACCGGAGCATTCAGATTACAGAGCGAGTGCCGGTCCGTTACAAGATATATATATATATATATATATATATATATATATATATATATTTATTTAAATATTGTGTGTGTATGTATGTATATGTATGTATGTGTATATATATATGTATGTATGTGTGTATATATATATATATATATATATATATATATATATATATATATATATAATGTGTGTATCTATCGTAAGAGGGAGAGACAGACATTTTGTGCTATATATCTATTGTGGCATGTGTGGGTGGAAAACTAATATTACTGGACAGTAGATTTACACATGAAGCAAAAATCAATGTTAATGGTTTTTATATGAAATAAATCTTTTATTGTGTTCAGAGCATTATCTACCTTTGTGAAGAAAAGATTAATGGTTCCTCCTCATCCATTTGTCGAAGCCTTTCATCCATCGGCAGAAGAGTACTCTCTATAGAATCAGTCAGTGCTTTTCAAGGTAAATATTAAGTTTTGCTGAATCCTAATCAGTACCTTCTGATAGCAAAAAAACACATCAATGGTTCCATGTCCAAGCCCCACTACAGAATTTTCTATTAAAATCAATTAATAATAATTATATGTTTGGGTTTAGATGGCTGGGAAAGTCTCTGGAAGGGGATCCACAAGGACAATTATGTGAAAGCACCAACAATTGACAAATGTCCGAACCATATCCTGTCTATGGGGAACAGTTCCACCATCTGTCACGCGATCTTCACCCCCTCACATGAAGAAGATCACCAAAACGGAGGGAGAGAAACAGAATTAAAAATTGAAAAACCATGCACTTCGCCAAATTCATTTGGACATCACCTCAAGAAAAACAAAAGGGCAAAATCTCCCTCTTCAGAAAAGTCTGAGAACTCCGAAAGAGAAAAAGTTGAAGATGAAATGGCAAAACTTTATTTAAAAAAACACAGAAGAAATAAACACTCCTCCGTGGTAAATCTTGTAGATAAACATTCTCTTTCCCCGTCCCCACCTGGTGTTGGAATGGTCTCTTTGAAAAGCTGGCCGTCTTTTCCTAGTTGTCTGTCTCCAAATGAAAACTGCGGAGACCAAGATCATTCAGAAGATGGACAAACAAGTCCACCCACAAATCCTACGCACTTTGCTAGTTCAACTCTCCACACGGTACACCACACAGACTGTGTATCCCCTCTTGAACAATCTAAGTGTCATTCTCAGGTTTCGTATGAGAATCTAGTTTTGGCTCTTGAACAGGAGAACCAGCAATATCTTTGTTCAGACAGCAACAAAGTACTGAAAAAATATGCAACATCTGTTCCAGACCCAATGCTAATAAATACACCACAACCACAACACAAAGTACATGCACCAGTTTATCGGGAGGATGATTTATCCATTTCACGACCCGTTACTAGCCCTGAACTAGATGCCGATTTCAGCGGTGGGAATGAATCGGCTGCCTTAAGCGAGGACCAGCGGGTAAATATAAATATTTCTTTTACGCAGATGAAGTGGAGCTAAAATTTGTCATTAATATTTTAACATGTTTACTATAGAAGCCTCCGCTGTCATGTTTCTCTTACTGATCTATAAAATATTTTAATAAGGAGAAATTACAGTCAGTATTTTAGGCCTCCAGTCCATCATTTGTGTGAGAGCGGTATAGGATGAATTGATGCTGTGCATTTCAGGGACAGGGGGGAAAAAAAATGAAATGCGCCAAAAATGACAGCAGTAAATACAGTGTATTTAGCTAAAACATTCTAATACGTGCAGCTCTATGCATGTGCCCTCGCCCACCTATCCTGAGATTACGTCAAACAGCTGTACTGAAAGCGTCAGATATTTCAGCAAAACTCGCCACACAAAACACGGGTCCATTGCTGGCAACCATTTGCCGTACGTGTACAGTACATTGTATTTGTCATGCAATTTACATCACACGGCCTGTAACATTTATTGCACAATAATGCGTTGGCTCCAAAAGAATAAAAGAGAATACTTTTTTTAACATTGAACAACTTGAATTAGAATATGTCAGTTTGCATGCCTCCGATTACACAGACTCCCACTGAATGTAAAGGGTTTATTCTATTAGTAACAAAGATGTACATTAGCGTTACCACGGTTATCTCTCTCTGCTTCCTGTACTCTCCTGCCTCACTCTGGCTGCCTATACAGCAATATACTGGGTAGATGTTTAACTCAGACACAGTAATCTGGGAAATATGCCATCTGCCATTTCGTAGCTGGTATTACGTCTCAATACATTGTAGCATGCCACGGGCGTAATATATCAGTGTCCGTGGCGTGCACTGATGGGGTGAAAGCGGTGTTAGAAGTAAGGACGGAGGGGCTTATTCAGAGATGTACACTACACTGATGGGGGAAAGTGGTGTTAGAAGTAAGGATGGAGGGGCTTATTCAGAGATGTACGCTACACTGATGGGGGGAAAGCGGTGTTAGAAGTAAGGACGGAGGGGCTTATTCAGAGATGTACACTACACTGATGGGGGAAAGCGGTGTTAGAAGTAAGGACGGAGGGGCTTATTCACAGATGTACACTACACTGATGGGGGAAAGCGGTGTTAGAAGTAAGGACCGAGGGGCTTATTCAGAGATGTACACTACACTGATGGGGGAAAGCGGTGTTAGAAGTAAGGACGGAGGGGCTTATTCAGAGATGTACGCTACACTGATGGGGGAAAGCGGTGTTAGAAGTAAGGACGGAGGGGCTTATTCCGATATGTACACTACACTGATGGGGGAAAGCGGTGTTAGAAGTAAGGACGGAGGGGCTTATTCAGAGATGTATGCTAGTGCCGCCAGAGCTGCAAATTTGTACTCAGCAGCTGCGTGAAAATATGCAAATGTCGCAGCCACCGCGATATGTATTGAGACACCCAACAGCGGCTTTGCAAATCCAAGCGACTGTGTACAAGGACGCAGATCAGTCAATTATCGGAATGCCGGGTGACCCTATGGTCGGGCAGAATAGCTGCAGGAACAGACACCGGAGCCATTTTCACTGCATACGGGATCGCAGACAAAGACCCACCCAGAAAATGGTCACGACAGGCCTGCGTTTGAGTTGCCACCTCCCCGTTGCCGCCCACAAACTGTCCCCTGTTTGTCAATTGCTTAGCAAATAAATCCTCCCTGTGAGCGACAACAGTAATGAAACTTGATGCACGTGCAGTGCGACTCCGATGTATGCACAGACCACAGATAATCGCCCAACTGCATAAACATCAGCATATAGCGTCCATCTCTGAATTAGGCCGAGACGACAATACGCCGTCCTTGGCAACGTAACGTACTACACAACATAGGAGGAGATTTTGTCTCTGCATTGAACAGGTGCTGATGTCAGTGCCGGAATGTATGAGCAACTCTGCAGTGTCGGGCTGGACCCGGCTTACTGAGAGAGTGCTGAATACAATTCTTGCTCCCCGGCAATATGTATGTAGTAAAGCAAATAAATAGCATTGGAAGTCCTGGTGATAATTCAGCTACAGTACAATGACTAATTTGCTATTTAATTATGGTGTTTATTAAATAGATTTCTACTTCAGGGTCCATAGGGGGTCCACAGGGTTGACCTTGGGGTATAGCTGGATCTGGATCCACGGGCACCATGCAGTTAAAGCTTTTGCTGCTCCCAGGATGCACTTTGGTCCATCCTACTCTATACCTCGCCCCCGAGCCACAGGCACCTCAGTTTTAGTTGGTGCCCAGCCGGAGTCGGGTCACCCTTGCGCAGTGGGGCTGCAGGAGCAGCCCCTAAGCTTATTATTTAAAGAAGAAAAGAAGTTTGTTTATTTTTCTCACTCTTCAGAGCGGCAGCATCAGACTGTCCATTAGGACGTCCACGCTGCCGCTCCTACACCCCACTGGCACTGCGACACCGGTACAGCTCTGGGGATCGCAGCTGGACCCCGGAGCCTGTACTAGCAGGGCTCCGCGACCTCCCAAGACTGCTGCCGGATCGCCGGGGACAGGTAAGCCGCGAGCAGTGCTAACTTGCATTGCTCGCGGGGAAATGCAGTCTTTAGCCGCCGATCTCTGGGGACAGACCGGCGGCGCTAGTTAGCGGCGGCGGGCTCCTCCTATCCAGGAATACCCCGCGCGTCCGCTAGACCACCAGGGAGTAATGGCTGGAGGCGGGAACCGGCGTTCCTGGGGTTAATGAATAGCCAGGGGAAAGAGCCTTCCCTGTTTAGCGAGCCTACCCACAGCTTAGCTAGAGATCAGGGTGATGGTCGCGATGGTGATCACCATCGGGGCTTGCGACCAGACCCTAAGGTTGGGTCTGGGCACTCGCAAGCCCCAGGGAGCTTTCTGCTCTGATCGATCAGGAAGCTCACCACTGACATCACTGTCAGTGCGGCCGCCCACAAAACGGTAGGCATCAACATCGACAGCCGCCCCTTTTGTAGCGAGCTCCGGAGCGAGAGAGTTTCTCTCTCGCTCCGGGACTTGCGCACGCGCAGTGCGGCCGTTGCACGTGCACAGGGCTACCCATCGACCCAGTTGCGAGCACATCGGTGCTTGCGACCGGGTCTGAATGACCCCCTTAGTGCCTACGTCTCCCCTTTAAACACTAAATGTGTGACAACCTCACTAGTGTGGGTATTGTATGTTTCTCCTTACACTCGTATTATACTACTTGACAGTCAATAAGGTACTAGTGAAGTGTCCCCCTCCGTACGCAATCCTCAGGTTACGTCTCCCTCTGTGTCTCCCCCACCGTGGACAGCTCGGTAAGTCTATGTAGTACTGGGATGTTGGTGAACTTTTACTGTCGTCCCAGTATACGTTCCCCTTTCTCTGACTTTATGGTAGTCGGGGATATGTCCGTGGTAGGAGTCAGTGATGCAATGGCAGCGTCCTGCACTTTTGACCTTACCAAGGTAATGTTTCCTGCAGTCCTGCGATGCTGATTCCCAAATTTCCACAAGAGCCGGCTCTTCCGCTTGCTGGGGTCTTGCACACTGCATCCTTTGTTGTTGTTGAAGGGCAGGAGCGCGTCCCCTCGAGCTCGGTGGGGGGGGGGGGGGGGTTATATACTCCTGTAGTGGTAGTAGCCAAGTTCCGGTTAATGAGGAATAAATGTTTGTGCTGCTACGGTGTTGCTGCTAACAGTCTGGACAACTTGTGTGCCCAGCTGCTCCCGTTACCCAGATAGGACACCTGAAGCGCTAGTGGCAGAACCCCCCGATCTTCCACATTTGTGTTTATGTGAAACAGTTTTAAATCCATAACATAAGTGAGTTGTGTATATATTATGCTCTCTGATAACTTTTTATTTTTTGATATAGTGGGTTTCCCTAAAGGAATTTTTAATAAACTACGGAAAGCCCTTACAAGAAGATGAGCTGTGGGCTTTGTGCCATGAGTGTTTATATACACTACAGACATACGTCGATTATCCAGGTAAGGATTCTTGGGATTTAACTGCATTGTCGTCTTTTTGTGTAGTTTTAGCTTTGTTAACTTATTCAATTACACAGTATATAGGTCTCATAAGATCTGTTTTGCTTTCAAAACTGTCTATAATCTTTTATGAAGTATAAAGAGACACGAGCAATTTATTTACATGCATATTGGAATATTTTCGAAAGTGGGTTAACTACACCAAATACGTACTCTGAAGCTGGGTACACATTTAACGATGTGTACCCAGCCGGCCTGTCGTGCAAAGGGGGTCCGGCTTCGGTAAGTGCATACACACTGGCTGATGTCTGGATCGACATCGCGACAGCGGGGACCATGCTGCATTTGGGAGAGTGCATCGTCAGCGACATTGAGCGTATTCACCAGTCGATGTTGCCAACATGTCATCCGATCGGATGACATATCGTTTAGTGTGTACCGGCCATTACATTTTGTCTGTAAAGAAATATCTTTATATCTTAGAAATGCATCCCTCCATCATATTTTTCAAATGTATACAAATATAAAGTTTAACCTTTTTATTTTGCAATGTTGAACTCAAACATGACTTTCGAATTTAATTTATGAAATAGTGTTTAAATGTTGCCCAACCCACAAAGTATGCTGAAAGCACTAGTGATGTCACCACTAGTGATGTCACCACTTACATACAGTTATATTGACTAGGCTTGCCACATAGGAGCAAATAGCTCTTGTGTTAAGTGTTTAACTGTGGTACATGGGGTTGAAGTACCCTGCACGGTATGCTGAGCACTGTGTGTTTTAACTCCAGGGGGGTTTAAATGACAGTCATTAGTGACAAGGTGCACATACATATATATATTTTTTTAATCCTGTTTATTTTTGGAAATGTAAAGTTTACACCCACATAAACAAAATAAGTTTGAGTCAGGACAATCGTGAGTTACATTAAAAAAAAGCAAAACTAACAATCCTGTATAAATGGGGATAGCAATATAAAATAATATATAAAACCAATATACATATAAATATAAACCGAGGCCTAGTATGCCTCAGAATATCTCGAATATAAAACAGAACAAATGAAAAACAAAGTAAATAAATAAAAAACTGTAATAGTCTTGTTACAGATAATCAATATCGAACAGGGATATCTTATGGCACTTAGATAGTCAACAGGTATGAAAACCCCTAGTAGAATTCTATGCACATTACGGGAACCCGAAGGTGCCATTCAGGCCGTGCGACAAAAAAAATCTAGATAACCGTAAGAGATGAGTATCATCAGAATATAGAAAAACTAGTGTAATATAAAATATCAATATCTCTGTATAAAAAACTATTGATGCTCTAAATAAGGAGGACCTCCGTACCCACTATTAGACCAGGTTATACAGATAGCAACTCACCTCAAATAAATGGTCATAAACTAGTTAAGTAGCAGATCAATAAAAAAAATATATATATTTAAAACACACATTATCCAAATTCTCTAAAACATGGGCAGCAACAATAAGAACATTCCACCCCCATACTCCCCACACCCTGTATAACCATAGACAAGGTGCACATATATTACATTATTACTGATAGCTCACAAGTTAAGTGTCTGAATATGGTTTCGGAGGTTTGGTGTTCAGATCCCTTGCTTTTAGTGTTATGTCAATTAAGTCAGTGAAGGTCATCATAACCATGGTACAAGCACATACTACCAGAAGGCTAGTTGTCCAGTCAGAGGCTAAGCCATTCTGAGGCTTGGCCAAGCTGTTCTTCAGGATGGATGTAAGACACAACGTGACACCCTCACCCTCACAGATTTGGGCCTGTGTGCTTTAAATGCCAGGACCGATTTGTAGTCCCAGTTCGGCCCTGCTGCTGGTCCTCATCATTGAGAAGTGCTGGTGCCTCGAATGCTAACAGTGTACTGAACGTTTATCTGTCTCTTAAAATATCGTGTACATACCAACAGATGACCTGTCATCCAGGACACTCTGGTGCATGTTCAGTTATCTGCGATGTGCTGCTGCAAATGTCACGGATAATTACAGCAGAGGAACATTGCTCCTTTTACTGTGAACCCCTATCTCTAAAACCTGAACGGTTGGGGAGGGGAGCCTTGAGGACCGCGTTTGGGAACCTCTGGTATAGGAGAAAAATAGAATGTTGGCTACATTACATTTATTCTTACCGTTTCCGTTCTCTATATTAATTATCGCTCTCCTAGTCTGAGAACAAGTCCCCTCTCAGTAAAATGCTGACAGAAGCTTTTTATGCACAAAAGTCCTTTTTTTTTTTTTCTTTCCCCCCTGGCAGATGATAAAGCAATTTTGACGTAATTCATACATCAGAGCATGGATTCTGTTCTGGCTTGTGTGATAACCATTGTATTCCGTTTGGCAGAACTACTCGGCCTATGCTGTGGTGTTTGTCAGTTGCTTCTGGATGATAAATGTAACGCTTTATCCATGTAAAGTGTCTTTCCAAACTCTCTGTGAATACCGCTGGTTGTAACCAAAGCAGATCTGTTTTAACTATGTCTTTTAATTTTGGAAGTATGTGTGGTTTCTTTTGTGTTCAAATCTGATATTACTAATACGGTTTTGAATATCTGTCGCTATATTCTGTGTTGTACAAAATATTAGAGACACCCTCCCTTCTGTGCCACATAAAAATATCAGACGAAGAATAAAACTTATCTTATTCTGAGAGTTCTTTTAGATTCTCTGTCAAAATGGAACTCTTCACAAATAATTGCATTAATGGAAGATAAGTTCCCAGGTAGTGGTACATGTGAAGATACAAATGAACATAATCTAGTGCAGCACATTTATAGAAGGTATCATTTGCAAATGGAATAAAATCTTAAGTAATTATTAAATATTTGTTACAATGAACCACTGAAACATGGTCAGGAAAAGATCCAGAAACAGTCTTTATAATCCAAAAAATTCAGACAAAATCCATATGACGACAAGATAAAATATTCACACACCGCAAATCCCAAATAGATGAGGGTGGCTTCCTACCAGGTTATGGAGTATAAGGGTGCACATAGAAACTAGATAGATGTCTCAAGTCCCCGGGGAAACATCAGCTCCAAATGGGCAGCCCGTCTTCTCCTGGTCTGGTCAGGTGTGCCAATCTTCCTCCTTTCAAGCCAACGCGTTTCGATCAGTCCTCTGATCTATTCAAGGCATCTGTGTTGTGTTGTGTCAGATCTCCGATATATAACTGTCATTTGTATTAAGGGCCTAATGGCCAATAATAACAAAAAAGACTGCAGCAGTTGTTCATAATTCTATCGTGTGTTTCCTACTATGTATTGTAGGTTATTTAATGTATCATGACGTAAACAACATTTTGATAAAATACTTGTGAGGATAAATATTAATTAATTTGAGTCCGTCTACTCTACAGACTAAGTTATCATGGGATCTGCAGCTGAGGTTTGCTAATTTGTGTTATTATAACCTGTAATCCGCATGTAGGTTGGAGAGAGAAACCAAAAGTGAGAAGTTGAATTTCCAGATATCAATTCGGATAATTGATTACCAGTAACACCAGATATTATTCTGTTAAAGCTGCATACACACGTAAAGGTGTTCTGTCCAACCATCCAACTAGTTGATTGGTTGGAATGAAAATCTGGTAAGGAATGAAAGCAAATGACAATCAGCAATTTGCTTCCAAACGCTGGAAAATGGACAAAAACTGTTTGAACAAATTGTTTAGATCAAACTTGTCTGAATGACCATTTTCAACTGTTTTCTTAGGAGCAAATGGCAGATCATCAGTTACTCCCATACGTTACCAGATTTTCATTCCAACCAATCAACTAGTTGGATGGTTGGACAGAAAATCTTTACGTGTGTATGCAGCTTGAGATAGCCCCTCGCGCCATAAAATATTATGTAGTATCAAATGAAGGTAATGTATTTGTCTTATCATCATACGAACGATGCTGGCCGTGTCACAATGTTACTTGACAACACTTTGTATCAGTCTCTGATCATTCCTGCATATCTCTCCTGACATGCCCAAATATCTGCGGTTTAAAGATTTGCATTGTACCCTATTAAGGTAATTCTAATGACTATCTGACTATCTGAATCAATATCTGAATAGCTGATATACCATTTGCATCGCTGCATGGTTTGTCCAGGTGCAAATAAGCACTATTTAACTGGATATAACTCTAAAGGGGTATTTATCAAAGCTTGGAGAGAGATAAAATTGTGAGACCTAAAGTACTAACCAATCAGCTTCTAATGCTGGGTCCACACTGGCCGATATATCTGCCGTTCAATTGTCTCCACTGGTCAATGTTCGAAGAGTTCTATGGACAATGCATCTTATTATATTCATGCTTTCTGGACTTGTTATAAGATCAAAAACTTCTTGCATAAGGTTTTAAAGTTTATTAATCAAACTTTTGATATTAACCTGCCCTTTTTACCTATCCCAATGTTACTTGCACATTTCGAAGGAAAGATGGAACCCGTATACGGCATATTTTACCACTCTTAGGGGCATATGTATCAAAGCTTGATGTGAGATAAACAGCTCCAAACTATAATTTCTTAAACACAGCCTGCAAAATGTAAGTTAGAAGCTGATTGGTTGGTGAAATATATCTCACAATTTTATCTCGCATCAAGCTTTGATGCATATGCCCCCAAATCCTTATAGTTACCATAGCAAAAAAAACCTTATACTTGAAAAATGGATGGAGGACAGGCCCTTCCATTGAAGAACTTAAATTAATGATATTAGAACATATCTATTTTGATAGGCATAATGCTCTTTCTGATATTGAACAAGGTATGCGGAGATTCTATACTAAATGGGAACTGTACCTTCTCACTCTCCCATTACCATTTCAGACTGGTATAAACAAAGTATTTGAAATAACGACCTGGTATCTTCTCCAACGTGTTGTATGACATAGTGCTATAGCCCTTGACATTTGATCCTTATCACTATCCAGACATATCTGAGTGGTTTAATAGTAATGTTTGCTAATGTCACTTTTTTTATTTATTTTTATTTTTTTTTATTCTTAATTTTTACCCCGGTTATTGTTTTTCTTTTTCCCCGCAGACTGACCTCCTTCCTCCTTTGTTCCTATTTTCAATCAATTTTTTAAGCTCAGCTGATATTCTATTATATGTTGGGAACAAGAAAAAAATTACATCAAAATTCACCTTTATGTATTGACAGTATATATGAGCTTACATCTATATCACATGTATTCATATATATGTTGTCACTAATAACCTTGTAAATTCTTGAGATGTTTCAATAAAATGCTTAAAGAACAGCCAATGTATCGTGTGTGCATTGGCCAGTGTGTACCAGCGATCTGTCTGTGAACGTCGTCATTCATAGACGCATCGAATCGGCTGCGCTGTGTACGTATATTGTGCTGTGTGTGTTCGGGCGTACAGCCGAACACACATATACTTGCTGTAGAGGCCGCCGGGGAAAGGGGTGCGATGCGACCCCCGGCCATATAGATCTTTAGATGGAAGTGATTGTTGACAGTGTGTATCAACCATCATCTGCACACAGGGGCATTTTAAGAGAGGGGGCCCTTGTGCAGCTTCCATTTGGGCCCCATCACGGTCAGAGCACTAAGCGCTGTAGATTCTGGCTTAATGCCAGAATCTACTGCGCATGTGTGGGTCTCCATGAAAATGTCGCCCGTCGCTATTTTCCCTGGGACATCTTTTCTGCACATGCGCAGATCACTGGAAAAATGGCCGCCGACATTTTCCCAACTAGTTTTTGCTGCTCTGCAGCGCCGTTCTGGCCCTGCGGAGAAGCACATCGGAATCTACGGAGGGGTAAGTATATTATTAACTATGGGTGCGGGGTGTGCGGTGTGGGCCCTCCTGGGCCCAGGGGCCCATGTGCACTGCACACCTTGCGCCCATTATAAAGACGCCTATGTCTGCAGATCTATCTTTCAGGTGTGTACCAAGCATAACTTACATTTCTACAGGCTCATTGGTTGGTACTTTATCTGTCACAACTTTATCTTTCTGAAAGCTTTGACAAATACCCTCCCTTTATGAGGCACAAAATATCTACTGCACCCTTCCTCTGGGGAACACTTTTCTATTCAGTGTAATTCATTATGTCAGAAAACCTGAACTGCTTCCACTTTATTTTTTTGCAGCGATCTTATGTCTGGAATCCGTGCTTCTAGATCAATGCGGAGAGGTTCTCATTGTCACGCCTCAGATTGGAGGTAAGATGATACGTTTAGATGTGAGTGATTTTGTATGTTATGGAGGGAAGTAGAAATAAGCCATGCCATTATTGGAGTCTAGTCAGGAACACCGTTGATATGTGAATTGTTGAACTGATGGAATTATCACTATCATTTGTGGTCTCCCATGACTAGTGACCCCAATAGTTATTACATGTCAGTCACTTTGAGAAGTGATTATTTGCACAGGGATGGTGCAGGAGATAAGTACAGTATATGCATATAATGATACATTGTAACACAGGTTGAGTCTCCTATATCCAAATATTCCGAAATACAGATTTTTTTTTTAGCATGACTGAAATAGTGAAACCTTTGCTTTAAGATGGTTCAATGTACACAAACTTGTTTAAGGCACAACATTACTGAAAATATAGTATAAAATTACCTTCAGGCTGTGTGTATATAAAACATACCGTATATACTCGAGTATAAGCCGACTTTTTCAGCACATTTTTTGTGCTGAAAAAGTACCCCCTCGGCTTATACTCGAGTGAAGTGTAGCGCTGACCGGACGGAGTTCGGTCAGCGCTACACAGCACAAACACACAGCCGCCGCAGCCGGCAGCTGTGTGTTTGCTGTAATCAGCAGCCGCTGAGAGTCTGTCAGACTCTCAGCGGCTGCTGCTGCTCCCACTGCGGGAGCCATCTTCCGGCTCCCGCAGTGGGTAATGGGAGACACGTCGTCATGACGACGTCTCTCCCATGCAAAGCGGCCGGAGGAGCGGATAGCGGCGGGACCAGGAGTGGGAGTTTCAGGTAAGTGATTTTTTTTTTTTTTTATTCTTATCACATCTCTCTCTACTAGGGGGAGGGGACTACAGGGGGCGATTACTACAGGGGGCGATTACTACAGGGGGCAATTACTACAGGGGGCGATTACTACAGGGGGCACTACCAGGGGCACTAAAAGGGGGGATTACCACTGGGGGAACTACCAGGGGAGGATTACTACAGGGGGCACTACCAGGGGGGGGATTACTACAGGGGGCACTAAAAGGGGGGGATCACCACTGGGGGTACTACCAGGGGGGGATTACTACTGGAGGCACTGAAAGGGGGGTTTACCACTGGAGGCACTACCAGGAGGGATTACTACTGGGGGCACAACCAGGGGGAATTACTACTGGGGGCACTACCAGCTGCTGCCATTTCCCACACTAGGCTTATACTAGAGTCAATAAGTTTTCCCAGTTTTTTGGGGTAAAAGTAGGTACCTCCGCTTATATTCGGGTCGGCTTATACTCGAGTATAATACGGTAAGTGCATTCTGTGTTTAGATTTGGCTCCCATTTCCAAGAGTTTTCATTATTTTATGCACATATTCCAAAATACTGAATATTCTGATATCCAAAATACCCCTGGTCCCAAGCATTTTGGATATGGGAGACTCAACCTGTATAACCATTCATCAGGGAGAACTGTCCTCACACAATGTCTCACTTTCACATTCTCTGCTCTTGTTTCCTTAATTTTATAGACCACTTTTACTACACTAAACCCACCCAGACGCTGCATGAGGTTCCTCTGCTTCACAGATATCATCTTTGGTATCTGCCCATCACCTCATCTACTATATATTATGTAACAACAGATTATTCATCTGAATCTGTACACTGTATCATTTCCAGTGCATTTAGCCATTCCTATAATCCCCCCCCCCCCCCCCAACCCCTGGCCTGCAAAGTTAGTCACAGCCCCATGCCATGCCATCTGTTTAGTCTTTAATGTTTGGCCCATCTGTGACTTCACGCAAACACTGAGACCTGGTTATGGTGTTGCCATAGTTTCCCACAGCTTCAACATCTTTAAATCACATACATTTGCATAAACAAGGAGCAGAAGCTAATAATGAAAACAGTGTGTTTCTGCCATTGCCGTCTGTGTCTGTTGTACCTCCAAACTGCTCAACCTACCTGTTATGGAATCTTAATGCTCCTCTCCCTCTATCACACTGTGCAGGCTCTAGGGAGCCTAGTGTTCTAGGGAGCTCATGGTCCATCTCCTAAGGGTTATCTGAGGAGTAGATGTATGCCGTGCTGTCTATGATTGGGCAGTATGCTATAGCAGTGTGTGATTTGCGTTATCTGTTGGTGTTTTAGGTGCTTTGTTGTTTTGTCTATCTAGTGTTGCTTGGTGTTTTGGGGGCTCTGGTTCATGTTGAAGCAGGGTATTGTGGTAAAATGTGTATTTGGGACGGTGTCTGTAGGCTCTATTTGTTTAGTTGGCTTTGTTATGATTTAGGCTCTGTTGTATTTTATGGTAGAGTTGTGGTGGAAAGTGTTGTCTCTGGCCTCCTGGGGTGGGTTCTGGGTAATTTTGGCGTATTTTATAGATTTATAGTGTTTTAATTTTTTTAGTAAACTATGTAATTGCCTAGCAGTGGGATGTGCACATGTGATTGTATGCCAATACATGTACATGCAGTTTATTGGCATGCGAAAATTAATTTGCCCTATTAAGTATTGCCATTACAATATGCTAGTTACCACTGTTGCATTGTATTGTAAAGCACTGTATTCATTACCCTGATGTGGTCTGATAAATGGCCTTATGTTCTGCCAATGGAAATGAACTCATTTTGCTTATAAATGTTTTCATCAAAGACACCAGCTAAGCCTAGCATTCATCATTATAATGTGTATGTTGTACTATCCACTCTATTTTTAAGCTTTCCTTATGTATAAACAGATGTTGTTTTTCTCTGCAGAGCCTTATGATGCGTTCTGTGTACCCCCTGAATATGGCCCTGATGGAGATGAAGTTGGAACGGAGAAGGTAAAATACAATATTTATTTCTCCACCCCGTTGTGATATATATCGGAAGCATTTTACACAATTATACCATGGTACTAATATTAGTTTGATGTTAATTAGTTCATATAATTTTTTGTATTACCACAGTTATTGATTAAATAAAGATTGATAATACAAATATGTATCCCAAATGCTGATCTATTGATAAATGTAGAGTTTGTGATAGCAATTCTTATGGGAAATCCTGTGGGCGGGCAGGCAGGCAGGGTACTTTTCTATGCGGCACGGGTGTAAAGCCTGGATGTTGAGAGGGTGGGTTGTATGATGAGTTCTGTAAAGTGGACATTTTGAATTTGACCACGAGCCACGGTTGGCTCATGGCTGGTGCCAAATTCAAAATGCCGCCACACCGCTGTCTCTCTCCATGGCTACTAGCCCTCGAGCTGCAATCCGCTTACTGTGCCAAATCCCCACCCGCACCACTGCTGCTCCGTCCCAGCACCGGCCACCAATCTCTACACAGCGGCGTCCTCCTCAGTGTAGCACTCTAAGCAGCCGTGTACCCAGTGTTTAGTGGTAGGGCCGGCCCTGGACACATCCCTCCTAAATATTAATCTCTCTGCACATTTAAGATCTGCCCCACCTGCAGCTCATCATGGTTCTGCCAAGGTGCAAAGTTACCTGCTCTAATTTGTTTTGCTTCCAACTCATTAACTATTTTAAAATAGGGTGAATCGTTTCTTATGGGCTTGTTCCCACCATTGCCTACTAAAATCCTTCCCGAACATGTATATTTTTGGAGTGCAGTGTAACCCATTCTCATGCATTAACGTCAGCTTCTGGTACAGTAGATTGTGTCGATTAAAAGTGCAATTCATCAAAGCACATGTAATAGGTGTTAAAAACGGGATGTAGTTCATATCCCGGCGGCCGGGATGCCGGGGCTCAGAATGCCGACGCCAGCATCTAGGCTGTTAGGGTTAGGGGCAGGGTTAGGGATATGTCCCGGGGGAGGGGGGTAGGGTTAGGGATAGGCTGCAGGGGAGGGTTAGGGTTAGGCTCTAGGGGCAGGATTAGGGATAGGCCGCAGAGGAGGGGGGAGGGTTAGGCACTAAGGTTAGGAATAGGCGGCGTGGGAGGGTTAGGGTTAGGCACAAGGGGCAGTGTTAGGGATAAGGCTGTGGGAGATGGGTTAGGGTTAGGCACTAGAGGGGAGGTAAAGTTTAGGCTGCGGGGGAAGGGTTAGACTATGGGGAGGGAGGGTTAGGTTTAGGGGTAGTGATAGTGTTGGTATACTTACCTGCAGGTGCTGGCCATGTAACCCAGTTGAGATTCTGAGCGCCGGAATACTGAGCACCGGCTTCCCGTACCCAACCTGTTAAAATTAAGTCCTAAAACGTATGTATTAACCTCAGGATCTTATTGTTTTTCTCCAGCACATTTTTGGGAATGAGATCTGAGAATAGGGCTTGAATATAAACTATACAATCTGTGCTATTTTTCTAATGAAACACTGCACACAATTCAATTACATTTAATTTAGTTATTTATACATGCTATAGCCACTCTTTTATATCTACTCTTTAATAGAGCATGTACTAATTAAGGCAGAATGTAAAGGCTTTATGTATCTATAAGTAGCAAGGAGATGTGCACCAACATCTGGCACACAGGTTTAGCTCTCTTCTCCACAGCTGCTTATAGTATCCATAGAGATGATGCAGGTTTCCTGACATGAACAAGGTTTCCAGTCTGCCGGTGATGTTTAGGTTTAAAATGACGACTGTACTGTGGCCTCCGATGGGGCAAAGCCAACTGAGCACAATATTTAATACCATTAGCAACAGCTGTGCTAGAGCTGCAACGAAAAACAGTTGGCTGGCTGTAGCCTGAGCCAATAGCTTTTAATGGTTTTAAAATAAAGTTCTCCCTCTTTATACCAACATTTTAAAACAACGTTGGCATTAAATGGCATTAATACATTTTAATATTTTTTTTTTCTGCTGACAGAACATTTGCTTATAATGAGATGGCACTATAGGGGAGGGGGGCTATAACAGAGGAGCTTTGTACTGTTACAGTAAGTCTCAGCACTCAATGGCTTCTCACATATAGTACTATTTTTGGGGATACGTTGAATATGCTGTCGGACGGGATACCAGGTGTCTGTATATCAACACCGGAATCCTGACGCACGGCATAATGCAGACGGTGATATCCTGAAGAGGTTCAGGATACCGACGTCTGCATACCGACGTCGGCATGCCGACCCCCTCCAGCCCGAAGGTAAGGAGACGGGTAAGTGTGATATTTAGCCCATGGATGGGGGGAGGTTAGGATTAGACACCCCCTGGGGAGGTTAGGGTTCGGCACCACCAAGGGAGGGGAAGGGTTGGGGGGGGGGGGGGGGGAGTGGGAGATGGTTAGGGTTCTTACCGCCCCTGTCGGGATTTCACTCCTCCATTTTTTATGATCTATTTTGTGGGGTTTTTTTTCCCAGTCCATTTTCAGTGATTTCTGCATCCTGATGCCTTGGCACTATCGCTTTCCATAGTTTGTTTCTCATTTTGTCTGTTGCCTGTCTCGTTCTGCAGATTTAATACCTGCTCGTTTTTACCTTTTACAGACCTGCGTTTATGGGATTGCAGCTATTTTATGGTCAGCGGCTAAGTTCAATTTCCCCGCAAATCACAAGCTAGCGCTACCTAAGAAGCTGAAGCGCTTATTCCTGCAGATGGCAAAAAGAGATGCTGACGACAGGCCAAGTTTAGCCGAAGTTCTGCAGGTAACGACAGTGCGGTCACATATTACCCTTCATCAATCCTTCCACAGCAGCTGGAGAGACACAAGCTGCCTAAGCTTTGTCTAGATGATGTTTTTGTTTTGATGGCAGCATATTTATGTGTAAAGTTTTTAGTTTTAGATCTTAATCTGCTGTCTAATAATATATGGTGTGTATATATAAATATTTTTTCTGTCGTTTATACACTATGGAGCTGATGCAGAAATGAATGGATATAGACTGTTACTACTCCCGCAATGCGTACATACAACTAAATGCGGACATTCGCCTGTTTGCTGAGTTGCGGCCAGAGCACCCTCCGTACAGTTAGTTTCCTAGGTAGAATTATCGCCAGTGTGCACACTAGCAGCAGCAGCACTGTTGGTGCAAATGATCCATTCAAAGACAGGCAACTTTATGCGAATGCATAACACCCAACAGTTCCACCAACACGCCCTACCTGAACGTTGCCTACTTCCAAATTCAATGTTACCATCCATTTATGCACCATCAGCCACAAATAAAGATGTCACTTGAATTGTACATGGATCTATATTGCCCGTAGCTCTGTGCATTTGGTTCCAGTGCATGCAAAATGTGAAGAAAAGCAAAATACATTTGGCAAATTGACCTGTGTTCATTTCTGTATCAACCACTCTAAGGCTAATTTATTATCCGCAGAATGTGTAGATATGTGATGCATCCACTTTGTGAAAATGAATGTTTGTCTGTGTAGTGCATACAAATGTATACTTATACTTCCTGCTACAGTACCTCTGTAACCACAGCACAGGACCATTGCCAGATGGAAATGTACATGGACAAACAAGTAAAAACATAATTTCAAAGTTCTCCCTACTATTTCCCTTGGGCTATAACCTCGTTATTTTTTTTTCAGGTTTTCCCTCTAGAATTGTGCTTGTTGAACTTGAATTGCATCTTAAATGATGAGTGTGGGGACTTTGGGGCTGTCCGTATTTCTTGTCTCACATTTGTAAATGGTTAATACTTTATCTATTTTACTTCTTCAGTAATCTAAACAATGTAAAAAAAAAGCATGTCTGGCTCTGTGTAAACGATGATAACATTGAAGTATAGATTGCACACTGAAATCCAGCATCACTGGGATTGTGTAAAAAAAAAAAAAATGTGCCTGCAAAACCTGACATGTCCTAATAAAATGGCACTCTGCACCCTTTGAAGTTAATTTATAGATCATCCTAATGTGAGGAGGGTATGGAGGTAAGCAGTCATCTAAGGACTACGGAGAGATATAGTGGAAGGTCCAGGGTCCCCAAAAGAGAGAACAGATAATAAATACAGCGGATTATGAAATTCAATTTCAGCCTGTCATCAAGCATCAACATATGTCATATGTGCTATAGTGTCCTAGGACCAGTCTACAGCTCCTTTCACACTCATTCCGCCTAGACTGTTCTATGTGCAAGTATCTGATGCTACAGTTCATGTTTGTGACTTATCAGTGGCCTGCTCTGACTATTCCAATCTTTATCTTCTCTCCTGTTCTAAGAACAGCTTGTACACAGTAGCTTCTCCTGATTTGCCTGTTTTGTTTTAATTTTACACCCTACCTCTATAACCCAGTAGTGACTCACAGCAAATTGGGTCCAATAGATTTGTGCATTCTTTGTTCATCTGTTGAGTAGTTGGGATCTGCATGATTATTAGACATTCACAATGTCAGCAATCACATTGTCGGCAGTGTAATGTCGATCAGAGTATGCCGACACTGTACTTATATTAATTGAAGCATTGCACCCGTAGCTGCACTATAACTTTGCACATGATGCTTTACCATCATATTTAAAGTTATAGTCCTGACACAGTTACAGTGCTTTAACTAACGTTAGTAACGTGTTGGCATATTGCGATCGACATTACACTGTCGACAATATGATTGTCGGTATTGTATGATGCATAACCACCTGTAGTTATTCACAAAGGTTTTCAAATACCCTGGCAATACATTGCTTGCTATATCAGCCTGTTTTTTTTTTTTTTTTAAACGCAGTCATGCAAATTAAAAATAAAAATGTTCCCCTTGTCCTTAGCAGCTAACTAGGTCACGCAATATTTTTAACATTAGTTTTTGCTATCCAGTTATGAATCTGCATTAGGTTAACACAGGTTTGGAAGGGATACATTGCAGCTTTTAGTTCCCACCTTCAGATTAAATGAAAATTGGGAAACAATCCTTGTGTTAATGTAAAAATAGGTGTACCTCTGGTACACTCCTCCTAATGAATAGTAATGTATTTAGAGGTTTTAAATAACAAATCTCCAGTAGAGACATGTAATTTTCTCTAAAAATTTAAAAATGTGCTTAATGATGTGAGACATGTATGTTGATGTGTTGTATTGACGGGAAATGGGTTCTTTAACTTGCCGATGGGAGTTACAAATAGTTTTGTTTTCTTAGGGGAGGGAGTTCACCGATATTTTACAACTTGTATATAAATCACAATAGAGACCATTTAATGTGCCCCAAAATTCTCTGAACACAAGTATTTGCTGAGATACTGTATACTTGCTGGCTATCACTGTTCCTTTATTTTTAAAGCTGCATACACACGATTTTAGTAAACTATTTTAGTTAATTTTTTCATGGGAAAAATGAACGAAAATCGGTTACTAAAATCGTTCATTTACTAAATGTAATGAACGATTTTTTTTTAACTACAAGCGATTTTTGCATATCCCTTAATGAAAATAGTTGAGTTGGTCAGTCTGACTGAACTACAAACGTGAACGCGCATGAACGATAATCGTTCATCGTTTTAACTCAGAAAGTGAACGATTTTTCAACGATTGAACGATAAACGATATCGTTAAATGATCATTCAAAAAATCGTATGCACCTTAAAAGTTGTAAAAATCATTTATTTGACACCATTTAATTGCCTCCAATGCTTTGCTTATGGCCACTATCATCCTTCTACACTGACCTGCTATTTTATTTTATTATTTTGTGGGTTCAGGATGATTCCCCTATTCTCCATCTTGTTCACCCACAAGACACAGGCATGATGCCCGCGACTTGCAGTTTCTAATTAAACTACTTGGGAATCGGGAGCGTGCTTCATAAAAATGTCCCACAAAGTGTACATTAATGTAACCCGCAATCACACAATTCAGAACTTGCCGCCAGTTGAATCAGCCCTGTGTAACTTTCTCTTTAATTACCCAAGCAATTGTCCTCTCAACTGGCTCCAGTCTGTCTATTCACTCTATCTGGAGGCCTTATTTTATTGTGAAGTTTATTTTATTGTATTGTGAGCTACTTAATTGCACAAAGAAAAATAAAAGATTCCCTATCACCCTTTACAAAATAAAAACAAAAGAAAGTTTAAGTTAAGGGAACTAAACACATGAGATTAGGACTGACTAGGTCATGTTAGCAGTTCTGATGATAATGAAAGTTGGGGATCTCCACCATTCACTTCAGAAAAACAGATCTTTTTGTCATTTTTTTTATGTAGTCCTACTCTTAAACTGGGTACACACTATAACAACGGATCGGCCAGCAGAGCGTTCCACCTTTCGATTGGCCGATTTATATAAGCTATACACACCAATCAGCCGCTCAATATGTCTTGTCTGACATCACAACTGGGAGGGTATATAAATTTGCCCAGCCAGTTGAGATGTACGTGTCGGTGGTCGCTACAGCCAGTGAATGGACAAATGCCCTTACACACATACAGATGCACCGATATATCTTTCAGATATATCGACTGTGCGGCAGGGCTGACCTGATAAAGTATGTCTGTGAACGATATCTCTCGTTTATATGTAGCTGCCGATGCACTGGTCTAAAGAACGGTATAGCGACAAGTGTGTACCCAGCATTACAGGCTTGTGGACGAAATATCTTTTCTAGCAGTGGTGAAAGCAAAGTACATTTGAAATTGTGATTATTCCCAATAATTTGAAGATGATGTGACAGTCATCCGCAGAGTGTTAAAGAGGATAAACTTTTTGTAACATCCTATATTCAAAGGGGGTTAGATGTGGATTCCAATGTACCCCACAACAATGAGCCTAAATCTGGGGCAAATGTGCTCAGCCAACCCCACATCACGAAGTAATGGTAACAGAGGAATGCTGATGCACCTTCATTCACCTTTAAGTTTTAAAAAAAAAAAAGTGTGTGAGAGGAAAACTTTTGTCAGTTGTGCACAATGCAGAAGCAATTTGTTTGCAGATGCGCCACCGATATACTTCTTAGCCGCGCCAAAACACCAGTCCTAAGTACCTGGTACACTATAAGCGAACTAAAATGCAAAAGTGAGTAAAAAGTAGTACAATGAGGGAAAAAGTACACATTCCAAGGTAAATTGGCAAAAGACAGGTTCGGTACGAGTGACCCTCACCATGCAATTATTATGCTTAATCTGCAACTTTATACCATTTTACATAGTACTCGATTTGTGACCGCGAGTGAAAAGTAGCAGGAAAATATGGGAAAAAGTAAGCAGCATAGGAATCGCGCCATATGGCGCAAAACGTATAGGTGTATGATGACACATTTGTAGATAGGACGAGGGAGGATAGTTGGGAGACTGGCTATATCCTGACGGGCACAGGACAGCGCGTCATGGGAAGTGGTAGGGCCGTTCAGCACTAAATAAAACTGCACCCAGTGAAGAGTGAGCACATTAAGTCACTGAAGGGGACTGGGAGACTAGGCGCACTGAACGCAGAGATAAAGCAGAGGATGAACATTAGGAATGGGGGGGGGCCTGCCTGTGAGTGCTTAAATCCTAGCAGGATGGATAAATTGATGGCCAAGGGGTGTAAGAAGAGATTTATTGGGAGGGATCATTGACTTTGGTGAGAGGTTAGTGTAGAGTGAATGTTTGTACCTGGTGAGGTTGGCAGAGATTCTGACCTGACGTGAGAGTGAGATGAGCCTTTTTCAGAAATTACAGGCACAGAAGTAACCAGGGATAATTATGAGGAGTAAACAGAAATGGTCTGCCTTGCCAACTGCATCTGATAATCGTAACTCCCAATATACCGTAGGCAAGAGAACCTCCTAATGTACAACTCCAAGTTCTCCTTCATCATTCTTGTGTAAAAGGCCTGTTACCTATCGATGCAATGTAAAAGTCGTTGGTTTAGATTTTTGCTTTTATGTTTTGTTTAGCAAAGTCATGGATAACAATAGTCCACAGCAAGTGTATGGTATATGCACATGCAGTCAGTGGAGATAGCAAGAGAGAAGATCATATAGAAAGTAATAGGGCCTGATTCAGTACAGATCGCAACTGCGATTGTAATAGCGATTACGCATGCAGTCTCACGGCGATGATATGCTAATCCTCTGCGATCACTATGCCATCGCAGCACGACATAAGGATGCCCACATTACCTTACACACATCTGTAATACTTAGCAAGACTGCGAAACCATCGGTAACATCGGGTAGCATCGCAGCCTCCCACACACTTGCACAAGATCTGACCTTACTCAGGAATTGCTAACCTCGTCTCACGCAGTGAGTACACAAGCTGCGTATGGCATTGCAGTGGATAATTTATGCACCCCCTGTAACGGCGTTCTAATGGCCTGACATGCCTGCGTTTCTCTGACCACCGCCCCCAAATGGTACCTCCTGTCAAGCACTCTGCGATGGGTCTGCGTAGTCGCTGCGATCGCAGTGGAGTGTTCGCGCGGAACGCAACAATCGGCCAATGGCGTGGTGTGCGTAATCGCATTTGCGATCCTTGCTGAATCAGGCCCATCGTTCTTTTTTGGAAGAAACAAACCAGATGGGCGTTTCAAAAATATAACTGTACATCCAGCGTAGTTGTGCTTGCTAGAGGAGAGGACGGTAATGACAGGGTACATGTCAAGTGGTTTGGAACTGAAGCTGCAATAGCAAGCTCTCACTTGGCAGTAGATTTACTAAAGCTTCTAAAAATGAATATTGGTGGTGTTGCCCATAGCAACCAAGCAGATTCTGTCTATAATTTTTCAGGATGCAATAGAGAAATGCTTGACCATATCTCATTGGTTGTTATGGGTTACACCGCCACTTTTCATTTATAGAAGCTTTAGGAAATATATCCCTTGGTGTTTGTAATAATTCCACTGAGAATGCAAAACTAGCCATAGCTAAGGCCACCGGCTGTCACAGCTGGAAGTATTATACAGATGGAAGAGGCCTGATGCCTGAGTTGGTAACAACATAGCCGCAAATTTCTCCAAAACATAGTGGAAGGAAAAAATTGCATATTTTTGCACATATGCAGAACTGTGCGCGCCCGGATCTGCAGTGGCGGTATATGCGCCTAGTTTATAGTTTACGTCATCATCATTAGAGTCTGTTTGCACCTGCATAGTGATCACTCTGAATGAACCCTAAAAAATACAGGAGATATTACTCCAAGTCTAACTGTAGAATAGAATCTAGTAGAATATAATTAATATTGTGGGGGAAGGGGGTTTATTACCTTTTTATAGAGGCTGTGTCTGATTTGGTTTAAGGTTTTTTTTTTTTCCAACAAACTACAAGTTTCATAAAATCGTTATCTACCTTCCCAAACCAAATGATAAAATAAGAAAATGAATTGGAGGTGATATTGGTCCTGCTCTGAGCGTCCATCTGCTGCCTGCTCCATAACCTGTTAGAGGAACTGATAGACGCATGAAAGGCAGCAGTAAATACCTGAACAAATGGCCACATTTATAGTAGTGTCTGCTGCTGAAATCAAGTCCACACTGGGGAACCAAATAAGGGGAAAAAATGGGCCAGCTGGCTTACCTGTAAATGCGTGAGGAGGTCCCTCGTCTAACATGTCACTGGCTGGAAGGAACCATGCTGGCAGGCGTCCAGCCTTGCAGCCAAAAAAATATGTTACCGCTCCACCTCACTTTCGAGGGGCAGGAATCGTTCAGGGTGAGTCATGAGTGTGTTCTGCCTGTATGAGCAGCAGCGTGCCAAGTCTTACTCACTAAAAGGCATCTTCATACTATAGGCACAGCAAACAGCTGAGTACAGGCAACTGAGAGCGTACAGTATGCCATATTGCTAGACAGAGATGGGAACCTAATATGACTGGTAATTTACACTTTACCCCATAATTGTATCCTGTTGTCCAGATGTTTGATCCTATGTATAAAGTTGAATGGGTGCAGAAGTCCTGCGTCCCACGGCAGCCCTGTCATTCCCTTATGCAGAGTAATAGACTCTCCAGTGCAGACTGGCAACATTGCAGTTGCTAGTGAGCATGTGCCAGCCTTGCCCAGGTCTATCCTGTGCACCCTTTTTTTGGAGGTGTTGCTGGAGGGTCGAAAATGAAACTGCTCAATCCTCAGGAGCAGCTACAGTCATGCTAGCACATCCAGAGCAGTTTCTTTTGGACATCATGCAACCTGCGGAATCTAACGCAACCACTACGCTCAGATTATTGAAAGGATTCCCAAAAATAAAGAGTAACACACATTTAGTTGTTACTCCTGAATTTGGAGATGATCGGACCAATCACAGTAAACAGAATTTTGGGAACATCATACTGCTATAGTCCCCAACAGCACAGCATAATGAGACGAAGGTCCAGTCATAGACATTTAAAAAGATTTGCAAATGTACCTCTGCTTGAAGTGAAATACCTTCATCTTGTTCCTTAGTAAGATTGCCATGTATATATTTAATGTTATTGGCTTCATGGCTGAAGCTTATGTTTTGCATTCCTCTGGTTTCAGATATGCAGAAAGTATCTACAACAAAAGAACCTGGACAGTAGAGAAATTTGGGAACGCTTAATCAATTTTGCAGATCAGGTAAACTTCATTCTCTTATAAGAACTGTAATGACCACTAAAAGCTCGTCCACATGAGTATGTAACTGGGTAACTCTCGCTGGCAAGGGATCTATTAATCAGTACTGAATGCCCCTCTGTGTATGCTTCACTAGGCAGCAATGCAATATATCACAGGGAAGTAATCCCAAGTATATGATGCAACATAATTTTCTTGCGATTTCTTCCCGTTCTTATATGTGTAGACAGAATATGTAGCATGGGAATCATTAGAACGCATGTTGCCAGTATTTACCTGGTAGCATACTGTTTGTGGATGAGCACCAATGCTGCACCTTGTCATTTATGGTAAATTGGCAAATTGTAGGTGTAAAATGTGTCGTAAAAAGTGTTGCATTTTGCATTGCTTGCAGCACATAATGAAATGCAAGAGTACAACATGCACTAGTTTACGCCAGGAGACAGAAAAATGTGTATGCGCCGCGTTGGCTCAAGGAAAAATCAAGTATATGTCTCTGGTTTAGACCAGGAAATCTAGCTGGATTGAAATGGGTATGGAGTCTCATAACTACATCCCGCTTGACACTGTTAGTAGTAAATGCTGAAGTTCCAGTACCAGTAAATGTATTTTACAGTATAATTTAGTACTTTAAAATACATTTTAAATGCTAGATCAATTAGTACATAAAAGTACCATTTAAGTTCCATTAAATACAAACATCCGTTCTATTTCCCTTTAAAAATACAAATTATAATTTTGTTTTCCTGCCGCTGCCAATTTAAAAATTGTAAATAAGCAATACAAACAGATTGCACAGGAGTCATACTGATAATAGTAATAGCTTCAGTAGGAGGGGGCAAGGTGCAATCCGTCAGTCAGGTACATCTACTGATTGCCATCATCATCAGTGCATGTTTTACAGGGGACTGGTTATACGCCGCCTCACATGGTAATTTGTATCGCTGTTGTGGTCTGCATGAAACACGCCATTACTGTACACAGCCAATACTTGCACATCCGTCCAAAATGTTTCAGAGATGCATAATACATTTTTGTATGCAGTGCACAAAGTGGGGTTTACACGTGACACTACATCAGCCTCAATAAGGGTATGGATTCAGGCATATACATGGTTGTATTTATAATTGGTGCAGGGTGTGTGGTGTACATGGGCCCCTGCAGTTTTGAGACCAGTGGCCGCCGGTCTAAATCCAGACGGGGGATGCCCAACAAGGGACTAAAGATAGGCCTGAAATATCGACGCTTATCTTAATTCCAGCTCCAGAATGCAGAAGGATGGCTACCCGAACAAGGTGTCCGGGGCACCCTTAGCGTTAGCCGCGGGGGGGAGAGTTATAGATTTAGGTAGCATAGTGGGCTTAGCATTAGGTTTTTGGGGAGGGAGGTTATGGATAGGCACCCCTACGGGAGAGGGTTAGGTACCACTGGGGGGGGGGGGTTGGGGTTAGGCACTAAGGGGGGAGGGTTAGGTTTAGGCACAAAGTCTCCCCCCCCTTCGTGCCTAATCCTAACAGGGAGGGTTAGGGGGAGAAGGGGGGAGGGTTAGTATACTTACCCGACCCCTGTCAGGATACCAACCATCAGGATGTCGCTGTCGGTATTTTGACAGTAGGCATCCCGACAGCTGGCATTAAATACCGATTCCCCCACACCACATACCCTGCACCCACAGCATATACTTACTTCCCCACCTCATGCTCTGTAATCATCAGGGAAAATTATGTGGGTGCCATTTTGAAAAATAACATCTGCGCAGTTGCAGAAGAAAAATCTCTGGGAACGTGGCACCTGCGTTGTGTTTCTGGAGAGCTGCACATGCACTGATGAGAGAATAGGGGGCCACTCTGGAGTCTGCAGGAGCTCGTCATCATCTTCTACATCAGAAGTTCCAAACTTCAGTCATGGAAAAAGTAATGGACACTACACTGACACATTAGATCAATTAGATCCCCCCCCACCCCCCCTGTAGAAAGGCCATGTAATTTTTACAATTACTTTTATTCTACACCCTCCCCCAGGATCATGTTACTTTATATCACCCCACTGATACTTGATGCTCCAGGATGTAACCCCCCACCCCAGTGGTCATATACTCCCACCCTCTCATGCAGAGAGCAGAAGAGCGTATATCAAGAAGTGCTGTTGATCAGTATCCCCTGCTGCAGCTGATCTCTGCACTTGTAGAGAGCAGCCAAATAGTGCTTGGAGGGGGCTCCGGAGAGTCAGAGGAGATGAACGTATCTCCTCTTCTAAGGCCGGGGGGTACACAGCTGGCTGCAGTCAAATCACATGTGACAACTCCTGTTAAGTGGTTAAATGTGTTCTTTTTGTGTTTTCAATCCTAGAAACGAGCTTCTCCACCAAAGAGCAAGGCATTAAACACATTCCATTAAAAAAAACTGATCTAATCCTCTCGGAACTGGTTTTTTATGCATAGGATAAATGTACCTTCATTATGAAATCTTGTTTTTGCACTGCTGCTAAACACTGGGCACATGGGCGTGTCTACTCCGTACTTTGCAAGCGATGCCTTCACTCCACGTGTCCTTCAACTTGTGCTCCCCTGCAAATGTAGCCATCTAGCTCCGCAATGCCTTATGTTTTGTGGACATCTAGGTATACACAAATAAATATAGACCCACCAAAGGTTATCCACTTCTTAAACTAGTTTCTTTGCATGGTCGAAATACTTACATCTTGTATGTAAAGGAAACTGGGTCATTTTCATTGTTTGCTCCTGAAAAGGTTAAAAATCTAGGTGGAAAGCCTGTAGCTCTCAATTAAATAAGGAGCTTAATGCTTACTTTAATAATTACCTTAATTATTACTATAAGTGACAAATATTCTTTTCGCACTTGGGAAGAGGCAGGGGTCCTGTTGCTGACCACTCTGCACGTCCATTCAGTCCCCGTCCCCTAGTTGTATGCATTTGCAGTTCCAGCAGATGGCTGAAAAAAGGCACAACATGCAAAATGGTGCGTATGCACACGAACAAAACAAGAACAATGCATGTTTTGCCCACAATAGCCGTATTTTGCATTTTACGTCTGACTCTGAATGAAGTCCAGTATGACCACTGAGATGTTTGCAAACCCCTTCATTTTACTTACAATCTGTAAATAGTAAAAATGTAATTAGTGCTCTTTGCTTGTTTGCTGTGCACCCATAGACGTTTATGCACTTGGAAAACATGTACTTGTATATAGAACAAGAGGAATCTAATGTTTTGTTCCTTTCACTCAGAGCATGCGCAGTTTCCTATATCACGAAGAGACAGATCTCCACGATTCAGAGTCTTCAACAGGTAATTTGATTGGCACAAAGTTTTTGTCGTCCATTTTCTTATATCTAAATAAAGTTGCACACCACGAAGCGGCAGATCCATGTCCTATGCTCATATGAGCTGGTGTATTTTTCTGCACCAAGCAGGCATTACAAAGTGTACAGTATTTTAGGAGCCTCCTTCCCCTTTTTCCTATGCAAAAATAATTAACATCATGGCGCAATGTACATAGTGTTAGTCAACTTAATTAACAATTCTCCATTGCTCAGTTTTAAACGACCAACAATTGGTATGTCTGCATATCACAAGATCACATCTGTAAATCCAACATTCCCCCAAATGAACATTAATATACATCTTGCAGGCGTTCAGAATGTTATACTGAGATCATAGAACTCTGAATTTCTTCAATAACATGAAAAGCCCTGACCAGAACAACATTTCAGATAAAACAGCTGATAATGATTAAATATTCTGTGTAGAGCTCTGCGTAATAGTTAGACTCTGTATAAATAAGTGTTAATAATCGCCATAGACCTGGCTTTTCATTACAGTGTGACAAACGTAAGCCATGGTAATTGGGCTGTACTACATCAAAGGGAATATATTGCAGCTTTGCACATGTGGATAGTTTTGAACGGCATACATAAAATATTAGTTACTGGCGATGAATCAGTCACTTATTTCATGTTCATGACAACTCTATGTAACTAGAGCAAGAAATATACACGTGATCCATATTGCACCTAACTTTCTTATTATCCTTTATATGGCGCCTCAAGGGGTCCGCAGTGCCTTAAGCTGCCCATCCATTACACGATGCGGGGATGACGGCACGATTATGACGACGTCGTCTCCCGCGGAGTGAACTGCATACACTGAACATTCAGACGTTCAGTGTATGCAGGTCAATCATCCCCGAACATGGCAACCTGACGGCGGTCGTCAGGTTGACCGTCATGTTCGGGCGATGATTGATGTTAAAAACGACCAGCGGGCGCGCGCATCGCTGGTCGTTTTTACCCTTTTACTGCCCGATTTGCGGGCGATTACCAAGCGATGGAGCGATAACGACCGTCGTTATCTCTCCATCGCTAGGTTTAATCGGCTAGTGGATGGGCAGCATAACAAATTACATAAACAGAATAAACAAGACAATAAACAAGTGACTTACAGTTCAAAACATTGCAGGACAAGGTTTATGAACATTGTGTATGTTTCTCTTTGTGCGTACAGGTATTTTTTTTAAATTAAATCCAATATTCACATCAATTGAATTCATGTTATTAAATGTGCACTATGCAAATGCTATATATGCAAAACATGCGTGCTCATTTAATGAGCAAATGAGAGGTGAACTAGTGGCCTTGAACCAGTGAATTCACTAAGGCTCATGCATCTCAGTGACGTCACCTGCTGTGTTCCCGCTTTGTTGCAATATAGCCATTAGTAAATCCTTGTTCCATAATTCTTTGTTCATCCCCTTCTCAGTCCTGAGCACTGCCAGGCTTCAAATGGGGGAAGGAGGGGCTTATTTAAGAGCTCCAGCTTACTGTTGCTTTCGCTCAGACCTGGGAGGGGGCGGGGCATGAAGGCAGGCAAAACACAACATACATTTTTACAAGCCTTGAAAATGGGAGAGAGAAAGTGCTTTATGTCCCCCATCCTGGCACCTGCAGGCTACAGACTATGGGGTACCTTCTTTTAACAGAGGGGCATACTCTCAATTGCTGTGATGCTTGAGAAAAAAACACATCCAAAATTCGACCATATCTCACACAAGACACTGCAAAAACGCTAATCCATGCACTTATTAATTCCCGCATTGACTATTGCAATAGCCTCCTTACTGGTCTTCCCAAAAACAGGCTATCGCCATTACAATCAGTTATAAATGCAGCTGCAACGTTCATCGTCTGCTGCCTCGCTCTGTCAGTCCCTCCATTGGTTGCCGGTTTTCTACCGTATTCAATACAAAATATTGTTACTTACACATAAGGCTATTAACCAAACCACACCAACATACATCTCTTCACTCATCTCAAAATATCTCCTTACCCGGCCTCTCCACTCAGCACAAGATCTGCATCTCTCATCCCCACGCATTACTTTCTCCCACTCACGGTTACAGGACTTTCTTCGGGCTGCACCCACTATATGGAATGCCTTACCACGCACAATAAGACTTTCCTCTAGTCTCCAATCCTTCAAGCGTTCCCTGAAAACTCACATCTTCAGGCAAGCTTATCAGATTCCAGAAACGCCCACATAACCTTCATAGCTTCCATATCTTATTACATCCCCTTTCACAGTCCACACACAACCTCACACATTGTCTTTCTCTCACATCCTCATGACATTTGGCCGACATTCCGGTGTGACTGGATCATGCAGCCCACCGAGAAACACTGCATTCTGGCTGGACCAAAATTGCAATATATAGTACCTATCCTTGTGTATCAATGCCTATTTCCCTATAGATTGTAAGCTTGCGAGCAGGGCCTTCACACCTATATATCTGTCTGTTATTACCCAGTTTTGTTCTATTAATGTTTACAATTGTAAAGCGCAGTGGAATATGCTGCGCTATATAAGAAACTGTTAATAAATAAATACAATTAATTCTCTGGGGATCAAACATGAACAGCACTGCACTGCAGAAATTTACTTATTTGAAAGAGAAGAGTCCCATCATTCTAATGATGTGGCCCCTTAATGGTTATTGTCTGGTAAAATCAATCTGCACTGCAGAAATAGCAGTAGGGCTTAGGGCCCGATTCTTCGTCGGGTGAAGTGAGTTTGCCGATGCATCTTGAAGATTTCTGCATACTGCAAATGCGCCATAGACTCCGCTTGCACCAAATCAGGCTTATACACACGGACGCATTGATACCGCCTAGAAAATAAGAGTTTCTGGACAGTAACTGGGCAGCGACCATGCAGATGCACGGAACTGTTCCATCTAGTGGGAGTGTCATGGGATTATCGTAAACTCGTTGGCCAACATCAGTAGTGTGCGGAGGGAAATTAGACACCTGTGTCAGACAGATGCTTTGCACCCAGCATGGAGTGGGTGCATGCTCAGGTTCTTATGATGACTGTTGCGACTGCAGATGGAAAAACAGAGTGGGCAGGACGCATAGATGTTTGGCATACACTGGCATATTATCCATTAGCATAAGCTAGTAAGAAGACTGCCGTGGCCGTACTGAAATGGATCTCGCCCATCCCAGCACATACACTTTCAAGCAATGTGCTTCATTAGTAGTTACTGTCTGGTGATCACCAGATACGAACACCCTACAGTATATTGCAGAAAACATTATGAAGTCCAGGGATGGAAGGGTTCTAGTGCCCAAATCTCTTGATCTTGGCATCAATAAACATAGGTGTCCCTTCAATTGAGGCAGAAGGTTGTCTATTTTTAAATGATAAGCGTTGTTGGATTCCCTTTATTAGTCATATACATTTTATGCATTCCATTCAAACATGTACAAAAACATGCATTCTCATTCTGAAATGCAGATTTAATTATGAAAACCTACATGAGAACCTTTGAGAATCCGTATTTTTGCTGTTTTTGGAGGGTAGATTAATATTGAAGCAAGAGAAAGAAACACACACACACACACACACACACACACACACACACACGATTTTAGTTCACCTTCTGAAAAAAACACGGGATAATTTGTGTGGCTACTGCATAAAGAATTACTGATATTGATGTTGGAATGTGACCAGCCCAAAAAAGTGCTAAAATAGGTTCAGCAGGGAAGGGGTTAATAATTGTAACCAAATATTCTTATTCACAGGGTTTGTACCAGTCACAACGAATAGGAAATTGATGGCGGTGAAAGGACCGGTTCCACTGAATAGCATCCATACAAATCTACCAGCTGCGTTCACTTCTCCAGCCACCTATTTTAAACCAATCGTTATTATGCAAAATACTGACATCAACAGGTACGCTTCCACATCCTTCCCTCTATCTAACCAGTGACTAGTGCAATTTGTTTTTTTATTATACAGTAAATCTCTATTCAATTTCTTTTAGCAATGAAGTTACAAGTCCATCGTCTTGTACAAAACCGTGTGTTAATACAGAAGACACAGGGACTATGGAAGAGGTGTCAGTGACTGACATAGAGAACCACGCGGATGAAGAAACAAAAAGCCAAAGGTGTAAATCCCGCAGTGTTTCTTCCAGGACCCGAGTGTCCATCAAACCTGGTTCCAGCCTATCAGATTGTTCGTCTGACCGAAAAGAGAAGGTTCCTTCAGCAGCGTTGTCCGTCTCTTCGGACTCCTCAACCCTGACGAGCAGCCCAATTGTAAATAATTATTTGTTAAAGCAGGATCCAAAAACTGGCAATCTCACGCTTGTCCGTGTACAGCTGAGTATTCCAGAGCACATACCGAGTCTATCGCTGGAGGCTGAGCCAGTATCTCAAAGCATCAATACATGCAATGTGCTCTCTCCAAGCACCATTGCCAAACGTGACTTTGTTAGTAATGTCTGCGAGAACGGCATTCCTCTTCAAGCTCCTTCTCTTGACAAGTGCAAAGAACTTCAAAGCAAACCCAATGATGTGTTGGATGGGTTGCCTGTTTGCAATGGCTCACTCGCTGTCAGTCCAGATAATTCCCAGACTTGTCTGGATAACCGTCCCACCAACACTTTGCCAGAAATTATCGTAAATGGCGATTCTCAGACCAGAAGAAACACGTGTTCTCCTCTGCAGAAAGTGATCAACCTCTTACACGACGAGTTTGCATTTGATGGCTACTTAGAAAATGGTGTTGAAGATTTCGCAATGGGTATGTAATGAAATATTCTTTTATTTGAAATTATTTAACATTTTAAAGCCGATTGTAACTAAAGTTGGTGATGGGTTTTTTTTTTATGATTTTTTTTTTTTTCCCCAATGACTCTACAAGTCTCCCACCAACATCTCTTTATGATGATGGGAATAATCATCGGTTCAGCTCACATTCTCCATCCTGTTTTGATAATAGATAGACCTGTACTGCTGTTAGAAGACCGAATACATACACTGCCAATGAGCCCTGAGAACAACTTTGAGGACCTTTTCTAAAGCATTCTCTACCAAAGATTGTCCAATGGCTTGCTTAGTTCATCGACACATGTCAAATACTCGGTGTAACATCGGTCACGTGCTATTGATCAGGTTCTGTCCGTGTTGAAATTAGCTGCTAACTAAAAGGCCTTTTAGGGCCCCAGGGGAGCAGCGTCCGACAGCTCCTGACATAGTGGCGTCATAAGCAGAGAGCAGAGCTACAGCCGTAGCACCAGCCCTGAGGAAGAGTACAAGAAAGAACAGCCACAATACACTCCCCCAGGTTGTGATGTGACAGCTGGTGTCATTCTGTGATGTATAATTCTGTTGTATTATTGGGGTAAAATCTGCTGCTTAGTCATAAGAAGAACTGTGCCTTAAGGCTTTGGGCATTTCTCAACTTAATTAACATAGCCAAAAACTCCAAGAAAGCCCTCAATGATTTTTTTTAATTTATTTGTTTTCCTTGTTATTCCCTGATGAAATCTAATCCCTAGTTATTCATTGTTGTGTTGTGGCTGGAAATTCCAAGTACAGGAGACCAGATGGCTGCACAGGAACAGCACAGCAAATGTGTAGATCTTGGGTTTTCTGGATTTCTGTTTTCTGCATATTTTTGATAATTAGTGTAGCTGTAACGTATATATCAATTGGGGTGTTTTTTATTTCTTTCGGTGAAAATCTCTCCCAGTTCTGAAAGAAAAAAGATATAACTTTGAAAGGGGTCAACTAGCTAGGCTCAAATAAAGAAAAAGTAAAAATAATTATGTAATGCCAATGGGCAATACATAGTAAATTAGTAGTCCACCTCCCCATTCCGCTGCACCCCGGCGGTCCAGTTGGGAAGTCCTGGACAGGGCTGTCGTTGCTAAACTGGGTTTGTTTTGACATCCCACCACCTCCCAGTGTGGCTTGGATATTGCAGCCCATATTCAGAGTAGGCATCTAGCATGGCAGTCATTCTCTTTTTATTATTTTTTTTGTATGGCTGGAGAGAATGTGAGATGGGGAAGCCGACGGACGGAATCTCGACCGCCAGCTTCCCAACTGACTAATCCCGGGAAGGGTTAAACGACAGGCGTCGAAATCCTGACGCCTGCTGTTTTACCTACGCCAGGAGCCCGACACCCGCGCAGACAGGCGCGGGGGGGGGAGGGTTAGGTTTAGGGCTCCCGGGGGGGGGACTTAGGGTTAGGCACCCCCCCAGAAGGTTAGGGTTAGGGTAGGGAAAGGGGGGGTTAGGCTAGGGAAAGGGTTAGGCACCCTCCCCCCCCCCGGGGGATTTAGGCTTAGGCGGCAGGGAAGGGGGGTTAGGTTTAGGCACTTGGCGTGGAGGTTAGGGTAGGCACCCCATGTGGCCGGCGAGAGATGAGATGATAGTCTGTTTGTTCAGGGCTAATGGGGATGAGTACTACTATGTTATGTCATTTTAAGCTTAGCTGAATACACAGTAGCATTGATCCTGCAACCAGTTATGTGGCTCTTTTCATGAGTAACTTTTATTTCTACTTCAGGGTCCATAGGGTATCCACAGGATACCTTGGGTATAGGTGATGACGTCAGGCATCGGGCACCATAGAGTTAAGTTTTCAGTCCTCCCAGGATGCACTAGGGTCCCCCTCCTATACCCCGCCCCCGAGCCAAGGCATCCCAGTTTAGTTTGGTGCCCGGCCGGAGTCGGATGCACCTGTTGGAGTGGGGGCTAAGAAGAGCCCCTGAAGTTTTCTTCAAGCAGCTGTGGCTGCACATCTGGAAGTACAGCATGGACAGTCAGTCCTGACGTCCATGCTGTCTTCCCTACACCCCCGTCGGTACCAGAACGCCGGTACTGATCCGGGAATGCTGGTAGACATCTGGGGTCACAGCTAGCGGTGACCCCAGATGTTTAGGACCATGGCCGGAATCAAGGGGGACAAAGGTAAGCAGCGGGGTCCCGCGGTGGGTCCCCGCTGAAACACATGGTCCAGAGTCCCCAGGCAGGGGGCTCCCTGGGGACTGGCTGCAGCGTGGAGCCAGGTTCTAACCTGCGCTTCCACTACCCCCCTGAGACAGCAGGACCGCGGCAGAGCGGTAGTGCTGCGGCGTCCCAGGGGTTAAATGCATGCCAGGGGAGCGCGCCTTCCCTGTCTCACAGCCGGCGCCTTCCCCGCTGCACACAGCCCTCTCTGCACACGCTGACTGGTCCTGTGTCAGCGCTCCTCCCCCAGGCCGGCCTCCTCTCTGCTCCTTGGTGGCCATCTTTGGAAGAAGCATGGTGAGCGCTGCTGGACGCTGAAGAACGGTGGCATCGTGGTCTGGGTCCCCCTGCATACCTCTCCTCCGTTGGATAAGGTCTGTGTATGCAGCGCTGTGTCCTACCAGGCTCTGAGTCTGTGTAGTTGAGGATCAGCGCTGATAGTGCAGGAATTGATTTCTTTGCATTGTATGTGACCTATGCTAGCGTCTGCTGCCTGTACTTTCATTTTCTATCTGTCAGCATTTACCTGTCCCTGTTCTTTCTGCTAAAGCCCTTGCGGTGCGGTGCTTGCAGGGTGGTCTCACACTATACTAACGAGTATCAGTGAGAGGGGTCACATACTTACCATTATGTCTGAAAGTGATTTTCCTCTCCAACTGTTATGTACTACATGCTAGGTACCTATAGCGGAGGGGGACGGCAGTGCGGAAGGACTATGTCGACGGTGTTATTCGTTGACGCGACCGATTACGGTTACGGCTCAGGTACAGGAGCCGCCCTGGGCTTGTTTTGTCAAAGCGCTTACAACCCTCGTGGGCCAGTTAGCTCCGCACCCTGCCCTCACTCAGATGGGTTTGTCCCAGCAGTCAGTGGTGTCGTCACCCATGCAGGGTTTCCCAAGACAATTGATGGTACCCCACAGTCTCCCTATTTCCCCTCCTCAGGTGTCTCATGAGCCTGCGTGGGTTAATTCGTTAACAAGCTCTGTACAGCAGTTGTCAGAAGTGTTACAAGGGGAGTCTGTGATGCGGCCTCACAAGCGGCCGGTGGCGTCTGTCTGCTCCTTATGAGGATGACGACGGGACGTCCGATGATGGGGAGATTCTGGATCTTTCTGACCAGGAAACTTCCCGCCCTAAAGAGTTGGACGCTAAGTCTATGGTGTATATACTTGGCCTTATTCGTGCAGACCGTACTGCTTTAGTTATTGAGGATGAGGAGCCTCCGGTATCAAAGTCCAAATACGCCTTTTTCAAAGATGTTAAAGGAGATACCACAGTGTTTCCTCTTTCGGGGCAATTAGTTGACCACCTAGAGGAAGCGTGGAAACAGCCAGGCAAACGATATCAGCCTCAAAGGCGTTTAGCAGTGGCGTATCCGTTTGCGGACAATTATTTTGCAAAGTGGGAATCCCCTCCTCAGGTGGATTCTCATGTGACACACCTTGTCCGTAGTGCCACATTACCCATGCCATCCATGTCCTCCCTTAAGGATGCTACAGACCGGAAGGTGGAGATCTGCCTGAAGTCTGTCTATTCCCTTGCGGGGGGGGCTGCGCGGCCGGCTATGGCCATTTGCTGGGTTGCCCGAGCTATGGAGCGCTGGGCTGATACGTTGGAGGCGTCCTTCGATTCCGACTGTTCGGCTGAGCAGACGGAGTTGATTGGCAATCTCTGGGATTCGGCCACTTATATCAACAAAGCGGCCTTGGATGTTAGTACCCTGTCGTCTCAAATTTCTTCGGCAGCTGTGGCTGCTCGTCGAACCTTGTGGTTGCGATCCTGGAAGGCGGACGCTGATTCCAAAAAGGGTTTGGAGGCGTTGCCTTTTAACGGAGAAGTTCTCTTCGGTCCAGACCTGGACAAAATTGTAGCCACGCTGGCGGAGGCTAAATCGGCATGTCTCCCGTCGGCTGCTGTTCCTTCTCGTTCAGGTACTCCGTCCTTTCGGTCTTATAGGGCCCAGGGTAGGCCTAAGACACAGTCCTTTCCCCAACAGGCTGGCCCCAAGAAATCGTCCAAGCCCCGGAAGCAGGCCTAGAGTACCAGACGTCCGACCCCTAAGCCAGATGACAAGCCTGCGGCCTGACGGTCCGGGCCTTCCTTTGGGGGATCCCAAAGTGGGAGGCCGCCTGATGCAGTTCGCCCGGTGTTGGTCAGTCACCACGACAGACACTTGGGTTCTCGAGGTGGTCTCACACGGGTATGTCCTCTCCTTCCGGCACAGACCTCCGGCTCGATGCTTCACCACGGGTCTACCATCAGAACGGAACAAAGCCACGTAGCTGCGGAAAGTTTTGCACACTATGCTCCAGGCTGGAGTTATAGTGCCTGTTCCATTCTCCCAGAAGGGCCAGGGTTTCTATTCCAATCTCTTTTTGGTGCAGAAACCCAATGGGTCGTTTCGTCCGATTCTCAACCTCAAAGCTCTCAACAAATCTTTGCGGGTCCATCATTCTGGCGCTGGTACCTGGGGACTACATGGTGTCATTGGACATACAGAACGCTTACCTACATGTCCCTATTCTTTTGCGCCATCAGCGGTTCCTCAGGTTTGCAATCCGCAGCGACCACTTTCAGTTCCGGGCGTTACCTTTTGGCCTGGCGACAGCACCACGTGTTTTCACCAAGGTGATGGCGGTCATGGTGGCTTCCCTGCGGCTGCAGGGGGTCCGCATGTTGCCGTACTTGGACGACCTTCTATTAGTGGCAGGATCTCCGGAGCTCCTTCTGCGCCACTTGGACCTGACCATTGAGCTACTGCAACGGCAAGGCTGGTTAATAAACTGGCAGAAGTCCACCCTTGTCCCGTCTCAGCGGATTCTGCACCTCGGAGCCTTATTGGACTCGGGACAGCAAAGGATCTTTGTGACGGGGGAAAATATCTCTGCCTTACAGTCGAGGGTGCGCAGTTGTCTGCAGAGCCGCCGGGTGTCTCTACACTCGGCGATGAGGTTACTGGGCTCCATGGTGTCGGTATTCGACATGGTGGAATATGCCCAGTTTCACTCTAGACCTTTGCAGCACCTGATCCTGTCCAAGTGGAATGGACTGCCTCAGTCTCTAAAATCACAGACTATAGTGCTCACAAGGTTCGCCTGTCCCTTGCCTGGTGGTTGCAGACGACCCATCTCAACAAGGGTCGTTCGTTCTGGGTGGCGAATTGGGTCCTGTTGATGACGGGCGCCAGTCTTCGGGGCTGGGGAGCAGTTTCGGGTCCACACTTGATCCAGGGCAGGTGGACTCCGGCAGAAGCAGAGCTTCCAATAAAGATCTTGAAACTCCGAGCGGTGTTCAGCAGGCACGTCGGGTTCTCCAAGGTCACCCAGTGCAGGTCCAGTCAGACAACGCTACCACCATGGCCTACATAAACCGGCAAGGAGGAACCCGAAGTCGGGCGGCTCTCGTAGAGGTGTCTCGGATCCTGGTATGTGCGGAGCGCAATCTTCCGGCCATATCAGCTGTCTTCATCCCGGGAGTGCTAAACTGGGAGGCGGACTTTCTCAGTCGCCAGGACGTTCATCCGGGAGAATGGTCCCTGCACCCGGACGTTTTTCAACTGCTGGTGGACAGGTGGGGTCTTACAGAGATCGACCTCATGGCGTCCCGGCACAACAACAAGTTGCCGGTGTAGGGTCTCGCACAAGAGACGAAGAGGCGTCTCTGGTGGATGCTCTGTCCGTCCGGTGGACGTTCCGGTTTGCTTATCTCTTTCCGCTGGTTTCCCTTCTTCCACGGGTAATCCGGAAATTCAAACAGGAAGGAGGGACGCTCCTGTTGATAGCTCCCGCATGGCCCAGACGGCACTGGTTCTCAGACCTTCAGGGTCTGTCCGTGGACAGTCCTCTGCGGTTGCCGCTACGTCCGGACCTTCTGTCACAGGGTCCTTGTCTTCACCCGGACCTGACGGCCATGTTAAGGTCCAGGGGGTTTTCCAGCTCTGTAGTGCGGTATGCTCAGAGCTCGGAAACAGTCTTCCGCGAGAATATACCATCGCATGTGGCATACGTTCTTCCAGTGGTGTCGGCCGAGAGGTTATGCACCGCTGGAGTTTCGTCTGTCTCGGATTCTCGCCTTCCTGCAAGCGGGACTAGACCATGGGCTTCGCCTTGCTTCTTTGAAGGTGCAGGTTTCGGCCCTGTCTGTCTGGTTCCATCGTAGGATTGCTACAATCCCGGATGTGGCACCTTTATGCAAGGTGTTCTACGCATTCAGCCACCCTTTGTTCCACCTGTGGTGCCTTGGGATTTGGCTGTGGTCCTGAGGGCTCTCCAGGGGCCGCCGTTTGAACCACTGGGCTCAGTGGATTTTAAATGGCTAACAGCTAAGACTGTTTTCCTTCTGGCCATAGCTTCGGCCAGACGTGTTTCTGATTTAGGGGCTCTTTCTTGTAGACCCCCTTTCTTGATTTTTCATGGGAACAGGGCAGTGCTACGCACTCGTCCTGAATTTCTTCCCAAAGTTGTTTCCCAGTTTCATGTTAACGAGGAAATAGTTGTTCCGGCCTTTAACTCACCTGGCCTTTCAGTGGGTGAGGCCACTTTGGATGTTGTGCGGGCCTTAAGGACTTATGTTGACCGCACTTCTTCGTTTAGGAAGTCGGACGCCTCTATGGCTTCCGTAAAAAGGGTTGGCCTGCTTCAAAACAAACTTTGGCAGCCTGGATCCGTATGGCTATTTCTGAAGCTTATCTTCATGAAGGTCTGCCGGTTCCTCCTTCTGTGAAGGCTCATTCCACTAGGTCTGTGGGTCCTTTGTGGGCAGCTCGACGTGGTGCCTCTGCAGTCCAAATCTCAAGGCTGCTACGTGGTCCTCTGTCCATACCTTCGTGAGGTATTACAGGTTTGACACCTTCGCCTCTCAGGATGCTTCCTTCGGCCGGCGGATTCTCCTTTCAGCACAGGAGCGTCCCCACCCTTAAAGGATACTGCTTTGGGAAATCCCCAAGGTATCCTGTGGATACCCTATGGACCCTGAAGTAGAAAATATGAGATATGGTAAGAACTTACCTTTGTTATCTCTATTTCTACGAAGTCCATAGGGTTCCACAGGACTCCCGCCCTATCGCACCTGTGCTGCAGATGGGCTTTACTCTGGTCACTGGTTTTTCCGTCTCCCTCTGGTGACAATGTGATTCTTGTGTGTGTCCAGATCTTTCTTCTCTCTCTTCCTTCTCCTCCTCCGGCCTATGGCTTGGTAACTAACTGAGATGCCTTGGCTCGGGGGCGGGGTATCGGAGGGGGACCCTAGTGCATCCTGGGAGGACTGAAAACTTAACTCTATGGTGCCCGATGCCTGACGTCATCACCTATACCCAAGGTATCCTGTGGAACCCTATGGACTTCGTAGAAATAGAGATAACAAAGGTAAGTTCTTACCATATCTCATATTTTTAGGTGCCAGAAGGGTTCTTCAGTGTCATGCACAGTACAAAGTACAGGGGTCTACAGTCAAAGATCTTACATACAAGAGCATAACTCGCAGATATACAAATTTATATCAGCAAATTACATAAATGACATGGTGTCAGAATGGGAGAGGGCCCTGCTCATAAGAGCTTACATTCTTTGATGTAAATAAATGAAAAGAACTGCTCCGAGGAATGTCTCATATAGGGCTACATGTGGTATGGCTTTGTTTCAGATTTTGATGATCATATTGAAGTAATAAAATATTGAATGTGTCTCTTGTGTGTAGCTCTAAACTAAAATGTGCTTTATTACACCATCCACTCTAATGGAAATCCATATATTCTGCAGTATTATTTTGCAGAGACAAAATATTGAGCAGATTTCATCTTTTAAATTCCTTGTTATTAAAAACTATAAAAAAAAGATTTCATGTTGGTCACAGTGGGCAGTCTAGAGCCAAACGGCTGCAGCAAACGTAACCAAGAAAAACATTTCTTCTCTCTTTGACATTAATGAGTTGAAGCTTCTGGGCCTTTTAACTTGATTACATGATGTGCATCAGCTTGTTATAGAACACAATGATATACACCGTCCTGCAGCATGTAACGCAGACCAGCAAGTTTCATATTTAAAGTGGAAGAGAGCCTCGTAGTTGTATCTGTTGTGGTAGAAGAGGAATAGTGCCAGCTTAACTTATTTAGATGTTGCTTACTGCTCGCTCCCATATTTCTATGAAAGTTTATTGAGATGACTTACGGCCTGATTCAGAGATGGACGCTAATGCGATCACAGCTGCGAAAATATGCTAACGATTCCAAAGATCACCCGAGCAAAAGGACGCCTACTTCTGCCTGCACACCTATGTATGACGTCGCTTACCTGCGTAAATATCGGTAACCACAAAGCACATCGAGCAGCCATCTTGCCCTTGCTGCAGGTCTGACCTGCCGCAGCCTTGGGTGCTCTTCTGACACGCAGAGCTGCGTATGCAATCGCAATGGCTAATTTATGCACACCCGTGCAACGGCGTTCAAACAGATACGTCTGCGTTTTTTCAGACCACCCCCCATCACCACCTCCAAACGCTGACAACTTATCACTGTCTGCGATGGATTCCTCTGCGCATCCATAGTCGCAATGCGATTGCAGCGCACACACACAGGACCTGATTCAGATCCTCTCGCTAGCAAGTGACCGCTCGTTGCAAACTATGTTTGCAAATGTGCGCATGCGTATAGTTCGCAGTGCGCGTGCGCAAACTAGTATGAGTGGTCGGGATGCGCTCGCTCGCCCCGCAAAGACAACCCAGTGGAATGAGTGACAGGAGAGGCCGTTTGTGGGTGGTAACGGGCAGGGCAGTAGTAACGTGGGGGATGGAGTTGCGAACGCAGGCGTGCCAGAGTGTTTAAACGCCGTTTCAGAGGCGTGCATAATTAACAGGCAGCGTCATAGTACACATCACCTAGTTGAATTATACACTGAAGTGCTTGCGGTAGGGTACACTCAAGCGCTGCGGTCAGATCCAATGGAGCACGATGTACTGATGTTTGTATACACTTCCAGGAGATGACGTTCGCTAGTGGGCAGCTAAAGACAGGCTGGTGGGCGTCTACATACACAAAGTGATCTTTCGTCTAGACATAGTGGGCGTGCTTATGCCTTGCCGTGCGAGCGCCTGCCTTGACGTCACTTAGCTTAATTTCCATATGCTGGGAGCGAGCGGCCGCATCTTGTGAGCGGGTCTGAATCAGGTCCTTAGTGCGGCTGATATGCATTGCAAACAATCGCTTGCTCTGCATGTATAATTACCATTGTGTATAACTCTGAATCAGGCCTTTAGTCCCCTACCCTAGTCCTTTAGATTCATGTTTAGCAATGATTAATGTCAACGTGGATTTTGTTTTCAGATTTTTTGTCTTTCAATTCAAAAACCTTTCATTAAGGAAATAAGCTATTTACCTGCCCTGTTGTGGTAACTAGAGACAGTTTATATAAAAGTATTGGCTATAATTTAGGTTCTGAATCTGAACCTTCTCAACACAGATTATAATCTTAAAAAGGCATCCAAAAATAGAGGGAAATATTTTGCTAAATAAATACTGTAACCCATACCTACCAATCGGTCTAATATTAAAAGCAAATATGTCTGTACATCTGCGTTAGTTGTATCATCTGTCCTAGTCCTACTTGTCGATGTTGGTAATCTTCCCGGGTAAAGTATCTACGTTGGAGTTGTAGTGGATGTGGTGAGGCCTGCTCCTCTATGTCGCGATTTGTGCCATTGAAAAGCAGAGTGTGGGACCTCATTTCACGGCAGATCGGGCCCCCGGACCACCCGCTTCACTCGGAAAGTGATTGGGATTAGGGAGACTAATCTCTCTCGGGAAGCCGGGAAAGTGTCCCGAAATTCATGAGACTCCCAGGTATTCCGGGGTAGTAGACCACTATGGTCCTAATTGCTGTGTGCATTCATATTTTTTTTTTTTTCCTTTTCAATAATAAAAATATTTATACAAATATAGCTTTATTCTGTTTCTAGTAGCTCAGAACAAAAACTGACAGGTATAAATAAGTAAAAAGCTTTTAAAGTGAGAAGAAGCACACAGTCACATTCAGTGCATAAAAATAGATAGCTAGTGCTCAACAATCCAAACCCCAGTCAGCTCTAAGTAGCTAAACTGTATGACCTGACCTGAGAGTGAGGTATACAGGGAGACAGGAGCCCAACTCTCCGAAGACTAACTGTATGCAGCAATGCACTGCAATGGCTGCTCAGCGTCTGTGTCAGGGAGGAGTAGAAATAACCCAATTGCCGGAAGCCTCTTTGAGGGAACACACCATAGGGAGGAATGAACGACAAGAGCCTACCTGCCCCCTACTCAGCCCCAGGGCAGTGGCCACCTACTAAGTAGTGCCCCCTGCTTCCTGAGTGCCCTGGTGATCTAGTGGGGGTGCGGGCGACCCATACACCCACTGTCTGCATCGCCAGTGGTCTCCGGCAGTGAAAGCCGTGCCAATGTGGCTCCCTGCAAGCAGGGAGCTGCCTAACCTGTCAACCCTGGCGTCCGGCTCCGGCTGTAGTCGTGGTCCTCAAAAACATGAGTGATGCTGGGATGTGACGAGCGCAAACTCTGAGAAATGGGCTCATCACAGGACTGAGAACTCTCAGCAACAAGGGGTCTAAATTGCAAACACAGATATATAAACACAGATATATATTAAGCTGTTCCTAATGAAATAGCAGGGACTTCTGGTCGATCATAGTACATGTATTATGTGAACTTTAATTCTAATATTTTTTTTCTCTACTTTTCCTATTCTTCCAGCTAACTGCTACCTGCAGCTTGGTGCAGCATTTTAGGTCGATTCTATATTGTATATTGTGTGATCTGAGTAAGTTTTGTTCTGATTTATCTTCTCTAGGGGAATATATATTTGCCCTGAAGGGTCTTCAGCATACTACATTCTGCAGCGCAATATGTGAAAAATTTTGTGATCTCTATTGGGATGACCACCTGCTTGAAAACCTCTACAAGATCATTAATGGAAAATCCCCCCAACCCAGCAGGTATGGTCCGACGTCCATGCAAAATACAGTATAGTCCGTTCATTAAGGATCTCACTTTTGTTATGCACAGATGAAAATAAGGGATAGGTGTGTGTGTGTGTGTGTGTGTGTGTGTGTGTGGGGGGGGGGGGGGGGAGTTGTTCTTGAGTTTATATAAAACACAAACTAGTGATAAGACACTAATATGTGAACCCTAGTTAAGCTTCAGGCTAAACACTAAGGGCCATATTATAATTTATCACCGATGACATCATTTTCGCCTGTTTCAATTATTCCCATATTCAATTTGAAAGACTTTTTGCCTGTGCGAAAAGTCTTTGTTAAAAAAACGGGGATAACTTTTCTCCATGTTATACATAGCGAAAAGAAGTGCAAACTCTCTACCTCCTGAGCTGCGAGTTTGGCAGAAACATACACAAATCATTGTGATTTGTGTATGTTTCTGCCTGTAAATAGTTACAGTAGGGTTAATTTTGTTAAAAAAGGGCAGGCATGCTGGCACCTGTAGTTCCACTGTAAAATACAATAGTTTATTTTGATTTTCCACTTTATTACCCCAGTACCCACAGCCTCGGGCTTCAGACCAAGCCTGGCATTTCGGGAGAGGGGGGAACCCTTCTTGTGGGGGTCCCCACCTCCCCTGAGATCCCCGACTTGGCCTGACCAGCTTGGGGTGAGAATGCTTTGGCCAGGAGACCCGGTAATAGGGTCTCCTGGCTGTGGCATTACACCCCGGTCGGTTTTGGTCCGGTGCTGGTTTTAAATATAAGGGGGGACCCCTGCACAATTTTTTTCTTCCTATATTTAAAACCAGCACTGGCACTGCAGCCTGGTGCTTGCTCCTAAATTATGGTGGAACCCTACTCGTTTTGTTCTCGGTAATTTTCGGAACCCAGGACTGGCTGACAAGTCCGGGTTGGTTATGCTTTTAGGGGGGGGGGGGGGGGAACCATACATCATTTTTGAACCCTTCTTTTACAGGTTTTACACACAAGCAGCCTTCACATATCTCACTGATATGTGCAGGCTGCTAGCTCGGGAGAGATTTGCAGAGCGAAAACACTGCAATCTCGGGTGAGAAATCTCATCTCCACTTGCAACTCGTGGGAGATATCTCGATCTGCTTCACCATCAGCCAACTTACTTTCAGCTAAACTCACTTCTTCGTAAATTTGAGAGATGAAAAATGGGAAAATCACCCAAGATTCGGCGATGCATATCTAGATTAAAAAAAAACTAAACTCGACTCTTCTCGATTCTTAGTAAATTTACCCCTAAGATTGTGTATTGACTATGCTGTATTGAACGCAAACCACTGTGTTGAATGGTGCCATAACATCAAAATGGAACACATTTGTTACTTCTGTAAACTTTTGTGTAAATTGAATGAGATTGAGGATTTGAGATAGATAACCTCACACAAACTCCTGTCACCATGTAAAATCCTATTTAGCTTCAGAACAATTTTTTTTATTTTTTTTTATGTATTTCTACTTGTTTTTTAGTTTGTATCTTATTATATCACTTTATGTTTAGACAGGTTGTTCTAAATATTCATACCAAGGAATATAAAATGCCTGTGAGCTAACTATATAGAGACTTTGGGTTGTTTTCGTTAGTCTTAAATTGTACCCATCACCTTATTCCGCATTGATTCACTAGCTCCTATGTAATGTAAATATTAGGAAACTAAGTACCAGTTTCTATTTGCAGGATTTTTGTATTTTATATCAAAGTATTACAAATGGTGCTGGCAACCTAGTGGTAACCATACACATTTCAGTTTGATGTAGACTTCTATAATTGTTTGCAGGAGTTGCACTATCCAATTCAATGAATTGTAAGAGAAGATCACATAGAATTATTGATACAATCATATTTTCTTAATACAGTCACATATTAGCACTTGTCATGTGATCACTCAATTCTGCAATATGCTTTAGTCAGTACTACAGTCAGAAGATCTGTACAATTAAAATATGAGTGTGATAAGATCCTGCTAATTTCCAACTATAGTGGGGGAAAGAAATTCAGAAACTATAATAGACTAATCTACAAAATTATACTAATATTGATCTTCATAAATTGCTAAAACTACATTTTAACGGAAAAAAATAAAAGTAAAAGAACGATATGTGAAAAAAAACCTTCTGTCACCAGAAAAAAAACAAATGCATTTTTTTTTCAGCAAACTATAAAAAGCCAAACCGTTAAAATATCATACTGCATTGTAATCTACATCACAATAAATAAAAGACCCAAGTGCATTTTATATCAAATCTTTGCTGTAGGATTGGAAATTGTATCTAGGAAGATTCTCAGGTGCAATCAGTGCTGGCACCTACAAAAACATTCATAATGGAGGAAATATCCCAAATACATGCGGTATTCATACTAGTATATATACCAGATGTAATATTTATAGTATACTTGAAAAATATATAATTAAATTAATCCAGACTAGTTATGGCTTTGTAGAGTATACACCATGTCGAAATGCAAACGAAAAGCAGAGTACTCTCTTGTTGTTGGGCCACATTAATTTACCCAGTATAAAATTTAGCGTTTTATAATTGCATTAAAACATCATATCACAAAAAAACACACAAATAGACAGCAATAAATGTTAAAATGCCTATTGAGCAGGTCAGATAGGTAATACTGTAGATCATAAGGCTCAGATTGAACCTGAAACAAATCAATTTGTATTAAATATTAGCCCAATGGCGACATACAACCAATATACTTTAAATAGCCTTAGCCTATTGTATGAAGATGCATATAATCAATAAAATATAATCCAATATACTATATTGCAGAGACCGGAAACGAGAAATAGAATTGAATAATTGCTACTATATATAATAACATAGTCCAGACATGACATGCAAAGGACTGGTAATAAAATAGGAGTCAGATAAAGCTACATGTAAGTTCTACCAGAAATATATATTGCCAGCTAGGATCAGATATAACATATTATATCACAAAAAATTCTTCTGATTAATCTGTAATTGGGCAAATATTCTGATCTGAGTTCAATTAACAGATTGCGGATACGCTGTGTCACGCATTTTCGCCCGATTCAATGCGTGGCACAGCGTATCCGCAATCTGTTCAATTAACAGATTGCGGATAATAAGTCACGCATTTCGCCCGATTCAAGGCTTAGTCAATCAGTGTCTGCCGTTCCCTAATGCCATGCCAGTGTGTTGACAAGCGCGGCCAGTGAGGAATAGGAGAAAGTTGATTGATAACCGGTACCGCCAATTTCATGAAGGTGGAAGGTGTTACCCACGTAGTAATTGATTGGCGTCCGATACCGCCATTTGTGTAAGAATGGTTACCTACGTAGGGGTTGATTGGCATCCAATGTTTTACTCTCATGGGAGTACCTCCACTTATATATTGTCTATCACCTAAGAGATTTTATTTTTATTGTGGATATATTTACCAATCCGATTAAATTGTTTGAGTAAGAACCAGTGCTCTAGGTCTCCCCCTTCTCCTTGTTATGGTAACATTGAATGTCCTCAGTATCTCAGTCCATAATTTGATGAGTTCGCAAATCAGTCTCTGATACCATCAAATGTGCAGTTGTTAATAGCGCAGTTTTATTGATATATAGATATTAATACTACTATTTGTTCCAGATTTATTTATTACTTTTATTATTTATTTTATGATATTTTAATTTTTGGGTCACAAGAGGAGTATTGCCTCACACCTCCCCAATGTGTAGTGTCGGACTGGTACTTGAAGGGCTCACCAGGGGAATACAGTAGCAGGGATCCACTGTATGGGCATGACCATCCATTGGGATTGTGTGGTCATTAACCGGGGGAGGGGGGGGGAGTGGCCGGTATCGGAATGAGGCATGCAGGGCCCACTGGGGAACAAATCCTATGGCCCATGGAATAACGTTTTACACCATGTAGATGCGCACTACTAAAGGGCAAGTGGTTATCCTGTGCAGGAGGCAAGATCAGATCATGCAGTACAAAACTAATGTATAACACCTGAGCTCATGGAGTGACTACATACACCTATTACAGCAGGCCTGGATAAATGTCTCTGACAGCTAGGAGCCATGGCCAAATGTCAGGGTCAGCAATTTTGGAAGTAAATACTTATGTTGTGCACTGTACACCAAAACAAAAAGAATATGGGTAACAAGCATGGTTAGTCAAAAACGCCAACACCAATCTCCCCCACAATATACCAACATGACCCACCATACAATTTATACCAGTTTTGCCATAGTATACTAGTACCAGTGACTACACATTCCAGCCTTTGCCCAAACAGTACACTGCCCCTAGTGCACCCACACATCACTCAGTGCCCTACATACCTTTCATTGTTCTCTGAAGTAGCCAGTATATTACGCCAGTGCGGTAATTTTATAACTTAGCAATTACTAGCATAAGATAACTATTAGTGTATAATTATCCATCAATAACTCATGCACACATTTTTCAGAAAAAAGGTTGATAAATAGGCCCCTGTGTATCTTTTAGTTAGGTATGTATTGTACACGTGTATAAAAGTGTTAGTGCAGGCGATATAGCAAATGCCTCCTGCATTATTTAACTATTGATACCTCATTGTGTGCACATCGCAGTTCCCATGTCTGTAATGGGAAATGCATGTATTGCAGAGCTTGAACTCTAAAACTAAGGTCATCATCAGATGGCATTAATTGGCCCTTTTTACGGAGACTGTAGGATAGAGATGGATCTTTTCAGATACCTCCCCTTTGTATCTGCAGCTCCTCATGTCCTGCCTTCCTCAACAGAATCGAGGTTTGAGTACCTAGAGCTTGTAAGATAAGTCCACATTATGCCACATTGTAGTGCCTACAGTTCACATTATGCCGCATTGTAGTGCCCCCAGTACACATTATGCCACATCGTAGTGCCATCAGGATACTTATGACACACTGTCTGCACAGACCACTGCACTGAGACTTCTCTCCAGGATCTCTGCACTAGTCCTCTATTCTTCGTCAGAATGGCGGGCTCCTGCTTGTCTCACTTCTGGCCCTCACTGCATGCACCGACTCTCCTGGTTGAGGTGCTTGGTTCGGCATCTGTGTCCATCCATCCTTGTTACTGCTTAGTGTGCCTCCTGCTAGGCTCCTCCCACCTGCGATAGTGGACTGGCAGTTGTTTAAAAAAAGAAAGACCCTGTCCACCGCGGGTGTACATTTAGTATCAATGTGCTGGCGGTATTCTATTCTATTCCGGTGTGCTGCGTGACCTCCCTGCGTTGTACAGAAGAGGTCATGTGACTCAGAAGATGGCTACTTCATCCCACTAAAAGTATAAACAAATGTGTCATCACTGCCAGTCACTGATGTGTAAGAAAATATAGTTAAATGTGCTAGAGGGCCTGCTGCTAGTTATTTTGTCAGTGAGGTAACTAACTTTTTTTTTTTTCTTTTTTTGTTTTACAGAAAAGTGGGAACAGATGTATCTCACCACCATAGTCCTGCACAGCTATTGAAAAAGATTCAAAGGAAATCCCGAAAACACAGAAAGGAAGGAAAACCGTTAACGAATGAACATACCCACACAGCCAATTGTGGAGAAGTCTCAACTAGCGATTCGCTGGCTTTTACAGAACAGGAACAGGCTCCTCAGTCCTGCCAGTCGCCCTCTCCGGATGATGTAGACCATGCTCATAATACAAATACTCCATGTAGGTAGACAGTGCAATGTCATGTACTTTGTCATAGAAATCTTTTGAACTGTGGCTTGCAGGATTGTTATAGGCCCATGTACCCTGCACCCATGTTATCTAAAACTAACCTCTCCACGGCGGCCATTATTCTGGCGTTTTGCGCATGTGCTGTGAAGAAATCGCTGGGAAAATGGCAGCCGCGCCATTTCCCCCTGGCAATCTACGCATGTGCATTAGACTCTGGGCACACTCTAGTGCCCAGAGTCTACTGATTTTGCGGTGGCCTGCCAGTCGCATCAGTCGGCTGCCGGCCACCGGTGTGAGAGAAGGTGGGCAGTGACATGGGATGCACACGGCCCCCTCCTCTCTAAAGACGCCCCTGAGCTGTACATAAAATAGGCGCCATTGCGTATGAGAATATATGTATGCAAACATATCTACTTGTTAGACCTTATTATATTTTAGATAACGCTGTGATAATGTTCTCTGTTCTATTGTTAATAATGTTTATATATTATGTACAATATTTACTTTGTATAAGCGACAGGTGGGCATTAAGATCGCATTTTGTTGGCTGAATCATAATTTGAGAGGGGGCGATAGTCCCACCTAGCAGGGGCAGGTTGCTCAAGACCACCCACTGGATTCCTTTATCGTCCATCTGGGTGATGCCATTACTCTGGGTTATGCATAGTGAGGTGTGGAGTCGGACACTAACTTAAGTAAAAAATGTCTCCCATCCCCTATATAACCCCTCCCCTTCCAGCCTAAACTCAGTCTTGTTTGTAGTGCCTTCGGAGTAAGGCACTAGCTAGATAGGTCCTAGCTTTTACTTAGGTTTTCTTTCTTTCTTTGATGTTTTGAATTTGGGTGCTTAGTTCCTGGGGACAGGCGACAAGCACTAACAGAGTGGGAGTTATATAGATTAGAGGTTTTGTGTGAACCTATATCTCACTCTAAAGACGGCCCCTGAGAGTCCCCAAACTACCATGTCCCTGGGTCTCTCTCCAATCCAGACACACATCTGAGGGGGCCGCATCTGGGGAGATGTACTAAGCCCTGGAGAGAGATAAAGTACCAGCCAATCATTTTCTATGTTTCAGTTTACATTCTGTTTCTACTTCAGGGTCCATAGGGGGTCCACAGGGTTGACCTTGGGGTATAGCTGGATCTGGATCCACGGGCACCACGCAGTTAAAGCTTTGCTGCTCCCAGGATGCACTTGGGTCCGTCCTCCTCTATACCCCGCCCCGGCCACAGGCACCTCAGTTTTAGTTGGTGCCCGGCCGGAGTCGGGTCACCCTGTCGCAGTGGGGCTGCAGGAGCAGCCCCTAAGCTTTATTTTAAAAGAGAAATTTTTTATTTTTTTCTACTTTTTTTACACTGTTAGAGCGGCAGCATCAGACTGTCCTTTAGGACGTCCACGCTGCCGCTCCTTCTCCCCGCTGGCGCCGCGACGCCAGTACAGCTCTGGGGATCGCGGCGGGACCCCAGAGCCTGTACTAGCCGGGCTCTGGGGACTCCCTTGACTGCTGCCGGACGCGACGGCGATCAGGTAAGCCGCGGGTCGCCGTGTGCGGCGGGCCGCGGATACTTCAATGCAGTCAGGAGCCTCCGGTCTCTGGGGACAGACCGGAGGCGCTAGCGGCGGCGGCGGGCTCCCCCTCAATTGAGGAATACCCCGCGTGTACGCTAGACCACCAGGGTATCAGGCTGGTAGCGGGACCGGCAACCCGGGGGTTAATTGCTAGCCAGGGGAGGCAGCCTTCCCTGTCTAGCGGCTCCTCCCCTCAGCTCAGCGCGCCTTTCAACTAGGAGTCTGGCGTCGCTGAGCTGCTCTTATCTCTCGGCCACTCCTCCTCTGAGGTCTCCGGCGGCCATCTTTACTGGCACATCGCAGACTCCCAGGCGGTATCAAGTGGACCGGTCCCCCTGTGTACCTCTCCCCTGCAAAAGGACAGTGTACACAGCGCTATAGCCCTCCCAGACACTGAATCTGGGCGGTTGATTGTAGCGGAAGGTGCAGTGAGTACTAACCTTTCTGCATTGTATGTGACTATTGCTAGTGCTGCCTGTCTGTGACTTATTCTCCTTACAGTCAGCTTATAACTATCCCTTTCCTTCTCCTACGGCCCGGCAGGTGTGTGGGGGAAGGGCGTTTTTCTGAGACCCTCACTTATATAAAACACGTATTTGTGGGGTCAGTCACATACTGTTGTGTGCTACACAGTACCATATCTGGGCTGTTGTGTCGCATACTGGTGAGTGCGCGGGTGTTAAAACCGTAATTCCTCTGGTGATACCTATTTCTTGTGATTTACGGTATCATGTCTGATGAGGAAACTGAGCGCTCTGTGGCTCCTGTGCTATTTTCCTGCAGACGTTGTGCTGCTGGAGTTGATGGGGAGGACTTATCTCAGGATGGTCTGTGCGGGCGGTGCCAGCTGGTACCGGGCCCCTCCAACCCCCCTGTATCACAGGACCCTCCTTGGGCGATGTTTTCACAGGTGCTGGCGTCTATTGCGGACCGGTTATCGGTCCCATCAGCGGTCCCTTCTAGGGCGTTACCGCAGCCCACCATCCCCCATTCCCCGAGGGTTCCACAAATGTTGCGGTCTTCCCCCGGGGCCCAGACTGTGGGTCCTTACTCGGGACTGCCTGTGTATGTGCAGTCTTCCCCAGGGACGCGTCAGTCTGTAGTGCCTTTGCAGAGTTTTGCTCCGACGGCTCCACTGCCTTGGGTGGATGTTCTATCCAGCTCCGTACAGAGTCTGGCGGCTTCATCCTCGGCGTTTCAGTCCATGTTGCAAGGTGATGTGCCACCAAGGGTGTCTAAACGTCCGGTTGTGAGTTCACTAGCTGCGCAGTTGTCGGACTCGGAAGTGTCCTCAGATGATGGAGAAATCCATGAGGACTCTGACTCTGATGTCATGGGGCAGGAGGTGGAAGCTAAGTCCTCCATTAATGTTCCAGCCTTAGTTAGGGCGGTGCGGGCTATCCTACATGTTGAGGATGATGCGCCGGCTCCTAGGTCGAAGTTTCCTAATTTTAAAAAGGCCAAGGTGACCTCAACTGTGTTCCCCCTGTCTGATCAATTATCGGATCATATGGCGGCGGCCTGGCAATTACCTAGTAAGAGGTTCCATCCACAGAAGAGGTTGGCGGCGAACTATCCTTTTCCTGAAGCTCATTGCAGGAAATGGGAAACTCCGCCGGCGGTGGATTCCCACGTTACCCGCTTGATCAAAAGCGCGACGCTGCCATTGCCGTCTATCTCCTCTTTGAAGGATCCCACGGACAGGAAGGTGGAGACTTGTTTAAAGTCCATTTATTCTCTTTCCGGGGCGGTGGCTCGCCCGTCCATGGCTATCTCCTGGGTGGCTAAAGCCATTGAGGCATGGGCCAATGCCTTGGAGGATACCTTTCCTGATGAGGCTCCGGATATCCAGAGAGCGTTAGTGGGACAGATGCGGGATGCAGCTTCCTATATTGGGGAAGCGTCTTTGGATGCCAGCCTGCTCACTTCTAGGGTGTCGGCTGCAGCGGTGTCTGCTCGGCGCTCCCTGTGGCTGAGGTCCTGGAGGGCTGATGCAGATTCAAAAAAGGGTCTGGAGGCCTTGCCTTTTAATGGTGATTTACTATTTGGTCCGGATTTGGACAGAATAGTGGATACTTTGGCTAAGTCCAAGTCGGCTTTTCTCCCTTCGGCCTCTGCGCCGGCTAAAGTGAGGAGCTCTGCCTTTCGGTCCTTTCGGGTTCAGGGTAAGGCCAAGGGCCAGTCCTTCCCGAGACATTCGGCGACCAAGGCCGCACCCAAGCCCAAGAAGCAGGCATGGAGTGCTCGGCGCCCTTCTTCCAAGCAGGAGGATAAGCCTGCTGCCTGATGGGACGGGCCTCTCTCTGGGGGACCCCAGAGTGGGAGGCCGACTTCTCCAATTCGCCCAGTGTTGGCACAATACCACCACGGATGCCTGGGTTCGAGAAGTAGTCTCTCAGGGGTACGCCCTGTCTTTTCGGTTCAGGCCGCCCCACCAGTTTTTCTGTACGAGTCCTTCTCTGGACAAGACCAAAGCTGGTCAGATTCAGGTAGCTATAGAATCCTTGCTACAAGCAGGGGTCATTGTTCCCGTTCCGCAGTCTCAGCGCGGGACGGGGTACTATTCTACTCTGTTTCTGGTACAGAAACCCAATGGTTCTCATCGCCCTATCCTGAATTTGAAGTCTCTGAACAGATACCTCAGAGTTCCCAGGTTCAGGATGGAAACGTTACGTTCCATCATTCTGGCGATGGAACCCGGGGATTATATGGTCTCCCTCGATATCCAGGACGCCTATCTCCATGTGCCCATAGCACCGGCACATCAGCGGTATCTGAGGTTTGCTATCCTGAACCATCACTACCAATTTCGGGCGTTGCCTTTTGGCCTTTCCACAGCTCCGAGGGTGTTCACCAAGGTGATGGCGGTTATGGCTGCCCACCTTCGGGGTCAGGGTCTACGTCTGTTGCCGTACCTGGACGATCTTCTGCTGCTGGCGAGCTCCCCGGAGGTGCTTCTTCGACATCTCCACCTGACCATTGCTTGTCTTCAAGCACACGGGTGGTTGATAAACTGGAAGAAGTCCACCCTGATTCCATCACAGCGGATGGCTCATTTAGGAGCCCTGCTGGATTCTCGTCAGCAGCGGATTTTCCTGACTCCAGAGAAGGTCTCCTCCCTGCAGCTGCGGATACACAGTTGCCTGAGCAGTTGCCGCCTGTCGGTCCATTCAGCTATGAGAGTTCTGGGGTCCATGGTGTCGACATTCGACATGGTGGAATTTGCCCAGTTCCATTCCCGGCCCCTGCAGGGGCTGATTCTATCGGAATGGAACGGGTTACCTCACCGGATCCGCTCTCAGATGCTGGTGTTGTCCGCGGAGGTTCGGCAGTCTTTGGCTTGGTGGCTTCAGACGGCGCATCTGGTCGAGGGGCGCCCCTTTTGGATCCCGGACTGGGTCCTGCTCACGACGGATGCCAGTCTTCGGGGTTGGGGGGCAGTGACCGGCTCATTATTGCTTCAGGGTCGTTGGTCCGCGGAAGAAGCACTTCTCCCCATCAACATCCTGGAACTGCGGGCTGTGTACAGGGCCCTGCAGTCGTCCGGCCCCGCTCTTCACGGAAGGGCGGTTCAGGTGCAGTCCGACAACGCCACCACGGTGGCGTACATCAACCACCAAGGGGGAACTCGCAGTCGGGCAGCAATGTCGGAGGTGTCTCGCATTCTTGCTTGGGCGGAGTGTCACGTTCCAGCGATCTCGGCAGTCTTCATTCCCGGAGTCCTCAATTGGGAGGCGGACTTCCTCAGCCGTCACGATGTGCATCCCGGGGAATGGTCGCTTCACCCAGAGGTGTTTCAGCTACTCGTGGACAGGTGGGGGCTGCCGGAGCTGGACTTGATGGCCTCCCGTCACAATCACAAGTTGCCCGTTTACGGGTCAAGGACAAGAGACGCAGGCGCCTGTCTGGTAGACGCTCTGTCGGTGAAATGGACGTTTCACCTGGCGTATCTGTTTCCTCCGATATCCTTACTTCCTCGGGTTCTGCGGAAATTCAAGCAGGACGGCGGCACGCTCGTGCTGGTGGCTCCGGCTTGGCCCAGACGTCCTTGGTACTCCGATCTGAGGTGCCTCTCCATCGACGCTCCGTACCTTCTTCCTCAGCGTCGGGACCTGTTGTCTCAGGGGCCCTGCCTTTACCCGGATCTGGGTCGGCTGTCTTTGACGGCGTGGCTCTTGAGACAGCCGTCTTGAGGTCTAGGGGTTTCTCCAGTTCAGTGATTGGTACCATGCTTAGGGCACGCAAGCCTGCTTCCGCGCGGATTTACCACAGGGTGTGGCGCACTTATTTTCAGTGGTGTGAATCCAGAAACTATGATCCGCAGGTGTTCCGGGTTTCCAGAATCTTGGAATTTCTTCAATCGGGTTTGGACCTCGGCTTACGCCTGGCCTCTCTGAAGGTTCATGTGTCTGCTTTGTCCGTGTGGTTTCAGCGACGGATTGCTATACTGCCAGATGTTTACACCTTTTTCCAAGGTGTTCTCAGGATCCAGCCTCCCTTCGTGCCTCCGGTGGCTCCGTGGGACTTGACGGTGGTACTGAGGGTCTTGCAGGGTCCTCCTTTTGAGCCGCTTGAGTCGGTGGAGCTCCAGTGGCTGACGTTTAAGACCATTTTTCTCCTGGCAATTGCTTCGGCCAGGAGGGTTTCAGAATTGGGGGCGCTTTCCTGTCGCCCTCCTCTTCTGATTTTTCACCAGGACAGGGCAGTGCTCCGCACGCGTCCTGAGTTTTTGCCCAAAGTGGTTTCAAAGTTCCACATTAATCAGGAACTTGTTGTGCCAGCTTTTCAGTCACCTGATCTTTCTGCTGGTGAGGCTTCCTTGGATGTGGTCCGGGCACTTAGAATCTATGTGGACCGGACTGCTTCGGTTAGGAAGTCGGATTCTTTGTTTGTCCTCTTCGGTTTTCACAAGAGGGGTTGGCCTGCCAACAAGCAAACGTTAGCCCGTTGGCTTCGTTCAGTTATTTGTGAGGCTTATGCGCAGGTGGGTTTACCTGTGCCAGCCTCTGTTAAGGCTCATTCCACTCGTTCTGTGGGTCCCTCTTGGGCTGCTAGACGTGGCGCCTCCGCTGTTCAGCTGTGTAAGGTGGCTACTTGGTCTTCAATTCAGACGTTTTTGAGGTTTTATGCGTTTGACACCTTCGCCTCTCAGGATGCATCCTTTGGGCGCCGGGTACTCCTTTCAGCACAGGAGCGTCCCCGCCCTTAGTTGAACTGCTTTGGGACATCCCCAAGGTCAACCCTGTGGACCCCCTATGGACCCTGAAGTAGAAAACAAGAGATATGGTAAGAACTTACCTTTGTTATCTCTGTTTCTACGAAGTCCATAGGGTCCACAGGGCGCCCGCCCTGACGCACCTGGCTTCAAATGGGCTGTGTGGCTGGTCACCGGTTTTCCGTCTCCCATTTCTGTGAGTATGGTTTCTTGTGTGTTCCAGTCTTCCTTCTCTCTGTTTAGTCTCCTCCTCCGGCCTTAGCTGCTTACCAACTGAGGTGCCTGTGGCCGGGGCGGGGTATAGAGGAGGACGGACCCAAGTGCATCCTGGGAGCAGCAAAGCTTTAACTGCGTGGTGCCCGTGGATCCAGATCCAGCTATACCCCAAGGTCAACCCTGTGGACCCTATGGACTTTGTAGAAACAGAGATAACAAAGGTAAGTTCTTACCATATCTCTTGTTGTTTTAAAAATTAAAGTTAGAAACTGATTGTTTGGTAATTTATCTCTATCCAAGGCTTAGTACATCTAACCCTGTAATTGAAATACAAATCAGAATGCTGAGACTGTGCTTCTCAGGTGAAACCATGAAGTGTGAAGCCACAGTAACACACGGATTGTTGGATGTTGCTGGCGCTAATTCGCCTACCCCAGATCCTGCTCTGTGCCAAAGGAATGTCGCCAATTCTCAATGAATCGATAGGTTGTATGCTCATGCATTTCAATTCAGCCCACAAAATGGCTGCCATTGCTGTGTATAGATGACGAGTACATACAAGGGAATGTAGTTGGCATCCCGATAGTCTGGATGCCAGCACTCAGAATGCTGGAGCTGGAATCCCTACATCAATCATAATCCCGGTGCCAGCATACCGACCGCTGAACATCTTGATGGTAAGTATTGGGTTTAGGGGGAGGGTTAGATTTAGGCACTAGGGGGAGGGTTAAGGTCAGGCTGTGGGGGGAGGGTTAGGGTTAGGCACTAGGGGGAGGGTTAGAGTTAGGCACTAGGGGAGGGTTAGGGTTAGGCACTAGGGGGAGGGTTAGAGTTAGGCACTAGGGGGAGGGTTAAGGTTAGGCTGCGGAGGGAGGGTTAGAGTTAGGCACTAGGGGGGAGGGTTAGGGTTAGGCTGCGAGAGGGGAATGTTACATTTAGGGGGTAGGGTTAGTGTTGGGATACTTGCCTGAAGGTGTCGGCATTCTCAACTAGCCAGGATTCCGGCATCAGCATCATGAGTGCTGGCAACCCCCATGTAAGTTTTTGACCATTTATAAATTACACTCAGTGATTCCCATTTAATTTAGTCAAAATTTGCTCTTATTGCTTTCAGTACATGACATCTATAGCGCTCACCCCCTCTATATATTAGGATAGACAAATTTCCTTTTTTATTTGCGCCCCGTAGTGTGGCCCCTAGCTAAGTATGTTTATTGTATAGCTTACCATGTATCCCACCCTACGTTTATTTTTATACACAAGTTTGTTTTACAATTTCCCTTACAATCTGATATAACATTAGCACCTGAACCTCTCCCCAGTGACAAGTGTGTGTAATGGGATCTTAGCAGTGTTATTTTGTGGCATTTGTGCTTTTCAATAAAACACAGTATGTATTCTACACATGACCTTTCCTTGTTCCCTTTAAAGGTTCCAAGACGCAGGTGGGCGCTGACACAGATAAGATAGATGTTGCTGATTTTTTACCACAGATCACGGAGAAGGATCAGCAGCCACAAAGCCCGAGATTGCCGACAGAGTCTGAAGAGGACTTTGTGTACAGAGGGTTCCCGGAGTGTAACAGTTTGTGCGCCAGTCCGGACTTCATAGAGGAAAATGAAGATTCCATTATGGAGTCACTAATGAATCAACGTGAGAACATGTCCATTTGTCCATCTGAGGTGTACAAGTGTGGCTCCGGCTGGTCCAGTGCATTTTATGGAGCGGAGTTGTTTGATCCTGACGTCCAGCATTATGTCAGCATCCTTGGAAGACAGAAAGACCATTGTTCCAAGAGCATAGAGGCCAAGAGGCTGGTAAGTGGCCTTCTTAATTATTGTTGCTCTGCCTACCATTGGTTGTGCTCTATTCAACCATAGAGGCGTAACCTCTCAATATAGAATATTTTACTACAAGGTGCTCATGGCTGTGTTGAAGCTTTTATCATAGCAGCCTAGGTGATAGTTCATGGTTCTCCACCATCAAAGGAAGCATCTCCTGTTGTGCACTAAGTCCTCCCCCCCCATATCTGATTGGCCCATAGTGCCCCACAGCAGGGATGGCCATCGATGGAGCAGCAATCAGTTGCACTTACTTAATGGTTCCATGCCACTGAAGGCCATCTATACTACTGAGAGTGATGCAGACAAAGTTTGGGTAGGTTTCGTTTAGATGGGGGATAGAGCAGTTCTTTGTTGGTGGGTGTGATTCAGGATTAGAGCAAGATCAAGAGCAGCCGATTTCTACCAATGTGCTATGGACCCTTTGGTACTCCTATATCATTTATATAAGTATTAAAGCCATGAGAGGTTGCCAGTGAGTATGGAACCCAACTGCAATCCGCAATATATGAGGCACAGGTGGACAGACGCACAAATAAGTATGAGTTGGTGTAAACCATGCTGACGGTGCAAAGCCGAATGCATCTCAATATGTGTACGGATCTGCATACGGGCAGAAATGCGTAGAGCAGTTTATGCCCAATTTGCAACCAACTGTGTAATTGGGCCTCTAGTGCTCTTCCTTGTAAATGGAAAGTAACTCTCTCGCTATGTCCTGTCCTTCTGCCTTCAGCGGGTCTCATGTCAGTCTGCTCTGGCGGAGCGTTGGGTCATTGGTTTACTAATTAGGTGCTTCCAGATTTAGGATCTTGTGTAATCCTCTTTTTTTCTTTCCTTCACCACCTGATGTAATTAAGCTCTGTACATTTCCATAATGAAAAGGTTATGTTTTATCTTGAAGGGGTAAATCCTGTAAAGCTCTATTACAAGTGAAGAATGATGATTATGTTTTTAAACTTGTGAAATTCAAACTTGTGTTTTATTCCTCCTTCCACAGGAACTTGAGCAACAGCTTATGATTGAAACTAAAAATTATAGGAAAACCATTAAACTTTACCAGAACTTGATGCCGAAAGGGAAGAAGAATAAAGGTAAGTGGCTGCTGAAGCCTTCTCCCAATTGAATATTCGTGTATGATCCAATTCTTCTACAGTATCTATTTGTTACATTTACTGAAGGTTAATGCTCTAATATTGCATTGATATGGAAATACCATATATACAGTGGGGTATCATGGGTACAGGGCATGGTGCACATGTGCCCAGGGAAACACTGTGCCCAGCACCCACCCCTCTGGCTACCCGTGTAGTGTCTCCCATCCCAATACTCGCCAGTGGCGCAATCTGCCCAGGAGCTAGCAAAGACTCTGGCACTATGGCAGAATCTCTTGTCGTTTCTTCTTAAGCGCCATTGTTCTGAATATGTAACTGGCAAGGTGGCGCTGCTGGCACCAGCTATACACATGGGCAGAGCCGTAACTAGAATTTTTGGTGCCCTGTGCCAGAAAGAGCATTGGCACCCCCCTCATTTTTCAAAGGGACATAATGCACCCAAAAAAGGGCCATGGCCTCATGGGGAAGGGCCAGGGAAGAGATAGGAGAGGCCAGGAGATGCTGGGGATGAAATAAGAGGAAGCTACAAGCAGGAATGATAATAAACAGAAATTTGACAGGCCCAAACAGCGCCCCCTGACCTGTGGTGCCCTGTGCGATGGCACCGGCCGCACTATCCTAGCTACGGCCCTGCACATGGGCACCCCCAGCTCTTAAAACGCCCCTGCATCTATGCTCGTGCTATTATTGCAACAATCGCAAATATATTTGAAACCTTTTCATTAGTTTATAGGACCTGCGGATATTTGGGATACCACCCTACTTTTATAATGCCACCCTTGCTTATAATACTAGTTTTGGCCTGTTTGTAAGTTATTATTTATTAGGAAGATTTAGTTCATTCATGACTTCAACATAACCATATCGTCCCTTGCAGTTTTATTTTATGATTAGTCCTGATTGACACAAATGTTCGTGATATCATTTCCAAACCGTACGCTATTTTCCACCATTTTGTATACTTTAATGTCTGCAGGTTCTGAAGTAAAAGAGTTGTTACCCAAGCTTAAAAGCCATTTGGAAGAAATGAAATCTAAGGTGCAGTTCCTCGAACTGGCCAAAAAATTACTTCAGGTGAGCACATTCTATTGTCCATAAAGAGTTGTATTAAAACAGAGTCTTCTGACTTAAACATATAGACGATCTCTGGCTGACAGATATTTTCTTATTTGAAGGTTGTACGCAACGTATCGAGAGTTTTCTGTTGTTACTAATGTATAGTATATGAAATACACAGATGGCTCTTGTAGAATGTAAGCTCTTACGAGCAGGGCCCTTTAAACTCTTGTGCTTCTCTTTACTTGCATCTACTCCTTACTCCCCACTAGGGTACCTAACACTTCGTTGCTTATGCTCTGTTGCTTATTTGGGTGTTATGGTCGTTAATGTAGCAAAGTATATTATCCATGTCATTGTATTGTGTTGTATTGTAAGGGGATGTAATCAGGAAGCCGACGGTCTAAATACCGACCGCAGCTTCCCGACTGTCTAATGCCGGCAAAGTACTAATGACAGACGTCGAAATCCCGACGCCTGTCATTAGACCTACGCCGGGAGCCCGACGCCCGCTATACTGAACGAAGGTAAGCTGGGCGGGCAGCCGCAGGGGGGGCGGTTAGGCTAGGGGCTCTCAGGGGGAACTTAGGGTTAGGCACCCCCCGGGAGGGTTAGCTTTAGGCTAGGGGAAGGGGGGGTAAGAGATAGGCACCCCCCCGGGAGACTAGGTTTAGGCTGCGGGGAAGGAGGGGTTAGGTTTAGGCACTTAAAGGGGGGTTAGGCAGGGGAAGTTAGGGTTAGGCACCCCTAAAGGAGGGTTAGGGGGGTGAATTAGGTTAGCAATACTTACCTTATTTAGCGATTGGGATCTTCACCCCTGCCAGGGTTCCGCTGTCAGGATTAATACCTACTACACCCATTGTAAGTCACTGGCCACGTATTTGTTTATGTACTTTGTAAGGTGCTGTGGAACACTTATGGTGCCATAATAATATTATATAAAACACATTGTGCCTGAATTATTAATTATTTGCGTTAGTAACACAAAGTATGGGCTGAAGTTTTCGAACTATTCATAGGATCTCATTTTGAGTTCATCGCATTAATATTACACTCCTCAATGATGAAGCTTGTCGCCTTCAGATCCTAATCTTTGATCTTTTCTTTTTTCTATCTAAATGAAGGTTTCTTATGCAGAACAGTGGGGGCTTGAGTCACGGGACCTTCCTACGGTAGCAAACCTTGCTGGTCTTGAGTCTCTGAGCTCCTCCGAGGATGATGCCTTTTTGCTTGTATATAATGAAAAAGGCCATAACCGGGACAACACATCTACAAATCTACAAGCTGGAACAACTCTTGGGCTACTGGCCCACCTCTACTCGAGGTACATTAGAAACTTCATAACAAAATGTAGCCTGTATACCTTTAAACACTGGTTTTCACAATCGTCCTATTAATGGGGGGTTTTTTTAACTTATTTTTATTCAGAAAGGAGCAAATAAGGATAGTACACAAATCGTACAATAACCTATATAGTACAATTAGAAAATACAATGTTTGGCAATCGGCAGAATCATGAAATATATAGTAAAACAGCAATGTATGCATTTCAAATCTTAAATAAGATAAATAAATTATATCTGAATCAACATCAACAGGCGTGGCAGGCAGCTCCGTTAAATTGGACTGTGGCAGCAGACTCTGGCAAATTAATTGGTGCATCTTCTAGCAGTATTCTAGTTTCGTACCACTGAGTGGAGTGAAAGCACTTATGCAATTGAGTCTCAGGGGTCTAGTTACTAAGCAGTGTTAGGATACAGAGTGAAAAGTGATAAGGTGCCAGCCAATCGGCTCCTAACTGCCATCTCACAGGCCGTGTTTGAAACATGACAGTTGGGAGCTGATTGGCTGGCACCTTATCACTTTTCACTCTGTCTCCTAACACTGCTTAGTAAATAGACTCCATAATGTCTTCTGACAAGGAATCTATAAATCCCTCCCATTTGTGAAATCCTATTAATGATTAAACGTCAAATGGATGCAAATTGGGATGGTCCAGCCCTTGACCGATGCATTGGCCAACTGATCATCCCCACTTACCAATTACCACTTGTTATGTCTGGCTAGACATCACAATTGGATGGGCATAAATGTTCCCGCCCAGATGTGATGTCATTGCCAGCGGTTCCTGCAGCCAGCATAACTGGTCGGTCTTTAGCCAATACACACAGTCAGATGTGCACAATATATCTTTCAGATATATCACGACAGCACAGCAGATGCAATAGATCTGCGAACGACATTGATCACAGATATATTATGTGTGTACACCGCTGCAGATACACTGAATTAATATATGTTTTACCAGCTGTACTCCGCATTAGTGTGTTCATGAGATTGAAAGGTACTAACTTCTAAAGAAGAGCACATTTTGTAGATTATACTCCTTTATTGATTGAGCATTATTAGTAATATAACACAACTCGCTGCATTATCACTTAATGTCACATGTCTGAACCTACAGTATACACTAAAGCAATCAGGTGGTAACCAACTCCAGTTACTTCTCTATTGTAGACTTCTTTAAGTACTGTAGAGGTAATATATAAAATATACCTTTTTATGGGATATTTTATATATCATACAGTGCTTTCAAGATTAGTGGATTGAAAAGAAGGGGGGGAGGTGATGGTTTTTATGCGATATCGACAAGACCACTGCAAACTTTATACTGAATCACTTTATACAGGTGTGTAACTCCTCTGACCACGTACGGTAGCCATCACGTGCAGTGTAGACCCCAAACTATTTCACTAAAAGAGCAGAGTCTGATTTTAATGTTTTCTTGATGATTCTTACCCCCTTCGCCATTTAGGCTTGTCTCTCCCCTGTGCTTGGTCTTTATTGTTCCTTTTTGGACTGGTTACTTTGCAACATCAGTATCAATAATCTGATTATACGGCACCACACAAAGTATACCTTGATTTTTTTTTTTTTTTACAGAATATTTAAAATTTTCAGAAAATAGCATTCATTTGCCTGCACCTCCTGACACCGCGAAGAAAGTGTGCCCAAAATCACCAAAAAACAGTTTGCACTGTCTTGAATAAAATCTAGATAACGTATAGAAATAACATGGGTAGCCCAACAAGGCACACCATTGTGAAAACTATCAAACCTAGCACATGAAATGAATGGATCTCTCAGAGCCAGGATGGGGGGAGCCTGACTCTTCTGTAGTGTCAGGTCACCAGACAATAGCTACAAGAGGGGCACAACATTTGTAATAGGGGACTATCCTCTTTCAAATGTGGGGTTCACATAGTATATTGGAGCCAGTATGGGCATTATACACCCCAACCCCTTCCCTGGGTTGCTTTAATTCTTTTTACAATAGTATTGGTAACACTGCACTCCCTCCAGAAGCTAAATAGCTGCTGTAATTGAAGGTGTCCGGCCTTCTAAACAAGTAATAATGGGGTGGTTACAGCACTAATGTGGGGATGGGGGTGGGGGGGGGCTTATGTAGAATCAGGGTCGAAGGTGTTGTTGTACCTGTACTGATGGGAATAATGGAGTTAGACTGAATGTGGGTATAAAACTTGTTATTGTAGACACAGTGCTACCACATAAAGCGAGATATTTTCCAATAAGTGTGGTCCTATTTGGAGCACTCTTTGTAGTGCATCACGTATGTAATGGATGTATCCTATTGATAAGGAAATTCTTTCAATGCCCTCTCTGAATAAATAACTTGTTTTGCACTGACTTCTCCTAAGTTACCTTGATTACATACATATGGGGCAACACAGAAATGCCTTCCCTGACATGATCTCCATCCATTATATAGTCCTACTGACTTAGGCATGTCACATGATTATACTTTTGTCATTCCGATGCCATGTAATGCCTGTAATTTGGGACTGTTCACTACATTTAACAAAAGTGCATGTCCGTGCCTGGAATTACATTTCTACTTCAGGGTCCATAGGGGGTCCACAGGGTTGACCTTGGGGTATAGGTTGGGAACCAAATCCGGGCACCACGCAGTTAAAGCTTTTAGCTCCCAGGATGCACTTGGGTCCACTCTCCCTATAACCCCACCCCCAAGCCAGAGGCACCTCAGTTTAAGTTGGTGCCCGGCCGGAGTCGGGTCACCGTTTAGTGCAGTGGGGAGCTGATTAGCAGCCCCTAAGCTTTATTTTTTCTAAAGGACAAAGTTTTTTTTTATTTTTACTTTGGATTCTTCAGAGCGGCAGCGTCGGACTGTCCATAGGACGTCTAAGCTGCCACTCCGTCACCCCGCTGGCGCTGAGACGCCAGTACAGATCTGGGGATCTCAGTGGAACCCCAGAGTCTGTACTAGCTGGACTCTGCGGGCACCCAGGACTGCTGCCGGATCCACGGGGAGCAGGTAAGGCGCGGGTCACCGCTTGCGGTGATCCGCGCATTTGAAATGCAGTCCTGTGCCTCCGGTCTCTGGGGACAGACCGGAGGCGCCGGCAGTGGTGGCGGGCCCCCCATACCCCGTGTGTCCACTAGACCACCAGGGACTTAGTGTTCGGTGCAGGGAGCCGGCGTCCCGGGGGTTAATAGCCGGCCAGGGGAGGCAGCCTTCCCTGTTACAGCGGCTCCTCCCTCAGCACAGCGCGCCTTTCAGTATCCATAGTCTGGCGTCGCTGAGCTGCTTCCTCCGCGGGCCACGCTTCCTCTGAGTTCTCCAGCGGCCATTTCTCTGTGGTGCAGCAGAAATCTCCGGAGATGGCAGTTGGTCCAGTCCCCCTGCGTACCTCACCATCAGGTCAGTGTACACAGCGCTGTAGCCTTCCCAGACACTGAATCTGGGTAAGTTGCATGCAGTGTAATAGTGCAGTATATTATATGACATGTTTATGTATATATCTGCATTGTATGTGACTTATGCTAGTGCTGACTGTACTTTATTCTCTCACCTGTCAGTGTATATCTATCCCTTTTCCTTATCTGCCCTAATACATCTGTACTTGGGGTGGTTCTGAGACCTCACATTTATATACTTGTTAATATTTGTGAGGTTTGTCACATACTGTTGCGTGCTGCACGTTGCCATATTTTGAGTGGAACTGTGTGTTGCATACGCTGAAAATGGGTCCCTGCAGCTAATTTTTAGTATCAGTCAGGACCAGTATAGCGCTGCTTGATCGCAAGGCTTGGTCAGATATGTCTGACCAGGAGATAGAGCGTTATACTGCACCCATTTTTATTATCCTGCAAGCCATGTGCTGCAGGTGTTAGTGCGGAGGATTTAACTCTTAAAGGGTTCTGTATGTGGCGTCATCGGGTGCCGGCCCCTTTCATGACCCCCTTGGGCGGTTTGTTTTCTCGGGATCCTCTCAATTGCGGATCGCCGGGCGGGCCCCATTGTTGTACCTCACTTGGGGTTACTTCACCATACTGCCCTTTTTCATCTCAGGGTATCTGCAGTTTCTTGCACTCTTCCCCTGTGACACAGACTCGCTCCCTGCAGGGGTTTTTCGTGTATATGAATTGTCCCTGGTGCCACAATAGTTTGTCATGCCCCTAGCAGGGATTACCACAACAGCCACCCTGGGTGGATGTCGTTTTTCTACGAAACGCAAATTGGCGTGGTTGACGCCCTGTGGTTACTTCCCAGTTGGCTCTGCCGTGAACTGGATACTGTTTTGGACTCTTTCCCTCTTACATGGGGGGAAGCCTATTTCAAGTATTATTATCCCTGCTTTAGGGCTGGTAGCAGGTCCATTCTGGTTAGAGTGAATGTTGACCTACACCTGTATCATACACCCTCAGTATTACGTGCCTTCTGGTTCCCTGTTGCTGACTAGCGGGTGGATCGCATGGCGGGACTCTGGCTGTTGCCAGATATGAGGTATTACAACAGTGTTTGGCCTCCTGTCCCAAATTCCCTGAGGGTCATCACGAGCCCCTCCTGGGGTGGATGGGCGTGTTACTCGTCGGATTACAGATGTTACTACGCATCCCATTCCTGCGTGGTCGGATTCTTCCGATCCGTAGGTGGTAACTCAGCCTGAAATCGGTATACTCGCTTTCAGGGGTTGTTACCCATCCTACCATGTCTATAGCATGGTTGGTTAATACTATTGCATACTGAGCTGATGCATTTGTAATGTTTTTTCCCCTCCAACACGTCTGGGGTTCAAATGTATTTGGTCGCTCACGTAATATATGCAGTTGTCATAGGTGGACATGCCTATATTGGATACCAGTCTCCTAACTTTCAGAGTTCCGGCTGCGACGGTATCCTCCGTAATACCCTATGGCTGCGCTCTGGGAATGCAGAGGTGCAGATACCATCTATAGGGTGGATCTTGTTGGGTCCTGACCTTGACAGTGGCAGTACAAATTTCCCGCCTTCAGCTATGCCCACTACAGGGCCTCAGACTAAGTCTATTAAGTCTTTTTGTCCTCTGGGTCAGCCTAAAGGTCTGTTTCTTCATAGACTGTCGGCCTTTACAAGGGCCGACATATCCAGTACCGAGCAGGCTTGGACTGCCAGCCGATCCTGCTTCTGAACCTACGGATATATCTTCAGCCTGACGAGACAGGCCTACCACTGGGAGATGGCGATTTTCTCAGTTCGCCCGGTACTAGTGTCTAGTTGCCACGGCTACGTGGGTAGGAGGGTACACCCTCTCTTTGCTTCGGCGGCCTATTTCCATGTGATGGTTCGCAGGCCCTTATTTGGATCCGAACAGGGCCTTACAAATCCAGAAAGCTATACAGTTGTTGCGGTAAGCGGAGCTAATTGAGCCATCCCCACTTTCTCAGCGAGGGACTGGTTGTTCTGCTTTCTTTCTGGTGCGGTGGCTGAATGGTCCTCTTTGGCCTATTCTCTGTCTCAATTCCCTGAACCAGTTCCTAAAGCTACCTGGGCTCAGGAGGCAATCCCTATGCTCCATCATACTATGTTTGGAACCTGGGGACTTTATGGTATCACTGGATATACAGGACGCGTGCCTATGGGTACTTACAGAGACCTTGCCTCAGCATGGACTGAGGTTTGCTGTATCACAGCACTTACGATTTTTCGGGCTCTGCCTGTTGGGACTGTTCTCAGCCCCACAGGGGTTTACCAGCGTTTTGGATTTTCTGACAGTTCTTCTGTTCAGTATATCCCAATGCTCCTGTACCTAGATGGCCTCCTGCTCTTAGCAGGATCACCGGGGTACTTTACAGCCGGGTCAGGTTGACTGTGGCTTCTTCAGGGTGCAGACGTTTAATCAATGGGGAAAAAGTCCTCCCTGCATCCCTCTTTGGGTATTCTTCACCTAGGAGCCCTGCTGGATTCTCAGAATCTGCGAATTCTTCTGGCGTAAAACGGCATCTCCACTCTTCCATTAGGAGTACATGGATGTCTGCGCAGTCGACATATGTCTTTACACTCTGGGATGCACGGTCCATTATTCAGTGTCTGCCTTTGGAAGGGTGGAATGGGCTTAGTTCCATTCCAGGCCTTTCCGTAATTGGCTTATCTCCAGATGGAACAAGTTTTTTCTGTCTGATCACTGTTCAAACGATGATGCTCTCCCCGGAGGCAAGTCGGTCCCTTTTCGGGTGACTATGGCCATCTCGTCCAGGGTATTCTTTGCTAAGGACAGTGGGCCTGATTCAGACCCACTCGCGAGCGGCTGTCCGCTCGCAAGTGGGTCGATGTTCTGGACTGAGCATGCGCACGACGGAGGGAGCTCCGTTGTGCGCATGCGCCAGACGCGACGAGCGCAGGAAAGTCCTTCGCTCGTTGTGTCCGATCAAAGGGGGCGTGCTGTCAATGTTGATTGACAGCGCGCCCCCTTTGGTAGGCGTGCCGGGGGCGTGCCTCCCTGACGGGGGCGTTCCCACGGGAACGCCTCCCGTCAAAAGCCGGCCCACTGACATCACTAGTGATGTCAGTGGGAGTGATTTTGGCTCTGATAGAGCCAAAATCACTCCGGAGCTTGCGGTTGAAAACCTCAACCGCAGGCTCCGGCTCGCAATTTCGATGGTCGCGATGGTCTCGACCATCGCGGCCATCAAAATGCACGCTCGTGTAGCCTGTGGGTGGTGACCCACAGCTATACGAGCGTCCAGAAGGACGCTCCATTTTCATGGAGGCCGGCCCTCATTCAGAGCGTGCGCTCTGCTCAGAGCGTACGGCTCTGAATGAGGGCCAGTGTCTGGTTCGCATCCATTTCAGTGCAGTTGGATGTCTGTCGATTCCACCCTGTCAATTAACTTGTTGGAACTTTAGCCTGTCTTGGGCCTTCACTCTGGCATAGCCCTTGTTTCCCGGTGAACCTGAAAAAGTTCAGTCCGACAGGGTCAGAACAGTGGCTTCCTTTTTAGCAATACTGTTCGTTGGGTGGCAATGTCAGGTATGTCATACATTCGGACATTGTCTGAGGGTCTCCTCCCGACCATCTCGACAGTGTTCATTTCAGGTGCTCTCCATTGGGAAGCGGGAGTCCTCAGCCGTCACGACGTGCATCCCTGGGACTAGTCTCTTCCCCAAGAGAGGTTTCATCTCCTGGTGAGCAGGGGGGGGCCCTCCTGAGGTGACCCTCACGGCCTTCTGACTCTATCACACTATGGTGTTGCAGTCCAACTCTGGGGATTCTGAAGCAACCTTCAGTGACTCTTTGTCGGTGAAGTGGTTCTTCCAATTTGCGTACCTATGTTTTCCGGTCTCTATTCTTTCTCGAGGGAAGTGTTTCAATCGAGACGGAGATGCTTTCCTGCTGGTGGCTTCTGATTGCCCCAGATGTCAGGGGTACTTGGTTTTTCGGAGTCTCTCCATCGATACTCCATTCCTGATGCTTCACTGCCCAGACCTGTTGTCTCAGGGTCCTGGGGTTGGCCTTGGTCCTGCTTTGTCTTTGACTGCGTCCCTACAGTGGTCTTACGGCTTCCCTGGCTTTGTCATCGTTGGAATGATTAGATCACATGGATCAGCTTTTGCTGGGACCTACCACAAACTGTGGCAGCCATAATTCTTATGGTATTATACCTGTCGATACGATCCTCTGGTGTCCAGGATTTCCAGATATTCTGGCATTCCTTCCGGCTGGCTTGGGTTTCACCCTCGGCCTGGCCTTCCTGACAGTGCGGATCTTTACACTGTCAGTATTATTAAGATATGGAATTGCTCCGCTCTGGTCTCCAGTTCATCCTTTGGAGTGTTTTCTGGATTATGCCTCCATTTGTCCTCCCTAGGGACTCCTTGGGGGTTAGTAGTGGTTCTTCGTTAACTCCGGGGAAAGTTAATGGAACCGCTGGTTGTGATAGCCATTACATGGTCTATTGGTTTGGCTTTCTCTCTTTCTCTCAGGGAGTTTATATCAACCAGGTGAGTGTCGGAATTGGGACCGTTCTCATGTGGCTCCCTCTTCTGGAGGGCATCATGTCAGGGTGTGAGTTGCTCTCACCTTGTGTTTCTTAGTGATTTTTAGGTTCCATATTAGTCTGGAACTTATGGTGCGGCCATTCAGTCCCCAGTCCTCTCGGCTGGTGTGGCCTCATTGACTGTGGTCCGGCCTCTGTGGATTTATGTGATCCGTTCAAGTTCCTGACGGAAATCGGACTCCTTATTGGTGGTCTGAGATTTCTGGTTTTTACAGGAAAGGATGGCCGGCCTATGGCCAAATGTTGGCTGGACGGCCTCGTATGTCTTCTTCAGGGGCCTACCCATGGGTAGGCCTTTCTGTTGTTGATGCTTGTTTTTTCTCGGGCCATGTAACCCTCGTGGGTGGCTCGCTGTGGCGCCTTGGCTGTTTTGCATTGCTAGGTGGCCACGTGGTCTTCTGTCCACACCTTTTTAAGGTTCTAGGCATTGGTTTCCTTTGCCTCTCAGGATGCTTCCTTTTTGGCGGCGGATTCACCTCTCAGCACAGGAGCGTCCCCACCCTTGGTTGAACTGCTTTGGGACATCCCCAAGGTCAACCCTGTGGACCCCCTATGGACCCTGAAGTAGAAAACAAGAGATATGGTAAGAACTTACCTTTGTTATCTCTGTTTCTACGAAGTCCATAGGGTCCACAGGGCGCCCGCCCTGACGCACCTGGCTGCAAATGGGCTGTGTGGCTGGTCACCGGTTTTCCGTCTCCCATTTCTGTGAGTATGGTTATCGAGTGTTCCAGTTTTCTCTCTCTTTTTCTCTCCTCCTCCGGCCTTTGGCTACTTACTAACTTAGGTGCCTCTGGCTTGGGGGTGGGGTTATAGGGAGAGTGGACCCAAGTGCATCCTGGGAGCTAAAAGCTTTAACTGCGTGGTGCCCGGATTTGGTTCCCAACCTATACCCCAAAGTCAACCCTGTGGACCCTATGGACTTCGTAGAAACAGAGATAACAAAGGTAAGTTCTTACCATATCTCTTGTTTTCCTGTGGCTTGCCTCACTATATAAAATAATAGTCTCTCACATATGGATATTACAGTATTATTCTGCAAATAGAAATATAAGCTTGGATGTACAAAGATTTATTACAGTGTCTCCTTTCCATAAATCTCAGTCTGATCATCGCCAGTGTCCTACAGTCAGGCCAGGAGGGATTACCGGAGAATGGAATTCTATTACTGCTACGATGACACCTGACTTGCAATATTTAGTCGGGTTGTTCTTCGTGCATGTTCAGTTGATTGTTATTCTGCAAAGTGTGTGATTTTTATTTTCTTCTTTCTCTTTAGCAAATTTACATTTATTGCCATAGAAAGGAAGCTTACCCATAGACTTCACTATAACAATTAAACTAGCGAAATAAATGTAATTTAGCAAGCAATACGTTTTGAAATGGACGCACTTAAGATTGCATTGCCTCACTTAGCCAGCTACTGAAGCATAAAGGGTTTCCAAATGAAGTTTTCTGTCTTTAGAATGTCCATTCAAGCTCTGTAAAAGCTGTACCTAATTTACTTAAATGTACAGAATATGTTAAGGCATTTACAACAAACTAATGACTCATTTTCCTGCACTACAAAGAGCTTTGTTGTAGCTGTATTCCTCCTAATGATGAGTTTCAGCTTCTTTAGTGTGTTTATGTTTTTGTCCTAGGAATGCAGTTTTGGATGGATACGTCCAGCAGTTGCTCTACTCCTTCCGCTACTTCTGTTCCCAGGAAGATCTTCTGCAGTTTCTTGTTGACAGAATAAATAATACTCTGCCAAGGTATTGCCTCTATTAATTAAAATAAATTGAAAACCTTCATGCTACTTGCTAAGGGCAATTCATTTTATAGAGGTTTTGTTTTCATCTCTGCCCTACATGTGCCCTTGGTGACAGAGGGAGGGGGGACATCACACTGTTATCCCCACCCATGGGCCGTGCTATGAAACAACAGCCCCTGGGGGCTGAGGGATGTGGCTGTTTTTTTTTTTTTTTCTCATAGCAGTCACTAATGCTGCGTGTAATATATAGAGGTCACCAATGCTGTCTGTAGCTTATGGCGGTCACCAATGCTGTCTGTAGCTTATGGAGGTCACCAATTCTGTCTGTAGCATATGGCGGTCACTAAGTCTGTCTGTAGCATATGGCGGTCACGAATGCTGTCTATAGCATATGTCTGTGCTGACTTCTAGATGTATGGGAATGATTCATATGGGAAAGCTACAGGTGAGATACTGAAATGGTAATGGGTGGACATCACAATGGAATAAAGACATGAGAAACAAAGTTAGAGGACAAATATATGGGAATGCTGAGTATGGTGCGCCTGGGAAGAAATGCTCTATATTGTATGGGAATGTTATATACAACATATATGCATAAAGATGAGACCCTACCTACAGATTAGCATATCTATAAAACAGGGACTAAAATCAGAACACTGGTTCATCTGAATGATCGCATTTGTGTGCTGTGTATTTCAATTGTATCATCTACTGTATGTTGAGCTGTTGTACACTATATTGACTGTGTGTAAACTTTATATGTTGCAAGTTTGTGTGAGTATCTAATTGATATATACCGTCTTGATGCAGTAAATTTAGTGTGGTTGTTATGAATAGGTTGATGTTTAATTGGTAAAGAATCTGGGTAATTGTGTTCTAAAGGCCAGTACACTAGACAATATCTAGTGTGTACCGGCCTCGTACGTGATGGGCCCGGATCGGACGACATATCATCTAGTGTGTACCCAGCATTCGAGTACCGAGGTAACAAATGTATAATAAATTCTTTAGTAAGTTGAATATAATTGTATTTTTGGAGGACTGACAGTGTACAGATATCCTATATTGGGCATGGGTATTACTTTCTAGATTCTGTATCATCCTTTAACACACGTTAATCAATCAAAGTTGCCTAAACCTGGAAATATCATGATCTCTCTTTGTAGGGGTGTGGTATATTTTGTTGATATTCATCATGGCGACCTGAGAATATCAACATGGTCGTAATGGCGACACACAGTATGTCGACATTGACACGACAAAATCCATCATGGCGACACTAATGTAATGTTGACATGTTTAGAAGGTCGATAAAACTTCCCTGGTGCTTGTGACTACCCCTAACCCCTCTCCTGCTAGTGCCTAACCCTAATCTCCACTCCCATAGTCTAATCCTCCCCTAGTGCCTAACCCTAATCTCCACTCCCATAGCCTTATCCTCCCCTAGTGCCTAACCCTAATCTCCACTCCTATAGCCTAATCCTCCCCTAGTGCCTAACCCTAATCTCCACTCCCATAGCCTAATCCTCCCCTAGTGCCTAACCCTAATCTCCACTCCCATAGCCTAATCCTCCCCTAGTGCCTAACCCTAATCTCCACTCCCATAGCCTAATCCTCCCCTAGTGCCTAACCCTAATCTCCACTCCCATAGCCTAATCCTCCCCTAGTGCCTAACCCTAATCTCCACTCCCATAGCCTAATCCTCCCCTAGTGCCTAACCCTAATCTCCACTCCCATAGCCTAATCCTCCCCTAGTGCCTAACCCTAATCTCCACTCCCATAGCCTAATCCTCCCCTAGTGCCTAACCCTAATCTCCACTCCCATAGCCTAATCCTCCCTTAGTGCCTAACCCTAATCTCCACTCCCATAGCCTAATCCTCCCCTAGTGCCTAACCCTAATCTCCACTCCCATAGCCAGTATAGTCCCCAAGTGTCAGACATTTTTTCTAAGCACTGGGCAAGCAGTGAACCTCAATAGGTTATAAGTCATTAGAGAAAATAAATGTCTATATAAATAAGGGGTGGAGAGGGCATGCGCCTAATAGTGTGATAAACCAATAATGTGCGTACCACATAAAAAATCTTTAAGGCTTATCTGAGACTTTGTGCAGTATTCAGTACACGCCGATGACGTCATTTTCGCC